>CM040624.1:66673687-67356875 GCA_022817965.1 Solanum lycopersicoides
TTCGTTTCATTTTGTTTCTTAAGGCGAGGAAGTTAGTTTCTAAGGGTGTTATCTATCACTAGTCCGAGTGAAATTACTCAAGTGTTAAGGTATCTTCCCTTCAGTCAGTTCGTATAGTCAGTGAGTTTCCAGAAGTCTTTCATGATGATCTACCTGGAGTTCCTCCTGAAAGAGAGATAGACTTCGGCATAGACATCATCCCAGATACTCGTCCTATCTCTATTCCGCCATACAGAATGGCACCAGCAGAGTTAAAAGAGCTAAAAGAGTAATTCAAAAGTTTTGTTAGATAAAGGCTCATTCGACCAACTGTATCACCATGGGGCGCTCAGGTCTAATTTGTTAAGAAGAAGGATTTGTCCCTTAGGATGTATATAGACTACCGCCAATTGAATAAGGTGACCATCAAGAAAAAATATCCTCTCCCAAGGATAGATGACTTTTTTATCAACTTCAGAGTGCTTCTTTCTTTTAAAAATAGACCTCAGATTAGTCTATCATCAGGTGAAAGTAAGGGAATGTGATATTCCAAAGACAGCTTTTAGAATAAGTATGGGCATTATGAATTTTTGATTATGTCCTTTCGTTTGACAAATGCACCTGCAGCGTTCTTGGATCTTATGAACAGAGTCTTCAAACCTTATTTAATCTCTTTATCATCGTCTTCATTGATGACATACTGATTTATTCAAGTAGTGAAGAAGATCATGCTAGTCACCATAGGATTGTTCTTCAGACTTTGAGAGATAAAGAGTTATATGCAAAGTTCTCCAAGTGTGAGTTTTGGCTTATGTCTGTGGCATTCTTAGGACAAATTGTTTCTGGTGAAGGGATTAGAGATGACATTCAGAAGATTGAAGTAGTTCAGAGTTGTCCTAGACCCACATCTCCAATAGATATAAGGAGTTTCTTGGGCTTGGTTGGTTATTATAGGAGATTTGTTGAAGGATTCTCATCTATATTTCTCCTTTGACCAAGTTAACTCAGAAGACAATAGAGTTTCAATGGTCTGAAACTTGTGAGAAAATCTTTCAGGAGTTGAAAGAAGATAACTGACTACCGCTCCGGTTTTGACATTACCACAGGTATTCAAGGTTTTGTGGTGTATTGTGATGCATCAAGAGTTGGCTTGGGCTGTGTTTTAATGCAAAATGCAAGGTTATAGCTTATGCCTTTAGACAGTTAAAGGTTTAGGAGAACACTTATCCAACTCATGATTTAGAATTGGCTGGAGTAGTGTTCTTGTTGAAGGACTACTTGTATGGTGTTCATGTTGATATATTCACTGATCACAAGAGCCTTCAATATGTGTTCACCCAGAAAGAGCTCAACCTCAGACAAAGAAGGTGGTTGGAATTACTCAAGGATTATGACATAAGTATTCTTTACCACCCAGGTAAGTCTAATGTGGTTGTTGATGCCTTAAGCAGGTTGGTCCGTGGGAAGTACTTCCCATTTCGAAGAAGGGAAAAGAGAGTTAGCTAAATATGTGCACAGACTTGCACGTATGGGAGTCAGACTTATGAATTCCACAAAAGGAGGCATAGTGGTGACCAATGGGTCTGAATAATCATTAGTGTCAGGTGAAGAGAAAGCAAGACCAAGACACTATTTTGCTTGATTTGAAAGTAAGTGTTCATAAGCAAAGAGTATTGACTTTTTAACAAGGGGAAGATGATATACTGAAGTACCAAGGCAGATTATGTGTACCTAAGGTGGATGGACTCCAAGAGAGGATCTTGGAGGAGGCTCATAGCTCCAGATATCCATTCATCTGGGTTCCCACAAGATGTACCACGACTTGAGAGAGTGTATTGGTGGGAAGTCATGAAGAAAGATATTGCTGAGTTGTTGCCAAGTGCTCAAATTGTCAGCAAGTGAAAGTAGAACACCAAAGGCCTGGAGGTTTGGCTCAGAATATATAACTTCCGGAATAGAAGTGGGAGATGATTAATATGGACTTCATCACAGGCTTGCAAAGATCTCAAAGATTGCACGACTTCATTTGGGTGATTGTCTAGAATGACAAAGTTGCCATTTTTGGCAGTAAAGACTACCTATTTCGCTGAGGATTATGCTAAGATGTACCTTCAAGAGGTGGTGAGACTTCATGGAGTTCTGATCTCCATTATCTCATATAGAGGTGAAACAATTTACTACTTAGTTCTTGAAATCTTTCTAGAAAGGTTTGGGTTCAAAGGTGAACTTAAGCATTGCTTTCCATTCTCAGACAGATGGACAATCAGAGCGTACTATCCAAACCTTAGAAGACATGTGAGAGATTTTGTGATCGACTTCAAAGGAGTTGGGATGATCAAATACCTCTCATTGAGTTCGCTTACAACAACAATTACCATTCGAGCATCCAAATCTCCTTATGAAGCTCTTTATGGGAGAAGATGCAGATCTCCTATTGGGTGGTTCGAAGTTGGTGGAAGAAGGGTTGATAGGATCAGATCTAGTTCACCAAGCTATGGAGAAGGTGAAAGTGATCCAAGAAAGATTGAAGACAGCACAAAGTTGCCAAAAGTCCTACACAAATGTTAGGAGAGAGGCCATTAGAGTTGAGGTGGATGATTGGTGTATCTTAAGGTTTCACCCATGAAAGGTGTTATGAGGTTGGTAAGAAGGGGAAACTTAGTCCCCTGTATATTGGACCTTATAGAATTTCCAAAAGAGTGGGCAATGTGGCTTATGAGTTGGAGCTACCCCAAGAGTTAGCGGCAGTTCATCCATATTTCTATGTTGAGGAAGTGATTGGTGATCCTTCATTGATAGTACCAATAGAGAATGTTGGATTTAGGATAACCTATCCTATGAAGAAATTCCGTTCAGATTTTTAGTCGTAAGTTCCGAAGTTGAGACGAAGGAAGTTACTTCAGTCAAGGTCGTGGAGGAACAAATTCGTTGAAGAAGCGACTTGGGAAGATGAGGAGGATATGAATAAGAGATATCCACATCTCTTGAATCCGGAGAGAATGGAGATCAAGGTACTAAATTCTCTTCTTAGCACTTTTTATAAGGCTATGTGATGATCATGTATTAACTTAATTTTATTTGTGAGTGCTGAAATGATGTTACTACCCTTAGCTTAGTAAAAGAAGTCTCATTCGATGATGAATGTTCCCAAAGGAGAGATATTGTAACATCTCGTAACTTGAATTAACTAATAATAAGCTAAGAAACCAAGAATAATCATTTTTGGAAATAAGTAGGGAAAACTTGGAAAATTTCTAGCTGTCAAAAGTGAGTTTTGGGCATTTTCAAATGGTCATAACTTCTAGCTCAGTAAGAGTTTGGATGAGTTCTATATGGTAAGAAAATCCCTTGGGAAGATATTTTAAATGCTTCCGAGTTTGCACAAATTTGATGTCGTATAAGGAGATATGTCTTTCGGAAGTTGTGTTGTTAGACTGAGGAAAGTCCAATCCAGATTTTAGTAAGACAAAGTTGTCTTTCACCCCAGTATTGCCTAATTCGTTTTAAGGGTTATTTAATGGTAAAGAGGAAGTCCCAAATCAGTTTCACAAAAATTAAGAACGGTTAGGCTTGGAGAAAAGAGAAAAGAAGAGGAAGATCAAGAATTGTCCAAGAGCCAAGATCGTGCGTGGATTTCGTCGGGGGTGATCCCTATCGAGGTATGTCAGATCATTTGGTGTTGGGTCCTTTCACTCACACCCCATTTGATTCAATACAGCAAATTAGAGTTTATTTGAATGAAAATCTTGAAGTTCTTGATGAAAAGTTGTGAAGTTCTCGTTGGTTAAATTGTAGTGATCTCTAGTAGGTGATTCATATTTCTGGACTGTTTTCGGGTCTAATCCTTTAGGAAGTTCAGTTCCTATAATCTGGCAAGTTTAGGATGGCCGGGTATCATGGGCGAGTAACGTTGTATCATCACTACATCTCTTAAGTGAAATTGTCGGTTAGAGAAGCTCCCAAGCAGTATTGTATTTTCATATACATAAGTTATTTGTATTTCTATATACATCTCATATATTATTGTATACTTGTATACATCAGAGTTTACAACATGTTGTCAGTCAGCATTTCTTTATATGAAATTACATTTAAATTGCGTATATTGAATAAGAGTTAGTAGATCATGAGTTAAGTAGAGCCTAGATAAGCGTTCTTCTTACTCCTTTTCAAGCTTAAGTGTTGCTTAGCATTGCAACTCGCATACTCGTACATTCAATGTACTGATTCCATTTGGCTACATCGTTGTATGATCAGACGTAGGTAACTAGGATCAGCGCTCAACGCTTCATTGATCAAAATTGATCTCCAGGTCAGTGGTGAGCCTCCTTGCTTTCCGAGGACATCCTTTTCATTTGCTTTACTAGTTTAGTTTTTATGATATTGTGTGGTCTGTCCCAACATTCATCTCAGTCAGTTTAGAGGCTTCGTAGACAGCTAGTAGTTCAGTAGTTTTTACTTTTCATTCTTGTTAAAGACATGAGTTGGCATTTTGGCCAGTTTGAATGTTTAAACTTTTAAAACATTTCAGATAGTATTACTGTGCAGTTTAATTAAGTTCTTTATTCTTAAGTTGATTGTTGTCTTTCGCTGAGTTAAGTAAGCCAGGCCAAGGGTTCGCTCGAGGTCAGCAATTGTCATACGAGTGCCGACACGTCCAGGGTGTAGGCTCCGGGCGTGATATCGAATGTGGATTATCTTTCATAAAAATTTTCAGATAAATTAGATCAACGTATACTTTTTTATGATAGCTAGTGGATCACTGTCAATTTAATGGTGTACACCTACAAAAAACTAGCCGCCAATAGTAATAGAACTCTCTAGATGTTGTTACGGGTATGATCAAAGTCTTTACTTTTGATGTTTATGCTTTGTTATACCCAGGAGCAAGTTTATCCTTTGTAACTCCTTATGTTGCAAATGAGTTTGAAATTCTTCCTGAAAAGATTTGTGAACCCTTTTGTGTTTCTACACCTATTGGGGAGTTTATTCTAGCGGAAAGAGTCTATCGTGATGGTCCTGTTTCCATCAATCACAAGAACACGATGTATGATCTAGTAGAATTGGACATGGTAGATTTTGATGTCATTCTAGGTATGGAGTGTCTCCATGCCTGTTATAGATCAATAGATTGCAGAACTCGAGTTGTCAAGTTTCAAATTTCTAATGAACCAGTCATGGAGTGGACTAGTAGTTCAACAGTACCTAAGGGTCGTTTCATTTTGTTTCTTAAGGCGAGGAAGTTAGTTTCTAAGGGGTGTATCTATCACTTAGTCCGAGTGAAATTACTCAAGTGTTAAGGTATCTTCCCTTCAGTCAGTTCGTATAGTCAGTGAGTTTCCAGAAGTCTTTCATGATGATCTACCTGGAGTTCCTCCTGAAAGAGAGATAGACTTCGGCATAGACATCATCCCAGATACTCGTCCTATCTCTATTCCGCCATACAGAATGGCACCAGCAGAGTTAAAAGAGCTAAAAGAGTAATTCAAAAGTTTTGTTAGATAAAGGCTTCATTCGACCAACTGTATCACCATGGGGCGCTCAGGTCTAATTTGTTAAGAAGAAGGATTGGTCCCTTAGGATGTATATAGACTACCGCCAATTGAATAAGGTGACCATCAAGAAAAAATATCCTCTCCCAAGGATAGATGATCTTTTTTATCAACTTCAGAGTGCTTCTTTCTTTTAAAAATAGACCTCAGATTAGTCTATCATCAGGTGAAAGTAAGGGAATGTGATATTCCAAAGACAGCTTTTAGAATAAGGTATGGGCATTATGAATTTTTGATTATGTCCTTTCGTTTGACAAATGCACCTGCAGCGTTCTTGGATCTTATGAACAGAGTCTTCAAACCTTATTTAGATCTCTTTATCATCGTCTTCATTGATGACATACTGATTTATTCAAGTAGTGAAGAAGATCATGCTAGTCACCATAGGATTGTTCTTCAGACTTTGAGAGATAAAGAGTTATATGCAAAGTTCTCCAAGTGTGAGTTTTGGCTTATGTCTGTGGCATTCTTAGGACAAATTGTTTCTGGTGAAGGGATTAGAGATGACATTCAGAAGATTGAAGTAGTTCAGAGTTGTCCTAGACCCACATCTCCAATAGATATAAGGAGTTTCTTGGGCTTGGTTGGTTATTATAGGAGATTTGTTGAAGGATTCTCATCTATATTTTCTCCTTTGACCAAGTTAACTCAGAAGACAATAGAGTTTCAATGGTCTGAAACTTGTGAGAAAATCTTTCAGGAGTTGAAAGATAGACTGACTACCGCTCCGGTTTTGACATTACCACAGGGTATTCAAGGTTTTGTGGTGTATTGTGATGCATCAAGAGTTGGCTTGGGCTGTGTTTTAATGCAAAATGGCAAGGTTATAGCTTATGCCTTTAGACAGTTAAAGGTTTAGGAGAACACTTATCCAACTCATGATTTAGAATTGGCTGGAGTAGTGTTCTTGTTGAAGGACTACTTGTATGGTGTTCATGTTGATATATTCACTGATCACAAGAGCCTTCAATATGTGTTCACCCAGAAAGAGCTCAACCTCAGACAAAGAAGGTGGTTGGAATTACTCAAGGATTATGACATAAGTATTCTTTACCACCCAGGTAAGTCTAATGTGGTTGTTGATGCCTTAAGCAGGTTGTCCGTGGGAAGTACTTCCCATTTCGAAGAAGGGAAAAGAGAGTTAGCTAAATATGTGCACAGACTTGCACGTATGGGAGTCAGACTTATGAATTCCACAAAAGGAGGCATAGTGGTGACCAATGGGTCTGAATAATCATTAGTGTCAGGTGAAAGAGAAGCAAGACCAAGACACTATTTTGCTTGATTTGAAAGTAAGTGTTCATAAGCAAAGAGTATTGACTTTTGAACAAGGGGAAGATGATATACTGAAGTACCAAGGCAGATTATGTGTACCTAAGGTGGATGGACTCCAAGAGAGGATCTTGGAGGAGGCTCATAGCTCCAGATATTCCATTCATCTGGGTTCCACCAAGATGTACCACGACTTGAGAGAGTGTATTGGTGGGAAGTCATGAAGAAAGATATTGCTGAGTTTGTTGCCAAGTGCTCAAATTGTCAGCAAGTGAAAGTAGAACACCAAAGGCCTGGAGGTTTGGCTCAGAATATATAACTTCCGGAATAGAAGTGGGAGATGATTAATATGGACTTCATCACAGGCTTGCAAAGATCTCAAAGATTGCACGACTTCATTTGGGTGATTGTCGATAGAATGACAAAGTCAGCCCATTTCTTGGCAGTAAAGACTACCTATTTCGCTGAGGATTATGCTAAGATGTACCTTCAAGAGGTGGTGAGACTTCATGGAGTTCTGATCTCCATTATCTCATATAGAGGTGAACAATTTACTACTTAGTTCTTGAAATCTTTCTAGAAAGGTTTGGGTTCAAAGGTGAACTTAAGCATTGCTTTCCATTCTCAGACAGATGGACAATCAGAGCGTACTATCCAAACCTTAGAAGACATGTTGAGAGATTTTGTGATCGACTTCAAAGGGAGTTGGGATGATCAAATACCTCTCATTGAGTTCGCTTACAACAACAATTACCATTCGAGCATCCAAATGGCTCCTTATGAAGCTCTTTATGGGAGAAGATGCAGATCTCCTATTGGGTGGTTCGAAGTTGGTGAAGAAGGGTTGATAGGATCAGATCTAGTTCACCAAGCTATGGAGAAGGTGAAAGTGATCCAAGAAAGATTGAAGACAGCACAAAGTTGCCAAAAGTCCTACACAAATGTTAGGAGAAGGCCATTAGAGTTTGAGGTGGATGATTGGGTGTATCTTAAGGTTTCACCCATGAAAGGTGTTATGAGGTTTGGTAAGAAGGGGAAACTTAGTCCCCTGTATATTGGACCTTATAGAATTTCCAAAAGAGTGGGCAATGTGGCTTATGAGTTGGAGCTACCCCAAGAGTTAGCGGCAGTTCATCCATATTTCTATGTTGAGGAAGTGATTGGGTGATCCTTCATTGATAGTACCAATAGAGAATGTTGGGATTTAGGATAACCTATCCTATGAAGAAATTCCGTTTCAGATTTTGGATCGTAAAGTTCGCAAGTTGAGGACGAAGGAAGTTACTTCAGTCAAGGTCCTGTGGAGGAACAAATTCGTTGAAGAAGCGACTTGGGAAGATGAGGAGGATATGAATAAGAGATATCCACATCTCTTTGAATCCGGAGAGAATGGAGATCAAGGTACTAAATTCTCTTCTTAGCACTTTATAAGGCTATGTATGATCATGTTATTACTTAATTTTATTTGTTGAGTGCTGAAATGATGTTACTACCCTTAGCTTAGTAAAAGAAGTCTCATTCGATGATGAATGTTCCCAAAGGAGAGATATTGTAACATCTCGTAACTTGAATTAACTAATAATAAGCTAAGAAACCAAGAATAATCATTTTTGGAAATAAGTAGGGAAAACTTGGAAAATTTCTAGCTGTCAAAAGTGAGTTTTGGGCATTTTCAAATGGTCATAACTTCTAGCTCAGTAAGAGTTTGGATGAGTTCTATATGGTAAGAAATCCCTTGGGAAGATATTTTAAATGCTTCCGAGTTTGCACAAATTTGATGTCGTATAAGGGAGATATGTCTTTCGGAAGTTGTGTTGTTAGACTGAGGAAAGTCCAATCCAGATTTTAGTAAGGACAAAGTTGTCTTTTCACCCCAGTATTGCCTAATTCGTTTTAAGGGTTATTTAATGGTAAAGAGGAAGTCCCAAATCAGTTTCACAAAAATTAAGAACGGTTAGGGCTTGGGAGAAAAGAGAAAAGAAGAGGAAGATCAAGAATTGTCCAAGAGCCAAGATCGTTGCGTGGATTTCGTCGGGGGTGATCCCTATCGAGGTATGTCAGATCATTTGGTGTTGGGTCCTTTCACTCACACCCCATTTGATTCAATACAGCAAATTAGAGTTTATTTGAATGAAAATCTTGAAGTTCTTGATGAAAAGTTGTGAAGTTCTCGTTGGTTAAATTGTAGTTGATCTCTAGTAGGTTTGATTCATATTTCTGGACTGTTTTCGGGTCTAATCCTTTAGGAAGTTCAGTTCCTATACTCTGGCAAGTTTAGGATGGCCGGGTATCATGGGGCGAGTAACGTTGTATCATCACTACATCTCTTAAGTGATAATTGTCGGTTAGAGAAGCTCCCAAGCAGTATTGTATTTTCATATACATAAGTTATTTGTATTTCTATATACATCTCATATATTATTTGTATACTTGTATACATTCAGAGTTTACAACATGTTGTCAGTCAGCATTTCTTTATATTGAAATTACATTTAAATTGCGTATATTGAATAAGAGTTAGTAGATCATGAGTTAAGTAGAGCCTAGATAAGCGTTCTTCTTACTCCTTTTCAAGCTTAAGTGTTGCTTAGCATTGCAACTCGCATACTCGTACATTCAATGTACTGATTCCATTTGGCCTACATCGTTGTATGATGCAGACGTAGGTAACTAGGATCAGCGCTCAACGCTTCATTGATCAAAATTGATCTCCAGAGTCAGTGGTGAGCCTCCTTGCTTTCCGGAGGACATCCTTTTCATTTGCTTTACTAGTTTAGTTTTTATGATATTGTGTGGTCTGTCCCAACATTCATCTCAGTCAGTTTAGAGGCTTCGTAGACAGCTAGTAGTTCAGTAGTTTTTACTTTTCATTCTTTTGTTAAAGACATGAGTTGGCATTTTGGCCAGTTTGAATGTTTAAACTTTTAAAACATTTCAGATAGTATTACTGTGCAGTTTAATTAAGTTCCTTTATTCTTAAGTATGATTGTTGTCTTTCGCTGAGTTAAGTAAGCCAGGCCAAGGGTTCGCTCGAGGTCAGCAATTGTCATCGAGTGCCGGACACGTCCAGGGTGTAGGCTCCGGGCGTGATATCGAATGTGAATTATCTTTCATAAAAATTTTCAGATAAATTAGATCAACGTATACTTTTTTATGATAGCTAGTGGATCACTGTCAATTTAATGGTGTACACCTACAAAAAAATAGTTATTATTAGTGATAAAAATAATAATTGCTAAAATATCTAATCGATGTATATAAATCATAATTATTATAGGTACGTGTACAGTTTTGCCCAATTAAAAATTATTAGTTATATCATCTGTGAATTTAATTAATAAAATATTAGTTAATTTATGTAAATTGATTCCTAACAAAAATTTACACAAACAACAATATACAGTTTCGTGATACTCATAGAAGTTATAGCTAAAAAGAAAGTAATGCTACCTGATTTGATATTTGCAAGACAAATTTCTATGTTGCAAGAGGTGAAATGGCTATAACACACACGTTTACCTACCAAGTAAGATGAATTTTTTCAACTAATCAGAAAACATATATGAATAAGTTGAATTAAAGAGAATAACTTATAATGTGAATAGAAAAAACAGAGAACATAACCAGAAGTAGAAAAAAGAGTGACAATCATATTATAAATATGAGAAAATGTTCCTACCCAATGTAGGATTGATAACCTAATAATTTGATGAATTGGGATAATTGTCTTGTGATTTTTACCGATATATACATAATATATACATTTAGTAAATGAATACATTGTATTGAATTGATAGATATACAAAAACAACTTTTCAAATTCTCCGATATGCTTATTACTACGAAAAGATCATGTTTGACTTTTTGCATTAGTAGTAGGAAGATAAAGCATTTACAAAAAATGAATACACATAACTCCATGTCTTTTAATTTATCTAGTTCATTCATTTCTTATATTATTATACATATATAAGTAGATCTTTCTTTTAATTTGGTATATAAAAGGGGGAACACCAGGGTATCAACACCTTTTTTTTCGATATTTTTTCTCTTGGTTGTGTTGGAGCGCTTCTCTCCAACTTCCAAGGTCGATGCCCTTCCATCAAAGCCTTTTATTTTGTTTTTTTATGATATTTTTTCTCTTGGTCGTGTTGGAGCACTTCTCTCCAACTACCAAGGTTGATGCCCTTTCCACCAACAACTTTTATTTATTTATTTTTGTTTTTGGTGTTGGAGCACTCTCTCTCCAACTCTCGTTGATGCCCTTCCCATCAATCTTTTTCTTTTTGTGTTTTTTTATATTATTATTTTACTTTTGGGGTTGAATAACGCTCTCTCTCTCTCTCTCTCTCTCTCTCCAACTCTCATTGATGATCTTCCCATCAACTCAAAAAAATCTATATATTTATGTATATCTCTATGTTGTCGTGTATATTTATGTGTTTTCTACTGTAAATATAAAAAAATTAATTAGTAACATTCATATTTATAAAGGTAAAAATCAAATTAAACTAGAACTACTCTAACTAAGATATCCTAATTAAACATAAATAACTAAGCATTATAAATGAAAAATCATAATCAACTTCGACTTCCTACTCGAACTTTAAATTATTATTTCCAACAAGTTTAATTCCCATAATGAATATTGGGCCTTGTGATCACAAACGTTCTGTAAATCTTGTATCTAGAGTTGGACCTACTTTACAAGTTATTGCAAGTAGGGATGGCAATTGAAGAGGGGTAGGGTAGGGCAGGGTAGAGTAAGCCTTGACACCATACCCTGCCCCGTTTAATATTTCTTGAAAATTAGCCATGTCCCACCCCACCCTAAAATAATTCAAATATCTAAAATAGAGGTATAGATCTTAATTGTGAGACATTATACAAAGTAGTTTGAGTAGAAAATGTTGATCAAAGGAGAATCCCATAAGGAAATAAAATGGATAGGACTGACTTAACAATTTCTGTAGACAAGCTATTTTATTTTCTTCATTTTCACCTTAATTTTTGTTTTTATTACAGAAATGATGATTGTATATGTCTCAAATTACTTTGTCAAGTTTTGTTAAAGTACTCAAAATCTGTTTGATCAAGTACGGTATGAACCTCACACCCACACACTTGTAGTGTCGGCAGGAGCGACAACGAAAGTCAAGTGTTCGAGCAACTTAGGTAGCCGCCACTCAACTGGTTGAATGGGAGTATCCGAGAGCAATGAAGACCTCACTAGCTTATTTGAATTGCTGATAATCACCATTATTTTGATAAGTTTCATCTATACAAAATTCAAATTGATATATGTTTCAACCAAACTTAGAGATTAAGGGGTTGTTTAGTATGCGAGATGAGATAGACAAGGATGTTACGTTGGACTTTACATTGCTAAAAAATTCCTCCAACAAGAAATTTCATGGCAGACAAAAAGAAAAAGCAAGACAATTTGTTTGGTCATATAGCTTAATAAAGGAATGCAAAAGGAAAACCAAAAGCATTAATTGGTGACTTTGAATAAGTAGTTAACTAACATGCTATAATAATTTAATTCACAACAAGTATTTAACTAACATGCTATAACAATCTAATTCACAAGTGTGTATATAACTTAATATGTTTCTTCATCCAAAAAAAAAGCTTAACATGATTCAAGTATACACTATTAATTCAATTTACTCTATTATAGGAGGTTATTATTCTATTTTTCATGTTACCTTACGAGCTTGATATGATATATAATAATGTTTCATTCCAAAGGACTCACAAGTCCAAATTTTGAGTGACTTTGCTAATAAGAAAATAATTAATGGATCCAATATCGTACAATGATGCGAAGAACGGCAGGAAAAATAGATTTTTAAAAAAATTAGGACCTTCCCTCGAAATTCAATTTTAGGCCATCAAAAGTATTGAACAACTCATGTCCACTATAATGAGAAATGTTACACCTTATTGTGACGAGTACAATATTCAAAATATATATTCTAACTCACTTTTAATTTAAACACCTTATAATACCATTGTTCATTCTCTTGATTTTTCCCCACAAACTATTTTTTACACACCGACCTCTCACTTCTTTCCACACTTCAGTGTTTTGTAATTTTTGGATGAAGATCCTATCCATTACTTATTTTCTCCATTTCTCTAAGTACACACTTGGATGTACGCCATGTGTCATAATTAAAAGCTAAAGGTGAAGATTTATTTGTTATGGATAATAGCCTAAATATGGGTAACCTCTTCCACGATGCATGCAACTTTATCACCGAAAAGTTGGTCTACATCATTAGACATGCAGTCCTGCCCATGATATCTTTGATAAGAAGGATGATGGTGGTGGTACATGAATTGACGGAGTCGGAGGGTACGGATGGCGACAGAGCTAGGCGAGATGAAAGAATAGTCAAAAACATTTTGAATGCAGCTCAAATTCATTTAGTTGTGGCAACTCTGATAATGACAGTGACCTTCACCGCTGTTTTTACATTGCCAGGAGGTTTCGAAAGCGATACTAATATCCCTAACAAAAGGATGATAATTCTATTAAGGAGAACATTATTCCGTGCATTTGTTGTTTCAGATGTCATCGCCTTTGCATGCTCCTCTGCTGCTGTATTCGCCTACTTTTGCATTGCAAAAATAACAATAGTATCATCTGTAGTGGAGTTACAAGTTATTGTCCAGCTTTAGAATACCGCAACTATGTTGCAGCTTCTGTGATGGAAGCAGGTCTAGTTGCATTTACAAATGGTAAGTCTGCTACTTTAGCACATTCAGTTGGTCTTGCAGTTACTGGCATGTGTTATCAACGGCATCTCTTACTATCTCGTCTGCTTTATGATTCTTCTTAGTTAAACAAGGCCTAGAAAAAATCTGAACAGATCCATTGTGGAATAATAAGATTTCATCATTCTAAAGATGCAGCCTGCAATGTGTTTGATGTTGCATATAATTTCCAGCTATGACCAATTGTATCTTATGAGTTCAATTCCATAAAGAATATGGGCCTTCTGATCTCAAACTTTCTATTGAACTTGTATACAGAGTTGTGTCTACTTTTACAAGTTTTTGCACGGACTGCTGCTATTTTGTGATGTTCTTTAATTTATTCCCATGATTTTTTTTTTGTCCAAAGTACCCGCAAGTAAAATGACTTAATTTCGCTAGGCAAACCTTTTTAGAGAATGTATGCTCTAGGAAATAAGTTCAATGTCATCTAATTCGCAAGATAAAACTTTACCCTTAATACTAAAAAAATTTATCTAGGCACAAGTAAGGCTCTACATAAGTACATTTATGCAGGCACTTCATCAAATGTGAACATGGCAAAGAGATATAGTTGATAATAGCCTATCATTTTCTTCTCCATACAAATGATTTTATAAAACATATTGCTGCATCTTCAGAACAATGAAATATTCTTGTCACGCAATGGATGAACGTTTCTAACTTTTGTTTAGGTAATAGGCTCTCGTCAAGACCAAGCAGAACATAACGAATTAGTAATAAACTATTGTTATATTAGACTAATGTATTGTTTTCTTTTAAAATTTAGAACCCACATACATTGAATCGTGGTTCCGCCTTTGGGTACCACCATCATCATCCCTCCTATCGCAGATAGAATACACAAGAGTAATGCAATAGCACCGCGCACGGCAAGTTGCACGGTGAACTCTCCAATCATTCTTTCGGTGATTATAAAAAAAACTCCAAAATTGTGATCTTGGTAAGTCCTTTGCTTTCTTCGGATGAAATATTATACGGGAATTCTTTGGACTTATTGGTGAAGTCTGTTGAGTCTTTCTTTTTGTTTAGAATATCGTAATTAATATGTCATACTGGTGTAGAACTTGTGGATGTGTGTTTATCTTAATGAAGTTTTTACTAAGTATTTATATTAAAATATCTTTAAAAAGAACTTTACGGACATTATCAATATTTGAGTCCTAATTGATTGGAAAGTGGCTTGCATACCATACTGATACCGGTCCATGAACTTGTAGAAGTATATTTAGAATAGAATATACATAATACATAATTATATCCTTTGACTTGCCTCCAAATCACATTTATGTTTTTCAACTTTAGATGTGCACAAGTAGACACTTAAATTTGTATAAATTTGCACAAATAGACACACATGTCCTACATGACATCCTACATATCATTTCTTGTCCTGCATGGTGTGCTACGTGTATTGTGCCACATAGGACTCATGTGTTTACTTGTTCAACTTTATACAAATTTAAGTGTATATTTATACATACCCAAAGTTGAAGGGCATAAATGTGAAATAAGACCAAGTTGAAGGACTTATTTATGTATTATGTCTGTTGACACCCAATTTGAGTTAACTATCAAGCTTCTTCAATTTCAAACAATTTGAAATAATGATCTTTGAAAAATCCTAATATATATATATATATATATATATATATATATATATATATATATATATATATAAATCTTTTTTCTAATTAATTTTGGTTAGTTCTTTAGAAATAATTATATAAGTATAGACATTGTATTATATAATTTTCATCTTTTATACAAATATTTAATAAATAGCCAAAAGGTAATTATTACTTATTTCTCTCGAATCTATTTTGATTCCGAATGTAACGACTGTTTGAATGTATTTTTTTCTGTTTTAATTGTGTAAAGTATAATGTTAGGTTTTAGAGTATTTGATTGATCAATGGTTAAGAATCAGCAATGCAATCATATCATATATCATATATTTATATAAAAGAGAACCCTAGGCCTGCCTACGTGGCGCCGCTAGAAGCGAGAATTTCCTTTTAAATATATTTATTTCCAAAACTAGCATTCCCTTTTCATGAAAAGTTGTGACTTTCGTGAAGAGTTGTGACTTTTACGAAGAGTTGCGATTTTTATGAAGAGTTGCGACTTTTATGAAGAGTTGCGATTTTCATAAAATATTGTGACTATTATGAAAGGTTGTGACCTTTCCGAAGGGGTGTAACTTTTATGAACGGTTGTGCCCTTTTCGAAGGGTTGCAACTTTTCTAAAATGTTGTCATATTTCCGATAAGGCACAATAAATATTTATTCACACTATTCTTTGTTTACTATAAATAGAGGGATTTTATTTCATTTTAAACAACAAACATTTTGAACATCTTCTTTTTCTGCACAATTAAATATTATTTTTGTATGAATACACTGCTGAATATAATCGTTCTATCCTAAGAGGATCTATTCCTTTAAACCTCGGGTACTAGAGGGAAATAATTTCCTTAAGGGGACACCGTGCATTCAATTGTTTCGATTTTTTCCTTTCTGTTTCTTTCTACCCGGTATGTTTGTTTTATACTTTTTTGTTTATTTTTCTGCAAATTTATTGGTTATAAGTATTTGTAATAAATAACACACAATAATTTAGTATGCACACAAGTTTTTCTACTGAAATTGTAGTTACAAATTGAACTTCATCACTCTGGTGTATTGATTTTTAAAAAATACACAAATAAACTTAAAAGTTTTATGTAATATTTCTCAATCAATTATATATAATAAGTTGAATTATTGTCCTATATGATACATTCTCCCTTTAATTTTTCGCTTTAATAATTAATTGTGATATATTTAAATGTGGAAGTTTAAAATACTATATGTAAAGCAAGCAGTATGACTAAACTTTCTACATGTTAAAATTAGAATATTTGTTCATTTTTTAAAGTCTTTTAAAATTTATTTATCCCTCCACAAATGATTATTTATTTATTAGAAAATTTAATATCTTTGGTTGACGTTTATTTGATTCCCCACAAATATCAAATAGTAACACTTTTTGGAAGCAAAAGATTAAATTATGAAATCAAATTTAAGATGATCGATTGAGTCATAAATGATAAGATGTTATAATTATCATTTTTCTTTACATTATTAATGTTTGTTACTTCGTATTGTATGTAAGAGAATATAATGTTTTAGTTTTGGTAACTGATATTTTTAAGTATTATTTTATAAATTTTGTGATATTAATTTTTTGCGCGAGGCGCGGGTTATTTTACTTGTATTTATATAAAAGAAAATCATAAGCCCACCTACGTGGCGCCACCAGAAACCAAAATTCCCTTTTAAATTTATTTATTTCCAAAACTAGTCTTCCCTTTTCATGAAAAGTTGTGACTTTTATGAAAAGTTGTAACTTTTATGAAAAGTTGTAACTTTTATGAAAAGTTGTGACTTTTTTGAAAAGTTGTGACTTTTTTTGAAAATTTGTGACTTTTATGAAGAATTTTAACTTTTATGAAAAATTAATACTTTTATGAAAAATTAATACTTTTATGAAAGGTTGTGACCTTTCTTAAGGGTTGTAACTTTTTCAAAGAGTTCTGGCCTTTCCGATAAGACACAACAAATATTTGTTCTCACTACCCTATGTTCTCTATAAATAGAGGAATTTCTTGCCACTATAATTTGTAGGTTTGTTTTTTCACTATAGGGTAGTCAAATTCAAATATATTAATTGAGTCTTTTATGAAGTTTGTTTCATTCTTGAAAGTTTTCATGGAGCTTAATCTTTACGATAAGTCATATTGATTCATCTAACTATGGTAATTTCTTTTTTCAATTTTGTGACCTTTTTTTTTAACTCTGTTAAAATTTCAGCAAGGATGATTGAAAATTGATCTTCTTTTTTGTCCCTTTCTATAGGCTTCTTCGTATAGACAAAAAAAAATAGAATTTAGTTACAATGTGAGAATACAACTCATAGACCTCTTAGTTGATGGCTGAATTCATTATATTTGTTTCTTTAGTAAACAAATCTTTTATTTCTGTCATTATTACTTTTATGTTTTATGTGAATTCAAATACATTAATTAAGTTTCTTATAAAGTGTATTTTATTTCTCAAAGTTTTATTCCTCCTATTTCATGAAGCTTGATTGTTTACTATAAATCATAGTGATCTATTGCAACTTCTTTTTGCTATTTATCTTTTTCTTTTGTCCCTTTCTACAAGTTCTCTTCATATACTTTTTGAGAAAATTGCTTGTGGATTGTGTTATATTTGATAACACCTAACAACAAATATTTGATAACTAATATGGAATCATAGATATCAAGTTTTGGTGAAACTAACAAATGTCCAAAATACACTATAAAAAAATATTTTTTATCGGCAATAAATATGCACACTCACAAAGAGTGCTATAACATTTACCGACATTAATTAATTGTCATTAAATTCATTGTTGTTATAGACTTTACGGACATTTATACAGAGTATCAATTGCCTCTGAAAATACATATTTAACAATAATTAAGCTATTAATTATAGTTCAAGATCACTTTTGTTGTAGTGATAACTCATTCTTTTGATATAGTTTTTAATTTTTGATAAAGTAGTAATAACTCTTTCGTTTTGCTTCTTTCAATTGAATTTGTGAACTGTAAACATTGATACAACTCGAAAGACTATTTTTGAAAAAATATATTAAGCAACATACCTTTTTCTTCTTGATTGTTAAGAAAGTAAGGTCGTTTTTATTATTGGATATTTGTGTGTTCAGGTGCTCACAAAATTATGTTGTGAGAATTAATGTGTTATGTGTCAAAATTTTGGTTTACAATACCGCGTTGTGAACATTCAGATGTCACCTACTGCTTGGTTTATAATACATGATTTTCCTCTTTACTTGGGAGTGTTGTTGTTCAACGGTTTTTTGTCTCTTTATTAACATCTAATGTTGTTCTTTATAACTTCTTACAATTTAAATTTTTTTATTACATCTTACCAACTATTTCCCTGGAGATTTTCTTAAAGTTCTATCTTATACTTAGATCTATCCGTGAATCATAATTTTTGTATAACATAAATGAAAATTTTAAAAAATATAGCACTTTAAGTTTTCGGAGAAACATTTTGCCTAAAAATAAAATGTTTTTGCCAATTATGTATCAAAAATATGAATATTATCGAATGAACATATTTAAGCTTAATAAAATAGTTCAATCCCGTGCGAAGCACGCCCGTGCGAAGCACGGGTAATTTACCTAGTTGATTAACTAATTCAAATGTTCTTTTAGTTCATACTTCGTGACTTCATTTAGTGTCGAGATGTTTCATCTCTGTTAAGTGTACCATCTATTTCAAATGGCTTCCTCTGTTTAATCTCACTATATTGTCAATGGATCTTAGTTCAGTTCTGAGTCTGATTTAACTACTTTGTACGATCTTTTCTTATTCAATTCTTGCATAAGGTTGAATAGAAGGATTTGGGCTTAATGACAAAAACTTCATCGTTCAAAGTCAAATTTTACTCTTTTCTTGCTAAATCTCTGGAATATTTTGTGAACTAGATGATGTTATGTTTTTTTCCCCTCGTCTTAGTGTTATTTCCAGCTGTTATGAAGCGGCAGTGAATATGATTCAAAAACTGATTAATAAATAGAATATTTCTAGTTCTCGTTAAGTCGCCTTGTGTTTCTTTCGTGCTTTTGTCATTCCTCAACCTAATCTGACTACTTGAACATTGTTGAACCTGGTTTGCCTATACCATACTGTACTTTCAAGCACCAGGCCCTTTGTTGTTTGATGTTGATTGTCGTTATCTTTAAATATGTCCAGAATCTCAAAATCAGTTAATTTGGTAGTAGTACCTTGTCTTATTTTTTCTTTCTGGAGTCAACAGCCCAATTTCTCCATTCTCCGCTCTCATTATTCTCTCATTGCTTAGCATGACATGTTTGATAAAGTCTATGCCTTCATTTTGCCTACAATTTGTGTTTAAAAGTTGTTTACTACTTGCAGTTGATCTACTGTCAAAATGTGGAGTGTGTTTGGTATGAAGGAAAATATTTTCTGGAAAATGTTTTCCAATTTTCTCATGTTTGGTTGGCACAAAAGTTTTAGAAAATGTTTTCCAAATCAACTTATTTTTCTCAAAATAATGAAAAATAACTTTCCTTAAAAAATTAAGGAAAACATTTTCCAAAACTCTCCTCCAATTTCAAATTATATTTCTTTTGGGAAAAACATCAATTTTAAAAAAATATTTTCAATTTCAAAATTTTATTTTTTCACCCGATCCCCCACCCCCACCCACCTACCCACCACCGCCCCCGCCCCCAATCCCACCCCCACCCCCAAAAAATGATTTTGCTTTTTAAAAATACTTTCAACTTTAAATTTTTATTTTTAAACTCCTACCCCCCCTCCCCGGCCAGCCCCCCATCCAACCCCAACCCCAAAAAATTAATTTATTTTTTAAAAATACTATCAACTTCAAAATTTTATTTTTCCACTCCTAACCCCTCCCCCCTCCCCTGCCCCACCCCCTCCCCCCACCCCATCACCATCCCAAAAAAATAATAATTTTACTTTTTAAAAATATTTTCAATTTCAGAAATTATTTTTTACTCTAGTAAAAATAAAAGATGTCTCTCAAAAATATTTTTCATTAATAAATCAAACATTAGAAATAATTTTTGAAAAATATTTTCTACTCACCAACCAAACATGAAAAAATAAGTCCAAAATCTACTTGTTTTCCAGGAAAATATTTTCTAGGAAAACATTTTCCATGGAAAACATTTTCCTCCATACCAAAAACACCCGTGGAATTCTGTTATTTTCCAAATTTTAGCTTGTTCCAGTTCTTGTTTATCTTTCACGTTGCTGAAATACAAGGATACGTGAGCTGTTATACAAGGATGGGAAGCTAATATTCATATGGAGGTGGGCCAAAAGACCAAACATATATCAACAACAACTTACTTTTGACAATAGTGAATCTAGCCAAGAGGCCCCAAATTGAGTTTCTCCTTTTACTCATAAATGATTGGAAAAATTAGCAAACTAGTCAAATAACTTAACTTAATTAGTAAAAATCTCCATATTTTATAAATATTAGTAAAAATGTTAAAAATGTCATTATTTTAGGAAGGATTGTGTATTCTAATTTACTTCCTATTTTATCTCATTTTAATTACAAATTTTCCAATTAATCCTCTCTCTTATGTTTTTAAGAAAATGAAATATTTTCTCTCTCTCATATTTTCATCTTCCAATTCTTCTCCATTTCACAATCTGTCTCTCTTCTTCTTTTTTTTTTCTTTTTCAGAGAATATATTTATAAAGATATTCACACAATCCCTTTTATTAAAATATGAGTTTTTATCCGTTTTTCAATATTTGTTTTATGATTTTATTTTTGTATAAATCGTTCAAAAGTGTTGTTTGTAGTTGAAATCACTTTTTCGATTTGATAAACTCTAGATCACTCTCCAATGGCAGAATTTAAGAGAATTACTAGAGGTATTCAACTTAATCAACAATGTTCCATTTTTCAAATATCACAATTGAAATAGAACACAAATGATGATAATTTTGTATTTTAATTTGTTTATTTTGTATTTCAATATCGCTTTGTATACAAATAAGTTCTATCTTTTTTTATTTTGTATTCATTATAATGGTATACCAACAAAGTCACATTTGTATTTCAACTGAAGTGAGTATTTATTGTGCTCATTTTGTATTTAAATCTTAATTTTCAATGACAACAAGTTTGTATTTCTTTTTCATTATGTTTTTATCATAATTGAATACCAACAACTTTTATATTTTATGTGTTCACTTTACAATTTAAATTAAAATTGAATATCAAATTGTGGTGAGTATTTACTGTGATCATTTTGTATTTAACTCTCACAAAATTTTGTATTTTTTTGTGTTCATCATAATGATATACCAACAAAGTCAATTTTGTATTCCAACTGATGTGAGTATTTATAGTGCTCATTTCGTATTTTAGTCTCAATTTCAATGACAACAAGTTTGTATTTTTTTTAATTATATTTTCATCATATTTGTATATCAACAAATTTTGTATTTTATGTGCTCACTTTACCATTTAAATTAAAATTGGTATTTTACTTGCATAGTGAAACTAAAATTGTATCCTACTGATCAAAATTGTATTACATAACTGCCAAATATATTTTTCTTTTATTTGTATTACAAAAAAATTACGAATTGTATTCCAATATAATCTAGTCATTACATATGAATACGATTAAAGAAAGATACATGATTCTAGAAAAAGAATAACATACATAATGAAAATACTACAATCGTTGAGGTTGATACAATATTATAAAAAATATAAATTTAAAAAATGCGATTTAATCGAATTAATTTCAACATAAATTGAGTATTATCAATTAAAATTTAAAAATTGATACTAGAAATTTGATGAACAAGTGGGATGAGTTCTTTGTGTTTATTTTTTTGAATTTGTGTTTACTTTTGAATTTTTATAACTGATGAGACTTTTAAGCAATTGTTCCTATTTTAAAAAATTATCTCCCCTAAATTTCTCCTTTTTGTTAGTTAAAAATTATATTCTTTAAATAAAACTTAAACAAGATACATAATAAACTAAAAATTTGACATTTTTACTAAATATTAAAAGTGTTAACAATGGATCCTATTAAATGTTAAAATATTGACATTTTGAAAATTTTCCCTAAATTATTTAGTTATGATTGTTCATTATTTGTTGTTTATTAACTCTAACTCTAGAAATATTAATTCCCCAAAAAATGAACTATATTCTTTACGTTAGTTTATTTTAATAAAATTACATTTTTATGAACTCTTATACTTCTACTGTTAATCTTTAGTCAAAAATTCTATTTATTCATTAATTAATTTAAAATAGTTTATCATGATTTAATTGACAAAAGTAATTTAATATATAATATATATATATATATATATATATATATATATATATATATATGTATATATGTATATTAAAAGTTTTAATTTTTATCTCGTCTTTAAAATGTTAATCTTAAGGTATTTTTTTTAGAAGTTTTGATCACTTTCAAATAATTAAATTAGTTTTATTATCCCAAAAAAAAACCAAAAATTTTTTAAAAAAATCTTCTTGTTACACTTAATTATTTTTTCTCAAAGATAGTCAAATATTTAGCCAAGCCGTTGGATAACCGCGTGTTAGCGGCTACTTTAAGTGATACCTTCTTAAAGTAGAATCTCTTACCCATTTTTTCTAATTTTTTAAAGCCTTAATATGTTAGAGTCTTTTTTAAATTAAGTTTTCGTAATTTCTTTAAAAAAAGTTAAGTCACGACTTCTTTCGAAGTATTATTCTTAACTTGTTTTATACTTGGAAAATTTCAACAGTGATTTTTTTTAAAGATAGTAAAATTACGGTATAACAGTGTCAATAGAATATTATAGTCAATTATATATAGTGTGGCCAACTAACATTATTGATACTAAAAAGTATCCAATGAACTTGATAGTCTTTTGCTTCTTGGACAAAAGGTGACTACCTAGATTAAGGGTGCATTCTCTTGTAAATGTTCTATGCCTTAAATGATTTCGAAAATTAACTTAATTTCTTTCAAAAATTAAGGAAAATATTTTTCAAAACTCTACTTCATTCTTAAATTACCATATTTTTTTTTACCATACCCCGTATATGACCCTCCCCATCCATAAAAGTTTTAAGATTTTCTTATTTTTTAAATTTCAAATATTTTTTCGTACTCCCAAACCATCCCCAGCCCCCTCCCCCCCCCCCCCCAAAGAAATTGTTTTGAAAACAAAAAATTCAAATTTTTAAAATTTCATTTTTAACCCATCCCATACCCTTGACCACGGGGCACCCCCTCCCCCACCCCCTCATCAAATATTTTTTTTTTTAAACAAAATAAATTGTTTTTGAAATTATTTCAAATTTAAAAAACTACTTTTTTAATGAATTATGCCACCCCCATTTAGGGTCGGAAATATGGGTCAAGTCTTGGGCTAGATCTTAGGACCGGATTTTTGAAACGGTCATCGAGGTCGTTTCCTAGTCCTAGTGTGATTTTCAAGTTATAAATTATTTTTCTAAAGATTATTTTCTGCATTTTTTACCAAACTAAGCCATTATATAAAACAATTTACCAAAATAATATGTTTTTCTAAAATTTTACAAAATTAGTATAAACGTATTCCACAGTAATGTTTTAGGGTATATTTTATTTTTTAAAAGGTGATGATGTAACACCCAGTAGTAAAAAATGACCAAAAATCAGTTTTTAAAAAAAAAAAAAAATCTACAGGTGCAATCGACGTGACCATCGATGGACCGTAGCCTGACCCACGGTCCGTCCTACACAACCATCGATGGGATCAGAAACTCACGCCCAGGAAAATTGGTTAAGTGTTGGTCGACGGACGGACTTACGGTCCGTAGGTCAGACGACGGTCCGTAGTCCATGACCATCGATCAACACCCCATTCACCCAGGAAAATTGGTTAAGTGTTGGTCGACGGACGGACTTACGGTCCGTAGGTCAGAAGACGATCCGTAGTCCACGACCGTCGAGCAACACCCCTTTCACCCACTCTCTGACAAAAGATACGGATGACCAGCACGGTCCGTAGGTGGACCTACGGTCCGTAGCTCTGACCATAGGTGGAAAATTTGCAGACAATTAAGGGGAAATGCAGTTGGGTCAACTTCAAATGGTCATAACTCTTAGCACAAAATGAATTAGGTGTCCCATGACCTACCCACAGATAGATAATTGAATTATATTTCCATATCCATCGACCTTGTTAAAATTAGACCTCCGAGTAAAAGGTTATGCCTATTTTAGTAAAGTCCTATCGAACAGGCCCAGTCGACGGACCCAACGACGGGGCGTCGGTCAGACGACGGACCGTCAGTCCTGGCCGTCGATTGGTCCGACAGCAACTTTCCCAGGGGTCTTTTGGACCTTTCCCACTTCGTTTAAACCCTAATATACGTCGTTTTGACCCTAGATCATCAGACTTTAGTCAGTTTAAGCCTAGAAACATAATTAAAACATATCTAAGTCAAATCATTAAATCAAAACTTAGAAAATTAGAAGCAAGAGCGGAGAAAAAGCTCAAGAACCCTAGTTCAAGAATGCCACAAGCTCCAGCAGTTCCAGCCCTGAAACTTAAGTATTTTTCTGTGGATTTCATCACCAGGTATGTGGGATTTGACTAGTGGGTTCCTTTCACCCATTGAGTCCCTAGTTTTCAGTCAGTTCTTGATTCTCTTGTCATGATTAAACCTAGTGTTTCTAGAACTTTGATAGAACTTCATGAATTTATTAAATATATGTTCCAAATCAGATTATCATGTTATTACTCAGATTACTGCATGAATTTCAGAACCCTAGATTTGTATTTCTTTAGTTCTTGAATTACACATGCTAGGTCAGATATTTCAGACACTTCAGATATACATGCCTCAGTTATAAATGCATAATTACCAGATTAATTGTTGCATTCTCAGTTTGCTTGTTCAGTTTCAAGCTATCCAGTATTTAAAGAAACTCAGACATAATCAGTTAATTTACAGAATTCAATGGGAGTAGCATAATACCAAGTTGGACTAGGGTTCAGCATACCCAATAGTCCCAGAACTACTAGCCAAGTAGGTTGTAAGTCCCCTCTGTGGGCAATCAGTTTAGTGATCACGCCAGCATGCCTTTATACCTTTGGCAGGGTATATTGGGTCCTCTCGATGGGGCGTATACATCGGACTCCACATTTAACTCATGTAGTTTTATTATTGGTTATTAGTAGCTCCCACAGTTCAGTCAAACTCTCTGTATTGACCATTTATCAGTATATTCAGTATTCAGTTTCAGCATGTTATAAATTGGTCATTGCATTCAGTTAGCTCAGAAATTCAGTATATTATGTTTAGTTTATTATACTTGCTTTTGTGCTTGTTCAGTTATGTTTTATTTCAGCTTTACTCTATCCTACATGCTCAGTACCTTCAAGTACTAACGCATACGTGCGCTACATCTTCTCGTGATGTAGGTTCAGGTTCTCAGCATCCAGATCACGCATAGATCGATTTTCGATCTCTAGTTCAGCAGATTCAGTGGTGAGTCCTCATTCTCCGAGGATAATAGTCAAGAGTTTCTTTTCAGTATTTAGTCTTTTGGTTTCAGTTTTTTCTAGATTTAGCTGGGGCTTGTCCCAGTATTTCTAGTCTAGTTTAGAGGCTTATTTCAGACATAGTTAGATTCAGCTTAGTATTTAGTTAATATTTCTTTTGTATTAAACTCATTGTTTTGAAATATCTCAGTTATAGAATATGGGTATTCCCCATCTTTTCATTTTAAGTATGATTTAGCTTCCGCAACAGTTGATTATCTTTAGTATGCTCATGATCATGCCAGCAGGGTTAGCTTGGGATCACTTGTGGTCCTAGGTTTCGGGTATACATTAGGTTGATATACAGTACTCATAGTAACATTTTATACTCCTTTCAGTTAGCTATTTTTCCTCTACTGTTCTAAGTTGCTTCTCTAACTTTACCTTCATTTTAATAGGTTTTCCCTTTACGGTTCTAAGTTGTTTCTTCTTTTAACTTCACATTGCATGTCATTTCCTTCTAATTTCTATGGTGTCCTGGGGAATCAAAGTAAAGTAAGTTGTTTTACATTGTTTTCTGCCTAATTGCAAGTGAACCAAGTCCAATATTGTTAAGTGGAGAAGGGCAACGAAGACAGACCTATTCCTATTATTTCGAGGACTGGTTAGCCTTTAGAAAATTATCTCCAATTAGAAAAGATTGATTATTTTTTGAATTATATTACAATAGCTAACTGAAAAGAAATTAACATTATTGGACATCGACGCACAACTGAGAAATAACACAACTGCATTAATAAAAGATGATCCATTTTAGTTAAGTGTGACTAGAAGTCACATATATAAAACATTACTGTGAGTAACGTTTTAGGGTTAAAAATTTGTAACACCCCACAACTAGAAAGAACTAGAATTAGAAAGAAGCTGATTTTGGAAATAATTAAGTTTGGAAAGTTTGACAAATTAAGCTAAGTATTAGTTTTGGGTTCACTTCAAACAACCATAACTCCTAGATAAGAATGATCTAGGTGTTCTAAAATATACCGTCGGAAAGATCTTTGAATTATATTTCAAACTCAACTGAGTTTACTCAGTTTCGAGTTCGTATGAGGGAGATATGTCCATTTAAAGTTGGGTTGTCTAGGCAGGGAAAGTCAAAACCGGATTTTAGAAGGGTATTAAGGTCTTTTCACTACCCAATTAATAAATTCGTTTTGGTAATAAAGTTGGGATGTCCACTGATTGGATTCAGTTTACGCTATTGAAAATAAGTTAGGGTTTTGAGAGAATAGAAAAGAAGAGGATAAAAGAGAAGAAGAAGCAAGTAATCACCAAGACTCTGAAAGAAGTTCACCAACGCACAAATCATGATTTAATTCAACAAAAATATGTTCTTAAAAGTAAAGAAGTCGAATTTTGGATGGATTTGATTGAAATTTCTATTGGGTTCTTGATTGTTGAAGTTGTTAAGAAGTTATTTATTTAGATTCATAAAATTAGATATTATTTTGATTAGATTCTTGCATATTTTGGTTATATAGTCAAATCTAAGTGTTTGGCACGGGGAGTTGAATGTAGAGGGTTTAGAGAGCAATAAAAATCAGGGATTTTCTTGGCAGGGGCATGGGGCGCCACGCCACTCAGAGCGCCCAACTTCAGTATCTGAAGTTTGGGCTCTGGGGCGCTGCGCCAATAAAAGTGACCCAACCCAGACTCTGAAGTTTTGGCTCTGGCGCCCGGCGCCACTCGGAGCACCAGGGACGCCAACTCTTTATGGTTTCCCACTTCCTTCCTATTAAGTTCCCTTGAAACGTACCTATATTTCCTAGTTGATTTCTACACTCTAAGGAACGTCTAACCAACATTTAATCATACATAAAATGAGATCATGAGCCTTGAATCCATACTTCAATTTAAGGAAAGTTAAGAGTCAAGGCAAGAGAAGTTCATGGAGTTTTTCAAGAGTTTTTTACAAATGTGTAACTTTATTTTAAGACTTGAGTTCAGAGTTAAGCAAAGAGTAAGGATTGAAGTTCATTTCTTCAAAAGAGTATATGGGGACTATGTATTCTCAAAGAGTAAGATGTTTTCACATTTAAACAAAAAATAAGAGTGAGATTTCTAAAAGGGCCTTTGTGCTAGTTTTTTAGTAAAGAGTCATGCTTTCACAATTAATCAAGAGAGGAAAGTTTGATTTCCAAGAGAGCCTTTGAGCTAAGTTTTTGACAATTATCTCAAACCACAGAAAAAGTTATTTTTTAAGCATAGGAGTTAGTATTATATTTTGGAGGTAGTATTGATCACCGATATGAGGGAGAGTTCGGACAATTCCCAGCCCCCATAAACCATGTAGCCATCATGGGTAGAAAAAGGGTCATACTTTTTTGATGATTCCTTAGTGATTTTTAGTATAGACTATTGGATCCACTTAGTAGTCGGGTTCTATACCTTCGGCAAGGTATAGGACGGGCTTAACAGCGTAAGACAAAACGATGTATCATCACAATAACTCTTAAGTGATGGTTGTCGGTTAGAGAAACTCCCACAAATATATTTTGTATTCTTATATACACAAAAGTAAATTGTATTTTTCTATACATTCCAAAGTTTATATTGTATCTTTGCATACCTACAAATTTAATATTGTATTTCAAAATACAGACAGCCGTTATCCATATTGTAAAAGCCTCTATACTACATTCATATTATTTCTTTATATTGAAATCAGTTAAGTTGGTTTGAGTTGAGCCCATGTATGTTATTTCCATTCCTTTCAAGCCTATGTCTTTTTTTAGTATTCCCCTTGCATGCTCGTGCACTACATTAATGTCATTTGACGTGCATCGTTGTTATAATGTAGATAAAGGTAACCAGGATCAGCATTCTGCGCAACATTGATTCTAGTTGAGCTTCAGAGTTTGCTGGTGAGCCTCCTTTCTTTCGGAGGATCCCCTTTTATTGCTTTCAAGTATTTTAGTTCATTAGGATGTCGTGGGTCTTGTACCAACATCCATCTTAGTTATTAAAGGCTTTATAGACAATCAGTTAGTTCATTTATCACTATCTTGTTATTGGCTTATGTTTTGAGACATGAGCTGCCATCTTGACTAGTTGAATGTTTCTTAAGACATTCTAAGTTTATTTCATGAGTTAATCATTTGAGAATATTTTTTTGTGTTTAAGCCTTCCGATGAGTAGTAAGACAAGCGAAGGGTTCGCTTGGAGCCGTCAATGATTCTCGAGTGCCAGACCAACCCAAGGTGTAGGCTCGGGGTGTGAAAAACTTGGTATCAAAGCACAAAATTCAAGAGTCCTAGGGAGTCTATGAAGTCGTGTTAATAGAGTCCTAGTTATCAGTGTGGAACGCGCCATATCTATAATTTGGAGGTTGCGACACTTATTAACTATCTCACTTCTGTCATACACATTTCCTGCGATAGAGTGTATCTCTATAAAAGTCTCTTTCTAACTCATGCTTGCGTGTGTCTTTTCAGATCGTGCCTCCACAAAGATATGTAAGAGGTCGTCCTGCTAGAAGAAATATTAAACTACAGAAACAAGGGGTACCTAATGCACTAAAAGTATAACCCTAAGGAGAGGCTACCAATGCCGAATTTCGTGAAGCTATCCAGATGTTGAGCCGAGTTGTGACCAACCAAGCTGGGAAACAGAGAGGGGATCGATAGGAAGTGGCTGACACGTAAGTTTTATTGAGGACCCTAAAAAATCTGTTGAGGAGCTTCAGAAGGTTTTGGAGATCATGTATGTTGTTGATACTAATAGGGTGGAACTAGTTGCATGAAGGGTGTCACTATGATCTTTTTTAATCAATGGAAGAAGAATCGAGTTGATGGAGCACCACTTGTGAGTTGGGAATTTATTAAGAAGGCCTTTTTGGGGCGTTTCTTCCCCCGAGAATTGAGACAAGATTCTATGATGAGGACTTCTTGTTTTTGGCCTATGAGTTCCTCACTCTTAAGTAGGATTTTGTAAAGACCAGAGAGCACCCCCTAGTCGTCACACAGCGTGTTCGACCTCGAAGAGGTCTTATACAAGCACTTAACATTCATTCATCACATAGGATACCAATAGTGTTGAATGAAAACCTTATTTAAGCAAAATAAAAACACTTAAGAGTAAACACACTTTTAAAAGAAGTCTTTCTAAGCAACATAATTCTAGTCTCATAAGGCCAACATAGACCAGAACTATAAGAATGTCAAACTTAGGGACACAATCCTTTATACTGAAAGAAAGATACAACTTTAATACTAAAGTTTTAATGAAAGAGAAACTACAATAAAAAGTCTTTTTCCTCGACATATGACGACATACCCAAATCTTGAGAGAATTTCTAAGTCCCAAGTTTCAACTTTAGAGATCACTCACTTGCACACACTTACACTTTGTACAAAATAGACGGAAATATGGAATTAGTACAATTAAACACTAAGTATGATTATCATACAAAAATCATGCTAAAAGGTAAATTTACTTGATATAAATGATTTTCATGCCATTTTGATAAAGTTTCATAAATCAAGTGTAAAGGACATAATACAGGTCAACATCAACATATGAGATAATACCCATATAATACACAAGGTACCACCACATTCATTAAGTAGCTCATCTTATTATTTAGACCCTCTATCTAAGCTTATCCTAAGACCCACCTAAGTAATACATGAAGGGGCCGCCCATAAAACCTCGTCATGCACACCTAAGTGTTCCTCAATACTACTAAGACAAGGACCCTTCCTATTCAACACAACTAAACAATTTAACATTCATTATTAGAGCATTTGAAGAGACATTCATGCATTTAAGAGACTTCACATAATGGACTTGGAAGACCTAGGGAACTCACACTAGTATCTTCAAAGCCTACTTGTGCCATGTGTAGTTAGCATCCTATACTACTACCTACATGTTGTAGAAGTTATTCAATATCTAGAGTGCACATCCCACATGATGGGAATATGCATAACCGACATAGACCACAGTATCTATGTACAGATTCCAGATTCTACCCTACTCCGCGGAGGGTCTTCTACTTTCCAAGGGTAGAACTAGGATACATCCCATATAGGCACATGGTTTGCAGGATATCAATAGACTTCTTTGTAATCTAGTCTCATACTCAAGTAGAGCTACTATCTTAGGCATATTCACTTGGTGATTTACCTTAGTTCCCATAGAGTAATTTCATTCACATAAGTGTATTGGAGAGGGCGACATTATTAGGCCTACCGATCCATAATACCATTACCAAGAAGGGTACCACAAGGGTCTAGCGATCAAGATTCATAAGGATATCTCATTTATAGAGAGGGAACCATGCTAGGTCTAGCCAATTCAATTCATTCTTTCATTCATTCACTCAAGAAAAGGATGCCTAAACCTACCAATTCAAGAGATCACATTCATCATATCTTTCATGTATCAAGTATGGATAACTAGGTTTATCTAATCAAGTCACCATATCAACATATAAAGACTCTTCATAGTCTATCATTATCAAATGTAAACATTTAGAGGAAACATGCTTTCACTAACAATACCATATAACCTTATGCAAGATCACATTAATATCACATCACAACCTGACATTATGCCACCTTCTGCACAATAACATAACCCTCACTTCAATTTACCTCATAATTCCTTCAAGTCCACAATCATAATAAGAACAAGAAGTAAACACCTATACCATATGTGTATCAAATCATACAAAAACATTCCTACTATAATAAGCAATTGAGTCAACTTACCATTCTTCAATGCCACAATTCACCATTATTCAACTTCCAACAATTTCAACATAACAAGAGAATTTGCCCATTATCATGCCCACAAGACTAAGATCACCAAATCATCCATATATCAACAATTCATCATAGATAGAGATAGATAACAATATGAATCAATACTATAAAGCCATATAAGTACAATTCCACCAATAGACAATCATAATTATCAAACCCACTTTACAAGCCAAAATTAGGGAATTAGAGGAATCATGGGTTCATGGAGTTCGTAACCTTAAAACATCAATTAAACCATAGCAATTCATTAGGAACCATTTAATGCAAGAACCCGTGAGTTTGAGGAAGAATTGGGTTTTTTCATAACTTTTGGAAACCTTGGAAACCATTTGAAATTGACTCTAGGGTAAAGGCTAGCCTAGATGAAGGATCACCATACCTTAGATACGAATTCCCCACAAAATTGAAGAATAAAGCAATAAAAATCTTCAATCCTAGCTCCAACTTGACCTTAAGCTCCCATGATGTTCTGGAGAGAACCTTTTGAAAGAGGGGTTTTGATTTTGAAGAATGAAGTCTAATTCTATGTTTAAGTGCTTTAACTAGCTTAAAATACCATAAAATAAATAAAATAACCGTCAGAGTATTTATTTATCCAAGTATGGAATTTATCAAACCACCCTTGGCTTGGCCGACTTGCACCTCAAAAACAGGTGCTCACTCATGACCATTACCTCCGGACTGTAGTTGGTGTGACACACCGTCCTGCTGCCTCATGGAACTGGTCTTAGACTTGGCCATCTATGTCTTGACCTACGTAGAAACACCACGCCCCGTCAAAGGACCTACTGGTCGCAAGTCATGGCCGTAGGTTACTCCATTTTGGCAATTTTGGGGGTTGATCTTAGGGTCCTCCTCAAGGACCCTCAGGGTGGTTCTTGGGGAGTTGTACCCAAACATTTAACCCCTAAACATGTTCATGTAGTCCCTATGGTCAATTCCACTGATTTTAGACACCAAACAATATACCAAATCAAGGACAACATACTAGAACACACTAGCACGCAAAATATTAGTTTTCGAACGTCTTTGTCGTCCCTCGACGTTTGAACTCAAAACTCTTTAAACTAACTATGAAAATATATTTCTCATAATATTAACAATTCATTAACTCAATAAACTCATGTGAATCTCTAGTTCATCCTTTTTATTTTTAGGGTCCTTATTGATTCTTTGATCATTCATGAGTACAGTATAACGTTCACACAACTTTCTCAGTATGTTCCGGAGATGGTTGCTGACATGAGGAGTAGGATGAGTTTATTCGTTACAGGGTTGTCTCCCTATCAAGAAAGTAAGGCAAGGCAACTATGTGGATAGGGGATATGAATATAGCAAGGTTAATGATCCATGTGCAACAAGTTGAGGAGGACAAGTTGAGGGATAGAGAAGAGTTTATGAATGAGAGGGATAAGACATCAGAGAATGACTCCGGGAATAAAAAGAGTAATGTGAACCGGTCCTCCTTTTAACAAAAGCAAAAGGTATCTTCTCCATCATCTTCTAGTGCACCTGCACCAAAGAGTATGGGTCCCGTTCATCCGATCTTTCTCTCACATCAGCGTCCGAGGCTTGATTTGAGGAGTTTGTGAGGTACCTCCTAGTCATCGCGGAATGTGTCACTTAATCTTGACTATGTCTTTCTACTATTCTGGGATTGTAGACATTCATACTTGTTCTTTAATAAAAATTTGTATATTTACCTAGTGACTTGTATATATGACACCAGGTTTTGGGGAAGGTTTTGTTAGGTTATTATTTCCAAAATTCTTATGTTATGTTTAGTCCTTATTTCATTTCTAACTTTCGTATTTACCCTTGTCAATGATTGTTTAGGTTGATCTGCCTTAGTTGGATGGCAGGTGTAATCACACCCAATTTTTGAATCATGATAGTTAGAACTTTTATCTCTTCATATCGTTGCATTTTTAAATTTTAAAGAGATAAATTTGAATGATCCAAACTCAATGAATGTATTTTTCTAAAGCAATGAAGAAGATATCTAATGAGGAGTGGGTTCAATTGAATTGCATTCATCGGAAAATTATATTTTTATAAATAGACTTACTTTTTCTATTATTTATATTTTTTTGTCTCCCACACCAGGATTAAATTTATCTTCAACTTTTTTATTTCAATTTCTTTACGAAATATCTTGTTGTTATTACTATACAAAGGAATAGTTCAACAATTAAGAGGAGACATATAAGCATATACAACATAACAATTAATTTTTGAAGTGCATATACCCATAAATTATTCGTTTATCACATTGTAGAAAAAAGTGAATGTTTTTCATGTAATTTTAAATTGAGCTTTTATTTTATTTTAATATATCATAGTATTATATGAACAATTAAACATATATTGTTTTATGTGTGTCACATCTTTGTGAATTTCATAATCTAAACAAGTTTAAAGAAAAGAGATGTAGAGTCTTCTACCCGAAAACATAAATTCAAAATACATTAATTTTAAGTCAAATTGTCTATTATCTTTTGTAAGAAACATATTATTACCTCAATCACAATATAATGTCCTATGTCAATGTAGTGATTCTGATGGTTTGCATTAGATATGATATTTGACTAACTCTATGAAAACTATTTAAATTTATTTGGTCAAAGTCTAAAAATCAAAGTTGTCATGTTTTATACATATAACTAGGTAAATTACCTGTGCTTCTCACGGGATTGAACTATGTTATTAAGCTCAAATTGATCATTCGGTAATATTCGGATTTTTAATATATACACTACATTGTAAAGATCTTTTTATCTTAAGGCAATCCAAAATCTTAAAAGTGCTATATTTTTTTATACAAAATTTATGAGTCATAGAGATATTTTAAGTATAACAAAGAAGTCTAAGAAATCTCCATGAAAATAGTTGGTCAAAAGTAATGAAATTTTCTAAATTCCAAGAACTTATAAAGAACAACATTAGACGTTAAAGAAGAGACCAAAAAGCATTGAACAACAACACTCCCAAGTAAAGTTGAACATCACGTCCATACAAGAACATAATTAACTAATTCAAATGGAGGACATTCAGCTCCTTTCTTATGACCCTAAAATTTCTAGTATCATAAATGTTTTTCATCATCGTCTTTGAATAGTCATTACTATTGCTTAGGTTTCATATCACCAGCCGAACTTATTTGGAATTGAAACATAGTTAATGTTATGGTTATATTATGTTGTTACAAAGAATTAATGTAATTATCAACCAAGCAGTAGGTGATATCATTCATACCTGGATATTCTAAACCAAATTTCTACACATAACATATTAAAATCACAAACCATAATTTTCTGAGTGCTTGAACTCAAAAATATCCACAAATAATAATAAAGACAACCTTACTTTCCTAACAAGCAAGAAGAGAAACGTATGTTACTTAACATATTTTTTAAAAAGATAGTATGTCAGTTTGTGTCCAAGTTTACGGTTCACAAATTTAATTGAAAGAAGGTAAAAGAAAGAGTTATTACTTCTTTATCAAAAAAGTAAAATAAACTTTATCAAAATAAAGAGTTATCACTACGGCAAAAATGATCTTTAGCAACAATTATAATGTCCCTAGAAAAAGTGCATAATGACATTGAATCTAATGACAATTAATTAATGTAGGTAAAGGCTCTAGCACTCTTTGTTACTGAGCCTATTCATTGCCGATAATTTTTTTTTTGTTTTAGTGTATTATTTTGGACATTTTTTAGTTTCAGGAAAACTTGATCTCTTATTATGCCTAAAAAGAAGAGACGAAGAAATATGACAAATTAATTAACTTGCGATAAAAGAAGTGACAAAAATGAGATTTTGTCTCTAAATATATGAGCCATCACTATTAGTGACGAATCACAAAAGTTCGTGGTAAAATTTTGTCTTTGAAAGTTTCCCACCAAAAAATAATTTGGCGCAATTTAGTAAGTATTATTAACGACGAACTTTAAGTTATTAACGACACATTTTTTTGTCTTTAATAATGTTAGTAAGCTGTGACAAACTATTTTGTCCTTAAATTAGTCTTGTTTTGGGAAAGAAAAAGTATCGTCACAAATAAGATGTTGTTACAATTGTGACAAACTAGCGTTTGTAGTCAAACATTTTATGTTTTAGCAACAAACAATATATTTATTTGTGACCTTAATTATTGTCACTAATGTTATACATAATTAGTGACGTTTACTCTATTGTCTTCAATCAATTAACGATTTAGATACAACAAAATTCGTCACAAAATAAGTTATGTGTTAAAACAATTTTCTTAAACAACACAATTACATCATCGAGAAATGCAATCGAGGTTTGTAAAGTGAAAGAATACTATTATACCAACACAACAGTTCTTGTTGATCTATTTGTTAATCGAGAAATGAATTTGATCTTCTTGATTCTCTCGAAAATATACTACTCTTTTAGAATTAATTTGACATAGAGTTTCTCATGTCTTTCTTAAGCTTTGAGGATCCCTATTTATTATACTTCACTCATTTTGATTTGTGTAATCTATTTTGACTTGATATATAGTTTAAGAAAGTAAAAAGGACATCTGAATCTTCTGTTTAAATAATTTAAAAGAGGCATGGCCAATACGGCTCCGGTAATAAATATAAGCTTATATTCTAATAGCAATTGTATTTCGAAATTAAAATAAGAATACTACACTAGCAGTAGCAACAAGAACAAAATGAAGTAGAAACCATGTCAAGAATGCAATAAGGGGAAACAATCATTGTCAATAATACAAAAAAGCAACAAAATAGCTAAAACTTCCAATCTCATAGAATACAACCACCACCAGCAACCATTGCATAGAATGCAACAACCAACATCCATGTTCAAGAATGAAATAATCAGCAACCATTGTCTAGAAAGAAACAAGCAGATATGACTGCAACAACGACCAGCAACCATTGACAGGAGTGTAACAATCACGGGCAAGAATGCAAGGAAGAGCGATAGCTACTGCCAAAAAAACAAGAATACAAAAAAATTGAGAAAAGGCTAGATGATGGAAACTGATTTTCTAATGAAACATTCTGCCTAAATACATTAAAGGATACTGCTTTTCTAATGAAACATTCTCAGTCCTCTATTTAACTATAGATGAAAAATACTCTAACACCGACAATTTTCTTTCTGTAGTGATTCTTTTCAAAATCATTCCCTGCTTGACATGGCCCTTTCTAGTGAGCTGGAACACTTGTCATGCAAGAATCAGACAATAATGATCAAGAAGAAGAAGAACGAGAAGGATAAAGAAGTTAAAAGGGAGAGAATACATACATGAGAAGAACTGGAGCTGCACTTTTCACAATCAATGGAAGGTTACATCATCGAATCATTGCCGTCGTCATCATAATCTTTCTCATTATCTTCATCTTTATTAATAATTTTAGTACCTTCATTTCTCTCATGATCACTTATGTAGTCGATCATACTGTCATCATCTTGATCTGAATCTTCTGTATGGTAGTCAACTCCATGTCCTGTTTGAATCTCCATCTCGACTAAACTGAAATCTAAGATAATCGAATCTCCATTACCTCTATGTAACTGGCTTGGCACATCCTCAATATCATTGTCAATCACAATACTTTCAACTGAAACATCTTGATACACATCATCATTAGTAGAACAGAATTCATCACTTTCCACATCAGAATATTGAATCTCTGGGACATCATATATATGCCTATCTTGAAATGTTTTCACAATTCGCCAATTCCCTTCTAATTTTGAATCATCTATGTAAAAAACCTGCTTCACTTGTATGGCTAGTACAAAAGAATCATGTTCATACCAAAATCTGTTTACATTAACACTGGTGAAATTGTTATATTTCTGCATCCCTGTATTCTTGTTAAAGATCAAATCACTTGCATTTAAATAAGACAACTCGATTGCCATCAACATACTCTAACTCAATGATGTCAATTATTATACCACAAAAATCAATCACCTCATTTTCATGGTAGCCTTCAACAACTACGCCGCTATTTTGACATTTACGGAATTCATCAAGACATTGAATATGATACCTAACACCATTAACAATACAACCAGGACATTTCCTTCCACGCAAATCAGGTTCCATTGCCAAAGGATATAATTTCTTGAGAGATATTATTTTATCCTTATAATCCAATTGCATAATCTACAATGAAAAAATACTGCATTCAGTTAGTATTGAAAAAATTTGAAACTTAGACACAAACAAAATTATCATCTTAAAAAATCATTTACTTTTCTTTTGAACCATTGAGGAAATTGTTATCTATGCTTCTGTTTTATATTCTCTACACCTTGCTTTATAAACTCATTTTTATGTTCTCTTCATGTCAGAAGATAAACTATTCATACGTGACTTATAATAACAAAATATGAATGTAAATAAATAAACTTACATTAGAAAAGGTTCTACTTCTTCACAATTATTCAACACATACCATCGAGCCATATCAAAGTCTTTCTTTGGTAATGCATCATAAAATCCTTTGAATGGTCAAACACTCTCTGAAAATATGTCTTGTTCATTATTCTTACTAGACTTATCATCATTTCGATCTTTACGATTAAATCTTGACTCATTGTCACTAAGATACATAGAGCAAAATGTCAAACATTCATCAATAATATAGCCTTCTGCAGTAGAACTTTCTGGTCGTGCCTTGTTTCGCACATAACACTTAAGTTTGCATAAAAACCTCTCAATTTCGTACATCTAACGATATTGTACTGGTCCCCCATTCATAGCCTCTCGTGGTAAATGCATATCCATATGTACCATTATATAAAAAAAAGCAGGTGAAAAGATCATCTCAAGCTTACATAATATAATCACTATATCCTTTTCAAGTTGTTCTAAGTCATCCCGTTTCAATGTCTTACAACATAATCTTTGGAAGAAATGGCCCAACTCAATCAATGCTTAAAAAATATCTTTATTTTATATCCACAAAGAGCTATAGGCAACAATCGCTACAACAAAACATGATAGTCATAACTTTTGAGTTTAGTTATCTTACCACCATCCTCACTTACACTACTAGAGATATTTGAAGCATAACCATCAGGAAATTTAACAGAGTTCAAAAATGCCCAAAATAGTTTTTTCTTCTTTTCTGACATATTATGACAAGCAAATGGCATCGTATAACCAGAGTCTTCATGTTGCTACTATTGTTCTTTTCTTATTCCTATATCCTCAAGATCTTTTATTGATTTATATATGTCCTTAGATTTCCCATCAATATTCAATAATGTTCCTAGAACACTGTCACAAATGTGCTTTTCTATGTGCATGACATCCAGATTATTCCGTAACTTAAAGTCTTTCTAGTATGGTAACTCAAGAAAAAATACTTTATTTCACCTAATTCAACTCTGTAGGAAGATGTTTTCTTTTCGTACTATTTGAGTATTTTCCTGGTATATAAGTACTAAGCAAATCCAATTGTTGTAAGACATCATCTCCTGAGAGCTCTTTTGGTTTTAATCTTTTTTCTATCTTTCCATTAAACTTCTTGCTTCTTCTCCATTTGTGACTAGGTTCAAGATACCAACGGTGATTCATGTAACAAATTTACTTTTTATCTTTTGTGAATGTGCATCCTTATTGCAAGTAGGACATTCCATGTATCCTTTGGTGCTCCATCTAGACAAATTTCCTAATATAAAAAAGTATAATATTAAAATAGAAAAAGAGCAATGTTCTAACTGAAAAAACAGAGAAATTTTGAAAATAGAAAAAAAAAATTACTGTATGTACCAAGCCACTGTATGAATGGTATAATTTTAAAACAGAAAAAAACAAAGAAATTTGCAGAATGTAAAAAAAAAAAAAAAGTAACAACAAGAGATGATTGTTCTAGATTAATGTTTGCTGCATGTATCAATAATGAAAACACAAAGGGCAATGTTCTAACTGAGTTGAGGAATACTGACTCGGGTATGACTGGAGATGATTCAGATAACTTAAACAATAAGAAAATTAAACACTTACCATAAGCCGGAAAGTCATTTATGGTCCATAAAACACCAACATGCATCTGGAAGCACTTTCTTGTAGACGCATCAAATGTCTCTACTCCATCACTCCATAACTCTTTCGATTCATCAATCAAAGGCCTCAAGGAAACATCAATATCCTTTCCAGGTTCTTCAGGACCAGGGATAATTGTGACATCATCATAAACGGGTCCTTAAAACATTTTCAAGGAGGAAGATTACAAGGAAATAAAATTACAGGCCACATGCTATAAGTTGTGCTCATGTTACCAAATGGATTGAAATCATCAGTCGTGAGGCCAAGTATTACGTTACGTGGTTCTTGTGCAAACCATGTATGAGTCTTATCAAACTCTTTCCAAGCCGTAGAATCAACTGGGTGCCTTAACACATTGGTATATTCCACATATTTTTCTTTATGTCACCTCATATTTGTGCTTGTTTTTGTAGACATAAATAATCTTTGAAGTCTCGGCTTTAAGGGAAAATATCGCAGAACTTTATGAGGAATCTTTTTACCATTTTCCTTATCAATTTTCCACCTGGACGTACCACAATGAGGAAATTCTTGTCTATCTTTAAATTCATTCCAATAAAGCACACAATCATACTTGCAGTGGATTGAAGTGTATACTAATCCAAAACCTTGCAGCATACATTTTGCATCATAATGTGACTTTGGAAGTATCTCACCATCAGGCAATGCATCTCGTAGTAACTCCAACACCATATTAAATGACTTGTTACTCCATTGATTTTACACTTCAAGTGGAGCAATTTCTCAAGAAATGAAAGCTTGGAATTTTTTTACATCCTGGGTACAATTCACGTTCAGCTTCTTTTTAACAGAACTTCAAAATTCTTTGCTTCACTCTTGCTTAAATTATCACATGATTTATTACCAGTTGTATCCTCCACAAGATTGAATTTTGATCTTCCACTAATTTCTTCTAACATGACATGAATGTCATTATTGCTGACGTGTTCTTCATTTATCCTTTCCTCATTTTCATCTTCACTGTGAAGTGTTGTATCATCATCTCTCATTTGAGTTTGCTGTCCATGGTAGTTCCAGTGAATACAATCTTTCTTAAATCCTTTCAACAACAAATGGTCATACACTACATCTTGTGTTCGAAAATTTATATTAAAACAATCATCGCAGAGACATCAAATTTTATTGTTTCGATAAAAGCGAGACCGAACAAATTACATAAAAGATTGGACTCCCTCAACATAACTTTTAGAGAACTTTGGAGAATTTATCCATCCTTTGTCCATTATAAACTGTAAAAATGTATAATCACATAATAATTAAATGTTATAAAAGGCTCAAGTATTCATTATCAATACGTTTTAAATTAGTCTTTTAAATTATTGAAGTTGTGTATGGATAATTAAAGGTTCAAGTCAAAAGGGAACAATGGATGGGTACAATACCAAGTAACATTTAGAGGAAGGATAAATACTAACTTGAACACTAGCGAGGTTGAGGTACATCCAAAAGCATCAGCTTACACTAGCGGGGCTGAGTATATCCAAAAGTCAGATGTTTAGTTTTATTAAATATCAATGGAAAATCTTATTAGTTGGTGACTTTTATATATATAAACCAGACACATTTTTATATATAAATCATACGCCTCACGTTTAAGGACTTACACTCGTCCTGTGTTATGTAAAACGTCTTATCCCACACCCACACCTTTTAATGTTTTAAATAACCTTATAACTTGCACCCAAATGGGTAACTTGCGTGAAATGTTCTACTAACAAAAGAAATTGCACCTCCACAATATCTCGTAATTTTTAAAAATATCAAACAATTATAAACTCAACGGCAAAAATCTTATTTTCATCAAATCAACATTTTGCTGCCACGTGTGGGCAAGGCGTACTTATAGCTATCAAATATTCCATCCTAAGTTTTTCTCTAAACTCACTCCTCCCCTTTAGTCGAGCTCCCTTCTCAATTTTTTTATATATAAAAATGATACATTTTTATGTATAAATTATATGCCTCACTTTTAAGGACTTAGACTCGTTATGTCTTAGGTAAAACGTCTTGTCCCACGCCTGCACCTTTTAATGTTTTAAATAACCTTTTAAATCGAACCCCATATGGGTAACTCGTGAGAAATTTCCTCCTCACAAAAGAAATTGCACCTCCAAATGGCCTCGTAATTTTTGAAAATATAAAAAAATTATAAACTCAAAGGCGTCAAAGAATCTTACTTTCATCAAATCAATATTTTGGCGTCACGTTGGGGCAAGGCATAATTATATCTATAGAGTGTTTCATCCCACGTTTCTCTGAACTCACTCCTCCCCTTTAATCGAGCTACCTTCTCAATTTTTTATATATAAACACGATACATTTATATATATAAATTATATGCCTCGCGTTTAAGGACTTACACTCGTCATGTGTTATCTAAAACGTCTTGTTCCACACCCATACCTTTTATTATTTTAAATAACCTTTTATCTCGCACCCAAATAGGTTACTCGAGAGAAATTTCCTCCTCACAAAAGAAATTGCACCTCCAAATAGCTTCGTAATTTTTGAAAATATCAAAAAATAATAAAGTGAAAGGCGTCAAACAATCTTATTTTCATCAAATCAATATTTTTGCTGCCACGTTGGGGCTAGGCGTACTTATAGCTATCAAGTGTCTTATCCTATGTTTTTTCTCTAACTAACTCCTTCCCTTTAGTCGAGATCCCTTATGATTTTCAATATATAAATGTTATATCTCGTGTCTTGAATAAGATAAGGTTAAGCTAAGAAAAATAAGAAGAATCAAATTTTGAAATAAGTAAGGAAATCTTAAGAATTTCCAGATTTCAAAACTAAGTTCTTGTCATTTTCAAAAGGCCATAACTCCCAGATCAGGATAATTTTGTGTCACTTATTTATATGGGTCGAAAGCTCATTGGAAGATCTTTCCAACGATGCCAAGTTTGCAAATTTACGAGGTTGTGTGAGGGAGATATGACTTTTGGAAGTTGGGCTGTTGAGCAGGGAAAGTTCCAAATCCGGATTTGTTAAGGGTGTTTTGGTCTTTTCCTAAATTTATTATTATTTTCGTTTTAAGGGTAATAAGTTGGGGTCTAAGATGATCCCAATCAGCTTTCACAATTAGAAAATAAGCTAGGCCATTGAGAGAAAGGATAAAAGAGGAGAAGGGAGAAGAAGACGCAAGAACGCCAATAATTCATTCGTTGATTTCGTCGGGGGTGATCCCTAACAAGGTATGTGAGATCATTCGGTGTTGGGTTCTTTCACCCGTCCTCCAATTTGATTCATTACAGCAATTTAGAGTTAAATTGAATGAAAATCATGAAGTTCTTGATGAGAAGTTTGAAGTTCTTGTTGGTTGGATTGTTGTTGATCTCTGTTAGTTTTAATCCATGTTTCCGGACTGTTTTTTGGGTCTAAACTATTGGGTAATGAGTTATTTAAGGATCCTAAGAGTTTGGGGTAGAATCAATGGGAGTCTAAGAAGGTTTAGAGATGAAAAATGAAGAAGAAAGTCGGAAAACCCGTCTGGTAAGTACTGGGGGACCGCGCCTCCAAAGCCCCTTAGAACAAAATCTGTCCGTCAGGCTGTGGCGCGCCGCGCCTTTCAGAGCGCCTGAGGACAGCCTCTGTCCATCAGGGTATGGCGCTCCGCGCCTCTCAGATCGGCAGGACTCCTAGAGACCCCGTTCTTTCCCTATCTTTTCGTACTAGTTCCTAAGTGATGTACCCTTCATTCCTAGTTTATTCCAACACCCTAGAGTAAATATAAACATCATGAAATCATCCATAAACATGAGATGATGATCCTTCAATCCATAATCCAATTCAAGGAATGTTAAGATCAAAGTCAAGGAATTTAAGAGCCTAGTCTAGAAGTGAAGAAGCAAGTCAAAGTAAAGCTATCAAGTTTTCTAAAGTCTTCACAAACATTTTCACTTTGTTTTAATGACTTAAAGTTCAAGTCAAGAAAGATTAAAGAGTTGGGTTCATTTATCAAAAGCTATAAGGTAACTAAGTATTCCCTAGGAGTTAAGTTTCAAGTAAGCAAAAAGCATCAAGTTGAGTTCACTTCCCAAGAGTTATAAGGGAACTAATGTAACACTTCAAAAATCCAAGACGTGTCGTAAAGCCTAACATAGGTGTCATGAGGTCTAGACACTTTTTTAAGTGTATTTTAATGAATATAGTTCATATAGGAAGTTTAGAAACCAAAACATCCAAGAATGTCCATGACGTCCAGAAGTTGGTTCAAAGAGGTACTAGCGTGCCTTAACCTATTTGATTAGCTTTTATGAGTCGGAAATTCATGGAATTTAGTGAAAAGGTGTATAACATGTTTTAAAGTTGTTCCATGGTCAAAATGTCCGAGTACGACTCCTGAAGGACCAACCAAGGGCCCTTGAGGAGGACCCTTGCAAGTTGGTGTCAACACATTGCCTAGGCAGTGTGTAACGACGAGATGCAGGCGACGATCTTTGTGTGGATCAACGGGGCGTCGTTGCCAACCGTCGAACCAAACTTATAAAAATGGAGAAATCCCTCGCCTGCATAAGTCTTTGACCGAAACTATGGTTGTGCAGCACGGAGGGAGGCCTGCCCATCGATGGACCAACGATCCGTCAAACTTGGTCTCGTCGATGGGGTCTGCAACTTTTCTGCACGTTTTAAGTTGGGTTCATTTAATTAGTCAAGGGTTTAGGGGGTTAGGTAGGGGATTAATGGAGCCTAATTAAGTTAATTAACCCCCAATAGAAAGACCCCAACCCCATTAGTTTAATTAGAACTCTCAAAACAATTCCTCCTCCTTATCTCTTCTTTCTCTCTGTATTGGAAGATACCATTGAAGCACAAGCTAGGGAAGGGTTTTGGGTGAAGGAAAGGGGATATTTCATCATCAATCTTCATCAAAATGTTGAGGTATGGGATCAATTCACCTTTGAGACTTGTTTCCTCAAAGGGTTCATTCAAAGTATTTCTAAAACATGAGTTTTCAAGTGGGTTTCATCTAATCTCGAAATTGAAGTTATGAATTGAGTTGTTGATGATTTCTTAGGAATAAATGAATAGATTATTTTAACTTGATTATGATAATTGTTGAAGGTTTGGTCTAAATTGAAGAACATGATCCTCAACCCCTAACACTAGGTTGTGATCTTGACATGTATTTTATAATATTCATTCAATTGGCTTAGTTATTGATTAGATTACTATCCTATGGTGTTATTATAAATAGATTGAGATGAATTCTAGGTCTATCATTATAGTTATTGAAGATGTTGGTTTAGGTTATGAAGTAAGTTATGAACTTGACCTAATTGCCTTGTCTTAAGCTATGATTTAGTATTGAATTGTGTTATAGTGATGTAATTGGCCTTGTTATTCTCTTGGTTATCATTGTGTGATGATGTTACTCCCCTAATTAGGTTGAGTTATGGGTTGATGGTAAGACCTTGATGATGAACTATGAAGAAGACTTGGTAAGTCTTGTGATACCTATACTTTACTTCAAACTATGGTTAATTGCGATTAAGTCATGATGTTGTGTTCGAGTATGCCTTGTTTAGGATTGATAAGGTGGTATCATGTTAAATTGAAATGTCTTGCTTAAGGTTGTGAGGTTGATTAAGATGTAAAGTTATAAGGATGATGGTGATTACCAATGTGCCTTATTATGAAAGAATATGTAATGTGTCAACCTGACTTATATGAATTGTGATGAAAGGATTATACTCATGCAATTCCTATTGAGCTATGATGATGATGATTATACAAGGGCTAGACCCTATGACCTAAATGAAACTATGATTGATAAACAAAGACATTAAAGACATTTCATAAAGGGACCTATCTTAGCACCGAGTGATCTTGTATTTGAGGGGGTGACACTTTCCTACATAGGGAAGGTAGGGTTCACTACGGTCCTAACGAGGTGGATAGCCTCATGACCCAAATAGGGTGTAGAGTGATGTTTCCAACACGGCCCCAAGTTCCTTAACTATGTCGCTACCATAGGAATACTAGCTAGTTGATCCACCTAGATGTTATGTTCATGTTAGGTTCTACCTTTGCCGGTAGAGCACCTTCCATCGGTGTAAGGTTTTACAACACCGGATTCCACACTTAGCTCATGTGATCTATGTCGGTTAAGGCAAGTGTTCCCTAAACTAAAATGCATTAATGATGTATAAACCAGCTAAAGTGACTTGAGGGGTTTGACTTAACTTAGGTAGGGGTATGTGACTCTACCTATGCCTTGCACTAGTTTGCCTTGATAGGAGCTTTAGGAGGTTAATATTATGTATGTATGTGATGATAAATGTAAATGATATTATATGATGCTTATGAACATGTAATTGGTTCTTATAGCTAAAGTATGAGATTGTGTGTATTTGAAAGCTATGTTATGTGAAGTGGGTTATTAATTATGGTTCTTGTTGGGTTACTTGATTGAGTAAGGTTATGGGTCTTTGCTTGGGCATTGCACTTGTTGACTTCATAAGGATTCATGGTTGGTTGTCTTGCTTTGCTATTTATATGATAAACTCTTATTCATGCTTGTGATGTTATTACTTGGTGATAGAGTTATATGAGATTATGGGTTCAAGTATGTTGATATGCATATAGCTTTCTTTGACTTGTTGAACATGTCTTGAGGATTGTTATGGTTTGCTTGATTGTACATAAGACTTTCAAAAAGTAAAAATGGTATGTTTTAACTAAATGTCCTTTTTAGCATGATTTGATGTTATATGTGCATATGGTCTCATACTTAGTACAAGTGGCGTACTAACCCCATTTTCTCCCTTTTCCCAAATATTTTAGGTTCCAATCGTTGAAGGCTCATTCGAGACGACATTGAAGAAGGCTTGGATATTCTCTACCATCCAAGTGGGTAGGTCCTCACTTTCCAAGGGCAATGCTAATATCTAGCTATGGAGTTGTTTAGTTCTTAAGACTCTTATGTTCATTCTATTTTCATTTGAGTATGATTTGTATAAGCCTATATGTGGCTTCTTTACATTGTTGTAGGGCTATGCCCAAATTGGTATTATCGTTTCTAGATTGTTATGAGATGAGGCATACTTTATGACTATGTTCTATCTATGATATATATTATATATTATATATATATATATATGTGCAATAAAAGTAGAATACTAAGTAATCTTCTTATACGAAGGGTCTATGTATACTCGATATGAATATATTATGTGTATGTAGAGGTCTATGTAAACCTCCTCGTAGATATAGTAAAAAGTTTTTAATTTTTCCATATTTTTAACCTATGAATGTTATGACGAATGCTAAGAGGCTAGTCTTAGTCCTCAAAGAGGACGACGACGCCGGTTACGTCTAGGGGTGATCTACGGATGTGACAAACTTGGTATCAGAGCATGAGGTTGAATATCCTTGATGTTGAAGTCTCTCTCAACCACGTTTATGTAGATTCGTACTCATAATTGTGAAGCGCACCACAATAATGAATAGGAATCTATATGATGCTTAGGAATATCTCTCTTTCTTGGAAATCCAATATCGTGCCTCTATAGTAACTATTGTGTGCTTTCACCTAAACCTTGTATTTTGGTTATAGGCAATGAATACTCGAAGGAATGCAGCTAGAAGACTTGAGGAAGAGATTTCTAATGCGGGAGCTCCTCCCCGTGGTGATCAAATTCCTCCTCTTGAAGAAGATGCTATTGATGATCAAGCTCTGGCCAATCCTCCACCTTTGGCGGAAGGTGACATAAGGGCTATCATTGTTCAAATGGCCCAAGCCATTACTACTCACGCCCAAGCCACTACTATTAAAGCCCAAGTTATGACACCCCAAGCTAATCGGGAGGTTGTGCCCCGAGCAAATCCACAAGTCTCTACCATGGCATCCCGTCTAAGGGACTTCACTAGGATGAATCCTCCTACTTTCTATGGGTATAAGGTTGAGAAAGACCCCCAAGAGTTCATTGATGAGGTCTACAAGATACTCTTTGCTATGGGGCTGTCTAATAGTGAGAAGGCCGAGTTAGCCACTTACCAACTCAAAGATGTGGCCCAAACTTGGTATGTGCAATGGAGGGACAATAGTCCTCTAAGGGGTGGACCGGTGACTTGGGAGATCTTCAAGAACGCATTTCTTGATCGGTTCTTTCCTAGGGAGATGAGGGAAGCTAAAGTGGTGGAATTCATCAACTTTCGTCAAGGAGGTATGAGTGTACTTGAATACTCCATGAAATTCACTCAATTCTCAAAATATGCTCCTTCTTTGGTTTTCGATCCTAGAGATAAAATGAGCCGCTTTGTGACAGGGGTGTCGGAAGACTTGAAAGAGGAGTGTCATTCGGCTATACTACATGACAACATGAACATTTCTCGTCTCATGGTTCCTGCTAGGCAAGTAGAAGAGTCAAGGGCTAGAAGGAAGAGTAGAGATTTTAAGAGAGTAAGATCATTTGAAGGTGGTTCTTCTAACAATAGGCTTGAGATTCAAGAAAAGCCTAGGTTCAAAAAGAGGTTCTCTAATCAAGTTCCAACAAAGTTCCCTAAGGCTCGTGGTGAAAAGGGTGCAAACCCTAAGTGTCAAAAGGGAAGGGTTACTAGTTCACCAAATGAGAAACCAATTTGTGGTGATTGTGGCAAGAAGAACTATAGTGCTTGCCTCATTGGGACGGATAAATGCTTTAGTTGTGGGAAAGTTGGCACAAGGTTTGAGATTGGCCGAATGTGAAGAGTCAAGACAAAGGTGGTCAAGCTCAAGCAAGTGGTTCTATTGATGCTCCTAAGAACAACCGCTTCTATGCTCTCCACACTAGGGGTGAGCAAGAGACCTCTCCCGATGTGATGACCGGTATGTTGAAAGTCTTTTCTATTGATGTGTATGCTTTACTTGATCTAGTTGCTACTTTGTCTTTTGTTACACCTCTTGTAGCTAAAAAGTTTGATATTTTACCCGATATTTTGCATGAGCCTTTCCTAGTGTCTACACCAGTAGGATAGTCGGTTGTTGCAAGAAGGGTATATAGAAATTGTCATATCATATTGCCCATAGAGTTTCTCATGTTGAATTAGTAGAACTCGATATGATTTATTTTGATATCATTTTGGGTATGGATTGGTTGCATGCTTGCTTTGACACTATAGATTGTCGAACGAGGGCGGTGAGGTTTAACTTCCCAAATGAACCCGTTGTTGAGTGGAAGGGGGAAAATTATATTCCTAGAGGTCGTATTATCTCTTGTCTAAAAGCTTGAAAAATTATCTCTAAGGGTTGTTTATATCATATAGTGAGAGTCTAAGATTTAGACTGCGAAATTCCTCCCATTGAGTCGATCTCCGTAGTGAGTGAATTTCCGGAGGTCTTTCCTAATGATCTTCCCGATATTCCTCCCGAACGGGAAATTTATTTTGGTATCGATTTTCTACCGGATACAAACCCCATTTCAATTCCTCCTTATCGGATGGCTCCGTCTGAATTGAAGGAGTTGAAGGCACAAGTCAAAGATTTACTAGACAAGGGTTTCATAAGGCCTAGTATTCTCCATGGGATGCTCCGATTTTGTTTGTGAAGAAGAAGGATGGGTACTTGAGAATGTGCATTGATTATCGCCAACTCAACAAAGTTACTATTAAGAACAAGTATCCTCTCCCTCAGATTGATGACTTGTTTGATCAACCCCAAGGGGCAAGCTACTTTTCTAAAATTGACTTGAGATCGGGGTATCACCAACTTAGGGTGAGAGGTGAGGATATACCAAAGACGGGATTTCGGACTAGATATGAACACTATGAGTTCTTAGTAATGTCCTTTGGTCTCACAAATGCTCCGGTGGCATTTATGGACCTAATGAATAGGGTGTTTTGAAGTTACCTAGATTCATTTGTCATTGTCTTCATTGACGACATCTTGGTATATTCGAAAAATGAGAGTGATCACATGGGTCATTTGAGAGTGGTGTTGCAAGTACTTAAAGAACATCAATTGTTTGCCAAGTATAGCAAATGTGAGTTCTGGTTAAGGTCGGTGGCGTTTCTTGGTCATCTCATCTCTAGTAAGGGAGTCGAGGTTGATCCAAGGAAAACGTAGGCGGTAAGAAATTGGCCTAGACCATTGACTCCAACCAACATTAGGAGTTTCTTAGGTCTAGCGGGTTATTATCGGAGGTTTGTGGATAGTTTTGCGTCCATTGTGTCCCCCTTGACTACTTTGACCCAAAAGAGTAAGAAGTTTGAGTGGTCGGAGGCATGTGAAAGGAGCTTCCAAATCTTGAAAGATAGGCTTACTTCCGCTCTGGTGTTGACTTTACCGGAGGGTACAAAGGGCTTTGTTGTGTATTGTGATGCATCCCGTGTGGGTTTGGGGTGTGTGCTTATGAAACATGGCAAAGTGATTGACTATGCTTCTAGACAACTTAAGGTGCATGAGAAGAACTATCCCACTCATGATCTTGAGTTAGCGGCTGTGGTGTTTGCCTTGAAAATATGGAGGCATTACTTGTATGGTGTCCATGTTGATGTGTTTACCGACCATAAGAGTCTCCAATATGTGTTTACTCAAAAGGAGTTGAATCTCCGACAAACAAGGTGGCTAGAGTTGTTGAAAGATTATGACATGAGTGTTCTCTATCACCCCGGCAAGGCCAATGTGGTGGCGGATGCTCTAAGTCGTATTACCATGGGTAGTGTGTCTCATATTGAAGAATCCAAGAAAGACCTAGTGAAAGATGTTCCTAGGTTGGCTAGATTGGGTGTTAGATTGGAAATTTCTCCAAATGGTGGTGTAATGGTCCATCATATCTCTGAATCATCCTTGGTTGTTGAGGTGAAGTCCAAACAACACCTTGACCAACCATCGATGGAGTTAAAGAAATCGGTTCTTGGCAATTTAATGAGTCATTCTCCTTAGGGGGGATGGTGTTTTGAGGTACCTAGGGCGGTTGTGTGTTACTAATGTTGATGATTTGAGGAACCGTATTCTTGAAGAAGCTCATGGGTCCCGATATTCCATTAATCCGGGGTCAACAAAGATGTATCATGACCTTAGGGAGGTGTATGGTGGGAAGGTATGAAAAGAGACATAGCGGAGTTTGTTGCTAAGTGTCCAAATTACCAACGAGTGAAAGCCGAACATCTAAAGCCGGTTGGCTTACTACAAGAAATCCAAATTCTTACTTGGAAGTGGGAAGACATCAATATGGATTTTGTGGTAGGTTTGCCTAAGACACAAAAGCAATATGATTCTATATGGGCGGTGGTTGATAGGTTGACCTAGTCCGCTCACTTTATTCCCGTCAAGTGTACTTATTCGGCGAAAGATTATGCAAAGATCTTCATAGATGAGATTGTGTGTCGCCATGGTATTCTGTTATCCATCATATCAGATAGGGGTGCACAATTCACATCTAAGTTTTGGAGGTCATTTCAAGAAGGGTTGGGTACTAAGGTGAAGTTGAGTATAGTTTTTCATCCCCAAACGGATGGTCAAGCGAAACATACTATTCAAACCCTTGAGGATATGCTTAGAGCTTGTGTCATCGATTTCAAGGGAAGTTGGGATAAGCATTTGCCTTTGGTAGAATTTGCTTACAATAATAGTTTCCATTTATCGATTTCCATGGCTCCCTATGAAGCCTTGTATGGTAGGAGTTGTAGGTCTCCTATTGGGTGGTTTGAAGTCGGTGAGTCTTCAATTCTTGGTCCCGATTTGATTTATAAGACTTTGGAAAAAGTTGATAGATAATAAATCATTTGCAAATAGCCTATAGTCGGTAAAAGTCTTATGCCGATCATTAGAGAAGGGATCTAGAGTTTGAAGAAGGTGATAAAGTGTACTTGAAAATTTCACTTATGAAGGGAGTTGTTAGATTTGGCAAGAAAGTGAAGTTAAGTCCTCGTTATGTGGGTCCCTATGAAATCTTGCAAAGGGTTGGTAACGTTGCCTATGAATTGAGGTTGCCTAGTGAATGGGCTTCGGTTCATCCGGTTTTCCATGTTTCTATGTTAAAGAAGTGTATCGGTGATCCCGAGTCCATTATTCCTATTGAGGGTCTTGGTGTCAAGGATAACCTCTATTATGAGGAGTTTCCGGTTCAAATCCTTGATAGCAAGTGAAGAGGTTGAGGAACAACGAGGTGGTTTCCGTAAAAGTGTTATGGAAAAATCACCTAGTTGAGGGTGCAACATGGGAGGCCGAGGCCGACATGAAGTCCCGTTACCCACATCTTTTTGATAATTAAGGTTAGTCATTCATTTTAATAATATAAATATGACTAGAAACTGAAGTTTCTTGATTTTTCGGTGAAGTTTTGCAAAATGTGTATTTTTGAAAAAATTTACAGTGAGGTTACAGTGATAGTGCATTAAAACTTGAAATTTTGCCTTTTGGCTTGTTTGAGTTATGTTGTGCATCTTGACATGGTGAGTCTTTATGAAGTCATATGTGGAATGTTGATAATTTGAACCTTGTCCTAATTGACTCATGTATAGCATGTTAAGCTCATGTTGTTATTTTGAGAAGGAAAATGCCTCATGATGTAATGTTTGATCCTTGTGTGGTAATTGAAGTTTTGAATTGCCTTGATTGAAATGATATGATTTATGTTGTCTTGTATTGATGTTGGTTGGGCTTCTAGTCTTGAGTCTATTCCTTCCTTCAAAAAGAGTTTTAGCGTCAGTCGTGGACGAATGTTCCTAAGGGGGGGGGGGATAATGTAACACTTAGAAAATCCAAGACGTGTCATAATACCTAACATATGTGTCATGAGGTCTAGACACTGTTTTAAGTCTATTTCAATGAATATAGGTCATTTAGGAAGTTTAGAAACCAAAACGTCCAAGAACGTCCATGACGTCCGGAAGTTGGTTCAAAGAGGTACTAGCGTGCCTTAGCCTTTTTGACTAGCTTTTAAGAGTCGGAAGTTCATGGAATTTAGTGAAAAGGTGTATAACATGTGTTACATTTGTTCCATGGTCTAAACGTGCGAGTAAGACTCACCAAGGACCAACCAAGGGCCCTTGAGGAGGACCCTTGCAAGTTGGTGTCAACACTGCCTAGGCAGTGTGTAACGACGAGATGCAGGCGACGATCCGTGTGTGGATCGACGAGGCGTCGTTTCCAACAGTCGACCAACACTTAGGAAAATTGAGAAATCCCTCGCCTGCACAAGTCTCTGGCCAAAACTACGGTTGTGCAGCACGGAGGGAGGCCTGCCCGTCGATGGACCAACGATCCGTCGATCGTGGTATCGTCGATGGGGTCTGCAACTTTTCTGCACGTTTTAAGTTGGGTTCATTTAATTAGTCAAGGGTTTAGGGGGTTAGATAGGGTATTAAGGGAGCCTAATTAAGTTAATTAACCCCCAATATAAAGACCCCAACCCCATTAGTTTAATTAGAACTCTCAAAACAATTCCTCCTCCTTCTCTCTTCTTTCTCTCTCTATTGGAAGACACCATTGAAGAACAAGCTAGGGAAGGGTTTTGGGGGCTGTAAAGGGGCAATTTCATCATTAATATTCATCAAAATGTTGAGGTATGGGATATATTCACCTTTGAGACTTGCTTCCTCAAAGGGTTCATTCAAAGTATTTCCAAAACATGAGTTTTCAAGTGACTTTCATCTAATCTCGAAATTGAAGTTATGAATTGAGTTGTTGATGATTTCTTTAGGATATAATGAATAGATTAACATGTATTTTAACTTGATTATGATAATTGTTTATGGTTTGGTCTAAATTGAAGAACATGATCCTCAACCTCTAACCCTAGGTTGTGATCTTGACATGTATTGTATAATATTCATTCAATTATCTTAGTTATTGATTAGATTACTATCCTATGGTGTTATTATGAATAGATTGAGATGAATTCTAGGTCTATCATTCTAGTTCTTGAATATATTGGTTTAGGTTATGAAGTAAGTTATGAACTTGACCTAATTGCCTTGTCTTAAGCTATGATCAAGTATTGAATTGTATTATAGTGATGTAATTGGCATTGTTATTCTCTTGGTTATCATTGTGTGATGATGTTACTCCCATAATTGGGTTAATTTATGGGTTGATGGTAAGACCTTGATGATGAACTATGAAGGAGACTTGGTAAGTCTTGTGATCCCTATACTTTACTTCAAACTATGGTTAATTGTGATTAAGTCATGATGTTGTGTTGGAGTATGTCTTGTTTAGGATTGATAGGGTGGTATGATGTTGAATTGAAATGTCTTGCTTATGGTTGTGAGGTTTATTAAGATGTATATTTATAAGCATGATGGTGATTACCAATGTTCCTTATTATGAAAGAATATGTAATGTGTTAACCTTACTTATATGAATTGTGATGAAAGGATTATACTCATGAAATTCCATTGATCATTTAGGAGGTTAATATTATGTATGTATCTGATGATAAATGTAAATGATATTATATGATGATGATGATGCTTATTAACATGTAATTGGTCCTTATTGCTAAAGTATGAGCTTATGTGTATTTGAAAGCTATGTTATGTGAAGTGGGTTATTAATTATGGTTCTTGTTGGGTTACTTGATTGAGTAAGGTTATGGGAATTTGCTTGGTCATTGCACTTGTTGACTTCATGAGGATTCATGTTTGGTTTTCTTGCTTTGCTATTTATATGATAAACTCTTATTCATGCTTGTGATGTTATTACTTGGTGATAGAGTTATATGAGATTATGGGTTCAAGTTTGTTGATATGCATATAGCTTGCTTTGACTTGTTGAACATGTCTTGAGGATTGGTATGGTTTGCTTGATTGTGCATAAGACTTTCAAAAAGTAAAAATGACATGTTTTAACTAAATGTCCTTTTTAGCATGATTCGATGTTATATGTGCATATGGTCTCATACTTAGTACAAGTGGCGTACTAACCCCATTTTCTCCCTTTTCCCAATTATTTTAGGTTCCGGTGTTGAAGGCTCATTCGAGACGACATTGAAGAAGGCTTGGATATTCTCTACAATCCAAGTGGGTAGGTCCTCACTTTTCGAGGGCAATGCCAATATCTAGCTATGGAGTTGTTTATTCTTAAGACTTTTATGTTAATTCTTTTTTCATTTGAGTACGATTTGCTTAAGCGTATATGTGGCTTCTTTACATTGTTGTAGGGCTATGCCCAAATTGCTATTATCGTTTCTAGATGGTTATGAGATGAGACAAACTTTATGACTATGTTCTATATTATATATATATATGTGCAATAAAAGTAGAAGACTAAGTAATATTCTTATATGAAGGGTCTATGTATACTCGGTATGAATATATCATGTGTATGTAGAGGTCTATGTAAACCTCCTCGTAGATATAGTAAAAGTATTAAATTTTTCCGTATTTTTAACCTATGAATGTTATGACGAATGCTAAGAGGCTAATCTTAGTCCTCAAAGAGGACGACGACGCCGGTTACGTCTAGGGGGTGCTCTCCAGATGTGACAACTAAGTAGTCCCTAAGAGTTTAAACAAAAATGTTTTCAAACTTTTGAGAAGGAAGGGAAGTTAGACTTCCACAGAGCCTATGGCTAGTTTTAACAGAAGGAAAAGGAAACTATGATTTCCAAGAGAGCTTTTTAAAATCTAAGTTTTGAGCACTAATCTCAAACCACAGAGTCAGTATGTTTTAAACATAAGAGCCAGTATATTCTCGGGAGTAGTATTGAGCACCGATATAGGGGAGAGTTCAGATAACTCACAGCCCCCATAAACCATGTAGCCACCATGGGTAGAAAAGGGTCATACTTTTTAGATGATTCCTTTTCACAGTTTACTAGTGGATCCATTAGGCAGTTCAGGTCTTATACCTTTGGCCGGGTATAGGATGCGCTGGCAGCGTGCGATAGACTGTTGTATCATCACTATAGCTCTTATGTGATGGTTGTCGGTTAGAGAATCTCCCATACAGGTAAATGTGTTTTTATATACATCAGTCATTGTATTTTTATACACAGCAGTATAGGATTTTATATACGTCTCAGACATTATTGTGTACAAGTATATATATATACTCAGAGGTTTAAGACTGTTTTCAGTCAACATTTCTATATATTGCATTTATTTTAACTTTGTATATTGAATAAGAGTTATTACATCATGAGTTGAGCAGAGCCAATGTAAGTATTCATTCTTACTCCCTTTCAAGCCTAAGTTTTGTTTAGATTTCCAACTCGCATACTCATACATTCAATGTACTGATGCCAGTTGGCCTGCATCATTTTATGATGCAGACGCACGTAACCAGGATCAACACGCGGCGTTTTGTTGATCCAGATTGAGCTCCAGAGTTAGTGGTGAGCCTCCTTGCATTTCGGAGGACATCCACTTCTTTTGCTTTTAGTTGTTTAGTTTTAGGATGTCGTGGGTCTTTCCCTACATCTCTCTTCAGTTAGTTTAGAGGATTCGTAGACATTAGTATTTCAGTGTATAGTTTATTGTTTATTGTTGAGACTTGAGTGTCATCATGGCCGGATATTATATGAAATATTTTCTTTAAACATGTCTTATTTCATTTTTAAGTTGAGTTTAGTCTTTCGATGAGTTAAGTAAGTCAGGCCAAGGGTTCGCTTGAGGGCCATCAATGGTCTTCGAGTGTCAGTCCCACCCAGGGTGTAGGCTTGTGGCGTGACAAACTTGGTATCAGAGCACAAGGTTCGAAGAGTCATAGGGAGTCTATGAAGTCGTGTCTTTAGAGTCTTAGTCATCGGGGTGAAGCGCGTCACATCTATAATTAGGAGGCTACAACATTTAGAAATGTTTCCTTCATTCATGTTCCTTTCATGCGAAGAGTATATCTCTAAATTCTCTCTCTAATTCGTGCTTACACGTATTTTTTGGATCGCCATGCCTCTAAGAAGAGCATTCAGAGGTGACCACGAAGGAATGTTGAGGAACAAGAGGTTCCAAATGAACGAGAGGTGCAACCCCAAGGAGAGGTTACCAATGTTGAATTCTGGGAAGTTATCCGGATGCTAAGTCAGGTTGTGACCAACCAGGTTGTGAAACAGAGAGAAGCTTGATAATAAGGAGCTGATATCTCGAGAGTTCGTGAGTTTCTGAGAATGAACCCTCCTAGTTTCACTGGATCAAGCCCTACTGAGGATCCCGAGAACTTTGTGGAAGAATTAAAGAAGGTATTAGAGGTAATGCATGTGATGGATGCTTAGAGGGTTGAATTGGTTGCATATCAACTGAAGGGTGTGGCTAGAACCTGGTTTGATCAATGGAAGGATGGTAGAGCTGAGGATGCACCACATACAAGTTGGGCTTGCTTCGAAGAAGCTTTCTTGGGGAGGTTCTTTCCTCGCAAACTAAATGAAGCCAAGGTGAGGGAGTTCCTTACTCTGAAACAGGACTCCATGAGTGTACAGTAATATGGGATGAAATTCACCCAGCTATCTCGCTATGCTACGGAGATGGTAAAAGACATGAGAAGCAGGATGAGTCTGTTTGTTGCAGGGTTGGGTCGCGCTTCAAGTAAGGAAGGTAATGCTGCCATGTTGATAGGTGACATGGACATATCCAGGCTTATGGTCTATGTCCAACAAGTTAAAGAGGAGAAGCTAAGGGACAGAGAGGAATATCGAAATAAGAAAGCCAAGACTGGCAATGAGTCTGGCCAACAAAAATGTGGTTCAAGTCGAGCACATTTCTAGAAACCAAAGGGGCATGCACCATCATCTCTTGTGCACTTGTACCCAGAAACCGAGGTGAGTATAGTGGCCAGAATTCGCAGCACTTCAAGGCTACACCGGCTCAGTCTCAAGGCAGTGTGGTGCAAAGAGGAAGTAGGGCTCCTGCATGTGCTAAGTGTGGTAGGCACCACCCAGGAAATTGTTGTGATGGCCAGACAGGTTGTTACAAGTATGGTCAAGAGGGTCACTTCATGAGAGAATACCCCAAGGATAAGCAAGGTGGTGGGAATCCGGGCAACAGAGCCCAATCTTCATCAGTTTATCCACCCAACAGGGCTGCACCAAGAGAAGCCACTTTTCGGACAGGCGGAGGGGCAAATCGCCTCTATGCAATCACTAGCCGCCAAGAGCAAACGAACTCTCCAGATGTTGTCTCGAGTATAATCAAAGTCTTTACTTTTGATGTTTATGCTTTGTTAGACCCAGGAGCAAGTTTATTTTTTGTTACTCCTTATGTTGCAAATCAGTTTGAGATTTTTCCTGAAAAACTCTTTGAACCCTTCTGTGTTTCTACACCTGTTGGAGAGTCTATTCTAGCGGAAATAGTCTATCGTGATTGTCCTGTTTCCATCAATCACAAGGACACCATGGATGATCTAGTAGAATTGGAATGGTAAATTTTGATGTCATTCTAGGTATGGACTGGCTCCATGCCTGTTATGCATCAATAGATTACAGAACTCGAGTTTTCAAGTTTTAAATTCCAAATAAGACAATCATAGAGTGGGCTAGTAAATTAGTAGTGCCTAAGGGTCATTTCATTTCGTACCTTAAGGCGAGGAAGTTAGTTTCAAAGGAATGTATCTATCACTTAGTATGAGTTAATGACTCAAGTGTTGGGGTACCTTCCCTTCAGTCAGTGAGTTTCCAGAAGTCTTTCCTGATGATCTACCCGGAGTCCCTCCCGAAAGAGAGATAGACTTCGGCATTGACGTCATCCTAGATACTCGTCCTATATCTATTCTGACATACAGAATGGCACAAGCAGAGTTAAAAGAGCTAAAAGAGAAGTAGAAATACTTGTTACATAAAGGCTTCATCCGACCAAGCGTCTCACCTTGGGGCGCTCTGGTCTTGTTTGTTAGGAAGATAGATGGGTCCCTCAGGATGTGTATTGACTACCGTCAGTTAAATAAGGTGATCATCAAGAATAAATATCCTCTTCCAAGGATATATGATCTTTTTTTATCAACTTCAGGGTGCGTATTGTTTTTTCAAGATTGACCTCAGATCAGGCTATCATCAGTTGAAAGTAAGGGAGTATGATATTCCCAAGACAGCTTTTAGAACAAGGTATAGGCATTATGAATTTTTAGTTATGTCCTTTGGTTTGACAAATGCATATGCAGCGTTAATGGATCTTATGAACAGAGTTTTCAAACTGTAGTTAGATCTGTTTGTCATCGTCTTTATTAATGACATACTGATTTATTCAAGGAATGAAGAAGATCGTGCTAGTCACCTGAGGGTTGTTCTTTAGACGTTGAGATATAAGGAGTTGTATGTAAAGTTCTCCAAATGTGAGTTTTGGCTTAATTCTGTGTCATTCTTAGGCCACATTGTTTCTAGTGAAGGTATTAGAGTTGATACGCAGAAGATTAAGGTAGTTCAGAGTTGGACTAGCCCACATCTTCAACAGATATAAGGAGTTTCTTGTGTTTGCCTGGCCATTATAGGATATTTGTTGAAGGATTCTCATCTATCTCCTCTCCTTTAACCAAGTTAACTCAGAAGATAGTCAAGTTTCAATGGTCTAAAGCTTGTGAGAAAAGCTTTCAGGAGTTGAAAAGGATATTGACTACTGCTGTGATTTTGACCTTACCAGAGGGTACTCAAGGTTTTGTGGTGTATTGTGATGCATCAAGAGTTGGCTTGGGCTGTGTATTAATGCAAAATGGCAAGGTAGCTTATGATTCAAGGCAGTTGAAAGTTCATGAGAAGAATTATCCAACTCATGACTTAGAATTGGCTGCAATAGTGTTTGCACTGAAGATATGGCGTCATTATTTATATCATGTTCACGTGGATATATTCACTGATCACAAAAGACTCTAATATGTATTCACTCAGAAAGAGCTCAAACGCATACAGAGAAGGTGGTCGGAATTACTCAAGGATTATGCCATGAGTATCCTTTACCACCCAGGTAATGCTGATGTGGTTGTTGATGCCTTAAGCAGGTTGTCTTTAGGAAATATTTACCATGTCAAAGAAGAACAGAGGGAGTTAGCAAAAGATGTGCACAAACTTGCACGTTTTGGATCAGGCTTATGAATTCCATAGAAGGAGGCATAGTGGTGACAAATGGGGTTGAATCATCATTAGTGTCAGAGGTGAAAGAGAAGCATGACCAAGACCCTATGTTGCTTGATTTGAAGTCAAGTGTCCATAACCAAAGAGTATTGACTTTTGAATAAGGGGGAGGTGGTGTGCTGAAGTATCAAGGTATATTACGTGTACCTAAGGTTGATGGACTCCAAGAGAGGATTTTGTAAGAGGCTCATAGCTCTGGATATTCCATTCATCCGGTTCCACAAAAATGTACCGTGATTTGAGAGAGGTATATTGGTTGAAGGCATGAAGAAGGATATTGCAGAGTTTGTTTCCAAGTGTTCAAATTGTCAGAAAGTGAAAGTGGAACACCAAATTCCTGGAGGTTTAGCTCAGAATATAGAGCTTCCGGAATTGAAGTGGGAGATGATTAATATGGACTTAATCACAGGCTTACCAAGATCGCGAAGGCAACATGATTCCATTTGGGTGATTGTCGACAGAATGACAAAGTCAGCCCATTTCTTGCCGGTCAAGACTACCTATTCGGCTGAGGATTATGCTAAGTTGTACCTTCAGGAAGTGGTAAGACTTCATGGAGTTCCGATCTCCATTATTTCAGATAGAGGTGTATAATTACCGCACAATTCTCAGAATCTTTCCGGAAAGGTTTGGGTTCCAAGGTGAATTTGAGGACTGCTTTTCATCCTCAGACAGATGGACAAATAAAGCTTGTGTGATCAAATTCAAGGGAAACTGGTATGATCACCTACCTCTCATTGAGTTCGCTTACAACAATAGTTATCATTCGAGCATCCATATCGCCCTATATGAAGCTTTTTATAGGAGAAGATCCAGATTTCCTATTAGGTGGTTCGAAGTTGGCGTAGCAGGCTTGATAGGACCAGATTTAGTCCACCGATCTATGGAGAAGGTGAAAGTGATTCAAGAAAGGCTGAAGACTGCACAAAGTCGCCAAAAGTTCTACACATATGTTAAAACAAGTCCATTAGAGTTTGAGGTAGATGATTGGGTGTATTTTAAGGTTTCACTTATGAAAGGAGTTATGAGGTTTGGTAATAAGGGTCAACTTAGTCCCCGGTATATTGGACCTTACAGAATCTCCAAGAGAGTGGGCAATGTGTCTTATGAGTTGGAGCTACCCCAAGAGTTAGAAACGGTCCATCCGGTATTCCATATTTCTATGTTGAAGAATTGCTTGGGTGATCCTTCATTGATAATACCAATAGAGAATGTTGGGATTAAGGATAACCTATCCTATGAAGAAGTTTCGGTTCAGATTTTGGATCGTCAGGTTCGCAAGTTAAGGACAAAGGAAGTTGTTTCGGTCAAGGTCCTTTGGAGGAACCAATTTGTTGAAGAAGCGACTGGGGAAGCAGAGGAGGATATGAAGAAGATATATCCACATCGCTTTGAATCCGGAGAGAAATCAGATCAAGGTACTAAATTCTCTTCTTAGAACTTTATAAGGTTATGTATGAACATGTTGTTGCTTGATTTTGTTGTTGAGTGATGAAATGATGTTACTATCTTTAGCTTAGTGAAAGAATTCTCATTCGAGGATGAATGTTCCAAAGTGGGAGATATTGTTACATCTCATGTATTGAATTAGCTAAGTTTAAGGGAGATATTGTTACATCTCATGTATTGAATTATCTAAGTTTAAGCTAAGAAAAACAAGAAGAATCAAATTTGGAAATAAGTAAGGAAATCTGGAAAATTTCCAGATTTCAAAAGTAAGTTTTGGTCATTTTCAAAAGGCCATAATTCCCAGCTCAAGAGGATTTTGGGTGAATACTTTATATGGGTGGAAAGCTCGTCGAAATATATTTCCAACGATGCCATGTTTGCGAATTTCCGAGGTCGCAGGAGAAAGATATGAATTTTAGAAGTTGGGTTGTTGAGCAGGGAAAGTTCCAAATCCGGATTTGTTAAGGGTGTTTTGATCTTTTCCTAAATTAATTATTATTTTCGTTTTAGGGGTAATAATTGGGGTCTAAGCTGATCCCAATCAGTTTTCACATTTAAAAAATAATCTATGGATTTGAGATAAAAGAGAAAAGAGGAGAAGGGATAAGAAGACACAAGAACACCAAGAATTCGTTCGTGGATTTCGTCGGGGGTAATCCCTAACAAGGTTGTGAGATCACTCGGTGTTGGGTTGTTTCTCCCTCCCTCCAATTCAATTCATTAAAGCAATTTAGAGTTAAATTGAACGAAAATCTTGAAGTTCTTGATGAAAAGTTTGAAGTTCTTGTTGGTTGGTTTGTTGTTAATCTTTGTTAGTTTTAATCCACGTTTCTGGATTTTTTTGGGTCTAAATTATTGGGTAATGAGTTATTTAGGGATCCTAAGAGTTTTGGGTAGAATCCATGGGAGTTTTGGAAGGTTTAGAGATGAAAAATGAAGAAGAAAGTCGAAAAACCCGTCAGGTAAGTACTGGGGCGCCGCGCCTCCAAGGTCCCTCAAGACAGAGTCTGTCTGTCAGACTCTGTCGCGCCGCGCCTCTCAGAGCGCTTGAGGACAGCCTCTGTCCGTCAGTGTATGGCGCTCCACGCCTCTAAGAGTGCCAGGACCCCTTGGAGACCCCGTTCTATCCCTATCTTTTCGTACTAGTTCCTAAGTGATGTACCCTTCATTCCTGGTTGATTCCAACACCTTAGAGTACATCTAAACATCATGAAATAATCCATAAACACGAGATCATGATCCTTGAATCCATAATCCAATTCAAAGAAAGTTAAGATCAAAGTCAAGGAAGTGAAAAGCCAAGTCAAAAAGTTAAGAAGCAAGTCAAAGTAAAGCTATCAAGTTTTCTAAAGTCTTTGACAAATATTTTCACTTTGTTTTAAAGACTTAAAGTTCAAGCCAAGAAAGAGTAAATAGTTGAGTTCATTTCTCAAAAGCTATAAGGGAACTAAGTATTCCCTAAGAGTTAAGTTCCAAGTAAGCAAAGAGTATCAAGTTGAGTTCACTACTCAAGAGTTATAAGGGAACTAAGTAGTCCCTAAGAGTTTAAAAAAAAAAATTTCAAACTTTTGAGAATGAAGGGAAGCTGGACTTCCACAGAGCCTATGGCTAGTTTTAATAGAAGGAAGAGGAAACTATGATTTCCAAGAGATCTTTTTAAAAGCTAAGTTTTGAGCACTAATCTCAAACCACAGAATCAATATGTTTTTAAACATAAGAGCCAGTATATTTTTGGGAGTGGTATGGAGCACCGATATGGGGGAGAGTTCAGATAATCACAGCCCCCATAAACCATTTAGCCACCATGGGTAGAAAAGGTCATACTTTTTAGATGATTCCTTTTCACAGTTTATTAGTGGATCCATTAGGCAGTTCAGGTCTTATACCTTTGGCCGGGTATAGTATGCACTGACAGCGTGCAGTAGACCGCAATATCATCACTGTAGATCATAAGTGATGGTTGTTGGTTAGAGAATCTCCCAAAGGTAAATGTATTTTTATGTACATCAGTTATTGTATTTTTATACACAACAATATTGTATTTTATATACGTCTCAGACATTATTGTGTACTGGTATATATATATATACTCAAATTTTTAAGCATGTTTTCAGTCACCATTTCTTTATATTGCATTTATTTTAACTGCTTATATTGAATTAGAGTTAGTACATCATGAGTTGAGAAGAGCCAAGGTAAGTATTCATTGTTACTTCCTTTCAAGCCTAAGTATTGTTTAGCTTTCCAACTCGCATACTCGTACATTCAATGTACTGATGCTAGTTGGCCTGCATCATTTTATAATGCAGACGCAGGTAACCAGGATCAGCACGCGGCATTTCGTTGATCCAGATTGAGCTCCAGAGTCAGTGGTGATCCTCCTTGCATTCCGGAGGACATCCATTTCTTTTGCGTCTATTAGTTTAGTTTTAGGATGTTGTGGGTCTGCCCCTACATCCCTCTTCAGTTAGTTTAGAGGCTTCGTAGACACTACTATTTTAGTTTAGTGTTTATCGTTGCTTGTTGAGACTTGAGTGCCATCATGGTCGTATATTATATGAAGTATTTTCCTTTAAACATATCTTATTTCTTGTTTAAGTTGAGTTTAGTCTTCCGCTGAGTTAAGTAAGTTAGGCCAAGGGTTCGCTTGAGGGCCAGCAATGGTCTTCGAGTGCCTGTCACGCCCAGGGTGTAGGCTCGGGGCATGACCATAAATACGACACAGTTTTTTAAATAACTCATACGCCCCACAGTCATGGACTTACACTCGTGATATAAAACATCTTGTTCCACGCCCACACCATATACGACCCTCAAAAAGGAATAAAAATAATATTATAATCCCTAAATAATTAATTCGAGGATGAGTTATTCCGTGTATTTATCCCTATTAAACATGGAATATGCTCGTGCTAAAATTAATTTCAACATTAAGTAATTTTATGTGAGAATTGGTGAATCAAAATATTATTATACAGATAGTTAAATTTATTTTTGAATTGTTACTTTTTATTGCTGAAACGTATACATTAAATAGGGTGTGGGAGTTTTTTCTATTTCTTTTGTTATTCATTTTTTATTTATTAATATTTTAAATAGCCTTTACACATAAATATTTTAAGTTGTTCCCATAGAAAACACGGTACAACTTTCAAAACAACTTCTCGTCTTCCTCTGTTTTGGGGGATATCACTCATAACTCTTCAAATGGATAGCAAATTCCCACCAAAAAACTAAACCAACATTGCGGTAAAAAAAGAAGTTTTGGTGCTTATATTTTGAATATATATATATATATAATATAGATTAAAAGACTAAACTCACATCACATTGAAGATACAAACTAGGTATGAACGGTTTCGTTTCTCTTTGTTTGAACAATGTTGAGTACATGAACCATCAAGAAATAAAAACTGATATACTAAGTAAGGGGGCCAGTTAAGGCGGCCCAGTCATCAAAACTATCAAATGAGTTGGGAATAATTGCACGAAACTGTCTTACACTTCCAAAGAAGTGGAAGGAACTCACAACAGAGGAAAAAGATGTACATGTAACATAAGATTTCTGTACTTTTTAATCTTGTATCATCATAACATTTAGTGTTTGTTTATTTTTATGTTTGTCCCTTTGAAATTATACTTTTCCAGGAGAAGTTTGAAATTAATTTGGTTGAACGTTACGTCAAAGATAGTTGTGAATACATCCACAAAAATAGGAGTCGACAATGGCGTTATAAATTAAAAAAGATGTTTGACAGTGCACGTTCTGAGGAAGATGCTCAGAAAATAGAAGTGGAAGAACTAACCTCTACGAATCTCAATAGGCATTACGACATGTGGTGTGATCCAAAACATAAGGTGACTCATATTCAAATAGATACACATTATAGTTGTTTCCAGGAGAATTGAATTATAATTGTATATTCTTTTTAGAAACGATGTCAGGTAAACAAGGTCAATCGATCAAATCTCAAATGTAATCATTTCATGGGATCAAAAGCATTTGTAGTTGCACATGCTGAAATTGTAAGCTTTATATTATTTTTTCTCGCTAATGATGATTTTGTGTTGAAACTATTGTGAATATTGTCTTTTATGAACACGCACAAAAAATTTCCTTTTCTTACTTCGTGGAAGAGACTACTTCATTGTCCTCCTATGCGACAAATTTTTTTAATTTATTTTATAGGGTGAACAACTTGAAGGGGTAGAACCCGATAGAATTGAGTTCTACAAAAACACCCACTACTCAATTGTAAAGGGTTGGTCATCTCAACATGCTGAAACTAACTATGTAAGAAAACAAGTATTTTAATCTCATATGTAAATATAATTTACTTTATGTTTATCTTAACTTCAAAAAAATATATTTTCTTCCAGAATAGCATGAACGATTTAAAAGCTATATATACTTCGGGAGGAGAGTGTTCAATGACTATTGATGAAATTGTGGATGATGTACTTAGTACAAAATCGGGATACATAAAAGGTCTTGGTTATGGTTCGAAACCTCATACTACTCGAACAACTCAAAGGAAAGCGGCAGAGTTAGAAGACTACCTTAGACTGGTGAAGGAGGAAGCTGCTACTGTCCAACGTGGTTTAATGAAACGATAAGATGCAGCTGAAGCCATGGTAGAAAACCAACAGTCTCAAATAACAACTTTAAACTCACAATTGGAAGTTGTATTGGCACGTCAAGATGATATTTTGAAACAAGTGCAACAGTTTATGAGCTCATCACCATCAAGGTTAGACACAATATACTTTAAACTATAATAATTTCATTACACCTTGTTTAACTAAATAGAAATAGTTTGTAGCATTTCACACCTAATATATAACAATGTTTCATTTGCATGATACAGTGATCAATGAACCTTATAAATTTATCCCTTCAGGTACAATAAGAACTACATTGCTTTGGTATCGTTAATTTAATTTAAAGCTTCTGCTCTTTATTTATCCTGTTAGAGTAGAGGTTGGACGTAAATAACCAAAAAAGGAATTGTCAAACCAATATTATGTTCTACGCATGAGAGATTTTAATTCTGTTTGTTTTCTCTGTTTTCATATTAACTTTCCTCTTCTTGAACATGTATTTGATGTTTACTGTAATTAGTTCAATTCATGTACTCTTAGCTTTCTTGTTCAAGAATAATTATGGAATCATCTGTTAATTGAATTTTGTTATGTTAGCTTTCCTCTCAACTGAGTTTGTCTGCTCTGTTTTTATATTAGCTTTCCTCTTCCTGAACATGTAATTTGTTGTTTACTGTTAGTTCAATTCATGAGTACTGTTACCTTTCTTCTTCAAGAAAAATTGTGTTTCAATTTTATTCTGTTAGGTTTCCCCTTCAAGAAAAAACATTATGTATGTACTCTTGAATCTAAATTGCTTGAAAAGTGATCTTATTCCCTCAATTACACTTTTAAAATTCAACACAAGTTGTATGAGTGATCTAATTGTATATGTTTTTTTTATGCAATTACCCTAAATGTGAAATAAAATCTTAAATTTTTGTTTACACAGGTTGTGAAAGGTGGAAATCAGGACGAACTATTATAGAAGTGCTTTTGCAATGATTTTTTTGAGAAGCAACCTCAATTTTATTACTTCATTTCTTTTTAAAGTTTAGTATATCTAAGTTACATTACTCAAGTAGGACCAAATTTTGTTGATGTTAATTTTTCTTTAAGGTGTATGTAATGAGATATCATCTCATGAATGTTATTTTGGTTAATATATGACGGTGTTTTTTAAAGATTTTTTATTGTTATCTTACTTCTTTTAGTATGTTATTAGTTTTAATTTGTATAAATGCCCTTTACTATGAATTTACGAATATAATTTATATATGATTTGATAATTTTTAAATTAACTAAATCAAATCGTAAATACTATAGCTACAAATTAAAATGTCATCAAATATTTGTTATTAGTTACAACATATTTCATCTATAAAAGATTAACTTTTAGCGATGATTTTCTTGTACATTTTAAGACGATAACATTTTCTTCATTAATAGTATGACATTTGTAACAAAGAATAAAATTTGTCCCAATATATCCTACCTACAAATTAACTTTGTATTTTATGACTATTGCAATCGTCGCTAACTATGACATTTTCTAGTGACAAATTTATTCCGTTGATAAAAGTAGTTTCTTAGTGACGATGTGATAATTTTTAGCTACAAAATGGCAAGAAAGTAGCATTGTCACTAATTTATACTTTAGTGACAAAAAGATAATGCGTATGTGAAAGGTAGTATTTAGTGACGAAATAATATTTCTTAAATGGCGAAGTAGAAATATAATTGGAGACAAAAAAATCCTCACTAATTCAAATAAATCATTAGTGACGCAATCATTCACGTCACCATCATAACTTCTTTAGTGACGAAACAATGCTATTACCTAAAAAAAAATATAATTCTATGATAATCACGTTTGTCATGAATCAAATGCATTTAGGAGCGAAAAATAGTTTCGTAGAAAATTCATGTCTAATTTGTGATAAAACACTAATTCGTCTCAATATACATTTAGTGACCCATGCTTTAAGGACGAATGCTTGACGAATATTTCGTTGTCACAAAATTCTTTTTGTGACGAAATATGAACTTAAAGTGACAAAATATTTCGTCTCAAATAATCAAATTTCGTGTATAACATTTATTTTCAAAATTCATCAACAAGAACGGTGTGATCTCTCTCGAGTAACAAAAGATCAAATTTGATATCAAGGGTCTTTTGAAAACAACCTATCTACCTCTACGAAATAGTGATAAGGTTTGCGTACAATCTATCCTCCGATCCCTAGATACCTCTTGGTGGATTTCACTAGGTATGTTATTGTTGTTGTTGATAATATACCAAATCAATAAAGATAAGTATTCTCGACATCAATATGATTGTTCACAACTAATTTATGCATCCATAGAGTCTTATAAATAACTCACACAACATGTAATAGATCTTTTTTCCTACAATTCAACATAATGATCTTCACAATAACTAAATAAGGAATGGACAACAAAAAGACACATGCCATGAGTCCTTATAAACAACCTCACTACATTAAATAAATGATTAAGTGGCAATAATATTATTTGCCGCTATATTGTATTTAATGGCAAATCATAATAAATATGAGTATTCATAACGAATATTCTATATAAATGTCATTTAAAGGTTTTAGTGACATTAGATGCAATGGCATTAACTCAATTACCGCTAAATGTCTATTTTTGTAGTGCTTGTGATTGAAGTGTCACTGTCACAACCTATATATGAATTATGAAGACGTGAAGCGATCGTGGAAAAAAACTGTAGAAAGGATGACAAGATTACAACAGAAAAAAAAATGCATTGAAGGTCCAGATAAAACAAGATTATATGTTGCATGCTACAGGATTACAACAGAAAAAAGTTTGAACATGCCTACCCCAACCCCAGTCCAATCCTTTTAACTTCCTATCTCATATAGCTTCACCAGATTATCGGGTTTTGTTCTCGATTGAACTATAAATGGAGTTGATCAAGAAAGGGGTGGGGGTGGGTGGGTGGTTGGGGGGTTACTAGGCAGGCTTCAATTGTCTAACCTATTTCACTTGTATTTTCAGTGTACTAGGAGTATATTCAAAACAAATAATTCTCTTTGATAACATAGTTCACACTTTTTATTTTTTTTCTCACAGTCTATTTTGTCATGCCGTCCACAAAAAACCTATCACTTCTCTCTTCAATAGTTGACTGTTTTCTAATGTTATTGATGTTATCGATTGGTTTGTCAAATTCATAATTCAAAACTAGCATCTTGTAATTAATCTTGCAAACCAAATGAACGCTTGTATATTTCTTCTATTCTAAAATAATAATCTTAAAAAATGACTCGGTAGAGAATTGACTATTAAGGGTGTGTTTTGTATGAAGGAAAATGTTTTCCATGGAAAATGTTTTCCTAGAAAATGTTTTCCTGGAAAACAAGTAGATTTTGGACTTATTTTCTCATGTTTGGTTAGTGAGTAGAAAATATTTTCCGGAAATAATTTTTAGTGTTTGATTTATGAATGAAAAATGTTTTTGAGAGACATCTTTTATTTTTACTAGAGTAAAAAATAATTTATGAAATTAAAAATATTTTTAAAATCAAAATTATTATTTTTTGGGGGTGGGGGTGGGGTGGGGGGTAGTGGGTTAATTTTTTGGGGAGGGGTTGGGGTTGGGGGGTCAGGGATCGGGTGAAAAAATAAAATTTTGAAATTAAAAATATTTTTTAAAATCGATGTTTTTCCCCAAAAAAAATGTAATTTGAAATTGGAGGAGAGTTTTGGAAAATGTTTTTCTTAATTTTTGAAGGGAAGTCATTTTCCTTAATTTTGAGGAAAATGAGTTGATTTGGAAAACATTTTCCATAACTTTTGCCCCAACTAAACATGGGAAAATTGGAAAACATTTTCCAGAAAATGTTTTCCTTCATACCAAACACACTCTAAGAGTGTGATTGTTTTCCTATATAATGTTTCTTCCAGAGAAAGCAAAGGAATTACCAAGATCACACATTTAGATATATAATAGCCTAAATAAAAAATAATGGCCATGCCCGAGTTTTGTAAATATAGTCCTGTCGCGCTTATTCACTGCAACATGCGGGATGATGTTGGTGGTACCACCACAGGCGGAGTCGGAGGGTATTGATCATGAAGACAGAGCAAGGCGAGATGAAAATCTAGTCGAAAATATTATGAAGACAGCTCAAATGCATTTAGTTGTGGCAACTCTATTAATGACAGTAACCTTAACACCTGGTTTAACACTGCCAGGAGGTTTTGAAAGCGATACTAATAGCCCCAATAAAGGGATGGCAATTTTATTAAGGAGAACAACATTTAGTGTATTTGTTGTTTCGGATGCCATTGCCTTTTCATGCTCCTCTGGTGCTGTATTTGCCTAATTTGTATTCTGAGGCATCTTGCAGTCTAACCCAAAATGAAGTCTACAAGTTTTTCTCTACTCTAAGCTAAGAAGATGGAATTTGCTTTCTAGGATTGTTGCATACAAGATAGATACAAAATTGATAGATGAACAATGACAACTAGTGATTGTAAAAATGCGTTTTCTGATGAATTTGGTGAAATTATCGATCTGCCTAGGTGCCACACGATTTATCCTTCAAGGTTGCGACAACTAACTTACACGGTTGCGATGAGTAGTGTCACTTGGTCACGCGGTCATGGCCTCTGACCACGTGATCACATGATCTAAATTTCCTGGGCAACACAATCACAACTTCTGCTTCACACAGTTGTGATGAGCAAACTTCTTCCAGTTCCACTTCTTTCCAATTGACCTCTTTTTGCTTCAATTTCGCTTGATTGCTTCAACCATCTTTTCAATCAACTTTCCATTTCATTTTTCCTGCAAATATTTAAAAAAATCACATCAAAAGCACCAATTATAAACTAAAGAGAGCCAAAATTAACTACGATATTTGAGTGGAAAATCCACCACTTATATCAACAACCCGAAATTAGAAACTTTTATTTTTCTCAAGTAAACAAAATAAAAAACACAAAAGGCTCTCATTTCAGCACACACCATAAATCTATTTCACCTTTTTTAATCAAGCACAAAGGAAAAGGCTTTAGTTGATACTAACAAATAGCCCACATGAAAGTTTTTCACAAAATAACTATCCGCATTCTCATTGCACATTTCCAAGAACCAAAATCATTATGTGACAACAACTAAAACTCAAAAAGTGACTCAACTCGTTAGTTCTTTTTCGTGCTCACTTGACTTAATTAGAAAATTTCAAAATCACCACTTTATTAACTTGCATGTCCTCAACAGGAAAGAAATCCCCCAACACACTCAAAGTATTTAGAAGACACGGGACAAAGATGCAAATTCTCACACTCACAACAAAACATCTCATGAACACAAATACCACACCATATATAGGCTTGTCCATATATTTAATCAACATTGACTCAACTTCATTCCATAAGGGATATCAAATTACTTTGTTACGCTTGTAATGTAGGCTTGCAAAAGCTTAGGATGTCATAGACGTACAAGTGACTACACCCTCCTTCAACAGTACACAACAACTCACCATTCACCAACTTTTCCACTTTTCTTCATTTTTAGACTTACTGAATATTTCACAATATTTTCTTCCATATATTTCTTATTTTTACTCAAGAGGCCCCACATGCAACCATTTTCAACCTTTGGCGGACTCATGTCTCTATATTCTCTTTCTTTTTCAAAACTTTTCTTTATTATAATTTTTTCCTACATTTTCAATTTATTTTATCCAGTCCTGATGTGGTAAGAATCCAATCTATGAATTTTCGATAACACACCCAACTTAAGCTTTTAGCATCAGCTTTCACAATTCTCAAGTTTAAGGAGGGGAAGATTCAAATGAGGGATGTTTTTTTTTTTCAAAAAGGAGAAGGCTTGTAATGTGGTATTCAATAAAAAGAATTAGGCTCAAAGGGGACAACTGAGGATATATTTAGTGCAAATAAAGGAATTTTAGGCCAAGTGGACTTCAAGAACATCAAAAAAAACTTAAGATCATTTCCCTGACCAAACTTAATCAAGACAAACATTTCAACATCAATTAGGCAAGTTCTAGGTGATGAAAGTGAATCACAGGGCATTACACAATCATTCACCACACATGGTATGCAAATCAATTAAGATAGCTCAAAATCTTATTTCCTTTCAAATACAAGTGGCATCAAACATTTAAATTGCTAGCGAATCAATACTCTCAAAAAGAGATGTAAGATTTGTCACAAAAGCATTTACAACATGCTTAAATTTCAAAAATGGAGGGGTATGCTCTGTTGGGTATGTAACAAGAATTAATGGGAAATGGAGGGAAGATGAAAAGAGAGGAACTTGAAAAGTTGGGAACTTGAATAGTTGGGAACTTCAAAAGTCCTCTTATGCTTTAGTGAAAATGCATTTTTCCCTCATCGGTGGTGGAAATAAAAATAAGAGAGTTTAAATATAGAAACACTCATATTAATTGTTAAAAGGGTTGAAAAGAGGCACCCCCCTCGCGTCGCCGTCGCCGTCGCTCGGCTCGGCTTCGGCTTTGTCTTTGGAAAATGATCGGGAGATTATTTTTATACAAAGTTTGTTTTAATTATTTAATTAATTAATTAAATAATTAATTAAATCAAATTAAATGGCCAAACGTTTTCAATTATTTACTTGATAACATAATCATTTCAATTATTTAGTTGAGATTAACCGAATCATTTCAATTTTTAGTTGATTAACCCGACTCGACTCGTATCCGCGCGACCCGTTTTTTTAAATCGTTCCCATTTTTATTTGAACTAGGTAATTTACCCGCGCTTCGCGCGGGCATAAGGAATCTTTCTAACCTTCTGAACAATTTTACTAATGATCGACTCTTATAAGAAAAAAAAAAGTAAATTTTCGTAGGTTTTTAGAACATTTATAGACAAATTACATGATTTTACATTATCTCATGTCTCAAAAATTTTAAATATATAATTAATGATTAAAAATATCTTGATATCTAATTATATTTATCTTTTACATAATTTATCCTATTATATGTTTGATGATATAATTTTCTTGTAAAAGTTGAGTGATATTTTATGTAGCGATTAATAATAACTTTTTTTTATACTTGAAAATATAGAATATGATAATTTTATGGTTATCATAACTCCTTATGTAAAAAAATTTACGTTGAAGTTTTTTATTATCAATATTATTTATAACTAAGTTATGTCCTTTAAAAACTATACGCCGCAATCTTTTTTAGACAATCTACTTAGATTTTCTCCACTTTTCATTATTATTACTTTGTTATTCTAAGAAACATTTATAGAAGGATAAAAATATATTTTGAACAACAACAAAATAATATTGTTGCCCTTATAGAAATTCATTCTTCATTAAACTCTGGAAGACCCTTCCGGATTCTTCATCAATGTAACTTTATGACTTTTTAGGAATATTTATGTATGATTGTTGCATTATGAAAGTACACATAGATTAAAATGTTGTATTGTAGACTCATGTTAAGGAAACATTCTTGAACATAAAAAATTAAAGATGAGTCTAACCTAGATAATTCGAATGCTCAGCAATGATTTGGGACATGAAGGATAAAAAATCTATGTTAATAGACATATCTTTTGTAGCTTAAAATATTACTTTTATTTAGAGTAGGTTTTGTTTCATATTCTTCAAATCAAGCTTGAATAAAATAGTCATATTTTACGTCAAAAATAATTAGAAAAGCTGAATGAGAAAAGAAAAAAAACATTAAAAGGACGAAGATCTTTGTCATAATGAGATTATATACATATCAAACAAAAAATAATCAATACAATTGTAAGGAGACAAAGAGCGAGAAAAAACATACATTAAGGAGAGTAAACTATGAGATATCCAATGATGATAAAAAATCAGTCAAACCAGAATAGTTCTTTTGTTTTGAAATAAGATACCTCTAAGCATTGACTAACACTTCAATCAACTTTCAATCATTAAAGTACTCATAATATCTACTAATAAATTTAGTAAATATACACAACAACATAAAATAAACAAATATGGGCATACATAGTTATTAACTCTCAGAGAATTTTATAAAGAATACAAAATCACATCATTATTTGTCAAATAATAACGTTGTTGATGAATAAATTAGAGATTTGTAAGGGTTGTTTTAAATGTACCTTCAATAATTTCAGTAGAGAAAATATGCTTGAATATTCAATTAACATTTGTTATTTAATCATTACTAACAAATACTTATAATTATAACTTTACATAAACATAAACAATAAATTTTAAAGCATATATTCAAAAACAACAATTAATAATATAAGCATAAACTAATGATTGTAAAAAACATACCATGATATGCAACAATAGAATGAAAAAAAATGAAAAAAGTTAAGCCCACGGAATGAAAAGTATAGTCCTCTATTTATAGACAACAAATGGTAGTGTAAAAAATGTGATTATTGTGTATTATTGGAAAGGTCACAACTCACTGGAAAAGTTACAACCCTTCGGAAAGATCACAACATTTCGTAAAAGTCGCAACTCTTCATAAAGTCACAACTTTTCCTGAAAGTCACAATTTTTATAAAAGTCACAACTTTTCATTAAAGTCACAATCTTTCATGAAAAAAGTTACAACTTTTCATAAAAGTCGCAACCTTTCATAAAAGTCATAACTTTTCATGAATGAGGAATGCTAGTTTTGGAAATAATATATATATATATATATATATATATATATATATATATTTATGATATGATTTCCCACCATTTGGAAATGTCTGTTCTGAAAGGTTGCAGCTTTCAAGAACATCCAGGACCATCTGAAAGGTTGCAAACTTTTATTAATGGTCGTGTGGATTCTTAAAGGGTTGCAATCTTTCGAAACTTGTTCCTCTTGCCTATAAATACAATTTATTCTTCAGAATTTTTCCTTGCGGATTTTTCTAATTTCTTCTTCTTCTTCTGCACAAAAGTTTCTTTGTGTACTTTACTGTTGTTTAGTGGTTCGCTGACAGCAGAGTTTTTGGTATCAATACGCCGGTGATTGCGATCATTCTATCTTGGGAGGACATATTCCAAATCAAATCTCGAATAATATAGGGAATAATTTCTTAAGGGGACACTATGCATTCAGTGGGCTTGATCTTTTTCAGTTCAAAGTTTTCAAATTCTGGTACGTTTACATATATTAGTTTTGTCTAAATTAATTTATGTTCATCTTACTTACTGGTTCAATCAAGTTTTGTTACTTCGTGTTTCTGGAAAGTTTTGTTGGAATCAATAATTATGTTTTCAAACACAGATTGGCAACATGCTCAACACTTTTCACATGCAAGACTATGTTCATAGTACCAACCAAGCCACAACCTCTCAAAGGAAGATGATTTTGCCCTTAAGAAAGTCACCAACCAATCCATCATCGAAAAAACTTATGCATCTATTCGGGGTCGACTACTCAGACTACACCACATCCACAACCAATCAAACACTAACAAACAATCTGTGATTTTTCCAATAAAAAATCATCACTTTATCCATCACTGGGCATTGTCAATCCATATTTTATTATCAAAACAAAAATAAATAAGTTGCCAACTACAAGAAACAAAATAAAACAAACCAACCCAACATAATATATTAAAAAGCACTATGAGGGCACATCATCCACAAATAAAAATAAACAAGACCGACAAGGGCACATCATCAACAAATCAAAATAATACAAGTCCAACAAGGGAACGATCAGATGCAAAAGAACAATCTAAAATAAGTCAAACAAGGGAGGAACCCCCTAACTAAAAATGTAATTGTGTCCTCATAGTCCACAATCAAAAAGAGATTGTGAGGCATTCACTGCAAAGATATACACTCATGGGAAGAGCTATCTGGATCTGAAAGAACATTATCATAAACCTCATCACCTGATCCACAAAATTTCTGGAGTGTACTTAGCATCTTGTTCAAAACTTGCTCTTTTTCTTTTCTTGTTCCTTCATCTTTTTCTGGATCCTCTCCATTTTTTCCATCATGTTCTTGAGAATCTGTAAATCCTGCACTAGAGTGGAAAGGGTAGAAGTGGCACTACCTGCCAAAGAGATATCTCGTGGCCCTATAGGAAGATGCCGAGTCAACCCCTGAATCTACAAGTGAATCCAAGTATCTGTAACCTGCATTTGTCCTCATAAGTGGACTAGTGTCGGTACCAATTCAGCTGGAGGAGGGGATAGAGGTTGAACTACGTGAATCGAAGCCCTAAATGAACGTGTCAAACACTAAATCATGCACATCAATCTTTTTCTTCTAAGTCACATGCCCTAAACCCTTCTATTTTAAGTGGTAAGATAGGGCCTTTGGGACTCCTCATGTTAGCTCTCTCATATTTATCCACCTGATATGTGAGGCATAGATAAGTAATCAAAGAAGGATAAGAAAGACTCTTGTACCTTCCAAGATAAACAACTGAATGTGTTGCACAATGATCAAACCAACATTAATAGGAATCCCATCCATGATGGGACAAATCAAAAGCTCCCAATCAAGAGACACATCAGTCTTATTCCTTGGAGTAATCACCCTAAAACAAATGATGGACACCCAAGTTTTGTCTTTAGCTTTGAATTTTGAGGAATCAATCCACTAGTTGTTCTCAATCCATTTAGGCATATGGCCACCATGCAAGTGTCTCACAAACAACTCTTGGCCCGCTTCCCCTGCCCTTGTCATGTAAATATCATTATTAACATCAGGAATACCATAATAATTAATGATCCTCATTAAGTCAAGACAAACTTGGTTGCCCCGGACCGTGACTACCAAGTAACTAGAGAAATTACCTTCGGCGATATTGGCATAGAAATCTCGATCCACCATGTGGTTAGCCTTGTTAGGCTTATCAATAAAACACATCTATCCACTGGCCTCCAATCGCCCATAGAAGTCCGACATGTTCTCGTGGAGACTTTTAAAAGAATACCCCTCTCCTTTATGATATTCTTGTGGGGAGGTAGACATCCAATCAGTGGAATTTAGCGGACACTAAAATCTCATGATCAAAGATTTCATCTCCCATGATATTTTCTTCCATTTGTTCCTCCATTTGGTTGACGTCGTCGTGCATGCTTTTGCTAAAAATATACCTATACAAGATAAAAACATGTAAAATACATGCAAAGGCAGGTAAATAAATGTATTATCAAGAAATTAGTCCAATGAAATGAGTGAAAAAAGAATCGAGTGAATGGAGGCGAAGTTACTGTTTTGGCAGTTTTCACTACCAGGCACACGACTCATATCGATCACGAGATAAGATGTTGTCATCATGAGCCTCACCTTTTCAAGTCATTGTAATTGCAGGATTACACATCACAATCATGGAATTTCAAAATTTAATACATCATGATTGTGGGATGAGATATCAGGATCACGGGATGAGACATCACGATCGCGTAGAAAACTTCAGCCTAGAAAATATTTTTCACTTTGGTATTGCATCAAACAAGTTGTAACCTATTCTCATTCCATTTTCAACCGATTTCAAGCCTCAAATTCATCCGTATTCAATTAACACCCATTACACAAAATTAAACTATAATACTTCTCCACACAATAAAGTTTTCAACACCAATCATGATAAAAAAGAAAAAAACTAAGGGCGAGAATCTACCCTTTTGTAAATAACTCAGCAATTACAAGAAAAGATCAAGAAAGGGGGAAGAAGACACACCTTAAGTGAAAAAAAATTGCTTGAAGGCAATTCTTGCCCAAAATTGATTAGAGCAATTGATTTTATGGGGGAAAAGTTTTTGGGACGTTTTTGGGAGTTTATGGGACACAAAAATGAATTTAAAAACTACTGCCTTTTCCAATTCACTTGAGTCATCACGGTCAGGACCGCTCTTCTCGCAATCACGACAAGAAGTTTTTTTACCTTCCAGGAATGCGGCACTAGTTACTTGCGATCGCGGCCAGATGCTCTCACAATTGTGATGAATAACATGGTGTTAGACTTGCTAAAGGTACTTTCATCTTGGGTGATGACTGAGAAAAAATGACGATCCACCCAATATTTTAGGCGCATCTGAGCAACCAAAAGTTTGTCAACTCTTATTTTTGAAGGTGTTTCACCCCAAACTTCAATTCCAGTCAATTTTATACATTCAAACATGTTCTAAACACCACCAGCAGCTTTGAAATTATGAGGGTTAGTTAAAAAAAATCAAATCCAAACTACAAATAAAAAATGAGATACTAAACTAATTAAGATAACGATGGGTTGCCTCCCATTAAGCGCACAATTTAACATCGCGGCATGACGCCAGGTATATCACCCTTTGTATTTCCTCTATGAGGAAATGAACCTCCTACCCAACTTTGCATCATACTTCCATTTCGGATTCTTGGTTAGGGTTGAGAGAGTCACTAGGCCACTTGAGAATTGTTTTTCATTATTGTTGGCCCTCAATCATCTGACACTATTGATTCTATATGAACTAAAGTTGCCATAAATAATATTTTTGGTTCTTTTATGCAACTTTAGTACCATCACATTTTTTCCAGTTTCTTGGACTGTTATTGGTTTGGAGTCGTTGCAAAGGCGAAAGATATCCTCAATTTCCACCACCATCCCTTTTGTTGTTTCAGCATTAGCTTCCAAAGTAGAGATCTCAAACTCGAGTGGTACCATCTCATAGCACCTAGTTAGGTGCAAGGCATGAGACTCCTCTTCTCTCCTTTTGATTATTGGATAAGGAGTAGTATCTTCCTCATATCTTGTTCCTAACATGTCCTAAGAGTTGTGAGTTCAAACTTGAAATTGACCGCACATAGGCACCGAGTGAAGTGCCTTTTGAGAAGTTTTTCCTTTTCTTAGGAGAATTAGAGTAGTTCCTTTTCACCCCAATTGAGCTTTTCTGCTACGACCTTAAGCCAAAAATTGGCTTATCACATTCGATTCACGACACGGACATGGATAGGTATAGGGCAAACCACTCTCAAACATATGGTCACAAAAAACTATAAAAACAACTATTCACAATTTTGAGAGTAACAAGTAAACTAGAAATCCTAAATCAATTCAATATATCTAATTGCTCCCTGGCAATGGCGCCCGTTTTGTATAACACTAAATTACCCTCAAAACAAATTCTGAGAGTAAGTGGTTGTCATCAATAAAAATATTTGACTAAAAGTTAGAGTCAAATCCCACAAGGAACAATTTGTCGGTAGTCAAAAAGTTAAAGGATAAATAGATAGTGGTTTGAATCTGAACATGCAATCTACACGACTATCAAATAGAAAGCGAGTTTGCTAAGAAAATAAAGGATTTAGGCAAAGACAATATCAAGCGATGGATATTTGAGATTAGGAAATTTGGAACTCAACCCTCATTCAACAATCCATTACTATCTCAAATCAATTAAAGGTTGACTAGATTATTATCAATCAACACTTATCTCCTTTATGTCTCAAAGTGTTTAATCACAAAATCTCCTTCGGTTCAATTGTGTTCAACAATAAGCAATCCAATACGTTAATCTTAATCCATATTTCTAGAATTCAACAAAGTAAATCTAAATTATCTCCTTGTCTCAAATTTAGGTATCAAAGTCAAACATAACTATTAATCTAATTCTCCACTTCAGGAATTCTTATTCGAGCAATCCGCAAAAATCAGAAGCTAGATTTAGCATTCACTCTCAAATCATAGATTAAAGCATGAAAATAAGACTAAACCCTAATCATGAAAGAACACAATCACAAACAAAAGCATTAGAGTGAGCAATCAAAATCCAAACAAGTTGTCTATTTTTAGCACAAAATCCCTATCTCAATTAGACAGTTTCACCCATAGTTCTAGAAATTTAAAAAAACGAAATAAAGAAAGAAATAAGAGTGTTTAGTAATAAGAACACAATCGTCAAATCCAAATGTGAATTGCGAGGCAACCTGCAATTCTCAACCCTAATTGAAATCTACAAGTACTTTTCTAATCTAAGCTAAGAAGAGGGAATAATATCTCTAGGATTATTGAGTACAAGATGGATAGATGAACAATTGATTGTTGGCAAGTGTGGAAAGGGGTTTTGGGATCAATTTGGCGAAATTCCCAATCTACCCAGGTGCTAGGTATTTTACCCTTTGCAGTCACGCCAACTGACTCACGCGGTCGCGGGGAGTAGTGTCTCTAGGACATGGGATCGCGACATCTTACTACACAATCGCAAGATTTGAATTTCATGGGAAACTCAATCACGACCTCTACTTCATATGGTCACGATGACCAAACTTTTGTCAGTTCCACTTTCTTCTAATTGGCCTCTTCATGCTTCAATTCCACTTAATTTCTTCAATCATATTCTTAATCAACTATCCATTTCATTTACCTATAAATATTGAGCAAACCACATTAAAAGCATCAATTCTAAACTAAATCAAGTCAAAGTAACTATGAAAAGATCCTTAAATGAGTGGAAATCCACAACTCATCACTCACTTTCTTGTTTTCTACACTAATGTAGTTTATGGGTCCCGTTCATTCTGATCCTCCTTTTGCATCAATGTCCGAGGCTTGATTTTGAGGAGTTTGTGAGGTACCTCCTTGCGGAAGGTGTTACTTACTCCTTACTATGTCTTTCTACTATTCTAGGACTATAGACATTCAGCCTTGTTCATTTATAAAAAAAAAATTGTATATTTACCTTGAGGCTTGTATGCATGACATCAGGTTTTGTTATGTTATTATTTTCGAAATTCTTATGTTATGTTTTGACCTTATTTCCTTTCTTACTTCTGTATTTACCCTTGTCAATGATTGTTTCAGCTAACTTGTCTTAGTTGGATAAGGCAGGTGTCATCATACCCAATTTATGAATCATGATAGTTAGACCTTTTATCTCATCATATCGTTGCTTTTTTGAATTGTCAAGCGATAAATTTGAATGATCCAAACTTGATGAATGTTATTTTCTAAAGCAATGAAGAAACTATCTGTTGGGGAGGGGGTTCAATTGAATTGCAATCATTGAAAAATTATATTTTATAAATAGACTTATTTTTTTAAATATTTATACATTATTTGTCTCCCACACCGGATTAAATTTATCTTCAACTATTTTTTGAATTTCTTTACTAAATATCTTGATGGTATTACTATTAAAAGGAATAGTTCAACAATTAAGAGGAGACATATAACACGTACGACATAACAATTAATTTTTAATTTCATTTACCCATAAATTATTCGTCTATCACATTGCAGGAAAAAGTGAATATTTTTCATTTAATTTAAAATTGAGTTTTTATTTTATATTAATATATCCTATACTATTATACGAACAACTACACATATATTGTTTTATGTCAATTTCATAATCTAAACAAGTTTAAAGAAAAGAGATATGGAGTCTTCCACTCCAAAACATAAATTCAAAATACTTTAATTGTAAGTCAAACTGACTATTATCTTTTGTAAGAAAAATATTATTACCTCAATCACAATTTAATGTCCTATATCAGTTTTGTAGTGATTCTGATGGTTTGCATTAGATACGATGTTTGACTAACTTTATGAAAACTATTTAAATTTATTTGGTCAAAGTCTAAAAATCAAAGTTTTCATGTATTATCCTTATAATACACACTATAAAGTATAAGAAATGACAAACGTAAAAGAAATAAATGATTTTAAATAAATTTCTCAATTAATGTGTAAATATCACTATTAGCACAATAATAAAATTCTTCACAATAATTGATTTAAAACTCTAGTCTGTTCACACCTTTGCACTTTAAATTTATCTTACCTTTTATGGACAAAAAATAAATTTTCCAAAATTGAATAAACATATTTTTCAAAAAATAGCTCATCAATCGAGAGTGTACACATAAAAGGCGTGATGTCTGTTCAGTTATTCATTTTAATTTTAGTTTAAAAAAAATATATAAGCAGTCAAGAGGAGACACTTCAATCAATACAGGTTTGCTTCTTCACTTACTTCAATTTTTTAAAGGGATTAATCAAGAGGAACATATAAACGTGATTGAGACGGTATTGATTCACTCGTTCATTCTATTCAATTCATTTTTGCTTTTGATTTTCTTGCCTAAAGGAATCGAATTACGTGATGGTGAGTTTGATTCAATTCAGATCTTTTTTTGTTTCTCAATTTTTTGCCCTTGTGTTCATTTATAAATTTATAGTTCATTTAAGCATTTGTCTTGTTTTTGAATTTATAGACCATTTCTAATAAATTTTAAAACCTATAATTAACAAGATTGAATTTTTTTATTTCTCCTGCTTGCAATCCTATTTCAATTCTTTTGTCTATGGCATATAGAAAAAAATATCTCTACCCCAAAAAGGTTGTAGCAAAAGTTGTGTACATCTTCCTATTTCCAAACCCTAGTTTGTGTATATCGCACCCTTTCAAATCCTACTTGTGGGATGACATCATATATGTTGTTTTTGTTGTTGTTTATTTGTATGTATGAACAATCTCATTTAAATACAATAAGACTTCCATCAATTTTTCCACATGCATTTACTCAATTATATTTTCCAATCTGAGAACGAGACTTTCATCTCGATCTGAGAATGAGAGTCACCGAAGGATGATGCTTTCTTCATCCCTTAAAATCATTCCTCCGTGTTTCTCTGAAATCCAAAAGTGTTGTTTCAGCTCTAAAATCTATATGTAATATCTATTTTTACTTATTTCAAATAAGTTTTACTTTATGAAATACAATGTATATATACGGTTATGATTAGGATAAAGTGTATATAGCTTCAACGGCATATGTGTATATTAACTTAACTACGTTTCCATTGTGAGTTCTAGAATCTCATTTGGTTTTCAACTTTATACTCTTTAGTATGGAGGGAAGATCTTGCTTTTTGCGAGCATGATTTGTCAATTTGAATAATTAGTTGATCTTGCCCTTTGATTTTCATTCAATAGTATATACCAATATGCTCGAAACACAAAATAAAAAGAAAGAAGATGCCAAGAGGAATAAGAAATCTTCTGGAGAGGACCACGGGAACTCTTCCAAGAAAATACTAGAGAACAAGCAAAAGGAAAAACATATTTATGGTACGTTGTTAATTAATTCGACATCTTACAACTGACTTATTAGAGAAATAATGCCTTTTTTAAAATTTTAATCTTATTATTAAATAAATTTTTAAAAATTAATTGGAGTATTAGTAGTCTGGAAAATTAATTTGAATGTATCATTTATTACTTTTTTGTAGCAAAATAAAATTTTAACTATTTTTTTCAAGGGAACAAGGGAAGCAATTCACAACTTTCCATGAAAGAGAGGAAGGATGCAGACAACCACAAACAACAAATTATTCATGGTACATAATTCATTAGCTTATTCAACAACTCATAAATGACTTATACTATTAATTATCTTTCATTTGATTATTTATTATTTTCAGGTGAGTTTGAGAGCCTTGGTGAAGATAACCATTATAGTGCTACCTTAATAGACAATAACATTGTCAATACGTGTTTGTATCCCCTCCTTCATGCTTGTGAGGTAATTGTTCACCACTTGTCTATTTAAAAATCTTTTCTTTATAACGTTTATTATATTCCACAATATACTTTTCTATCTCCAACGATTTATTAAGAAACAATATGGATTTGCAGGAATTAGAAAGTGAGAAATTTAAAGAACACAACGAAAGCAACATAAGACGGGATCAAAAGAATTATTTTGAGGAGGAACTTCCTGACCAACAACAAGAAGAAATTATTGATGGTACTTGAGGAATTTTATATCTTACAAATTAAAGTTATGTTAATTATTTGACTTTTTTTCCATTGAAAGTAGAGAATTATCCCAAATTTAAATCAATAAGCGCATGGTAATTTGAACTCTTGCCCTAAATGGCACAGAACACATTGGTAGCCTAAAATACAGTCATTAGATTGAAGTTTCAACCCTACTTTTTGAACTTCTAATTTGTTTCACATATATCATGCAATCTCACATATAATTTTCAGGTGAGCTAGATCTCAAAAAAATTACATGTGACGATGATATCCAAGATAATTCTGATCATATTATAAATAAAAATATTATAAACTATGGCTCTAGACTTTTGGCAAAAGATGAATATGGTGAAAACTATCATATCACACAAGGAATGCCGAGAAGTATCAAATTCCATTCCATCGATAACCTTTATAAGGTAATTCATATAAAGCTTATGTCTATCTACATCATGTATTCTAAACAAGTTTCTAATATTATTCAACAATAGTTTATTTTTTCTTTACTTTTTATATATAGATATTTGACAAAATAAAATATATTGTTAAACTTAATTTGTTATCTCACCAAATTTCCTTCCATTTCACGGTGTACGTTCAGGATCTCACCCATTGAACATGAATATAATTGGAACCGTCCAACTGAAGAAGACCCAAATATGAATTATTTAGAAAATGAAGATTCAACTATCAAAACAAACAATAAGACTGTTGGTTGTGAGAGAAAAGGGAGAAACAACAACGGTGCAAAAGATGTTGATACTTCTTCCCCGTAGATTCAAGATTGCATTTTAATCATTTCTTTTAATCCTATCTCCAAGCTTAGGTTTTCTTTTGATAACTTTTTTGAATGTTGAATTTTATAATTTCATGTAAAACTTTAAATTTAAGTCGCCTTTATAAACTTTGTCAATTACTTCTTCAGTTCTTCTTTATCAACTATCCTTTCTTAAGTATTTTTTTTTCAAAATTCATCAACAAGAACGTTGTGATCTCTCTCGAATAACAAAAGATCAAATTCCATATCAAGGGTCTTTAGAAAACAAACTAACTACCTCTACGAGATAGTGATAAGGTTTGCATACAATCTATCAACCTCAGATACCACTTAGTGGATTTCACTAGGTATATTATTGTTGTTGTTTATAGTATACCAAATCAATAAAGGTAAGTATTCTCAACATCAATATGCTTCTTCAAAACTAGTTTATGTATTCATAGAGTCTTATAAATAGCTCACCCAATATGTAATAGATCTTCTTTCCTACAATTCAACATAATGATTTTTACAATAACTAAATAAGGAATGCATGACAAGAAGACACCATCCACGAGTCCTTATAAACAACCCCACTATAATAAATAAATGACTAAGTGGCAATAACATAATTTCCCGCTATATTGTATTTAATGGCAAAACTTAATAAATATGAGTTTTTATAACCAATAATCTATATAAATGTCATTAATGTTTTAAGTGACATTAGATGCAATTACACTAACTCAATTACCACTAAATGTCACTTTTTGTAGTGCTTGTAATTGAAGTGTTGCTGTCACAACCTATATATGACATATGAAGACGTGAAGCGATCGTGGAAAAATACTATAGAAAGGATAACAATATTACAACAGAAAAAAAAAACATATTGAATGTCCAGATAAAACAAGATTATATGTTGCATGCTGCAGGATTACAGCAGAAAAAAAGTTTGAACAGGCCTATCCCAAACCCAACCCAATCCTTTTAACTTCCTATCTCTTATAGCTTCACCAGTTTATCGGATGCCCTTTCCTTTACATGCTCTTCTTGTGTTGTATTTGCCTATTTTTCCATGGCAGCAAATATAATATCCGCTGTAACAAAGTTGAAAGTTATTATCCAGCTTTATAATATGGCAATTGCATTGCAGATTTATGCGATGACAACTATTGTAGTTGCATTTGCAACTTGTATGTATGTTACATTCAGTTGGTGTTGTCGTTACTGTCTGTTTCATCGACTGCATCTCTTTTATTGTGTTCTGCTGGTCTATGATTCTTCTTCCTGTAAAAAGGCCTACATAAATTTAATACTTCTATTATAATTATATTGACTTTGACAGTCCCTTCATCAACCCATATAAGATTTTTTTTGTTATAATGTCTTTGATTATTAATAAGATTAAAATGACTTTTAGTGATGTAACTTAGGAGGTAGAGTTGTACCGGTAAAGTGATGGTTAGTGAAGAAAACCCACGTCCAGAAGATGAACATAATTGAGATGAGGATGCTCAAATAGATGTGTGAGCACACACTAAGAGAGATATGATTAGGAATAAAGTTGTTTGGTACAAGGTGGGAGTGGCTCTATGCCAGACAAGATGAGAAATATGAGGCAAAGGTGGTTCGATCTTGTGAAGAGGAGGTGCGAGGGTACGCCAATTAGGAGAAGTGAGAGGTTCGTTGTAGCAAGAGTTAACAGAGGTTGAGGTATACTGGGAAACATTGTGAGAGATTACATATGACTTAGCACAGCTCCACCATAGTAGGTTGTCGGGTTTTCTCGCACTATACGTGGGAGAGTTTGGGGATAGCCTCCTCCTTTTCCTCTTCTCATCATTGCAGTAGTATTTAGTAATTGTTTAATCTCCCACTATTTTATGTGTCACACTAATTGTTGTTCTATTTTCTTTGTGTCGTGCTATTTGGGTATTATATTTTTCTTGCAATCCTATTTTGATAACATTCCTTTTGAGCGGAGGATTTATTGAAAACAGTCTCTTTACCTCATAAAGGTAGAGGTAAAATCAGCATACATCCTACCTTCTCCAAACCCTAGTTGCAGGATTACACTGAGCATTGTGTTATTATTATCGAAAAAATATAAAAGAAACATTAGTTATGACGAAGGGGAGGAACAATATAGTGTTGTTCATCTTGTATTCCTAACATACTTAGAACAAAACTTTGAAGAACTTAATAATACACAACAAAGTTTAAGAATATTTTTACAACTAGAAAATTAAAAGTAGTAGAGAAACTAGATCAGAAACAGATTAGAAAAAATATACGAAATATTTTTCTTAAATAAGAATTATTGTCAATATGTGTTTAAAGAATCTTACTGATTCCAAAAAACTTTGCAGAAACACTAAGTTACCAAAGTTTAATGAACCAGTGAAGAACAGAAGAACAAAACTTAATTCACAAATCTAAAATTTGTAACACATACAAGAATTTTGAAAAGCAGAAAGAAGATCAAGCCCACTGAATGCACAATGTCTCCATGGAAATTATTCCCTTCTAGTATCCGAGGTTTGATTTGGAATATGTCCTCCCAGGATAGAATGATCTCAATCACCAGTGTATTGATACCCAAAATGCTGGTGTCAGCGAGCCACTCAACGACAGTAAAGTACACTTAGAATATTAGATTTAGAAGTAGTAGAAGAAGTCCAGAAATTCTATTGTTAAAATGAGAGGAAATCTCTCAATTTATAGAAAATAAAGGGTAGTGCGAAAAGGTTCTTATTGTGCCTTACCGGAAAGGTCACAAACCTTTGGAAAAGTCACAATCTTTCTGAAAGGTCGTCACCTTTCATAAAAGTCACAACTTTCCATAAAAGTCACAACTTTCCATAAAAGTCACAACTTTTCATAAAAGTCGCAACTTTTCATAAAAGTCACAACTTTTCATTAAAGTCGCAACCTTTCATAAAAGTCACAACTATTCATAAAAGTCTCAACTCTTCATTTTCCATTCACACATTTAAAACCCAACAATCCCCCGCATGAATGGGAAATGACTCCAAGACAAAGAAACGGACAAGTATGTGTACTTTACAAGCAAGAATTAATTGCATCTGGATAAGTAGGGTTCTTCTTGGACTTTCCGTAGTGAACATATGTCGGATATACTCGATCAATCGGTAGATGCGATATCTTTGAACCGTCGAGATTTGGTGTATACCTAGACAACCATATGTCACACAATTAACCCTTTACCATTTATGGTTCTTACGGTTGTGTTCGTTTCAGCCATGAACACCTCATGGTTTCATGAGTGTATAAAGAGATTGGCTTTTGACAATCATCCTCTTTAAAGCGGCTTACACTTCACACTCACATAGGTGATTTCTAACCGTGTTATCACGTCGATACACTATTTGGTCAACTCTGCCAAACTTAGCAAATCATTAAAACCATTAAGCTTTATTAACTCATTAACAAGCCTTAATGTTGTATTCTTGTCCCTGAGCATTGTCTTTATCATGAGAATGGATTGAGTTTGTTGACAATGCCGAACCGTCAGTCACAACTTTGTTTTTCTCCTTGAATCTAGCTCTTGGGATCTCCAGTCTGCTAGATAGAGTTACCGCCATGCTGACTTGTCCTAAGCCATAAATTCATTCCCTTAGATGATCTTTAAACTTTCTCTCTAGTTAGACCTTTTTATAAGTAGATCCGACACATTATCCTTTGACTTTACATAGTCAATTCTGATAATTCCACTAGAGAGTAGTTTTTCTAACGGTATCATGTTTATGTCCTATATGACAAGACATTCCGTTATACATCATGATCCATGCCCTACCTATTGCATCTTGACTATCAAAGTGTACGCATACTAATGCCAATGGTTTAGGCCAAAAAAGAATATCTATCAAGAAATTCCGGAGTCTTTCAACTTATTCACCGACCTTATCTTGAGCACCTATCTCAAAGATCATTATAGAGCTAGCGATACATGTCTCGTTTGAAATATTTCCAAGAGACTGATCCTCTACCAAGATTAAGTATATATCCACTCGTGGATTTTACTTCATGTGTCCGGTGATCAAATTTGCATCACTATATCCTTTCAATACTGTTGGATATTGTTATAATGCAAGGCATAATTTAAAGTATTTTTTAAATACTCTAAAACTCTATTTATTGTCATCTAATGAGTTTGATTGGGATTACTTGTGAACCAACTCAGTTTATTAATAGCAAATGCTATACCTGATCGCCCACACTTCATGATATACATCACACTTCCCAATACTCTAGCACAATCCAATTGTGGGTCACTTTCGCTTTCACTCTTTTGAAATGCAAAACTCACATTTATTGGAGACTTGACAATATTGACATCCAAATATTTGAACTAATCAAGTACTTTTTCAATGAAATGAGACCGTGAAAATGCTAAACATTATGGAGTTCTAAGGATTCTTATACCTAAGATCGCATCAGCAACTCTCAAATTTTTCATTCCAAACTTGCTTTCTAGCATATGTTTAGTAGTATTTATGTCATTAGTGTCTCTACTGATGATCAACATATCACCAATATACAAACAAACAATGACCTTGTGATTTTAATGTGAACACATTTATTAGTTCCATCATTCCTAAATCCATTTGCCAACATGGTTTGGTCAAATTTCTTATGTCATTGTTTGGGTGCTTGTTTTAGTCCATAATGTGACTTATAAAGTTCGCACACTTTCTTTTATTTACCAGAAACCATAAAACCCTCGGATTGTTTCATCTAAATTTCTTCCTCCAATTTTCCGTTTAAGAGAAATGTTTTACATTCATTTGATGAATTTGGAGGTCATATATCACAACTAATAATATTAGCATCCGGATGGATATAATTCTAGTTACTGATGAGTATATATATCAACAAGATCAAAACCTTATTTTTTTCCCCCTAAAGTCTTTGACACAAACTTTTGTTGTATATTTGTCAACAGTTCTATCGACTTTCATTTTCCTTTTGAGGATTCACTTTGAACCCACAAGTTTATTTCCTGGAGGAAGATCAACCAACTTCCAATAGGATTGCTCAAGGTTACATCAATCTCACTATTGATACCATTTGTCCAAAATGATGAGTCTACATCAGACACAAGAAATGTTACAAAATCATATTCGAAGGAAGTATATGTCCCTTGACATTTACTACACCTCTGAATCTTTTTATTAAGTACATTCTCCTTTAATTCTTTCCAAGGTCGTTTAGACCTTTCACTAGACTACTCAAGTCTAATTTTACAGTCCACAGTCTTAGGTTTCATTTCAATCCTTTTAGGAATAGGAACTTGGACTTTGGCTAGACACCCCCACACTTTGAAATATTTCTAGTTGGATTTCCTTCCTTTCCATTTCTCATATGGAATAGATTGTGTCCTGAACAAACAAAATTGCTTTCTTTATGAAAAGATAATTTTTTTTTTGTTCCCTTTTGCAGTAAGGATAGTTCCTCCACACAAGTTTTGTGATAAACCCGAACTTCTACAAATGAATCCATAATTTGTTTCAACGTTTGATTTTTTTCTTTAGATTGATGTGAATAGGGCAGTAGTTTGATGGATAAATACACTTTCCAAACATATTTCTGCACAAGGAGATTCATAATCTCCATTCTTATCACTTTTTTTTTTCCAACTGATTTTTCACTTCGATATTATATTGTCTAGACATTTCTATTGCTTCATCCTTACCATTAAGCAAATAGTCAGTCTTTTTTTTAATGCAATTGTTAATTAAAGTAACGAGATACTTTTTTTCCACTACGAGATGGTATTGACTTCATATCACAAATGTCAGTGTAAATCAATTTTAAGGGATTAAAATTCCTTTCAACAGATTTATAAGAATGATCACCATACTTAGATTCCACATGAACTTGACATTTTTATTTGTTGCACTCAAAGTTAGACAAAACTTCTAAGTTGATCAGTTTTTCTTACAAGGTTTTATAATTGACATTCCCCAAGTGTTCATGTCACAAACATTGACTCAACCAAGTAAGAACAAATAAAAACATTCAGTTCGAAAAGCTCTTCGCGAGGTAGCTTTTTCCTCACTAATATTTTTTTCCCTATTTTTTACAATTTTGTGTGGTACAAACATTGTTTAGAGTCATCACCTTGTCAAATGTCCTTTTCAGAAAGACCTTTCCATAACTTTCAATTTGATGGTTATAGAACTACCCATGAACAAAGTTTCATCGGGTTAAATAAAGGCAATATTGTCCAAATGTTACTTTTACAAAAAACATAACAAATGACTATTCACCAATATTCATGTCTATGCAAATACTTTTATTATAATAGACATATCTTTTCATGAAAAATCACAATATTTTAAGTGACACTTTTTTCATAAAAGAACACGATTATTTTGAACAAGTATATATATAATTTGGTTGTTTCATACTAGTCATACTATATACTAGTAATAGAGAAACTCAACAACCACAATACCAAATATACTCCAAGAATTTTGTGGGTCTAACATAATACAAAAGTATCCTTGAATTTCAAATCTTTTGCTCCAAAGTTATATTAGACACCAAGTCTAATCATAAGCAAAGAAACCCCACATTTTAAATGTGATCTCAAAAATATTTTTCAAGTATTTGAAAATAATTTTTTTCCACATATTTTTCCAGACTCTCAAAATGTCATTGGTAGTATGAAACCTCTTTTGAAAATATTATTCTACGAAAGAATTATAGAGTTTCAATTCTCTTTGACAATCTTTACATAGTGTCAAAGTTCATTCCATAGAGGCACAAACAGACCAACTCTAAGTCGCTGGTCTTTCTCGTCTATCACAAATAGACATACCACTTAGTATTTAAAATACTAACAAAAAAGACAAAAATTTATACATTTTTTTCTATTTAACAATGAAGTTTATAGAACATAAAAAGTACAACACTCACTTATCATGTGAAGTTTTCATATTCTTTAAAGCAATTGCAAACTCACTTATCATGTGAAGTTTTCATATTCTTTAAAGCAATTGCAAAGTCCAATTTATTCAGAGTAGAAAACTACAAAAGTTTTTTAGTCTACAACAATCAGACACAATCAAATTGACAGTGAGTATAAAATTACAAAGTTTTTTTTTTAATTCCAAACAGAATAAGACATATTGTTAGATTATCACATAGAAATATTTTTTTTTTCATTTCAAATAGTCTTCCAACTATAACATTTTGACATACTATTTTATCAAACAAAAATATGCATGTCTCACTCTGGAAACTAGTGAATTTTAAAGGCAACACTATTTGCCAAGAAAAATTCATTCGAAAACAATACGATTTGCAGAACTTTTTCCAAAGGCATACGTGATAAATATCAAAATTGTTAACCTTTAGAAACTGTTTTCCTCCTTAAATGAATAATAAGAAGGTTACATCTTTAATTGGAATACCAAAAAAAAATCTGTTACATTCTCACTTCGACCTTTCTAAACAAAGCAATGAATTATGGAGAAGTAATGTATTTATCTTCTACTTTCATGATCAGATTCTCTTAATCAGTAGAATACAAAAAATACTATCAGTATAATAATTTCCTTAAGATTGTTGTTCATCTTGTATTCCTAACATACTTAGAACAAAACTTTGAAGAACTTAATAATACACAACAAAGTTTAAGAATATTTTCACAACTAGAAAATTAAAAGTAGTAGAGAAACTAGATCAGAAACAAATTATAAAAAATATACGAAATATTTTTCTTAAAGAAGAATTGTTGTCAATATGTGTTTAAAGAATCTTACTGATTCCAACAAACTTTGCAGAAACACGAAGTTACCAAAGTTTAATGAACCAGTGAAGAACAGAAGAACAAAACTTAATTCACAAATCTAAAATTTGTAACACATACCAGAATTTTGATAAACAGAAAGAAGATCAAGCCCACTGAATGCACAGTGTCTCCTTAAGGAAATTATTCCCCTCTAGTATCCAAGGTTTGATCTGGATTATGTCCTCCCAGGATAGAATGATCTGAATCACTAGTGTATTGATACCCAAAACGCTGGTATCAGCGAGCCACTCAACGACAGTAAAGTACACTTAGAATACTAGATTTAGAAGTAGTAGAAGAAGTCCATAAATTCTATTGTTAAAATGAGAGAAAATCTCTCAGTTTATAGAAAACAAAGGGTAGTGCGAAAAGGTTCTTATTGTGTCTTACCGGAAAGGTCACAAACCTTTGGAAAAGTCACAATCTTTCTGAAAGGTCGTCACCTTTCATAAAAGTCACAACTTTCCATAAAAGTCACAACTTTCCATAAAAGTCACAACTTTCCATAAAAGTCATAACTTTTCATAAAAGTCGCAACTTTTCATAAAAGTCACAACTTTTCATTAAAGTCGCAACCTTTCATAAAAGTCACAACTATTCATAAAAGTCTCAACTCTTCATTTTCCATTTATACATTTAAAACCCAACATATAGTAATTAACAATCTTTTGTGGTCTTAATTAAAAATGCATTGCACAAAATATGGAATTTGTATCTTCAAAATAAGACGGGTTACCTGTGATAAAAACTAAACTTAACCTAATGCACGGAGTATATATATGTTGATGAACTCCATTTACCCAAGTCTTTGCATTAGAATATCTCAAAATGGTTGGTACATGAACGTGCAAAAGTGTGTATCTTAATCAAAGCCTTTTGATGACGTACTATTTGTATTAAAACATCTTAAATGCATATCTATGTGTGGAGTTCGAGAATGTCCCGAACCACAAGGGACTATTTTGTGCAACCCTTGCATTTCTACCGGAGGTTCTTTCCATATGTTGAATTTCTGACCTTCTAGTCACATGACATTAATTTTATGAGTTACTTGAAACTCCTACTTTCCATGAACTGGTATAATTTATATCAATAATAATTTATAAATATTTAACAATTTTTTAATATATATATATATATATATATATATATATATATAAGTAAAATTTGAAGCTTTTGATTTTAGAATTTTAATTTTTATAATTTAAGATGTATAGAGTTCTATATATATATATATATATATATATATATATATATAATTTAAGATAAATAGAACTCTATACATCTTAAATTATAAAAATTCAAATTCTAAAATCAAAAGCTTCAAATTTCACTTTATATAATATAATCTTTTGACGAAAAATATCCAATTGGTTATTTTGTAATTAGCATACGTGGCTTCACCATCCAAGATAAGTATATGAGAATTTATTATTAAATTTAGACAAATCAAAGATTAGGAATTAAATATAAATAAATATGGGAAGAAAAACTTTTCCTATATTGATATGCTTCAAGTTAAAGAATAGTCCTAGTAAGTAAGAAAAAACGGATTTTGTAAAAAATGACGTGGATTTGCGCCTTATAAGGCTAAAAAATTCATGAGCATTGTAAGGCTCAAGAATTTTTTATTCTTACTTTTAGAACCCTATAATTAACACCTTTAGGGAAAGTAACGAAATGTTACCTTTTGGTATCAAAATATATTGAGTTGCCTTTTGAAAATTTTGAAAAAATTTGTTGCCCTTTTGGTTTCGGACTCCAAATATTAGAGCAGTAAACATTAAATTTTGTTGGGTCGGAAAACAGATAATACCAAAATGAAGCTGTGTGCTTATTTTATTAAATAATAAAAATATTTTGTACCATTAGAGCACATGAATGAGTATCTTAATGAAGTTTTTGCTGAGTATACTACAAAACAATTGAAATATGACGGTGGTTATATTACGACGGTTCCACTGAACCGTCTCAAATATAACATATTACGACCCTTTTAAATACGCAATATTTAATATTTTAATTACGACAGTTTATATTTTGTTACGACGCTTCCAACCGTCACTAATATTTTCTAAATTTTTAAAAAAGTTCCTAATAAATTTAATATTTTCTTAAAATATAAACTATTAAATATAAATATTTATATACACATACTTTATTTCTTTTCCTTAATTAATTGAATTTTTTTATATTTCTTCCTTCATTAAATAAAATAATCACGCTTCTCTCTCTTTGTTAAATAAATTTCAAATATATTTTTCCTTTTATATGTAAGATTTCCAAAGTGAACAAAATGAACTTAATTAGCTACCAGCTAAGATTTCAATTCTCTGCCAAAATATGAGCTCCCAGAACTTTCAACGTAATTAGCTCTCAATATAACGAAATTTCTTCGAATCTCTCCCATAATTAGCTCCCAATATTTCCCCAAATTTCTTGGTAATTAGCTCTCAATATACCAAGATTTCACAGTGAAGGAGATTGTTCTCTCATAAATCGCATATTCAAGGAGATATGGTAATTCTCAATCTTCTCTCCCAAATATTGTGTGAGAAATTCTACGCTTATGGTGAATTGGAATCGAATGTAAGCTAGTTGTTTGTTTTTCCCAATCTCAATTCATGCATGTTTGAGTTCATGCATGAAGAGTTCAAGCTTTTTGTTAGGGCTTACAATCGTGAATTGATTGTATGCTTTTTGTCTGTTTTTCTGTTCAACTCGGTTCGTGGGTTTGATAGATTGTCGAGGCATCGAAATATGCTGATGACGGTAAATCGTTTGATAAGTATATCTAATTAGTACAATATCTAATCGCTATATTGATCTAATTGATGATTTATTTTGTTTTTTTTTAATCCCATTTTTTTCCTTTTTTGTTTTAGTTGAGTTGGTGTTTCTAGGCTCTATTTATGTGTACCTTTTGATAGTTTTCTAGTAAATGTTTAAAATTTAAAAGTGATTTACATTGAGTTAAACCTTGAGTTTGGCTAATTCAAATGTATCTAGAATTCCCAACACACAAAAACTAAGGCTTTAGGTCAATGACACAAGGAATTTGTCGTAGGTGCACTTCACAAGCTTAAAACATACATGTTGAACCAAGTATGACATCTTAGTGGACATGTGTGTATCAGTCAACACATTTTCCAACATGTTTTAATGCTAAAACAATGAATTTATCTGTTCTTTTTCTTAAAAGAACAGAGAAAGTGACATGCTATAAATAAGTAAAACTCAAATTATATGAGTAACGTCTTTGGATAATGATGTAAATAAGTAAACCTTTGGCCTTGAGAGGATTTCTGTTTATTCAATAACTATCTAGTTTAACTTTGATTTTCAATTTATCTTTTATAATGTGTTTAAGTAACATTCTTATCTTTTATCTTAAAATTGTGATATCATTGAACTTTAAGTTGAATGGTTATGTTGTCCTTTCTAGCCTTGCCAATTGATAAATCTTGGATTGACGAACCACAAAACACTTCTGAATATGCAAATGGGTAAAAAAAGTTTCTTGATTTTGCCTTTGAGAATGGGTCTGTTGACGGTGATGTAATTAATTGTCCATGTCCGAGATGCGGTTTTAATAAGTGGAAAAGAAGAGGTGTAGTTCAAGAGCACCTAACGTTAAAACCTTTTCCAGTAAATTACAAAATCTGGTATATGCATGGTGAAGGCTTAAATACAACTATACCATTAACATTTCAAAGTTCAGGGGTCACAGAAGAAACTTTGCATCCTAGTGATCCAATGGAATCCATGATTAATGACGCATTTGGATTCATTGGGAACAATATGAATGAACATGATGTGACTACGAATGGATAAGAAATATTTAATGAAGAGCATACTGAAAAGCCTAATGAAGATTATGCAAAGTTCTATGAATTGATCGAAGATGGCAAACAACCATTATGTGAAGGGTGTACGAAGTATTCAAAATTATCCTTTCTACTCAGATTATATCATATAAAGTGTTTGTGTCGAATGACTGATAAAGCAATGGACATGGTGCTGGAATTGTTAAAAGATGCCTTTGTAGATGCCAAGATTCCTGTTTCCTTTTATGAGGCCAAAAAAACCATCAACAAACTTGGTCTTAGTTATACCAAAATACATGCTTGTCCAAATGATTGTATGTTATATATTGGGGAACACGATGAAGACTTGCAAGGATGCAAACACTGAAAGACATCTAGGTGGAATGATAGTAAAAAGAAGCAACCTGCAATGATTTTGCGCTACTTTCCATTAAAATCAAGGGTTGTTCATGTACTCTAAAATTTCTGAGTCTATGAGATGGCATTTGATGAGGCATCCTAGGGATTCTCAGGCTTGGAAAACATTTGACTTGCTTCATACTAAATTTGCTTCAGATTCTCGGAATGTTCGACTTGGCCTAGCTAGTGATGGTTTTAATCCTTTTGGAGCTATGTCATAAACTTATAGTATTTTGATAGTGATCCTTATTCCTTATGACCTTCCTCCTTGGGAGTGTATGAAACAACTTTTATTCATTCTCTCAATAATCATTCCAGGAAAAAAATGTCTGGAAATGACATAGACGTCTACTTACAACCTATTTTCCAAGAGTTGAAGGAATTATGGAATGATGGGGTCCAGACATTAGATTCTTCAAAAAAATGAAACATTTAAAATGCGAGCAGCTTTAATGTGGACAATAAGTGATTTTCCTGGACTTGGTAGCTTATCTGGATGGAACACATACACTCAGTTTGCTTGCCCCACATGTAACATTGCTACAGACTCCTACTGGTTGAAGCACAATAGAAAATGGTGTTTTATTGGTCATCGTCGTTTTCTTAAAAGAGGCCATCGATTTAGATTGCAACATCTTCGTTTTAATGGAAAATCAAGCAACGAGAGTCGCCAGTTACGTTATTAGGATCAGATATCTTAAAACAAATGGAGGAAATTAATGTCAATTTTGGAAAAGCACCCGAGTCAAATAATAAGCGCAAAAGAGAAACAAAAGCTACAGGAAAAATTGTGGTTGCTAGACATGGAGAAAGAGAAGAATATTTTTTTACCTTTCTTATTGGGAATCTAACTTGTTGCGTTATAACCTAGATGTTATGCACATTGATAAGAATGTTTGTGAGAATGTGATATATACTTTGCTTAGTGATTCTGAAAAATCAAAAGACAATCCTCAAGCTTGAAAGGATCATAGAGAAATGGGTATAAGAAAAGAACTTTGGCTAGATGAGAATGGGAATTATCGTCCTTCTTTGTTAACTATTTTAAATACAAAAAAAAAATGGTTTTAAAAAAGATGTATTTTTGCGAACTCTGAAGAACATCAAAATACCTGATGGATATGCAAGCAACATTACAAGATGTATTGACTTGAAGCAACAGAAGCTATTTTGAAGGAAGATTCATGATTTTCACATTCTCATGCAAAATTTGTTACCAGTTTTAATATGTAAAGTTTTGCTTGATAAGGTGATTGTTGTGCTAATGGAGTTGAGTTCGTTTTTTCGACACATATGTGCCAAAAACTTTAGTTTCTCAGATCTTAACAAACTCCAGTCACGATATGTTCACACTATTAACCACTTAGAAATATTATTTCCACCCACATTCTTTTCAATCATGGTTCATTTGACTTGTCATCCGGTCGCTGAAGAAAAACCTGAGGGTCCAGGGCAGTATCGATGGATGTATGCTATGGAAAGGTAAATAAAATTTCTAATTTATTATTGGAATTTATTCATTAAATCAATGATATAAAATTGTATCTGTTAACTATTTATTCATCTTTTGATTAGGTATTTGAGACACTTGAAATCCTTTGTGTGAAACATGTCACAACTAGAAGGTTCCATAGCGGAAGGACATGTAACATAAGAAGCTCTTACCTTTTTCTCTCAATATATTGAAGCGTTCGAGACAAGAATTAATAGACCACGTCGTGTTAATGATAATCTTGGTAATAGAGGCTCGACAAATTCATCTAGCTTATTCCCACCAGTTGGTAAAGGAGTAGGAGCTGAAACATTTGAGTTGTCACCTATGGTAAAACGTCAAGCTCATCGATATGTGGTACTAAACTGTCCGCAATTCATGCCATTCATTGTGTGAGTATTTACTCTGCCTTTTTATCTTATACTATTTTGTGTAATTGACTTCATATATGCATATATATATATATATATATATATTAACACTTCATGTAGTGAATTTACAAATCATATACGAAGCCGATACGAAGCCGGTGGAAGGGTCGAAAGCCTTCAAGTACGGATATAGAGAAGATAGTTAATAAAGATTTCATTGATTGGTTTCCTCGAAAGGTTAGTTTCATAATATATTAGAGTGTTGTAAATTTAAAACAATTCCTAACAATGGTGATCGTGAAGAGCATGATCCATTCATTGAATCTTCACAAGCTCACATGGTATACTATGTGGATGATGTCATGCCCCGAGCTACCCCCGAGACGCGGACACAGAACCTAGGACCACAAGTGATCCCAAGCTAACCCTGCTGGCATGATCATGAGCATACTAAAAATATAAACTGTTGCGGAAGTTAAATCATAATTTAATCTGAAAGATGGGGAATACCCATATTCTATAACTGAGATATTTGAAAACAATATGTTTAATACAAAGGAAATATTAACTCAATACTAAGCTGAATCTAACTATGTCTGAAAATAGCCTCTAAACTGGACTAGAAATACTGGGACAAGCCCCAACTAAATCTATTAAAAACTGAAACTAAATGACTAAAAGACTGAAATGAAACTCATGACTGTTGTCCTCGGAGAATGAGGACTCACCACTGAATCTGCTGAACTAGAGATCGGAAATCGATCTATGCGTGATCTGGATGCTGAGAACCAGAACCTACTTCACGAGAAGATGTAGAGCACGTATGCGTCAGTACTTGAAGGTACTGAGCATGTAGGATAGAGTAAAGCTGAAATAAAACATAACTGAACCAGCACAAAAGCAAGTATAGAAATCTGAACATGATATACTGAATATTGAGATAACTGAATGCAATGACCAATTTATAACATGTTGAAACTGAGTACTGAATATACTGATAAATGGTCAATGCAATAGAGTCTGGCTAAACTGTGGGAGCTACTAATAACCGATAATAAAACCACATGAGCTAAATGTGGAGTCCGATGTATACGCCTCATTGAGAGGACCCAATATACCCTGCCAAAGGTATAAAGGCATGCTGGCGTGATCACTAAACTGATTGCCCACAGAGGTGACTTATAACCTACTTGGCTAGTAGTTCTAGGACTAATTGGGTACGCTGAACCCTAGTCCAAGTCGGTATTATCCTACTCCCAATGATTTATGTAGTTAACTGATTATGTCTAAATTTTCTGTAAATATTGGATAGCTCAAAACTGAACATGCAAACTGAGAATGCAACAGTTAATCTGATAATGATGCATTAATAACTGAGGCATGCATAATTGAATAACTGAAGTATCTAACCTAGCATGTGTAATTCAAGAACTAAAGAAATACATAGCTAGGGTTCTGAATATTCATGCGATAAACTGAATAACAACTTTACAATCTATTTTGGAACATATATTTATCAAATTCATGAAGTTCTAGACACCCTAGGTTTAATCATGATAAGAGAATCAAGAACTGACAGAAAACTAGGGACCCAATGGGTGAAAGGAACCCACTAGTGAAATCCCACATGCCTGGTGATGAAATTAACGGAAAAACACTTAGGTTTCGGGGCTGGAACTACTGGAACCTTGCTGCGTTCTTGAACTAGGGTTCTTGACCTTTTTCTTCTTTCTTTCTTCTAATTTTTCTAAGTTTGATTAATGATTTGACTTGGATAAATTTTAGTTATGTTTCTAGGCTTAAACTGATTTAAATCTGATGATTTAGGGTCAAAACGACGTATCTTAGAGTTTAAACGATGTGGGAAAAGACAAAAAGACCCCTGGTTAATTGCTGTCGGACCAAACGATGACCTGGATAGACGGTCCGTCATTCAATCAACGGTCTCTCGTTTGGTCCGTAGGTTGGGTCTGTTCGACAGGCCTTTACTAAAACGGGTATAACCTTTTACTCTGAGCTATGATTTTTGCAAGGTTGACACCCAATTTTGACCCTCCTCGATAATAATTAACTAGCGAGCTTCTCGAGTTTAAACANCAAGATCGTTCCAGGCCTTCCCCAAAATCTCACCAAGCCTACTACCCGCAATCTAATCATCCCAATAACCATGATACTACCCCACCTATCCAAACGCTCAAGTTCCGTTGTACCAGAGTCCACCCCTTAATCTCCAAAATCTTTCCCCCATATACCCAAATTTACCCTCAACCTTACCAGATTCCATCCCCTTATCAGATATTGCTCCCAACTGTGCCAATGTACAGTCGAGCTAACCGAGCACCATCACCCGTTTATCAAGTCCAAGCTCCATTATATCAAAACCCTCTCCGAATTACCAAGCTCCATCGCCAAATTATCAAACAAACCCTTATCCTAGAAGCCAAGCTCCTCGTCCGAATACCCGAAATTATCAGCAGGTGCCTCCCCTCAGCAAAGTGGTTATGACCCTTCCCGACCCAGATTTGAAAAAAGGCCCCCAAGGAACTTCACTGCACTTGCTGAAAGCCGGACCAAACTATTTGAGAGACTAGCCGCGGCTGGATACATCCACCCTGTGGGGCCCAAGCCTGTGGATGTCAATTCAAAGTTCTACAAGCCAGATCAAAGATGTGCTTATCATTCCAACAGTGTTGGGCATGACACAGAAGATTGTATCAATCTTAAGCACAAAATCCAGGATCTGATCGATCAGGAGGTAGTTTCTCTCCAACCGGCGGCGCCAAATGTCAATACAAACCCGTTGCCGAATCATGGAGGTGGCAATGTTAATATGATTGAAACGGACGAAGACGGGTGTGGCACAAAGATGATTACCCCCATTGTGCATGAGGACTTGGAAAGGGCTGTCGCTTCTTTAAGCGTCAAAGAAAGAAGAGAGTTCGTTATTTTGACACCTACAAAGGTTGTTGCCTTAGTGCCGTCAGAAACTCTCGTCAAACCTAAGTTTGTTATTGAAACCGCTGCTGCTCAAGGCATGACCAGGTCTGGAAGGTGTTACACTCCTGACGAGCTTGCTCTCGGAGGACAGAAGAAGGACCAGGCCAAGAGGCCGATAAGCGAGGAGAAGCGGAAGAATTCTGGAGAAGGATGCAACCAAAGGATTATTCCATCGTCAAACATTTAGAGAAGACCCCGGCTCAGATCTCCGTGTGGGCCCTGTTGATGAGTTCTCAATCACATAGGCGGGCCTTAATGAAAGCTCTCGATGACACATACGTACCCTCAGGTACAAGTAGTGATAACGTGGCTGCCATGATTCATCAAGTTATTCGAGGGCACCGAATCAGCTTTTGTGACGATGAGCTGCCTATTGAAGGGAGGTCACATAACAAGGCGCTACACATCACTGTGATATGTCGTGAGAAGGTCATAAATCGTGTCTTGGTAGATGACGGATCCGGCTTAAATATTTGTCCATTGTCGACACTGAAGCAGTTACGTTTTGACTTGGGAAAGTTGGAGCAAAACCAAGTCAACGTAAGGGCTTTTGATGGGGTCCAAAGAGATACCTTGGGAGCGGTAAATCTGGTCATCCAAGTGGGTCCGGCAGAGTTCAGCACACAGTTCCAAGTCTTAGATATTGATACAAGTTACAACCTTCTTCTGGGAAGGCCTTTCATTCATATGGCTGGAGCTGTGCCTTCTACTTTGCATCAGATGATGAAGCTCGTTTGGAGAAATGAAGAGTTGGTTATTCATGGTGAAGGGAATCGCTCTGGTAGACAGGCGCCGATTATTGATGAAGTGTCTCGGGGTACCGATTTCTATACAGTGGAGCTGGTAAATGCCACTGGTGAGGATTTGGCCCCACAGCCTCATATGCCTGCCGTGTATAAGATGATAGCCACTGTGATGCTGCAGAATGGTTTTGAACCAGGTGTTGGATTGGGAAGAAATTCCCAAGGAATTATTGAGCCTGTTCCGGTCCCCGTCAAAGGAGCTAGATATGGTTTGGGGTACGTCCCCACAGATGATGATTTGAAGCTGAAAAAGAAGAATGATCAAGCATTAGCTAAACCAATCCCTCATATATATCAATCATTCCCAGTTCGTGAGCATGCAGAGGAGGAGAACCTGGGGGAAGGAATCTGTGGCCTTTTTGAAGAGATAGATGCTATTATTGAAGAAGAGGTCGAGCTGACAGGATTCCGTGATGCTGAGCCCGGAGAGACGTTGCAGAACTGGACCTCCACGCCCATCCTGGTCTCCCGAACTCCTTGGTAGAAGGGCATCATTTTATGCATGTTTTAATCGGTGGTAGTCCGGAAGAGGCCCGAGACCCGCCATTTTGCATTTTAACTATTTGAACTTTAAATTCCCGTCGTGATATTCAAAAAGGCAATATGGCTCTGCCATGGCCAAAGTTTGCATTGTTTTTCAATTTTTATGAAAGCCTCTTTTATTTTTTAATTTGGTTTATTTAATCATCTGTCATGCTTTGATTTTCTAACTTCGTTTATTTATGGTTTCAGTAAGGTAAATTTTAAACCTGCCAATGTCATGTCGTGTCATGAGCTGAATGAACAAAATGAGGCATGTGATGACGAGGTTGATGATTACGGAGAGGAAAGTGAGGAACCAGAGTATGTTGCCAAAGAATTTCGTCAGTTTGAAAATCAGTATAAACCAAATTTAGAAGAAACTGAAACGGTAAACCTGGGCAACCAAGAGTGTGTCAAAGAGGTTAAAATCAGTATTCACTTGAGTGAGGATCAAAGGAAAGGACTGATTCACTTGCTTGATGAGTACATTGATGTGTTCGTTTGGGAAGTCAGTGACATGCAAGGGTTGAGTACCGATGTGGTGTCTCACAAATTACCAATTAATCCAGGGTTTGAGCCGGTGAAGCAAAAAACTCGGAAGTTCAAGCCTGAGTTGAGTTTAAAGATTAAAGAAGAGATCACCAAGCAGATTGAGTCTCGGCTAGTAGAAGTGACTCAATACCCAACATGGTTGGCGAATGTTGTTCCGGTCGCCAAAAAAGATGGGAAAATTAGAATTTGTGTCGACTACAGAGATCTCAACAAAGCTAGCCCTAAGGATAACTTCCCGTTGCCAAATATTCATATTTTGATCGATAACTGTGCTAGGCATGAAATGCAGTCATTTGTGGATTGTTTTGCAGGTTATCATCAGATTTTGATGGATGAGGAAGATGCAGAAAAGACAGCTTTTATTACACCGTGGGGTGTATATCACTACAGAGTGATGCCATTTGGCCTAAAGAATGCTGGTGCTACCTATATGAGGGCTATGACTACCATATTTCACGACATGATTCATAAGGAGATTGAAGTATATGTGGATGACGTTATAATCAAGTCCCGCGAGAGTTCGGACCACTTGATGCATTTGAAGAAGTTCTTTGATCGTTTGCGTCGTTACAACTTGAAATTAAATCCCGCCAAATGCGCTTTTGGAGTTCCAGACGGCAAGTTGTTGGGGTTTATAGTCAGCAGAAGAGGTATCGAGCTCGATCCTTCTAAGATTAAAGCAATTCAAGAGTTACCTCCGCCGAAGACGAGAAAAGAGGTGATGAGTTTCTTAGGTAGGTTGAACTACATTAGTCGATTCATAGCTCAATCAACCGTGGTGTGTGAACCTGTCTTCAAGCTGTTAAAGAAAGACGCTCCGACGAAGTGGACTAAAGAGTGTCAGACTGCTTTTGATGCAATCAAGAATTATTTGTCAAATCCACCAGTATTGGTTCCTCCGCGAGAAGGGAGTCCTTTGCCGCTATATTTGTCCGTATCAGATAGTGCATTCGGATGCGTGCTCGGTCAACATGACGAGACAGGGAAGAAGGAAAGAGCTATCTATTACATAAGCAAGAAGTTTACTCCATATGAGTCTCGATACACTCTGTTGGAGAGAACATGTTGTGCTTTGACTTGACTTGCTCAGAAATTGAGGCATTACTTGTCTTCTTACACTACATATCTCATTTCCAGAATGGACCCATTGAAGTATATTTTCCAGAAGGCGATGCCAACCGGAAAATTAGCTAAATGGCAAATGTTGTTGAGTGAATTTGATATTGTGTATGTGACTCAAAAGGCGATAAAGGCACAGGCCTTGGTTGATCATCTTGCAGAGAATCCTGTTGACGAAGAATATGAACCGCTCAAGACTTATTTTCATGATGAAGAAGTGTCATTTGTAGGTGAAGATATTTCTGAAGCATATCCTGGTTGGAGATTATTCTTTGATGGAGCAGCAAATCACCAGGGAAAAGGTATTGGGGCGGTTCTAGTGTCAGAATCTGGTCAACACTATCCCATGGCAGCTAAGCTCCGATTTAATTGTACGAACAACATGGCCGAATATGAAGCTTGTGTTCTTGGTTTGAAAATGGCCATCGACATGAATGTCTACGAGTTGCTCGTCATTGGAGATTCAGACTTGTTGATTCATCAAGTTCAAGGAGAATGGGCTGTGAAAAACACGAAGATCATACCTTACGTACAGTATGTACAGAAGTTATGCAAGAGATTTTGTAAGATCGAGTTCAGACATACTCCCAGGATACAAAATGAGATGGCCGATGCTCTTGCCACCATCGCTTCAATGATTAAACATCCGGATACTGACTATATTGATCCACTGGATATAGAGTTGAGAGAACATCTAGTTCATTGTTCACATGTTGAGGCAGAACCTGACGGTTTACCATGGTATTTTGATATAAAGAAATATTTGGAGTCTGGTATTTATCCAGAAGATGCTACATCCAACCAAAGGAAGTCGATACGCCGCATGACTCTCAATTTCTTTCTAAGTGGAGAAGTCCTTTATAAGAGAACTCCGGATTTGAGTCTTCTAAGATGTGTCGATGCTGTTGAAGCCGCGAAGCTTATTGAACAAATACATGCTGGAGTTTGTGGAACGCATATGAATGGGCTCATCTTGGCAAGGAAAATCCTTCGAGCCGGTTATTTTTGGATGACTATGGAGAATGATTGTTGTAAGTTCGTACAGAAATGTCATAAATGTCAAATACACGGTGATTTGATCCGAGTGCCTCCTCACGAACTTAATGCTATGAGTTCACCTTGGCCATTTGTAGCTTGTTGCATGGATGTCATCGGTCCGATAGAGCCAGCCGCTTCTAATGGACACAGATTTATCTTGGTTTCCATCGATTACTTCACCAAGTGGGTGGAAGCAGCTTCGTACAAGTCGGTCACCAAGAAAGTTGTAGATGATTTTGTTCGCAACAATCTGATATGCAGATTCGGAGTACAAGAATCCATCATTACTGACAACGGTGCAAATCTCAACAGTCACTTGATGAGAGAGATATGTGAGCAGTTTAAGATTACTCACCGGAACTCAACCGCTTATCGTCCTCAAATGAATGGAGTTGTAGAAGCCGCCAATAAGAACATCAAGAAAATTTTGAGAAAAATGATTGGCAATCATCGAGGTTGGCATGAGATGTTGCCATATGCTTTGTTGGGTTACCGAACGACTGTCAGAACGTCGACTGGAGCTACTCCATACTTGCTAGTGTATGGAACAGAAGCAGTCATACCTGCCGAAGTTGAGATACCCTCCTTGAGAATTATCCAAGAAGCTGAGCTAAGTAATGCTGAATGGATTAGCAAGAGAATTGATCAGTTAACTCTGATCGATGAAAAGAGAATGGTTGCCGTTTGTCATGGTCAACTATATCGACAGAGAATGATTCGTGCTTTCCACAAGAGAGTCAGAGCCAGAATTTTTGAAATCGGTCAATGGGTCCTTAAGCGCATTTTTCCTCACCAAGACGAGTACAAAGGAAAATTCGCACCAAATTGGAAAGGACCCTATGTGGTTCGTAAAGTATTATCTGGAGGTGAATTGGTCCTGTCAGAGATGGATGGGACCGCGTGGCCAAAACCGATCAACTCAGATGCTGTCAAGAGATACTACGTGTGAAGATTCGGTTTGCGTTTCTACTATTTTCTTGTAAATATTCATTTGCTTGTATTTGTTTTGTTTTGAATTTTTATCCCTCTTGTAATGAACTACGTCTGACCTGAATTCTCAAGAATGAGATACGTAGGCGGCCTATGTCGGCCTCGGTCACCCTTTTATCCCTTTTTAAATATTCTTTGTATTTGAACTACGTTCGACCTGAATTCTCAAGAATGAGATACGTAGGCGGCCTATGTCGGCCTCGGTCGATTTCCTTTGTAAATTTCTTATTTTTGTTAGCCTTGAGGGGAACTACGTTTGACCTGATTCCTGCCTCAACGGGATACGTAGGCGCCACAAGGGTTCGGTCATATCTCCCGTAAGATTTCTATTCCTCTTTACAATAGAAACTGGGACAGAATTTTTGAGAGGGTCTCAAAAATTCTCAAGAAGAAGATTTTTCCTCAGCAAGCCATAACTTGTAACTGGGACAGAAATTTTGAGGATGGCCTCAAAATTTCAACATGGGTTTATCGACAGCCTGGAGTAATTGTGAATACTCCCTAGCGAATAAACCTCCGAGCATCCAAACTCAAAGAAGTTCGCTAAGCCTGACAGGACATGACATTTGGCAGTGCCCCTTTTCAAAATATTACTTCTCGAAAATTTATTTTTTCTAAAATATTTCCTTTTTAGGTTTCATTTGTTTTGGCATAAAACATTTGTCTTAATCTATCAAGAGTTGGGAGATCATGAAGATCAACCAGAGTTAGCAGGACGAGGAGCGGACGATTGAAGAATCGACACGGATCAGTTCGTTTTTAAAACTAACAATTTTTCTGTGGATGTAGGCTTATATCTTCGATTTGATATCATCAGATTCCTCCGATCGATAAATATGGAGAAGTCAAGGGAGGAGAAAACTCTCCCAAAAAATAATAGTTTTCCTGGATTGCAGGAACCATGTTATATTGCTAACGTCGAAGACTTGGGAACATGATTTGTTTATTTCAGTCAATTCCCAACAACATGAAGTTTATAAGGAACGTCCATCTAGATTCGAAGGTGAATCAAGCAAGGAATATTTTACGGTTGCCATAAAGGACGTCATTCACATCATAATGTCAGATATGATATTATGCATCACCCGGAGGGATCATTTATTTTGTCGATCAAGACAATACAATACCCGGAGGGGTCATTTATTTCATTATCGATCAAGATGATGCATTATTTGGAAAATCATTTTTTCCATTATTCATGCATTGCGGAATATCATGCATCGCGAGTCAATATTCATGCATCGCGGAAGATCAGGCATCGCGAGTCCATATTCATGCATCGCAGAAGGTCATGCATCGCGAGTCAATATTCATGCATCGCGAGTCAATATTCATGCATCGCGGAAGATCAGGCATCGCGAGTCCATATTCATGCATCGCAGAAGGTCATGCATCGCGAGTCAATATTCATGCATCGCGAGTCAATATTCATGCATCGGAAGATCAGGCATCGCGAGTCCATATTCATGCATCGCGGAAGGTCATGCATCGCGAGTCAAGATCATGCATCGCGAGTCAATATTCATGCATCGCGGAAGATCATGCATCGCGAGTTAAATATTTATGCATCACAAGTTAATCGCAAGAAGATATTCATGCCTCGCAGAAAATTATACATCGCGAGAAGATTTCATACCTCGCTGAAATTTATGCATCGCAAGAAGATTTCATACCTTGCGGAATGTATGTATTGCGGGAAGATATTCAAGCCCCGCAGAAGATCATGCATCGAGAGTCAATATTCATGCATCGCGGAAGATCATGCATCGCGAGTCAATATTCATGCATCGCGGAAGATCATGCATTGCGAGTTAAATATTTATGCATCACAAGTTAATCGCAAGAAGATATTCATGCCTCGCAGGAAATTATACATCGCGAGAAGATTTCATCCCTCGCAAAATTTTATACATCGCAAGAAGATTTCATACCTTGCGGAATTTATGCATCGCGAGAAGATTTCATCCCTCGCAAAATTTTATACATCGCAAGAAGATTTCATACCTTGCAGAATTTATACATCACGAGAAGATATGCATGCCCCGCAAGAAATCATGCACTACCAGAGAAGGAATCATGCATCTTAAGTGAAATATTTACCCCTCAACATCAACTGCATTCTTTGATAAAAGTAAACTGCCGAAGACGACATCAAAAGAAATATCAACACCGCATCAACAATTATTTATTAAATCAAGAGTACATTGAAGATTATATGGCAAGCGCAATACATAAGCTTTATTTGCTTTACGTCAAACCGATCGAGTTGACGTCAAATGTTGAGGAGAACAATTAAGTGTCAATACGGTAAAAGACACTATCTCTCATTTAAATTGCATTTTTATGCTGACGAGTTTTATCTCAGTCTTTGTTGAGAGCATCCGAAAGGATGAATTCTCCAAAACATACCACAGGTGCGGACGACATCAAAAAGGATGCAGCACAACGTGGAATCTTTTCTTAGCAGCGAACTGGGACATAGTCCAAAGAGGAGTGTCAAACTCTTAGGACGCGAGCAGAGGAGCGACTTTCACCATAATCAAACCACACCCCTATATTAAGGCATGTGGGTTTTTCTTCGTTTTTGTCAGTTTCAGTTTTGCACTCGAAATTTTGGTCTACCGGAGGCAAGTTTCCAATCTGAGTGACGATGTACCAAGAGTTTTGGAAATTATGTCCGTGTAAGTTCTTAATTATGGGTGTGAAGCGCGCCACACTCATGGCTAAGAGGTTACAAGCCTCTTTTTCATACTTGTGTAATTTTGTCGCCCATCCAAAACCAAAGGTAATTTAGCATAATAAATTTCCTTTTCAACCGATCGAGTCGAACTACAAGCAGCCTGATTCCTGAAATTCAAGGATATGTAGGCGAGCTCAATGTTAAAAACTCGGCTGTATTCCAACATTCGCACTTAAATCTCATTCCCGAGCATTTCGGTACCTTCATAATCCGGTATCGAGATGACTTTTGATTTTCTTTCAAAATCGTGCGTTAAATCTAGCGTATCGAACTACAAGTGGCCTGAATTCTCACGTAGCCTGAGATATGTAGGAAACCCATTTTCAGGGTTCGGCCATAAATCCTAAAGACCGTACCAATTTTAGCGGAGATAAAGAGGAGATCGGTTAAAATTGGCTTGGTCAATTTCATTTTCCTCAGATTTCTTGCATCAATCTAAGTAAAATGAGGGACAGTTGTTGATACCCAATTTTGACCCTTGACGATAGGATTAGTTATCGAGCTTCATAAATTCCAAACGATTTAAAAGAATTAGTTTTATAAAATTTCAAAATAATAATAATAAAGTTATTTTAATAATCTTGTCACTTTTATAATTTTTAGATAATATATATGTTATAATTTTTTACATAATTAATTTATTTTATAAGTATTTGAAATTCGTCTCAAAAGATTTTATTTTGTCTAAATATTCTAGTGTTAAGAATAATTATGTAATAGTTTGCACTCTTGTGTTAATTATTTTATAATTGCGTTAATTATTTCACTTCGTTAAATTTAGGAAGCTCAGTAATTTAATTCATTTTAGTTCGTCGCATTAACCAACTACCTTAAATTCTTTGGGAAACCAATATTTGGCCATTAGACCAATTTTAGAAGGCCCATTTCCCTGTTAATAACTCCATTCCCTTTTTCCCCTTATCCGGCCCAAAATTATATTCATAAAGAGGACCCAATAATGCCCATCAATGAGAGAATTATGTAGCTTTACAGAAGCCCAATTCATTAGTCCATTTCTCATAACCCAAGCCCAACCCTGTGATCCAATTGATCCCTCCTTTCCCCTTCAGCAAAAAGAAGAAAAGAAAATCCAGAACTTCGTCCCTTTCACGCGCCTCCCCCAGAAATCCCAAATGCGAAGAAACCCACAAAAGACAAGCAGGAACCCTGCAAACGCTCCTTTACGCGTCTCTTCCCGCGATAACTCGACGAGTTTTGCGCAAAGAAGCAGCAGGAACGTTGGAGAAAGTACCCTGCATTTTGTTTGTTTTCTTTCAAGCTCGTACAATTGCCAGCAGGTCCAGGCACGTGAATTCGTCCTTGGGTCTGTGGGATTGATCCACGTCGCCTGCCAAGGACGAGTAAGTTATTCTCAGACGTTGATTTCGCTATTCTCTTTTGGGGAATGAGCTGAAATTTCAGAAAAGTTGTTGATTCCGTTTTGGTGAAGAATTTTGTTTTCAAATTTTGAATTTTGGATTGGAGGAGAATACATGTTCTACCCTTTTCCCTCTTAATTTCGTAACCCTAATCCCGTCCTATATAAGGTTCTGTTGATTCACTAGTTGGGGGATTTTTTTTTTTTTGGCTTTGATCTAGAAATTGAAAGAGATTTTAGAGAGCAAGATTTTCTAGTTTGAATTTTTTTTTTCTACGAAAGAAAGAAAACAGTTTCAAAGGAGGAAAATTAGTTTAGCTTTCCCCTTAACTGAAAGATTTTCGTTTGGAGTTTGAAGGGCAAGGTCCACTTCTCCGTTAGTGGAAATTCCCCTCGTCGGAAGTCGCTTTTCTCGCTGCTCGTTCCAACCCAATACTGCTGCACACGAAAAGGTAAATCCCTTTAGATTTTTGCTCGTTTTCATTGTTGTTTCGGTTGTTACTTTTGAATAACTCTGTCCTATGCCTAGTTCATTGTTCTTCGTATGAGTTGTTCATCTCTGGGTGTCTATTGATGGGCTTAGTGATTAACTGAAAGATATTAGTTTCCGTCTTCCTGAGTCTCTCTTTGTTGCTGGCTGAAAATTTATTCATTTTGCATCCTGAAGGTTGAGGTCTGTTGCGTTTTTTTTTTTTTTTTTTCTTTCTCAAGCTATCATGCTCGCAATCGATCTCCGCCAACAGAAGTTCTCTATATCTAGCTGAAAATATTAATCCTCTTAGTTGCTTCACTGCGTAAAAAATAAAAATAGAACAAACAATGTCTTTGGAGGATGATCCTGTTCACAACCTCCTCAATTTGCAGCATGTCTCTATAGTTTAGTTTAGTATAGCATGTTTCCTTTTGCTTACTGTATTTTGGGGGGCGTTAAATCAAGTTTCGCGAAGTGATGAATCAGCATGTTTTTAGTTCTTCTATTACATATAGGTTGCCTATAGTGGTCTAGTTCGGGTTTAGTCCAGGATGTCCTGTGAAATCTTAAGCTACCATATATTGTTCCCTGGCAAATGTCTTCTTTTTGTCGTTACGTTTAGTATAAAGTCTTATTAATATCGTGCAAATTGTTCTTCAGTTTCTTAAATGTGTCGGAATGCAATATGCATCCTCTTGAGTTATTTTGAGTAATTTATCGGTTAGGAAGAAAAGTTTATTTATGTATACATTACCTTGTTATATTAAAGTCGATTCCGAACATTGTAAGTCGTCTGTAATTTTTGGATTTCTTGTCTTTTTTTTGTTTTAGTTTTCTTGGTCTTATATTGTTTCATCTTTGAATGGGAAGTGCTAGTTCATGTTAGGAGAAATCTGCTGTGAAATATTGACCCGTTTGCATCAAGTTTGAGCATTATTATCGTATTAACTTATGCTTACTGAGGGAAATTTTGTTTGTCCCGTTGATCAGTCCCTTTACCTGTATCCCCCCACTGTTTCTAACTCCTAATAGTCTTGTTCATTAATAAAACTGGTAGCACTTCACCCTCACTTGCTTCTTATTTCTATTTTTAGTGTTATGTGAAGAACCTTTTTCTCTCTGTGAAGTTTCTTTGGTCTTATTTCTTCTCCGTTTTGTTCGTGCTTTGGCTCCATGATGTTTGGTCACTTGATTTACAGTATGAGGCATTCAAATGTCGAACTCCCTTTTAGATTGTTTCGAATATTGTTTACTATTTGAGTGACCGTCTTCATTTAAGTTCTTATTTGTCGTCTTCTCTCGTTTGATTCTTGCTCAAAGATTAAGTAGTGTGTTTAAATTTTTATTTTATTTTTCGTTGATAGTAAAATGTATTTGATATAGTGGTTGTTCTTTATTTGTTCAAAGTCGTAGAATGGTTTGGTAGAATTTTGGTACAACTTTGTTAAGTCTTTTATTTGATAATAAATGGTTCTAAATTAATGCCTCTTTGAATTAATTCCCAGGTCTTTTGCGTTAATGCCCCTACCATACTTCATGCACTTGTTTCTTTCTTTTCTTTCCAATTTCAAAAGTGCAATAATGGTTTGGCTTAGATATTTATTTGAGTATGTCAAAGTCACCTTGAAAATGAGTTGGGTATTTGATTATTGCTGATTGTGTTCAGAATCTTTAGATTTTTACTTATTTAATGTTATCCTTTAATTTTATTTTCTAACCTACTCGTTCCATTTTGGTAACCCAAGATCCTCACCGCATCTACATACTGTCTTTCGTTGCCGCCAGTTTGTGTATATGCATGTGTATATTCTTTTCCAAATTGTTTTCTGCTGAATCAATGTGGACTCTTAATTATATAATGTTTAATTTATGGTTTTGCTTATTGCTTCTTATAATTTGGTACTTATATAGTTTACTTGTTGTTGGCATGTGAAATCCGTCCGAGTTCGTCATGAACTCACGTTCCCCTTGCATTATTGGAGAGTCATAAAGACTCATACTCCCTTCTATCGAGTCAGCCGGCAAAAATTGGCGTACGGATCCGATGTTTAAAAGATTGAAGGAGTCGAAGAAAATTGGATTAGAAGCCTTCTTCTTTTGTTTTATTTTTTTGTATTTCCATTTGTAATGGGCATAAGCCCTTGTCGCCTTTATTTTTATTTTTGTATTATTGTATTATTTTACTAGAATTTAGAACAGGTACAAAAATCAAAACGGGTCAAAAACCCAAAACAGGTGGGTCCAAAAACCGGTCAAGGCGAACAGAACCCGGATTTGGACCCAAGTCTCTTTCCCTCTCTCTTTATTTGCTTTCAAATATTTAATTGCCTGAATTGTCGTTTAATTTATAAGTTAGAAAAATTCGAATTCCCGGAAATGCCGTAGATGTTTTATCGACTTAAAAATTAAAAATAATTTTGCAAAACGAAGTGATCTAAAAAGCTAAGTTGGTATTTTAACTCTCTATTTCTAAATATTTTTTAAGTCAAGTTAAAGCAATTTTAGCCATCTTTGTTAGCTGTTGGAAAACCGTTTTAGACGGATGTTTTAGGTGCCTAACACCTTCCTAAAACATTAATTTGAATCCCCGAACCCCCTTAAATATTTTCATTAGATTTTTTCTGTTTAAAGTCTTTTGAAAACAATAGTTTTCTTGATTTTTTCTTAAAAATTAAGTGGCGACTCTCAAAAAGTCAAAAACTTATAAATTCTTAGTTTTTTCGATAAAACAATAAATTATCTATATTTTGTATGTCATGGGACACCTAATTCATTTTGTGCTAAGAGTTATGATCATCTGAAGTTGGCCCAACTGCATTTCCCCCCTAACTGTCTGCTAGTTCCCACCTACGGACCGTGGGTCCACCTACGGGCCATGCTGGTCGACCGTGGTTCTTGTCAAAGAGTGGGTGAATGGGGTGTCGATCGACGGTCACAGACTACGGACCGTAGGTTCGTCCGTCGATCAGGACTTAACCAAATTTTCCTGGGCTGAGATTTTGGGGGTTTCTTACCCCATTGACGAATGTGCAGGACGGACCGTGGGTCAGGCTACGGTCCGTCGATGGCCACGTTGGTTGTACCTGCAAGTTTTTCTGAAAAACTGGTTTTTGTTGTGTTTTGGATACGGGGTGTTAGAGATGATGATTGGATAAAAGCTGGAGTACAGTTATTCACTTCAGTCCAAGAGACTTGTATGATATGGGAGAGGAAGGACAAAATGAAGTTCTTGAGAGAATTTCCTGAGCAAGACTTAGATCAATTCTTTGGTGACGTCAATGATCTAATCTTGTGTACAGAGGATGAAGCTAATGAATTGCCAGTGCAAGACTAGATTGGTTTAAGATTAGAGTCACTTTTTGATTTCTCTGACTATTTTACTAAGCTACTTTTGTTCGTTAGTTAAGCTTCAGTTGATTTTTTCTTGAAGTATTCCATTTGTATGACTCTTTTAATTAAACTAATTTTGTTTATTGTAATTACTTGCGTTTTAATCATTTTTACTTCAGCTACTTAAATAAATCTTGATTAGATCTTTGTTGTCTTTAAAATTTGCTATATGTGTGCAAGTTTATAATCATTTTAATGTGTATGCAGGGGTGCCGAAGCAAAATCAGTATAAAAATATGTTCAAATCAGCGGCGAGCCCTTCTCTTACTCCAGGTTACATCCATCAATCTCAGGCTAAATCTTCATCATCAAAAAAAAGTCAACATGTTCCATCTTCATCAACTGATGGAGACTCTTCACAATCTGTTCCATCAAAACATAAAGACAATCATGATTGGTTTGTCGATTTTATAGGTACATATAAATGATAAAATTTATTATAGTTTTTAACCTTCTTAAGAACTAACGTAAATTTGGTCTTTATTTCATTTTAGATCAAAATCAAGTACCAAAAATGGTTAGAATGAAGATCAGGGAACTGACATTACTCTTTGAAGGCTCGATTTCTCTTTATGATTGATTATCAAAAGGCAAAAAGATGGGTTGGCAATAATTCTAACAAAAAGTTGAAGGACCACAGGCATAAACTATGGCATGCCGCAGAAAATCCATTATTGAGTAAAGAAAAGATGATTAGAAATCTCCAAATGGCATACCCATGGATCAATGGGCACTGTTGGTCAATTATCGCATGGACGAGAAAACACTAGTACTTAATTCTTCCTTTTTTTCTTTCTATTACTTGTTTTTCTCTGCCATTATTGTGGCTCTTCTTTTCTGTCACATATTTCTTCATTACATAAAGTTAACAGTTCATATTTTTCCAATTTAACCTGTAGAAAACTTTGCAAGAAGAATCAACAGATTCGACAAAATCAAATTCCTCACACAAGAGGTGCTAAGAGTTTGTCTAGAAGAAGAGATGAAATGGTAGTTTAATACAATGTTCTTAGATATATATACTCTTAATTAATTATTAATGTCTTACAATTTAAAAATATTATAGGGAAAAAGGAAATGATGTTGATCGAGGCAAAATATGGACTGAGACTCATAAGAGAAAATATGGAAGTTATGTAACTGAGGCGGCTAAAGAGATTGGGGTAAGTATCTTTTAATATATGATTACTCTAGTAGCTATTTAATCAGATTTCTGGTTTTGGTGACAGCAAAAAAACAAATGCTTCAATTGTGATACTGAAATTGAGGACCAAAAACTACTTACCTTAAACACGATAGTCTTAATGTTATTGTTTTCTTTTTATGTATGCGTTTAGTTGATGTTCTTGTAGTATGGATATTAGCCTATGTACTGAAATGCAACAATGAAGTCTTCCTTTGAGTAGTAATTCTACTATGCAGCAGCAACAACCTGTTGTTCTTGCCCCTTGTTCATAATGGGTTGCTTGTTGTGAAGCACTATTCCGAATTAGGCATTAAGAACTTATCTTATGAACTTTAGACTTAAAAGTGTGTGGATTTCTATTAAAAGCTCATTTGTGGATTTCTACTAAAAGCTCATTTGATGTTTGCAATCTTTATTCAAGTATCTACGTAATGATTTGGCGAACAAGTAAGTAATAAAATAAGTTACTACTCAAAACTCTACATATTTGCAGCATTTCCATTCGTATTTCTTCAGTATCTACTTCGTTGCATCCGCTTCTAATATTAACTATAACAAAGTCCCATCAACTCTAGAATCAGAGACAATAGCATTTGAAGACATTACAAAATTGTACAATCTGAAAATTTTATAATTTGAAGATACATGGCCCTTCTATCTTCATAGAGTCAACAACTAGTATTTGACAACAATAGTATCTTGTTTTTCTTTTACACAGGAGAAAATTGAATAAATTCAAAGTCAAAGGCCAGAAGTATTCTCGAAGTTTCACCTAATGTTGCACTTGACATAGTACTCGGTCCCGAACATCCAGGCCGTGTTCGAGCGCTAGGCTTGGGTGTTGTTCCAACTATGGCATTCAAAAAAACATCTAGGAGATTTATGCATGTTAATGTGAGTTCATCTAGCTCTAGCAATCCAACTCCAATGTGGCAGCAAGAGATGACGAGTATGAAATCACAATTAAATGCGCTACTTAGCTTATATCAAAGGAACATAGGAAACATCCCTTAAGAGTTTGCTCACTTATTTCCACCTCCTCCACAGGTATGACCATTATAAATATCTTTGTTTTATATCCACTCTTTCATTACGCACTCTTTGGTGATAGGAATTAATTTCTAATTGGTTTTCACAGACTTCATAGTCTGTAAATCCAATAAAATGTGATACTACTTCTTTGTAATGCAGAGTTTTTATTATTTTTGATACCAATGTGGGATTAGGATCTAGATAATGTAATTTTCAATTAAGAAAGGTTAAAATGTTTTAGGATTAGTTGTCAAAATGAAGAATTGATCAAATGCTAACTAACAGTAACATAGTACATCTATCTTGAACTGAATCTATTCCTCCTGTTACTGTAAACTAACAGTACAAATGGCTCGCTAATCTATGGTTCCAGGTACAATTAAAATATTTTTTCTCAGTGCACAGAGAGCCCCAAGTGTATATGTAAGTTACTTAGACTCTAACAATGATGCTCTCATTAGGAGCATTTGTTTTGTGAATCAACGTTTTGTTAGGATCACAAAATGAAATATACGGTATCTAAATTTTCAATAGCGGAGAAAGCTAAACCATATATATCTTGAAAAGAGAAGACATTCTTTTCACATTCTACTGGATCGTTGAATCTTAGTGCATGATAATTTGGAAGTTACCTCTAAAGAAATGCATAATGATGGGGAAATTCCTTCATTTTAGTATACATTTTGGTATCTTTAATCTCTTTAGTTTTTTGTGGTATGAATCTATGGTACAATGGCAAGTTGATTACTCTGTCTTATGTGAAAAAAATAAGTGTATTTGTTCTGGATAGTGACTTCCTGAAATTGATTTATATGCCACTTGCAGATTTTTTTTGGATTTGCTTTTTCCTTCCTCCTCAATAAACGTATTAGCTACTTAAGAGAGATATTCATATATTGTTTCTTCTTTTTTACCTCTATCCCTTCAAGGAGGACGGGGTCTGTGCAAATGTCACCTATTGTGTGTTGCATGTTTGGGATTTTACTGGACAATCTAGACATTATTGGGGATATCATCTACTCTAATATGCCTCTAGGATAAGGGGAACATTGTAATTAGGCAGTGTCCAGATATGGAGTATGATTTTTTCTGTAAATGTTGTTGTTGACTTGAACTATTCAAATGCTAGTCTTGTTTTTTTCGTTTTGATGACCGAAAACAAGTGTATATCTAAGCCCAAACTGCATTTGTCTAGCTTCTTTGTTCGCAATTATTTGAGGCTCATGCTCAATAATGTTTGTAGTATGGGCTTAGGGTTATATTTCTATACATGTCATATTTTACTAGTTTTCATTAGTATGATAAACGATTGAACGGAATGAACCATATGAAGATCTTCCCTTAAGAATATTTTTTGATCGTAGCCCCCTAACCTTTTTTCTGGTGTCCAATGTAGTAGCCATAGCATCTGCCATGTTTCACTTAACAATGTTATCATGTTTTGGAGATGCTTAAAGTATCTGTCATACAATTATGGTTTCTAAATAGAATAGTGTCATATGTTGGTAGTATTCAAGTCCTGTATGTTGATATAACTTTGGTTCAAATGTATAATCTGCTTATATGCTAAATCTAATGGGCAGTAGAAATAAATTCAGTGAAACTAGTATTATTGATTTCATCGCCATAGTTCATTTACCGCAAAGAGAGAATTAGGCGTTAATTCATGTCCGAAAATTGAGTTGAAACAAGAAATGAAAATTTGCTTTCACATACTTGGTAGTCCATTTGATGAGCATCGATGAAGTGTCTTTGTTTATTTGCATCAGATTTTTTCAATTTGTATTTGGGCAGCATTCTACAAGTACATAATGTTGTTACTATCTTTATAGTAGGTTTCCCTATTACAAAATAATTAGTTGGTTGTATTAATACTTATAGTCATTCTTTGATGCCTATTTGTTTTTGCAGGCCTCAGATATATAAACTGGTGCTCATCAGTCACCAATCAAACCAACCATCGATTAGAATATTAAGATGAAAGTAAAAATGATGGAGGACTATGTATAAACTAGAAATCATTTTTAGTATATTTTTTGGATATTCTCTTTGAATGACACTTGAAATTGGTATTTTGATGATGTAATTTTAAAATTTTAAATAACACTTGAAATTGGTATTTTGATAATGTAATTTTGGAGCTTTAAATAACACTAGTATTTTGATGATGTAATTTTGGAGTACTTTTGTTTAATATGATGAATACTTTGTTCCTCTGATCTTTTATGCTGGGTTAAAACTACACATTATAGATTTTAATTATATAGGGTGCAATAAATAGGATATAAATATGAATTGCAAATATTAGAATATTTGATTATTTACGCCACGAACTGATCGTTACGGCATTTTTAAACCGTCGTGATACATAATCGATTTTTTTAAGATTACGACTATTGTAAATCGCCGCTCTATACAAGAAAAAATGTTGCATTATCAAAGGAATATTGCAACGGTTTTTATATGTATATTATGATGGTTTGTAGAAAGCGTCGTAATACATTTGTGATGGGTGAGATTATGACATTTTCATAAAACGTCGTTAAAATGCATTGTGGTGGTTTGAAACCGTCGTATTACCTATAAAAACCATCGTAATAACCCAGTTTTTTGTAGTGGTAATTGTTTTAAGGCTTCATACATAGCCACCCCCTTAAACTGGTCAGGATATCTCATTTAGAAACTTAAATTAAGTCATGTTTTAATTGAACACTTCAATGCCTAATAAAGTGTTCCAATATTAGACACTTTCTGTTCAAATTTTGAAAAACCTTTTACACGTGTTTTCATTCCTCGGTTATGTAGTTAAGTTAAGCATATAAATATGTTCTCCTTGAATTATATGCATCAACCTGAAGTTGAAAATATCTTAAATTTTTACCGCTTATTAAGGCGATTACATAGAATTAAAAGAGATGATACACATTTTTTATGTTGTTAACTTAACTATTTAATAGAAAAATAGGAACACACACACAGAAAAAAGTTTCAAAATTTAAATCGAAAGTGTTCTAATTAAAACACTTAATAGACGTTGCGGTGTCCAATTAAAACAAAGCTTAGTTCGAGTGTCTAAATGAAATATTATTGAAAGTGTAAGGGGTCGCCTATGTATTAAGCCTTGTTTTAAATATCTTGAAATGCATGTCATACTGGTCCATGAACTAGTAGAAGTATATATATTAACGTAGTCTTTGTTGAGTCTTTATGTTAGAATATCTTTAAGATTCCAGACTGCTGAATTTTATATGGAGTGGCCAGCTCATATCATTGACATCAGGGGCAGAGCTATAACCATCAGAGGAATATACTATATATATATATATGGAATCCGGAGTCATAAACCTACTCCGATGGAGGGTGTTCTACTTGCTAATGGTAGAACTAGGACACGTCCCATGTAGGCACATGGTTGAGAAATATCGAGGGTTTCTTTGTTCTCTAATGTCATCTTATTTAGAGCAACTTCCCAAGCATACTCACTCGGTGCTAGCCTTTGTTCTCATAGAGTAATTCAATAAAGGAGTATATGAAGAGGTTCCATATCTAGTTCATAACAAAATCATAACACACCTTACCAAAGAGGGTCCACTAGGGCTGCCAAAAATTCCTAAGAGGATAGCTCAATAACTTTCCTAAGGATGATTTCATGTCGTTCCAGCCAACCAACCCTACGTCCATCATTCACACGAGAAGGATATCATTACGACTTTCAACTTCAAGGATATCATAACCTTCTTTCTTAAAGGTTCCACATAAATGACCTTCTTTACTATATTCAAGATCATATTCCATTCATACATATACATTCATGAAAAAGGGTATTCTAACCTACTAAGTCACGGGTTCATATTGATATTCTTCATGTATCAAGTAAGGGACATAAGTCTACTAAGACAAGACACATATACTTTCCATTATCACATATAACATGTCATTCAAGAAGCATATAGGGACACCTAGTATACTTGCAAGTCATCCTACATACTCCTATAGATTCATCAACATATCTCATCCTAATGATCATAAAGTCAACTAGGAAGATTCACACTTTAATAACAAGTATTCACACACAAGGCATCACCATAGCCTATCATAATCACATATCTTCAATTAAGAAAACTCATGCTTTGACTTCACATATACACATAGGTCATAAACACCTTCATAATACTCACATAATCAAGTGATAACATGATAATATCATAATACATGAAGTAATGCCGACGAAGCCACATTGTTTCACAACTTATAAAGTAATGCCGACGAGGCCACATTATTCAAAAGTATAGAACATAAGCACTTCCACCATAAGTGGATAATACCAATCATCACAATTGAAACACCTATACTACACAATATAGTAAGGGTTAGGTCAACATACCACAAATTCAATCTCACAACTTCAATCCATAGCCAATTAAACCAACTCATTACTCAAAGGCTCTTACCCATAGCCTTGATCACCAATTAAATCCAATAATATCAATATACAATGAATCCAAAGTAAAACAATATGAATTTATCAATCTAAAACAGCCTGCACATAATTCTAACATAATTCTTCCATAATTCAGTAGCCCAAAGTAAACTACACATGAATTCACTAGTATAAAGATATGATCATATCACCCATAACATAGTCAAAATAAGGCATGGGTTCATAAGGAATTTTATCTAATCATTCAATTAACATCAATTATATCGTAAAACATTATTTCAAATCGTTTCATGCAAGAACTCATGGCTAGAAGTTGAAATAGAAGGAAACATGTTTTGATCATCTTTGAAAAATAATGGGAATTGACTCCTTGAAGAAAGAGATTTCAAGGATGAAGAACCATACCGTAATTGTGATTAAAAGACCATAAGATTGATGGAGAAAAACTTGAAAAAGTTGTCTTCTTCCATGGAGCTCCCAAGCTTCAACATGGAGGTTTTGGAGAGAAGAATGGAGAGGTTTTGTTTTGAGTTGAGGGTTTAGCTTTGATTGGTGAGTTTGGGGTTTAAAAAGACTCAATCACCGTGAGAAAGGCATGCCCAAATTACCCAAAAGACCCCAGCACTTATTGGACAATTTAAGCAATTCAAATTTGACTTAAAAACGACGCGACCAAAATTGGGAGTTTACCGCGCGTCGCGGAGGCATTTTCAAATCTTGTTTCTGGAAAATTTTGAGACGGAATGGTTCGTGAGAGCCCCGCATCGCAGGGCAAGATTCTTTTCCATTTAAGTTCCAGCTGCGCGACGTGCATCCACTGCCATATCTTGGCTGGCGCGGCAGCTTGCATTGGTCATGTTTGGGTCCTCCTTGGGGACCCTTAGGTTGGTCACCGGGGCGTCGTTCGCGGACATTTTGACCCTTTACATGTCCGTATACGCGTAGAAACCATCTCTACTCAATTTTACCCTCAAACCATACCTCAAAACTTCACTAACCAAACACTACGACACACTAGTTCAACTTCGACTAGTTTTCGGACATCTTGGATGTTCTTGGACGTTTGACCTCCAAACTCTTCCAAACTTTATATACTGCCTCTAAACACCATTATTAACAATTTTAGGACTTTAAAACATCATGAAATAGTGTTAGGCTCTAGTTTAACCTAGCTCATTTTTAAGGGCGTTACAGCTCGAGTGATAACTATTATTATAGGAGAAGTCATATCCTCCAACAGTTGTATAGTCATCTATGATTGTCCATCCATTTGGGATCGAAGGTTTTACTAAAAGTGAGTTGTGTTCCCAATTCATCATGCAACTTCCCAGAAAACTTGGAAGTGAAAAGGGTACCACGATTTGAGATGATGGAAAGGGGAACACCATGCAGCCTGACTATCTCCTTTACATAAATTCTAGCTAAGTGTTCAGCGTTTTAATCCACTCTTACCCAAATGAAATGGGATGGCTTAGTCAATCTATAAAGTACAACAACAATAGAATAAAATTTTCCCAATGTCTTGGGAATACCCACCACATAATCCATGGCTATCATTTCCCACTTCCATTCCGGAATTGACATGCTTTGAAGTAGCCTCACATGACTTTGATGTACATACTTCACTTGTTGGAAATTCTGAAACTTTGCCACAAACCTCTCAATGTATTGTATCATTCCTGACCACTAATAAACTCGCTTCAGATCTCTATAATCTTTGTCACACACAGATGAATAGAATATCGCGGGCCATGAGCCTCCGCCAACAACCTTGGAATCAAATCATCAACTCTTGGAACACATATTCTACCCTTATAGTTGAGAATACCATTAGCATCCAGAGTGGTTCCTTGAGACTTACCTATTGAAATCTTTGTTTTAAGATTATTTAAATCTCCATCTTCAAATTTCTTGGCCCTAATTTCCTCTATGAACATGGACTTAGCTTCAATGCTAGATAATAACCCACCTCTTTCAGAAATGCCAACTGAACAAACTTAGACTCTAAGGTCTAAATTTCCTTGGCAAACATTGCTTGGTTCCACTCAAGTGAGCTAAACTATCCATATTTATTACCTTTCGACTCAAAGTGTTTGCCACAACATTTGCCTTACCCGGATGGTATTGAATAGTCACATCAGAATCCATGAGTAATTCCATCCATATTCGTTGTCTTAAATTCAAACTATTTTGGGTGAATACATGCTGCAAACTAAAATGATCAGTAAATACCTCACACTTAAATCCATACAACTAATGTTGCCAGATTTTAAGACCAAATATCACTGCTGCCAACTCCAAATCATGAGTGGGATAATTCCGCTCGTGCACCTTCAATTGACCCGAGACATAAGCTATGACATTCTTATCTTGCATCAACACAATACCCAATCCACAATGTGAAGCATCAGAATAAACAATAAAGTCCTTACCCTCAATCGATAATTCTAGAATGGGCGCGGTGGTCAAAAGTGTCTTAAGCTTTCGGAAGCTCTCCTCACATTTTTAGTTCATTCAAATGGCACTTCTTTTTTGGTCAGATAGATAAAGTCAGTGGAAATTGAAGCAAAATTCTTAACAAAACGACGATAGTAACTAGCAAGTACCACAAAACTCTTAAATTCCGTCACCAAGCTAGGACGTACCCAATTATCAACCGCCTCAACCTTTTGGGGATCTACCCTTACCCCTTATTATGACACCATATGCCCAAAAAATGGAACCGACTTAACAAAAATTCACACTTAGAAAATTTTGCATATAACCTTTGCCTTCCAAGGATACCCAAAAACAGTACGAAGATGGTTAGCATGCTCTTCTTCACTTTGAGAATACACCGAAATGTCATCGATAAGGACTATCACAAAAGGGTTAAGAAAGGTATTGAATACTCCATTCATCAAGCTCATGAAGGCTGCAAACGCATTAGTCAACCCAAACGACATAACTGAAAATTCATACTGTCCATAGCGAGTCCTAAACGTCGTCTTGGGTATATCTTTACGCCTAATATTGAATTTATTGTACCCGTATTGTAAGTAAATCTTAGATAAGACCGTTGAACCTTGTAATTGGTCAAAAAGATCATCTATCCTAGGCAAGGGGTACCTATTCTGTATAGTGACCTTATTCAATTGCCAATAATCTATGCACATCCTCATGCTACCATCCTTCTTCATAACAGAAAAACCGGAGCACCCCATAGGGAAGCACTAGGACGAATAATTTGAGCCATAAGATCTCTCAACTATGCCGGAGCCATGCGATATGGAGGGATACAAATGGGGCGCCTACTAGCTATAATTCAATACAAAAATCTATGTCTCTATCTGGAGGCATTCCAGGAATTTGGAAAAACTTCACAAAATTTGAACACCACTGGAATAGACCCAATGGATGGAGCTTCAATCTCAACATCCCTAACATGATCCAAATAAACTAAACAACCTTTCTCTACTAATTTACTAGTCCAGATAGAGGATATGATCTTAACTAGCTTAGGCTTGTACACACCTTCCAACTGTAATTTTTCCTTTCCCAAAATTTCTAGAGTCATAGACTTAGCATTACAGTTAAGAACAACACAATAGAGAAACAAAATAAGTCATTCCTTAGATTATGTCAAAGTCATCCATATCAAGAATCACCAAATCATCCCAAGTGTGAAATCGCATGAAAAAAATAGGGCAAGCACGATAAACATAAGTGACTATGACTGACTCACCAACCAGGGTAGAAATACATATAGGATTATCAAGAATTATCACACAACATCTCAAAATCAGAGGCGAATCTTATAGACACATAAGAATAGGTGGAACCTAGATCAAATAACACATTAACCATTAGGTCGTAGACAAGAATAGTACCTGTGATCACTGCATCAGACGTCTCTGCCTCATTCTTGCCCAAAAAGGCATAACATTGAGCTTTATCATCCACTCGAGCTACCTCCCTGCCTAGCTGCGTGTTACCTCTACCTCCGTTACCATTTCCATCTCTACCTCCATGACATTTTGGATTTCCTTCTCGTCCTACTTGTGGACGTCCCTTAGCACTATTACCATTTCCCGCATGTACAATCGCTAGAGAAGGTTGTTGTTCGGACTCAAGCGGACACGGCTGTGGGAAGTTCCTCATCATATGTACAAGTTCCCCACAACTATAGAAAGTGCGGCCTCCAGATGGTCTACTGCCCACCACATTCCCAAAACTCTGATCAGCTGAAATATTATTAGAAGGATTTCCTGAATAGTTACCGGTAGAGGCGGGCATGGCGGACTGAATTGTCTTGGCTGCGAGTGTAAGTCGACTGGATCCTCTAGAATAGGAGCCCTGAAAATTTCAAAAATTATTTTCCCTCTTAGACAATACTTTATCTTGACCGTCTCGCTTCACCCCATCCACTTTGTTTACATAATCGATCACTTTATTATAACTCCTTCCCCCAGAAGTCATATGAACAAATAACACTTGTAGCTCAGAATCCAAACATCTAATGAACAACCGGATCCTCTTCTCTTCCATGTGTGTAGCATATCTAGATAAAGCATGGAAATTGGCTTCATAAGTAGCCACATGCATACTACCCTGCTCTAGTACCATGTACTCGTCCTTCTTATAATATCTCAAAGTCCCAGGCACATATTTTTCTAAGAATAAGGCATGAAATTGGGTCTAAGTAAGTGTAGGTAATGTAGAGGCTCTGCATTCCATGTAATCTCTCCACCATTGTTTGGCCTCACCTTGAAGTTGAAAGGACACGAACTCAACCCCATGTTGGTGAACGATACCCAACTTATGCAACCTCTTATAACAATCAAATATGAACTCATAAGCATCCTCTGTCTCCGAACCAACAAATACTGGGGGCTTGAACTTCAAGAACTTGGTCCACATATTATGCTCATTACCGTTCATCACAGAACCCAAAAAAGGACAAAAGAAGGCATCGTTACCTCCCTTACCAACCGGCTTGGGCATATTGTTAGCAACAGAGGGATTAGAGGGGGCTTGAGTAGGTTATATAATCCCTGGACCAGCCAACCCTTTCAAAAAGGACATGATAAATTGAGCTAACACCAGATCAATTGAAGGGATTCCTATGGCTTTAGCTTTCCCTCCTTCTTCTTGTTCAACCTCTTGAACATTATCAATGTCCTCATCGTCTTCTATCGCCTTCTTATGTGACAAATGGTTCTCATTCACCAGAACATGTTCATTTGGTACCTCATTCACAACATGCACCACTCTCCTACGACCTCTACCCCTAGCTCTTCCTCTACCTCTACCTCGACTGCGGCCTCTCACTGCGGGTTCCTCAGTTGGAGCATTAGACGGAACTACGAGCCTAAGGTCGTTATACCTAGTATTAACCATCTGCGGATAGATGATTGAAAGAAGTTAGATAAAAATTTGAATTGCACGATACCAATTGGAATCAAGTCATAACAAGAAGGAGACAACATAAAATGGAGATTCCCTAAAAAGAAAAGTAAAGGCGTCCCCGTACCGTTCTGCAAGACTCTAATAGACTTTTTGGTACATCGAGATCAACGAACCTAGGCTCTGTTACCAACTTTGTAATAACCCGGACCGTCGTGATTGACACCCACACTATAACTCGATGGGAGAACCACTACTAGAGACCAACTAAAGAAATAAACCAAAAAACCAAGGCACTTAAGTTACGAAAGCAAGTTAAATAATTAAGACAAGGTTCCATTACTAAATAAAGATCTAACAACTAACAAACAATGCAGAAGATAAACCTAGAATCTGAAAGTCAATGTACCAAAACTAGAAACAATAACAAAGTCTAATAAGAATTTCTAATGAACTATCTCACTAAATAAAACAAGGTATACGTGCGAAAATGGTTGACATAGACTAAAGAGAATTTCATGGAAGCCCGAACGATATGGGTAACCCTTCAACTCGAAGTGATCACCGATCTCCGAAGTGAGCTCTGTCAACAATCGAGTGAAGATGCCTTATAATCAACAAAAATAAAAAGTGCAGAATCAGTACACAACCACCGCGTATTAGTATGATTACGCAGAAATCTCACTAGCTTAACATAAACAAGCAATTACAACATAATAACACAAACATAAATATCAACATATTCAATACTATCATAAGAATCAATATCACAATTCACATGCTTCATCACATAGTTGGTCCTCTTACGAAACCCAAAGTCAAACTGTTAGCATGCTGGAATGTGGCAATCTGATCCAATTTTTATGCCAGAACGTGGCAACCGATCCCAGTTAGCATGCCAGAACGTGGCAATCGGATCTAAGTTAGAGTGCTGGAACGTGGCTGTAGATACCCATCACATATCAATACACATCAACATCACACATTCAAGTCATGATTAAATGGTATGAATATTAGTATATCTTATTTCAACATCTATGATCTATATTGCAACATGCATACATTTACAAGTATCATAACGAAGCAAACAAAGTGTATATCACACAATCATAGAATCAAAACCATCTCCTACCTCGAAACATGTTTGAAACCCTAAACAACTTGATCCTTCCCTTTTTGGATTTGATCCGCTTTTTTGTGGTATAGAAACAACAATTCATATACAGGAATCAATAAAAAAATACTATATTCCGAGAATACTAATAAACGATGAACCCTAGTTAAAAGTCATGACCCTAACTAGTCAATTTAGGGTTAATTCCACCATAGGATTCTTCAAGAAATCCTTCCCCATCAATATTGACCCATTCTAAAATGGTATAATAATTGAAAAATGAATTTGGGGAGTGAAAAACTTACCTCTAGCTTCAAGAATGGTGCAAAAAGAGCTGAAATAGCTAGGGGTCGTCTCTTAACTTAAAAATTATAAAAATACAAAATAAGGTCGTATTAGGGTTTTATTTACGATTTTAAAATTCATCAACACGCAAGAACGTCTCCCATTCTTCTATAGCGGCATACTGCTGCAGTACTTAACACGCTTCAGCGGCACAAAGCGAACTAGTGAGCTTCCCTCGAAAAACAAACCCAAAATCCTTTAATTCCATCTTTGCCTCGCCCGCTACAGCTGTACCCATCCGCTGTAGAAGCACTAAGCGAGGCAGGGAGCTCCGTAAAGGAATTCAACTTTTCCCTTTTTACATCATACTCTTAACTCACTACGCTCAGAAATTGTCTTTAATACTAAGATTGATTCCTAATGATCTACTTATCCAAATTCAATTCCTTAAAGTCGTACGGATTTCTTAACGAGTTATCTAACCGATTATGTAATAAAATCCATATTTACTCCACTATTGATACATAATTTCCTTTTACCTTAATGACTCTAAATTCCTCCAAATCTGGACAAGGTTGAGAAAATCGTAGTACTACGGAAAAAAAAATTCGACCCCAATTTTTCCCATTAGTATTCCTATTACAACGAAACTCAGTCGTTACACTATTCTAAAAAGCAATAAATGAATCATCTAAAAAGTATGATCCTTTTCTACCCATGATGATTATACGGTTTATGGGGGTTGTGAGTTATCTGAACTACCCCCCATATCGGTGCCCAATACTACTCCTAAAATATGATACGAGCTCTTATGTTTAAAAACATACTTCTTTCTGTGATTTGAGATAATTTCTCAAAAACTTATCTAAAAGGCTATCTTGGAAATCAAAGTTTCCCCCCTTGCTTAATTGTGAAAGAATTTATTCTTTTCTAAAAATTAGCTCAAAGGCTCTTTGGAAATCTCAGTTTCCGTTTTTATTTAAATATGAAAAACATTTAAAACTTCTTGAGAGTACTTAGTTCCATTATACTTATTTGAAGAAAAGAACTTCAAATCTGAACTCTTTGCTTAACTTTGAAACATAAGTATGAAAACAAGTGAAAACGTTTCTAAAAGACTTTTGAAAGACTTTAAGAACTTATCTTGACTTAACTCTTGACTTCTTGACTTGACTGTTAACTTCTTGTCTTGACTCTTGACTTTCCTTGAATTGAATTATGGATTCAAGGATCATGATTTGTGATTGGAAAGATCTAATGAATTTTTGAAATGGTTTTAGATAAGAAGAACTAGGTTCTTGAAGAATATTGGATAAGAAATCGAATAGAAACCTTGAAACCCCTAGCTTAAAGGTAAATGATCAAGAAAACCTTTCGTGAGATTATTAAATTCTGTATGGCTAAGAATTATGATTTTTCATTAGAAAAGATGAAAATCTGATAGTTTTTAACCTTTTATTAGTCAAGAAATTCATTTAGGGTTTTATTGGAGGTAAAAAGCAAAAATAACCCTTTTTAATGTTTTCTTGTTGGGTAATTTTTAACAGCGTTATATAGCTTACTAAAATAGTCATAGCTTTTTAGTCAAAAAATAGATTGACGCAAAATTGGTGGCGTTGGAAAGTAGATTCAATTACATATAACTAGATAGGTTATTTTTCACGTAACTCTTAATATTCTAAGAGATATGGTCATCTAAATTGACCCAAGTAGAATCTTAACACCAAAACTTAATCGATAAGGGAACTTCAAGAACATTTATCAAGAACTCATCAAGAACTTAAATCCTTAAATTTCAAGAATGAAATTACGCTGAATAAATCATGATTGTCGTGTGGGTGAATGAACCCAACACTATGAAAGCTCACATACCTCGTAGGGATCACCTATTGACGACATACACAAGCGATTCTTGAATGTTCTTGACGAATCTTGAACTTTCTTCCCTTTTCTCCTATTTTCTCCTCTTTTCTCTTCTCTCCAAGCCCTAGCTTGAAATTCACTTTTCTAAACTGACTTAAATATGAATTTACCAAATTAAAATCCTAAAAATGAAGTAATTAAGTTAAGTAAGGAAAAGACCAAACTACACTTCTAAAATCCGGTTTTCAGACTTTTCATATTCCAACATCCCAACTTTCATAGCTCATAACTCACTCGTAAGAACTACGAATCGCGCAAACTCAGCGGCGTTAGAAAGATCATTCCAAGATATTTCCAATCATATCTTGAAATACACCTAACCCATACTGAGCTAGGAGTAATGTGTGTTTGAAGTTAACCATAAACTCATTTTTTTTCAAATTGAAGTAAATTTCCAGATTTCCATTCTTTCCAAAAATTCACTATTTCCAATTCTTAGATTCTTCCTAGTTATTTCAAATTGCGAGATTTTACAATATCAACCCCTTGAAAACATTCATCCTCGAATGAGATTACCCTTACTAGGCCAAGGGTGTAATATGCAACCATTCATTTCAAACACCCAACAAGCAATGGAAATACAACATGCCAACTCATAATTAAAGGGTAGTAAGAAGAAAATTAGTTCCTTGATATGGAGTTTATTCGGATCTTTAGATATATGGATATCTCTTCTTCACATCCTCTTAAACTTCCCAAGTAGCCTTTTCAACAAATTGGTTCCTCTAAAGTACTTTGACTGATGCAACCTTCTTTGTTCTCAACTTGCTAACTTGGCGATCTAGAATCTGAACCAGAATCTCGTCATAAGATAAGTTATCCTTGATCTCAATATTTTAAGTTGGTGTGATCAATGAAGGATCGCCCATGTACTTCTTCAACATGGAAATGTGAAATACCGGATCAACTGCTTCTAACTCTTGTGGTAGCTCCAACTCATAAGCTACATTGTTAATCCTCTTGGATATTAAATAAGGTCCAATATACCGGGGAATAAGTTTCCCCTTTTTACCAAACCACATAACACCCTTCATAGGTGAAACCTTTAAATATACCCAAACATCTACTTCAAAATCTAAATCCCTCCTCCTAACATCAGTGTAGGATATCTGACGACTCTACGTCGTTTTCAACCTCTTTTTGTAACACTCCGAAAGTCCATGACCTAATATTGAGCCTCACATGATGAACTAAAACTTAAAACACTGTTTATAATTCTAAAATAACGTTTATAAATCATTTAGGAAGTTTTAGAGTCAAGGCATCAAGAAACGTCCATGACGTCCAGAAGCTAGTGTAATTGAACTAGTAAAACGTCCTTAGATTTTCTGAAGGTTTGGAGGTGTCATATGAAGTCTAAAACTTGTATAAAGACATTATATAGGTAAAAAAACGTATATAGGGTAAAGAAATGTAGGTCCGACCCGCCAAGGATTGCCCTAGGGGTCCACAAATGGACCCCAACTTTGGCCAAGCAAGCTGCCCAAGGCAGCAACCAATTGGCCTTAGATAAAGTGTCTCCGCGTCGTAGACTTGGTCCACAAAGATCCAAAATCTTGGTCTGCGTCATGGACACATAAAGGACTCCTCTTCTTAAATAATTAAATTAGGAAAATGTGTGGGAGCAGCTCCGCGATGCGGACTTGTTCCCCGATGAAAATATGAAATTTAGAATCCAAGTTTGACTTCACTAAAGTATCAACTTAAGTGAGGGGTCTTTTGGGTATTTCATGGGAGGTCTATATATTGATTTTACTTAAGTTTTACCTCACATTCACTCACTCAAATCCAATCCCCAAATAAAAACCAGAAAGTTATCACCTCTCTGTACTTTCTCTCTCAATTCATCCTCCATTGAAGGAAGAAGAAAGCTTGAAGAAGAAGACCAGTTTCTCTAGGATTTCACTCGAATTTCATGGATTAAGGTTCATTAAGGTATGGGTTCTTCACTATTAGGATACCTTTCCCCAATAGGTCCTTTCAAAGTTGATTTCTAAATCATCCAAATCTTAGGATTTTCTTCTACAAATGGGTTTTCTTCTAAACATTAAATGATGGTTGATTATGTCTGATTGTGATCACCCATGGCTAATTAAGTGTAGATTGTTGAGTAATTGTGTCACGCTCAGAGCCTACACCCTAGACGTGGCCGGCATTTGAAGACCATTGCTGGCCCCCAAGCGAATCCTTGGCATGACTTACTTAACTCAGCGGAAGACTCAACTCAACTTAAACAAGAATGAAACATGTTCAAAGGAATACTTCATATAAATAATCTGGCCAAAATGGCACTTAAGTCTCAACAAGTAAAATAGACTACAAACCAAACTATTAACTGTCTACGAAGCCTTTAAATTGTCTGAGATGGATATTGGGATAGACCCCACAACATCCTAAAAACAACTAAACTAGTTAATTAAATGAAAAGGATGTCCTCCAGAATGCAAGGAGGCTCACCACTGACTCTGGAGCTCAATCCGGAGCAACGAAGCGTTGCGTGCTAATCCTGGTTACCGCGTCTGCATCATAAAATGATGTAGACCAACAGGCATCAGTACATTGAATGTACGAGTATGCAAGTTGGAATACTAAGCACAACTATAAAGCTTGAAATGGAGTAAGGATTAACTTACCTTGGCTCTGCTCAACTCATAAGATAACAACTTAAATATAAAGCAGTAAGGACATGCAATATATATGTGTAAAACTGATAAAATAGTGTAACTCTCAGTTTATTAAAGATATAACAAAAATAAACTCAACTTTACTTATATATGAAAATAATATAGTTTCTCTGGGAGATTCTCTAACCAACAACCACCACTATGAGCCTAAGTGGTGATACAACGTCTTGCCCATGCTGCCAGAACTTTCCTCTACTTTGCCGTCACATAGGACATCCTCTACCTAGTGGATCCACTGGCTAACTGACGTGATCATCTAAAAAGTATGAAACATTAATACCAATGATGGCTATATGGTTTACATGGGGACTTGAGTTATCTTAACTCTCATCCCCACATCGGTGCTCAATACTACTCCCAAAATGTTCTTTAGCTCATGTTTTTAATAAAACTTCCTTTCTTTGGGTTGAGATAATTTACTGAACAGTTTAGCTTAAAAAGCGCCTTTTGGAAACAATGTTTCCCTCTTTAGTTCAAATCTCTTTTAAAACTTCTTAATTTTCTTTTAACTTAAATATAAAAACATTTATCAACCCTTAGGGAGTACTTAGTCCCCTTTATAACTTTAGAGCAATGAACTCAACTCTTGCTCTTACTTAACTTGAAACTTTAACTCTTAGGGAATACTAAGTTCCCTCATACCTTTTTGAGAAATGAACTCAACCTATACTCTTTTCCTTAACACGAACTTGAGACTTAAAATGAATTAAAAACATTTAAGTAAGACTCTAAGAACTTTGAAAACTTTACTCTGACTCACTTCATAGATTTAGACTTGACTTCTTACTTTCTTCACTTTGATCCTAAGTTCCGTTGAATTTGGATTATGGGTTCAAGGATCATGATATCATGTTTATTGATGATTTCATGATGTTTAGATGTAATCTATAGTGTTGGAATCAACTAGGAATGAAAGGTACATCACTTAGGAACTAGTACGAAAAGATAGGAAAGAACGGGGTCTCCAGGGGGTCTTGGCGCTCTGAGCGGCGCGGAGCGCCAGAACCTGACGGACAGAGGTTGTTCTCAGACGCTCTGGCTGGCGCGGCGCGCCAGGTCCTGACGGACAGAGTCTGGGGGGCTCTGGCAGGCGCGGCGCCCCAAGGCTTGTCAGACGCGATTTTTGACTTTTCTTCTCTGATTTTCAATTATAACTCCTCTAAACTCCCATGGATCCCACGCCAAACACTTAGAATTCCTAAATATCTCATTACCTAGTAGTTTAGACCCGAAAATAGTCCAGAAATACGAATCAAAACTACTAGAGATCAACTACAATTCAACCAACAAGAACTTCACAACTTTTCATCAAGAACTTCAAGATTTTCATTCAAATAACTCTAAATTTGCAGTATTGAATCAAATTTGAGTGTGGTGAAATGACCCAATACCAAATGATATCACATACCTTAATAGGGATCACCCCCGACGAAATCCACGCAACGATCTTGGCATTTTTGGACGATTCTTGGTCTTCCTCTTCTTTTCTCTTTTTCTCCCAAACACTAAGTTTTCTAAATTTTTTGAAACTGATTTGGGACTTCTTTTTACCCCTAATATAACCTTAAAATGAATTAGGAAATACTAAAGTGAAAAGACAACTTTGCCCTTACTAAAATCAGGATTTGATTTTCCTCAGCCCAACATCCAAACTTCCGAAAGGCATTTCTCCCTCATACAAAAAAGAGTTTGTGGAAACTTGGATTCAGTGGAAAGATCTTCTCAAGGGATTTCCAACCATATAAATAACTCACCCAAACTCCTCCTGATGTAAAAGTGATGGCCGTTTGAAAATGACAAAAACTCACTTCTGAAAGTTGGAAATTTTCCAGATTTCCTTACTTATTTCCAAAAATTATTATTCTTGGATTCATAGATTATTCTTAGTTAATTATAGTTACGAGATGTTACAAATTGATGCTAATTAAGGTAATTTCGTGTGGATCATATCCCTTCCCCTAATTTCCCCAAATCTTGGATCTTGCTTATGAATTGATGGGAATTGATGAATTTATTGGTTGTTAGATTTGTTTTATCTATTATAATGCATTCATGGATTTCCTAGGGTAATGTATTGTTGGGATTGGATCTATTTCTTGAAGAATTCATGATGAACCCTTCACCCCTAACCCTAAGTTATGAATTGAAGTTAATTGGGATAGTGATGATACAATTGACTTAGTTCTTGTATAGAGTTACTGTTTTATGATGTTATTAAGCCTATTGATGGATGAATATGGTTGGTTGATGGTACCACCATTGAAGGAGGCTTATGAAGGTGAATTGGTAAGACCTTGTGATCTTGAACTCTTACTTCAATTGTGATGCCTTGTACTTGATGATGATGGTTAATTGAAGTACTACATTTGCTTAGATTACCTAGGTGATGCAATGATGAATATAATTGAAATGTCTTTACTATGTGAATTGTGAGATTATGATTAAGGTATGATGATATAAGGTTGATTGTGAATCACTTATGTGCCTTATTATGATATAATGATAATGGTGTTAATCTCACAAATAAAGGGTTGGCATGAAAGGACATTCTCATGCAATTTAATGAGCTAATGATGATGATATACAAGGGGTAGTCTTCTACGACCTATACTAAGCTATGATTATTAATAAGGCTTAAAGACATTTCAAAAATGGACTCTAGCTTAGCACTGATTGAACTAGTAGTGAGTAGTGACCCTTCCCAAGAAGGGAAGGTAGGTTCACTAATGCACTCATGAGATAGAGATTGCAATGCCAATGTCATAAAGAGGGTCTGAAGAATGTCTCCTAGTTCTTGAACTATGTTGTCCTCATAGGAAAACTAGCTAGTGGATCCACCTAGATGCTATGTTCATATTTTGGTACTACCTTGGGAAGTAGTCCTCCTTATTTAAGTGTAGGGTTTCATGACACCGGATTCCACATTATCTCATATGGTCTCTGTCATTTAAGTAAAGTTTTCCCGAAAGTAAAATGAATTAATAAAGTGAACTCTAACTAATCTGACTTAAGGGGTTTGACCGTCTAGGTAGGGGTATGGGACTCTACCTATAAATTTCACTAGTTGGCCTTGATGGAAGTCTTAGGAGGATGTTCTTATGTTCTTATGCTCTTATGAATTTAATGATATGCATGTGACACTACATGTTGATGATCCTATATGATGTTGGTTTACTTATGAACATGTTGTTGGTCTATATTGCTAAATATGATGATGAATACTAATGATGCTATGTTATATGAAGGTAGACATTATTCATGATCCTTTGGTTGGTTTGGTTGGTTGAGTGAAGTTATGGGACTTTACTTGGTCATTGTACTAGTAAGCCTGGTAAGGGGTTATGAGTAAGGGTCTTGCCTATATTGTAATGTTAAGAACTCTTGTACATGCTTTGCTGTTATAATATGATGTTGTATTTTCTTTGGTCATGTGTTATACTATGCTATTGTATATGTTGACTTGACTTTACTTGATGATGTTGGTCTTGTGTTGAATATGGTTTTTTCTTAAGGGATGTATGATTATTGACTTATATGTATTCTTGGTTATGCATAAAGATTTTCAAAGTAATTTAGCATGGTATTAAACAAATGTCCCTTTTCATGCATACTTTCAAATGTTTTATGTGCATATACCCATACTTAGTACAAATGGTGTACTAACCCATATTGTTATGTTTCTACATATATGTAGGTTCGGGGCATTGAGGTATCAAGGTCGATTACAAAAAGATTTGGACTTTTCCCCATGTTTTGGTAGGTCCTCTAGTTTCGAGGATGGTGCCACGTACTCTACCTTAGTAGTATTGCTATAGTACAAAGACATTCATTTCTCTCCTATTGTTGAAGATATTGTTGTAAGACCTATGAGGCAATTATGAATTTGTATTGAGGGCTATGCCCGAATGTTCTACTCATTTTAGATGGTTCAATATGAGATGAAGTATTAGACTAACTCTTATGTATCGATTATGTTATGTAAAAGTAGAAGCCTATGTAAGCTTTCTATGCAAGGAGTCTAAGTAAACACTATATGTTTATATGTGTAGTATGTGAGAGGTCTATGTAAACCTCAATTCATAAAATTTTTAATTTTTCTACATTTTAACCTATGATATGTTATGACGAATGATAAGAGGCAAGTCTTAGTCCTTTTCGAGGAAGAAGACGCTGGTTACGTCTAGGGGGTGCTCCCCTGTTGTGACAAACTTTGTATCAGAGCACGAGGTTAAAGATTCATAGGATTGATGTCTCATTGAACCACGTCTACCTAGAGTCTTGTTCATGGGTGTGAAGCGCAACACACTTATGAATGAGAAGCTATGTGACGCTTAGGAATTCTCACTTAGTGGTAATCTTGAAAGTTGTGCCTTATGAGTAGTAACACTATGTTTCCTTCTTTCTTCTAATCCTTTCTTGTGGATATAGGAGATGAATACAAGACGTGCAGCGGCTAGAAGATTGTAGAAAGGATTCGCTAATGTGGGAGTTCCTCCCCAAAACAACAAACTCCCTCCACAAGACAATCAAGTGCCTCCACAAGTCCAAGCTCCGGACATTCCCCCACCTATGATAGATGGAGAGATAAGGTTGGTATTTGTGACTTTGGCCCAAGCCATGACCACCCAAGCTCAAGCAATGACGGCTCAAGATAATAGGGAGGTTGGACTCGTATTCAACCTAATGCTAGCATCACGTCTTCCCGCTTGAGAGATTTCATGAGGATGAATCCTTCTATATTCTAGGTTCGAAAGTGAACGAAGACCCCCAAGACTTCATTGATGAAGTTTACAAGATTCTCTATGCTATGGGGTTGACTTGAAATGAAAAGGTCGAGCTAGCTTCATACCAACTCAAGGATGTAGCTCAAACATGGTACACCCAATGGAGAGATAATACGGCCTTGAGTGGGTCCTATCACTTGGGAGGTGTTTAGAAGGGCTTTCCTTGATTGTTTCTTTCCTAAGGAAAAAGGGAGGCGAAAGTGGAAGAATGCATCAACCTTTGTCAAGGAGGTATGAGTGTGCAATAATACTCCTTGAAGTTTACTAAGTTGTCCAAATATGCTAATTCCTTGGTGTCTAATCCAAGGGATGAGATGAGTCACTTTATCACGGGAGTATCCGGTGATTTGGTTTAAGAGTGTCGTTCGGCGATGCTCCGCGACAACACGGATATATCTAGGTTGATGTGTCATGCACAACAAGTTGAAGAGACTAGACTCAAGAAAAAGAATAAGGAGTTCAAGAGGGCAAAGGCTTATGAGGTAGGTACTTCTAAGGGTAGGCTTCAGATTCAAGACAAGCCTAGGTTCAAGAAGAGGGTTTCCAACCAAGTTCCTTCAAACTTTTCCACGACAAGCAAAGATAGGGTGTCTAACCCTATGTCCTAAAAGGGTAAGTGGAAATTTATCAAGTGATAAACCAACTTGTGCAAAGTCTAGTAAGAACCATTGGGGTGAGTGTCTAGTTGGGATGGGAAATTGCTTTAGTTGTGGAAAAGAGGGCCATAAGGTTAGGGATTTCCCTAATATAAAGAGTCACGAGAAGGGAAGTTGTCAAGCTCAAGCTAGTGCTACTAGTTCCGAAGCTCCAAAGAGGAACCACTTTTATGCTCTCCGCTCTAGGGGTGAGCAAGAGGAGTCTCCCGACGTGGTCACTGGTATGTTACAAGTCTTCTATATTGATGTTTATACTTTACTTGATCCTGGTGCTACATTATCATTTGTAACTCCTCTAGTAGCTAAAAAGTTTGATCGTCTACCCAATATTTTAATTGAACCATTTTCGGTTACAACCTCGTTGGGTGACTCTGTTGTGGCCAGAAGAGTCTTTAAGAGTTTTCCTATATCTTTGCCTAATAGAGTTACATGGGTGGATTTGGTAGAACTTGATATGGTTGATTTAGATGTTATTTTGGGAATGGATTGGTTTCATGCTTGTTTTACTTCCATTGATTGTAGAAGAAGAGTGGTTAAGTTCAATTTTCCTAATGAATTTGTCTTAGAGTGAAAAGGGGGTAATTCAATTCCTAGAGGTCGTATCATCTCTTGTTTGAAAGCTTGTAAAATGATCTCAAAAGAGTGTCTTTACCATATCGTAAGAGTCAAGGATCTTGAAACCAACATTCCTCTTATTGAGTCGTTCCCCGTAGTGAGGGAATTTCCGGAAGTCTTTTCGGATGACTTTCCCCAAATTCCTCCCAAACGGGAAATTGACTTTGGTATTGACTTATTATCGGATACAAATCTCAATTCAATTCCTCATTATAGGATGGCTCCGGCCGAATTGAAAGAGTTGAAGTCTCAACTCAAAGATTTACTAGATAAAGGTTTCATTCAACCTAGTATTTCTCCATGGGGTGCTCCGGTATTGTTTGTTAAGAAGAAGGATGTGTCCCTTAGGATGTGTATTGACTACCGTCAACTCAATAAACTCACCATTAAGAACAAGTATCCTCTCCCTCGGATTGATGACTTGTTTGATCAACTCGAAGGGGCTAGCTACTTTTTCAAGATTGACTTGAGATCGGGGTATCACCAACTTAGGGTGAGAGGTTAGGATGTACCTAAAATGGCATTCCAAACTAGGTATGGTCATTAAGAGTTCATAGTAATGTCCTTTGGTCTCACTAATTCCCCGGTGACTTTTATGGACCTAATGAATAAGGTGTTTCGAAATTACCTAGATTCATTTGTCATTGTCTTAATTGACGACATCTTTGTATATTCAAAGAATGAGGGTGAACACATGGTTCATTTGAGATTGGTGTTACAAGTCCTTAAGGAACACCAACTATTTTTCAAGTATAACTAGTGTGAGTTTTGGTTGAGATAGGTGACGTTTCTTGGTCATATTATCTCGAATGAGGGTATAGAGGTCGATCCAAAGAAAAATGAGGCGGTTAAGAATCGGCCTAGACCATTGACTCCAACCGACATAAGAAGTTTCTTTGGTTTAGCCGGGTACTATAAGAGGTTCGTGGATGGTTTTGCGTCCATTGCTTCTCCTTTGACTACCTTGACCCAAAAGAGTGTGAAATTTGACTGGTCGAAGGCATGTGAAAGAAGCTTCGAAATATTAAAAGATGGGCTTACATCCGCTCCAGTATTGACTTTACCGGAGGGTACCAAGGGCTTTGTGGTATATTGTGATGCATCCCGAGTGGGTTTGGGGTGTGTTCTTATTCAACATGGGAAGGTAGTATCCAATGCCTCTAGATAACTCAAGGTGAATGTGAAGAATTATCCAACTCATGACCTTGAATTAGCGGCCGTAGTATTTGCCTTGAAAATATGGAGGAATTACTTGTATGGTGTTCATGTGGATGTGTATACCGACCATTAGAGTCTTCAATATGTGTTTACTAAAAGGAGTTTAATCTCCGACAAAGAAAATGGTTGAAATTATTGAAATATTACGACATGAGTGTTCTTTACCACCCTGGCAAGTCCAATGTTATTGCGGATGCTCTGAGTCGTATGACCATGGGTAGTGTGTCTCGTGTGGAAGAAGGTAAGAATGACCTAGTTAAAGATATTCATAGGTTGGCTAGATTGGGTTTTCGGTTGGAAGATTCCCTAAATGCTGGTTTTATGGTCCATAATGACTCTGAGTGATTATTAGTGGTTGAGGTGAAGTCTAAGCAACATCTTGATCCGCTATTGATAGAGTTGAAGAAATCGGTACTTAACAAGTTGAATGAGTCATTCTCTCAAGGGGGATGGTGTGCTAAGGTACCAAAATAGATTATGTGTACCAGATGTTGATGATTTTAGGAATAGGGTGTTAGAGGAAGCTCATAGTTCCCAATATTTTATTTATCCGGGTGCCACAAAAATGTATCGTGACCTTATAGAGGTATATTGGTGGGATGGCTTGAAAAGGGACATAGCGGAGTTTGTATCCAAGTGTCCCAATTGCAAACACGTTAAAGCCGAGCATCTAAAGCCTAGTGGTCTAATCAAACAAATGGGTGTTCCTACTTGGAAGTGGGAAGAAATCAATATGGACTTTGTTGTTGGGTTTCCTCGAACCCAGAGGCAAAATGACTCAATTTGGGTTGTTGTGAATAGATTGACAAAATCCACTCACTTTATTCCAATTACGTCTACTTATACGGCAAAATATTATGCAAGGATCTACATTGATGAGATTGTAAGTCTTCATGGGGTTCCTTTGTCCATCATATTGGATAGAGGTTCTCAATTCACTTCTCGTTTTTGGAGGTCTTTCCAAAAAAGGTTTGGTACACAAGTGAAGCTTAGCACAACTTTTCATCCCCAAACGGATGGTCAAGCAGAGCATACTATTCAAACCCTAGAAGACATGTTAGGAGCTTGTGTGATAGATTTCAAAGGAACTTGGGATGAAAACTTTCCTTTGATTAAGTTATCTTATAATAATAACTTACATTCTAGTATTTCAATGGCTCCATTTGAAGCACTATATGGTAGGAGATGTAGGTCTTCGGTTGGATGGTTTGAAGTTTGAGATTCTTCACTCCTTGGCCCCGAAATAATATATGATGCTTTGAAGAAGGTTTGGGTGATAAGGGATAGGTTGAAAACAACCTATAGTCGGCAAAAATCCTATGCCGACAATAGAAGAAGAGATCTTTAATTCAAATTAGGTGATATGGTGTATTTGAAGATTTCATCTATGAAAGGGGTGATGAGATTTGGCAAAAAGGAGAACTTAAGTCCCCGGTATGTGGGTCCCTTTGAGGTTTTGCAACGGGTTGGAATGGTTTCATATGAGTGAGATTACCTAGTGAAGTATCTTCGGTTCATCCGGTATTCCATGTCTCCAGGTTAAAGAAGTGTATTGGCGATCTCGTGTCCATTGTTCCTGTTGAAGGATTAGGTGTGGATGAGAGCCTTTCCTATGAAGAGGCTCCGGTGCAAATTCTAGATTTCCAAGTTAAGAAATCGAGGAACAAAGAGGTGGCCTCCGTAAAAGTTCTATGGAGAAACCACCTAGTTGAGGGATCAACATTGGTGGCCGAGGCCGACATAAAATTCCACTATCCTCATTTTTTTCCTAAATGAGGTTAGTAATTCCTCTTAAAATAAAATAATGAATAACATGAATTTGGCTTGTTTCTAAGCATGTGCATATTTTGGTAAAGTTAGTGTCAAAATGAATTTTCATGAAAGAGGTTTTTTGTGTTAACTTGCACTTATGTGAAATATATATTTTGTCGTCTTGAGATTTTTGGTCTTTTAATGTTGTCTTGAGAAGAATAGAATGGTAAATCTTTAATGTCATTTTGAGCTCATGTTGATGTTGAGAAGGTAGTTCCTCATAATGTGTTATGAAAAAGTTGAGCTCTTATGTGTTGTGATTTGAGTTGCTATGTGTAATGTTGTTGATATGTGTTGGATGGAGTTGTGAATTACCCTGTGACTCATTATATACATGTTGTTAGTTGGGATGCTAGTATTAGTCTATCCTTTCCCTACAATGAGATTTTAGTGTCATCGGGGGACGAATGTTTTTTAGGGGGGGATATTGTAACACTCCGAAAGTCCATGACGTAATATAGAGTCTCACATGATGAACTAAACCTTAAAACACTGTTTCTAAGCCTAAAATAATGTTTATAAACCATTTAGGATGTTTTAGAGTCAAGGCGTCAAAAAACGTCCATGACGTCCGCAAGCTAGTGTAATTGAACTAGTAAAACGTCCTTAGATTTCCTGAAGGTTTAGATGTTTCATATGAAGTCTAAAACTTGTATAAATACATTAAATAGGTAAAATAATGTATATAGGATAAAAACTTCCAGGTCCGAACCCCTAAGGACCACCCTAGGGGTCCACAAAGGACCCCAATTTTGGCCAGGCAAGCTGCCCAAGGCAGCAGCCAGTTGGCCTTAGGTAAAGTGTCTCTGCGTTGCGGACATGGTTCACCAAGATCCAAAATCTTGGTCTGCAACACAGACACATAGTGTAATCTTCTATTTCGGAAATTAAATTAGGAAAACTTGCGGGAGCAGCTCCGCAACGCAATGCGGACTTGTTCCCCGACGAAAATCTGAAATTTAAAATCAAAGTTTGACTTCACTAAAGGGTCAACCTAGGTGAGGGGTCTTTTGTGTATTTCATGGGAGGTCTATATATTGACTTTAATTCAGTTTTACTTCACATTCACTCACTGAAATAAAATCCCCAAATCAAAATCCAAAAGCTCCCACCTCTCTCTAATTTCTCTTACTATTCATCATCCATTGAAGGAAGAAGAAAGCTTGAAGAAGAAGACCAATTTCTCTAGGATTTCACTCAAATTTTGTGGATTAAGCTTCATTAAGGTATGGGTTCTTCCCTCTTGGGATTCATTTCCCCAAGAGGTCCTTTCAAAGTTGATTTCTAAATCACCCAAATCTTAGGGTTAAGTTCTACAAATGGGTTTTCTTCTAAAATTTAAATTGATGGTTCATTATGTCTAATTGTGATTACCCATGTCTAATTAAGTGTATATTGTTGAGTAATTAATGCTAATTAAGGAATTTCGTGTGAATCATGTCCCTTCCCCAAATTTCCCCAAATCCTAGATCTTGCTTGTGAATTGATGGGAATTGATGGATGTATTGATTGTTAGACTTGTTTTATCTATTCTAATTCATTCATGGACTACCTAGGGTAATGTATTGTTATGATTTGATCTATTTCTTGAAGAATTCATGATGAACCCTTTCCCTCTAATCCTAGGTTATGAATTGAAGTTAATTGGGATAGTGATGATACAATTGACTTAGTTCTTGTATATATTACTATTGTATGATGTTATTAATCCTATTGATGGATTAATATGGTTGTTTGATGGTAAGACAGTTGAAGGAGGCTTATGAAGGTGAATTGGTAAGACCTTGTGATCTTGAACTCTTACTTCAATTGTGATGCCTTGTACTTCATGATGATAGTTAATTGAAGTACTACATGTGATTAGATTACCTAGGTGATGCAATGATGAATGCAATTGAAATGTCTTGACTATGTGAATTGTGAGATTATGATTAATGTATGATGATATAAGGTTGATTGTGAATCACTTATGTGCCTTATTATGATATGATGATGATGGTGTTAATCTCATAAATGAAGGATTGCCATGAAAAGACATTCTCATGCAATTTCTAATGAGCTAATGATGATAATATACAAGGGGTAGTCCTCTATGACCTATACTAAGCTATGATGATTTATAAAGTCTTAAAGATATTTCAAAAAGGGACTCTAGCTTAGCACCGAGTTAACTAGTAGTGAGTCGTGTCCCTTCCCAAGAAGGGAAAGTAGGTTCACTAATGTACTAATGAGATAGAGATTACAATGCCAATGGCATAAAGAGGGTATCAAGCATGTCTCCTAGTTCTTGAACTATGTTGCCCTCATAGGAATACTAGCTAGTGGATCCACCTAGATGCAATGTTCATGTTTTGGTACTACCTTGGCAAGTAATCCACCTTCTTTTGGTGAAGGGTTTCATGACATCGGATTCCACATTAGCTCATGTGGTCTATGTCGGTTAAGGAAAGTGTTCTTGAAAGTAAAATGAAGTAATAAAGTGAACTCTAACTAAGATGACTTAAGGGGTTTGACTTAATCTAGGTAGGGGTATGAGACTCTACCGATACATTGCACTAGTTGGCCTTAAGGGAAGTCTTAGGAGGATGTTCTTTTGTTCTTATGCTCTTATGACTTTAATAATATGCATATGTGACTTTACATGTTGATGATCCTATATGATGTTGGTTTCACTTATGAACATTTTGTTTGTCTATATTGCTAAATATGATGATGAATACTTATGATTCTATGTTATATGAAGTTAGACATTATTCATGATCCTTTGGTTTTGTTTGCTTTGTTGAGTGAGGTTATGGGACTTTACTTGGTCATTGCACTAGTAAGCTTGGTAAAAGGTTATGAGTAAGGGTCTATCCTATGTTGTAATGTTATGAACTCTTGTACATGCTTTGTTGTCATAACATAATGTTGGAGTTGTTTTGGTCATGTGTTATACTATACTATTATATATGTTGACTTGACTTGACTTGATAATATTGGTCTTGTGTTTAATATGGTATTGTCTTAAGGGATATATGTTTATTGACTTATATGTGTTCTTGTTTCTGCATAAGGCTTTTCAAAGTAACTTAGCATGGTCTAGGACAAATGTCCCTTTTCATGCATACTTTCAAATGTTTTATGTGCATATACCCATACATAGTACAAGTGGTGTACTAACCCATATTTTTATGTTTCTACAAATATGTAGGTTCGGGCCGTCGAGGTATCATGGTCGATTGCAAGAAGACTTGGACTTTTCCCCATGTTTTGGTAGGTCCTCTAGTTCGAGGATAGTGCCACATACTCTACCTTAGTAGTATTGTTAGATTATCAAGACATTCATTTCTCTCCTATTGTTCTTATAGTTGCACCATATATTCGTCCATTCCAATCAAACTCTCAATTACCACAAATTTATAAATAAAAAACTGTAACTAACAAATTTTATGAAAACTGTAAATAACAGATTGTAAAAAATTTGTAAATTTCCGATGATAAAAATCTGTAAATAACAGATTGTAAAAGAAATATTCTTATAGTTGCACCACATATTCTTCCATTCTTGTACAATTCAAGCTCGAAAAATTTACCCAAATGACTATAATTGCTTGTAAGTTTTGCACATCTTATAATTTATCAAAACGTCTGTAAATAACATATTGTAAGTTGTAAATAATTTATTGAATTTAATTTTACTAGTTACAAAATCACATGTTGTGTGAATTTAAAGTTTTTCCTTATCGTTTATATTTTCTTATTCTAATTTTATGTATTTTGTAAGGTATGACACCTATTAAGCAATGGATGCAACTTTCTCTTGATAAACGGGTTGACCAGGCCTATTTAGATGGGGTGAAATAAAATTTGGATTATGCTTTTCGAGGTCTGTCTTGCTAATTTTATCCTTATAGTCAACTCCTACAAGTTGATGCCTTATTTTTTGTCAAATAGTCACTGGGAAATTGTATTCAAACAGTAGCGGTTTGTTTTATCCAGGTTCTATTGGTAAGGAACGAGGAACTGGACATAAAAACTCCACCATTCCTTCTAGTAAAGTTCATACTCCCTTTCATATATTTACTAATAAAGTAAAGAAATGTACCAAAGAAGTTGAAACAAGTATGTTTCTTTTCTAAAATCTGTTATATTTTAAGTTCCATTTATATTAGAAAAAAATGTCAAATATTCTACAATAATCGAACGGTTGGAACAAATAGCAATCTGTTTTCGAGGCACCTGTGATTGTAACATGTGTCCATTGGGAGTATCATAGTGGAGTGATATCAACCAACAAAAAATGGATCATATGTGGGCAGCTATTGAAGTAACAATTATGAATTACATCGTTTAACTTGTTGAATCACAACTTACTTTTCCTATTCAAACATTAACCACTGCTGCACATCTTTTTCATGCTCAAATTTGTACATACTTTTTGTCTATTTGACACACAATGTTCACTTTCATTTTTTCATTTAAGCTCATATTTTAATTAATGTAGGATAAATTTGAGAGTGATGACTTTAATGGTCATGGTGATCATATATTTTGATGGATGAATGAGTTATGGAACAAATGGAGAGGATACTTGCATGCTACTTATGTGAAGAATAAGCCAATCGTTCAAGTTCTTAAGAATATTCCAAAGGGAGTAGAAAGGAAGGAATGGGAGTGGTTAGTTAAGGAACACTTTTGTTCTGAAAGTTTTCAGGTATACCTAGTGATCTAACAATTTACATTGTTAAAGCAATCATTTCGCAGCTCATCGTGTTATTTGAATGTGGAACTTTTTTTAAGTTAATAAATTTTCTTCGATATGAAAGTTTTACCTAACAATACAGGCGAGGAGCAATAGAAATGCACAAAATCGAGCTAAGTTAAAGATATTTCTTCATATTGGTAGCAAGCCTATTAGAGAGATTATTTATCAGGAGATATTATAAAAAAATTGTTTTTAAGAAAATATTTACGATGTGTTATTTGACATCTTTTTTGTTTGTCTAAAGAGTGGAAAAGATGGTAATCCACCAAATTTGGTGACTATTTTCTTTGAGACTCGTAAGAAAAATAACATGCTTGTTGAATCAGAAGCAATTGAAAAACATGTGTGTTTGGTAAATTCAATAAGTAAATTACTTCAAACTATTATTAAATCTGTTGAAATATAATTTTTAATATTTTGTAGGCTCAAATCGAAGAAATACTAAAAGTTGAGCCATCTCTGCGTAGCATAGAGATTGTAGAAAATTTTGTGGACCTCAAAATCGTAGCCATGTATTTGTCTTTGGGGTTGGAGTAAAGGAAAAGGACATGAGAGGTGTCACTTCTTCAAAGGCTGAATTACTGTCTGAGCTACGTTCAACTCAAGTGAAAAATAACTCTTTGAATGACGAAAATAAATCGTTGCATGATCGCTTGTCTACATTAGAAGATGTGATGAAAGAGATAATAAATATGAAAGAGTTCTTTGCTGCTCAACAATCACATAGCCTGCATATGACATCACCCGTATTAACTGAATGACCACTGACATTTTTTGCTGACCAAGTAAGTAACAATATATCAAACTCTATTTGTGTATAGTCGTTTAAGCAGTTACTGTAAGGCTGAAATTATAGGAAACTAATAATGTTTATCGATGTCCTAGATGTAACGGGGTCTCTACTTCATGTGTGTATGCAATCTGTGCAAGTGATTTGAGTGCTTATGAGTTCTAATCTGTTCTATATTGTGATTTGCTGAGCCTTGAAAACTATCCTTGTTGTGTTCAGGTCGACTATCCTCCTTCCCAATCAATTCATTTTGAGATTTAGTACAACCATCTTCTTGTTTGCTGAGTATCTCGGAGTTGTTGTTGGATTTTATTATTAGTTCGATTTAATTGTGCTCCTGCACTAGGGACCCCACCTGTGTTTGGCTCTTGCTAAATCTCGGAGTTGTTGTTGGAATTGGTGTCTGTAGTTTCTTTATGTTTCCTACATTATTGACAGACCATTTGAAGATCACTGTACATATAGTTATCCTTTGTTTTTTATTGATCTTTGTTTAAAATACAACTGTTCTCTGCGTTTTTAACTTTCTGCACGTAAAAAGTGACACATCTTTGTCTCTGTGAATGTGATCTTCCAACTGAAATGAACAGTTCATTTCTCTGTGAATGTGATCTTTCAGCTAAAACAGCACTACAAAGAAGCCAACCACCATAACAAGCTCTAATAGAATTATGTCCTTTCATTGTTCACCTTCAAGCCTTCTTGTTCTACGTAAATATTTAAGATTTATGAGTAAATTAGTGTCTAAATGAACTAACTCTCTCAATAGATAATAATGACCATTTACTGCTGTCGAATCAATAACAGAAGCAAACTACCATTGATTCCCTGTGCTTTTCCATCTCAAAGGAAAATAACTTCGAGGCATTTTGACATCAAAGTAAAGCACTCAACAACCAACTCCTACAAACCAAGAAAACCAAAAAAATCTCGAGATATAGGTAAAACTTCATTTAGCTCAACATATAACTTGATACCTTTTTGGTTTGTGATCACAGTGGGCAAGCTTTCTGAAACTTCTTGGTCAGATAGAACGTTCTCCTCTACATTACCATAATGTTATTGATCTGCATTTATCTTGGTGGCTTGTTGATCAACATCCTTACAGTTGCGTCATTCGTCAGTCATTGTCTTGTTGTGCATAGTCTACTGTGTCAACCTTCAATATATAGTTCTTTTATATTTGACACAATCATTATAATGCAATCTGTAGACGTTTTAGACTTGTGACACAGTCACAAGAATCAGTTTTAGATTGTTTGGCTCCTACAAGGATTACGAATTGGAAGAAAACAATAATATATTGCTTCTCGCCCCTGCTACACAGATAACTTTTTTGTTTCTCATGAGACCTTTATATCTTGATTGTTCAGTTCCTCCGCAAAGTTTGTGTCCCCTGAAAGAGAATATAAATCTTCTTGATGAAATTTTTTTCTATTTGTACTAAGTTGTTATTGAATTTATGTTTTCGATATATAGATTTTGATTTTTGGTTAATGAATCTTAAAGGTTTCTTAATCATTTTTTCTTATTTTCATGCAGATTATTGGTATGCATGGATAACCCTTGGTGAATTTGTGATTTGTTTTGTGAAGGTTGAAGTTACAAGTGAAGATGAATGTTTAGAAAAACCATCAGACCATTAATATTTTGCTAAGAAAGTTATGTAAAACTTGAAAATGTTGCTAAGTTTTTTTTTTTGAGAAAATGTTTTAACTAACAACATGGGATGTAAACATATTTTGGTATTTATGTCAGCCTTTTGTATAAAGATTTACCGTAGCAATCTTATATTTATTGACAAATTAAAGCTTATAATTTTTTTGTGATACAAAGATCCAGAACAATTGGTGGTCAACTAGAGATCAATTTTTTTGCTCGTCTCTAAAGGTTCATCTAGGACGAGACAATCTGTTGTCTCTAAAAGTTCCACCTACAATGATGCAACTTCTTGTCCCTAAAGGTTCATCTAGGACGAGTTGTTTCTTGTCGCGAAAAATGATATGGGATGACGTAGTTGGTCATAAAAAAAGGGGAATTTAGTATGAGTGTAGTTACTCGTCCCAAAAGAGTATTCTAGGACGAGTTTGTTGCTAGTCTCTAAAGGGATTTACTGACCAGAAAATAACATATTTTCCAAGAAGGAAATATATTTTTGGGACAAGTTATGTAGTCTCTAAAGATATTTTGCGACTAGATTTTTTATCGTCTCTAAATACATTTAACGACTCGCAAAACCATACCGTCCCAATTGACCTTTAGCGAAGAATAATTTAAGGACGGGTGGCGACCAGCTTTTTCCCATCCCAATAGACCATTTGGGACTGGATTTGGACTTTTTGGGACCAAATTTCCCTTCCTTAGAGACAATTTTTCTTGTAGTGTTGTAAGCCCTATGTGGAAATTATGAATTTGTATTGAGGGCATTCCCGAATGTTCTACTCATTTTAGATGGTTCAATATGAGATGAAGTATTAGACTAATTCTTACGTATCGATTATGTGATTTAAAAGTAGAAGCTGATGTAAGCTTCCTATGCTAGGAGTCTAAGTAAACTCCATATGTATATATGTGTAGTATGCGAGAGGTCTGTGTAAATCTTAATACGTAAAAGTATTATTTTTTCCACATTTTTAACCTATGATATGTTATGACGAATGATAAGAGGCTAGTCTTAGTCCTTTTCAAGGACGAGGACGCCAGTTACGTCTAGGGGGTGCTCCCCGGTCGTGACACTTTTGAATCACTTTCATCTTCTCCTTAGCTTGATGATCTAAATTTTGTCCTATAAACCCCGCTTCACCAACTTCAAACTATTCAATAGGGGATTTGCATCTTCTCCCATAAAGAGCTCATAAGGAGTTGTTTGGTTGCTAGAGTGGTAACTATTTTTGAAAATGAACTCAACGAGAGGTAGGTGATCATCCCAATTACCCTTGAAATCAACCACACAATCTACATTAATACCTCAAAACACTATCTCCCCCTTGTTCAAAAGCCATCACTTTTTATTTATGAATACTTGCGTTTAATTTAAGCAATAAAGGATCTTGGTCTTACTTATCTTTTACTTCTAACGCGAATGATGATTCAACCCCATTCATGACCACTACTCCTCATTATATGGAATCTGATAATCGAACTCCGAGTTGTGCAAGTCTAAGCACCTCTTTCCTATTTTCCTAAAAATGAGTGGTACTACGCATAGAGAATCTACTCAAGGTTTAAACAACGACATTAGCCTTACCTAGGTGATAAGGAATACCCATGTCATAATCCTTGAGTAATTCTAACAACCACCTCTGTTTGAGATTAAGATCCCTCTGGGTAAACACATACTACAGGCTCTTCTGATCTGTGAATATATGAATATGAACACCATACAAATAATGACGCCATATTTTCGAAATAAATACTTGAACAACTAACTCTAAGTCATGGGTTGGGTAATTCTTCTCATTAACTTTCAACTGTTTGGAGGCATAAGCTATAAGCTTGCCCTTCTGCATTAACACACAACTCAAACGAATTCTTCATGTATCAAAATACACAACAAAACCTTGAGTACCTTCTAGTAATGTCACAAATGGGGCAGTAGTCAACCTCTTCTTCAATTCCTGAAAGCTTTTCTCACACGCTTCAAACCATTGAAACTTAATTGTCTTTTGAGTGAACTTGTTCAATGGAGACGAAGAAGATGAAAAACTCTCTACGAACCTTCTGTAATAGTCAACCAAACCCAAGAAACTCCTAATATCAGTTGGATATATGGGTCTAAGACAACTCTGAACTGCTTATATCTTTTGTGTATCACCTCTAATTCCCTCTCCAGACACTATGTGGCCTAAGACCCATAGATTCAAGCCAAAATCACACTTAGAGAACTTGGCATACAACTCTTTATCCTTAAAAGTCTCAAGAACTGTGTTCACATGACTAGCATGATCTTCTTCATTCCTTGAATAGATTAGTATATTATCAATGAAGACGATAACAAACATATCTAAATAAGGTATGAAGAATTTATTCATAAGGTCCATAAATGCAGCACGAGCATTGGTCAACCCAAAGGACATGACCAAAAACTCATAATGTCCATATCTAATTCTGAAAGTTGTCTTGGAATATCACATTCCCTTATTCTTAACTTATGGTAGCCAGATCTGAGATATATCTTAGAAAAACAGGTGGCACCTCGATGTTGGTCAAATAAATCATCAATTCTTGGGAGAGGACACCTTATATGGATGGTAACATTGTTCAATTGACGGTAATCTATACACATCCTAAGGGAACCATCTTTCTTTCTCACAAACAAGACCGGAGCTCCCTAAGATGACACACTTGGTCGAATAAAACCTTTCTCTAAAAGGTCTTCCAAATACTCCTTGAATTCCTTCAACTCTGTTGGTTCCATTCTATATGAGGAATAGATATAGGTCGAGTATTTGGAAGAAGTTCTATATTGAAGTCTATCTCTCTCAAGAGGGACTCCAGAAAGATCATCTGGAAAGACTTCTGGAAACTCTTTTACTACTGGAACTGACTGAAGAGGAAGTACCTCAACACTTGAGCCATTAGCTTGGGCTAAGTGATAGACACATCCATTAGAAACTAACTCTCTTGCCTTACAGTATGAAATGAAATGACCCTTAGGGACTGCTGAACTATTTTTCCACTCTAGGACTGGCTCATTTGGAAATTGAAACTTGATTAGTCGAGTTCTACAATCAACTGAGGCATAACATGCGTGAAGCCACTCCATACCAAGAATGACATCAAAGTCTACCATGTCTAGGTCAATTAAATCAATCATAGTACTATGTGATTGACGGAAATGAGAAAATCACAATAGACTCTCACTACTAGAATGGACTCACCAAGAGGTGTAGAAAAACTGAATGGTACACTAAGTTGCTCAGATAGACCTGGGTCTAGCAATGCATAAACAGTAAAGTCAAAGACTTGAATTATACCAGTGACAACATCTGGTGAATCCTCTTTCTCTTAGAGACTAGTGATAGCATAACGACGATTTCCTCTCTGCCTTCCCTTGAAGTAGCTCATCTACCAGCAACTCTTATTTGGTGAAGCTACTAAAGAAGACTGGGCTCTATTGCCCTCTTTACCATTATTCTACATGTTCTTAAGACACTGTCTTATAAAATTATCATTTTTGGCCACACTTGAAGCAAATAGTGGAGCCATCACGACACACCCTTGAGTGACTCCTACCACACATGGCACATGCGGGAGTCTTAGTACTTCATTGTTCCATTATTTCTTGCAAATACGCAAGTGTAGCTCTGAAGTTCTGAGAATTTTGACTATTTTACCCACATTTGTTCCTTGGTACAGGTGCACTTAACAGATTATGGAGCAGGTCCGTTCTACTTCTGTTAGAATAAAGACTAGTTCACATTATTCTTTTGCTGCCCGGACTCCTTTCTTATGTCTTAGCCCTCTTATTCTTGAACTCTTCTCTATCCCTCAATTTTTTCCTCCTCAACTTGTTGCACATGGATCATCAGCCTTGAAATGTCCATGAAACCTACTAGTATGGCTGCCTTACTGTCATGACCCGAGTCTACACCCTAGACGTGGTAAGCACTCAAGAACCATTGTTGGTCCCAAGCGAACCCTCATCCTGGCTTACTACAAGCGGAAGACTAACTTAAGCATGCAAAAGCTTAAAAACTGAAATAAAAGTTCTTAAAACTTAAATACAAACTTTAACTCAAAAGAAAACTCTGAATAATAAAATTTATTCAACTCGCCCCAAAATAGGCAACTTAAGTCTTTAAAGCATTTAATAAAATAAATGAGTAATACAGACTTCTCAAGTATACTGACTATCTATGAAGCCTCTAACTGATACAGATAGAAGTCGGGACAAGACCCACGATATCATGACTAAACTGAAAAGTATATGAAATCCTCCGGAAGCAAGGAAGCTTTTCATAGCTAACTCGAACTCTCGAATGTATCAACGAAGCTCTTGTTGATGAACCTGAATAACTGTGTCAGCATCATGAGAAGATGCAGTCTAAATGGTTCAGTACGTGGAATTACGAGCATGTAAGGGGAAATTTAAAGCATAACATAAGCTTGAACTTTATAAAAATGGAAACATACTTTCCTTTTCACAAATTAACTCAACTTAAGGAATACTCAAGGATACTAAAAACTACTCAAACTTAATCAACTCAGAAGTACTTAAGGATAAGATACTCAACTCAGAGATTAGATGTTCAACTCAAAGATTAGATACTCAACTCAAAGATATGATATTCGAATCTGGGTACTCCACTCAATATAAAGCAAGCGTATGCATGCAATATGTAGAAAGCTTTATCAAACATTAAAAGCAACTTAGTTTTGTAAAGAAACTGTAATAACAAACTCACCTTTACTCATTTAATAAAGTAATATATTTTCTTTGTAGGATTCTCCAACCGAAAATCATCACTATGAGCCTAAGTGATGATACAACATTTTATCTCATGTTACCAACGATCATCCTATACCTTGCCATCAGTATAGAACTTGAACTACTAAGTGGATCCACTAGTGTATACTAAAAAGCACTAAGGAATCATCAAAAAAGTATGATCATTTTTCTTCCCATGATGGCTACATAGTTTATGGGGGTTTGAGTTAATATGAACTCACGTCCCCATATCGGTGTTCAATACTACTCCCCAAATATACTTAACTCATATTTTTTTAAAACAACTTCTTCTCTGGTTTGAGATAATTGCTCAAACACAGCTTAAAAGCTCTCTTGGAAGTCATAGTTTCCTCTTTACTTAAAAACTATAGCTCAATGGCTCTTCTGGAAATCTCAGTTTCCTTTCTTATTAATATGTGAAAACATTTACAAAGTTTTAGGGAATACATGGTTCCCTTACAACTTTTTGCGAAATGAACTCAACTCTTTACTCTTTACTTAACTTGAAACTAGTGTCTTAAAAATAAGGTTAAAACATTATTAAAGACTCTTGAAAAGTTAATAAACTTTACTTCAACTTATTAAAGACTTTGAATCTTAACTTCTCTTGGCTTTGATCTAAATGTTCCTTTAAATGGATTATGGATTCAAAGTTATTGATCTCATGTTTATGGATGATTTCATGATGTTCAACTTGGAAGGTTCATGGAGAATTATAAACATGAACTACTCAACTCAAGGACTCAAAGACACTTCTTATCTCAAGATTGTTTGACTTATAGGGTTCATGCGGATTTATGGGCATAAACTACTTAACTCAAGAGACAAATATACATATCTTCTCAATAAGTTAGAGCACTCTTAAGTCACCACATGGCGTACTCGACCTTTCGGAGGTCTTATACAAGCCCTTAGACATCATTCATCTCTTATATATATGAAAAGTAGTGGGGAATTAAAAAAATTCACAATAATAGTTCAAGCCCTTTTATAGAAAAATAAGAAAAATAAGTCTCTTCATAGCCATATTAGACACATATAAATCTTAGGGTCACAACCCATACATAAATTAAAAGTAAAACCAAAGTCTATTACAATGTCTTTTGAAAAGGAAAACTAAACATAACTATGTCCTCGAATCATATGAGGACATACCAAGTCCTCTTGAGAGAATACTACTCCAAAGCTTTGCTTCTTAGAGACTCCTCGTTGCCACCTACACTTGTAGAAATAGACAACATATGGAATTAGCACATTGAATGCACTAAGTAGGTGAACATGCAAGTAAACCATGTTAAAACAGACATTTACTTTATAACTTACTTTTTATGATTTTTTTATGTAAATCTCATGAAATAAGTATAAGAACCATTTTCAAGACAACATACACATATAATACATATCCAAGTAACATCAATCACATGACCATATTCACTTAGACCCCATACTATAGGTTATCCTAAGACTCACTTAAGTAGGACAAGAAGAGACCGCACATACACTGTAACAACCCGTACCCTAGATAGACAAAAATTCAAATTTTCCAAAACTGCATGTGTCATCTACGGAGGCCACCTACGTACCTTAGTTAGGACCACGGTCCGTGGACCAGGTCCGTAGATCTTGGTCCACAAACGATGACCATGAACTACGGAGCGTAGGTAGGACTACGGTCTGTGGACCAAGTCCGTGGATAATGGTCCATAAACCCATTCTCTGAACCAAACGACGAAGGAACTGGACGGACCATAGGTAGGACCACGGTACGTGAACCAAGTCCGTCGATGATGGTCCATAAACCCATTCTCTGAACCAAACGATGAAGGAACAGTACGGACCGTTGGTAGGACCATGGTCCGTTGATCAAGGTCCATAAACCCATTTTCTAAACCAAATGACAAAGGAACAGGATGGACCGTAGGTGGGACCACATTCCGTGGACCATATCCATCGATCTTGGTCCATAGACTCATTCTCAAAGCAAAACGATGGACAGGACCTATAAACCATAGATAGGACCACGGTCCATGGACCAGGTCCATAAATCTTGGTGGACATACGACGGCCACGACCTACGGACTGAAGTTAGGACCACGGTCCGTTGACCAGGTTTGTCGGTCCGACAAAATTTAATTTAGGGGTCTTTTGGTCTTTTCCTATTTCCTTTAACTCCTAAGCTACATCGTTTAGACCCTAAATTATGAGATTTTAGTAAGTTTAAGCCTAGAAACATAACTAAAACTTACCTAAGTCAAATCATTAATCAAAACATAGAAAATTAGAAGCAAGAGTAGAGAAAAAGGTCAAGAACCCTAGTTCAAGAATGCAGCAAGGTTCCATCAATTGCTGCCCTAAAATCTAAAGATTTCTCTGTGGAATTCATCACTAGGTATGTGGGATTTCACTAGTGGGTTCCTATCACCCATTAGATCCCTAGTTTTCGTTCAGATTCTTGATCCCCTTATCATGATTAGACCTAGGTTTCTAGAACTTCAACAGAATATCATGAATTAGTTAGTTATATGTCCAAATCATATTACCATATTATTACTCAGATTGTCACATGAATTTCAGAACCCTAGTTATGTATTTCTTTAGTTCTTGAATTACACATGTTAGGTTAGATATTTCAGTACTTCAGTTATACATGCCTCAGTTATTAATGCATCATTATCAGATTAATTGTTGCATTCTTAGTTTGTATGTTCAGTTTTGAGCTATCTAGTATTTACCAAAATTCAGTCATAATATGGTAATCACTTAATTAATGGGGAGTATCTATCGAGTTGGATTAGGGTTTAGTGTACCCAAATATTCCCAAAACTACTAGCCAAGTAGGTGGTAAGTCTTTTCTGTGGGCATCAATTTAGTGACCACGCCATCATGCCTTTATACCTCTGGCAGGGTATATTGGGTCCTCTCGATGGGGCGTATATATCAGACTCCACATTTAGCTCATGTGGTGTCGGTTATTAGTAGCTCCCACATTTCAGTCAGACTCTGTTGCATTGACCATATTTATAGATCAATTAGTATTTAGTCTCATCAGTTATAAATTTATTATTGCATCTAGTTACCTCAACATTCAGTATATCATGTTCAGAATATTATGCTTACTTTTGTGCTTATTCAGTTATGTCTTATTTCAGCTTTATTATATCCTAGATGCTCAGTACCTTTAAAGTACTAACGCATACGTGCACTAAATCTTCTAGTAATGTAGGTTCAGGTTCTCAGCATCCAGATCATTCTTAGATCGATTATCGATCTCCAGTTCAGCAGCATCAATGGTGAGTCCTCATTATCCGAGGACAACAGTCATGAATTTCTTTTTAGAATTTAGTCCTTTAGTTTCAGGTTTTACTACACTTAGTTGGGTCTTTCCCAACATTTTTAGTCAGTTAGAGGCTTATTCTAAGACATAGTTAGTTTCAGCTTAGTATTGAGTTAATATTTTCTTTGTATTAAACTCATCAGTTTAAAATATCTCAGTTATTGTATATAAGTATTCCCCATCTTTTCATTTTAATTATGATTTAGCTTCCGCATCAGATTATTATCTTTAGTATGCTAATGATCATGTCAGTAGGGTTATCTTAGGATCACTTATGGTCCTAGGTCCCGCGTCCGCGTCTCGGGGGTAGCTCAGGCCGTGACAAACTTGGTATCAGAGCACTAGGTTTAAGTGTCCTAGGATGTCTAAAAAGCGGCACTAAGTAGAGTCATTTTCATGGGCGTGAAGTGTACCACATCTAATGAGAGGGAGGCTATGAAGTGTTTCCGGAAAAACTTCACTTTCTTGTTACTCTTATCGTGCCTAAGGTATGATGTAATTCCATTTTAACTCGACGTTCTATGTTTCAGATCATGACTCCTCGTAAAGCTAACAATAGGAATGTGAATTTTAGGAATGCAAATGCAGCTCCTCCAGTCTAAGATCAGGAAGGCTCCAATGTTGATTTCAGGAATGCAATCTAGATGTTGGCTTAGAGTGTGGCCAACCAGAACAATCAACGGGTTCAAGCTCAGGTGAATGCAAATGGTGGATCAACAACAGCTAGGGTCTGTGACTTTGTTAGGATGAATCCACATGAGTTCTTAGGATCGCAGACTAGTGAGGATCCCCAAAATTTCTTGGATGATATCAAGAAGATTTTTTGAGGTGATGCGGGTCACTGAAATGATCGAGTTGAGTTGGCATAATACCAGTTGAAAGATGTTGCTCATATCTGGTACACTCAGTGCAAGGAAAATAGGGGTACATATGCATCTCCTATTACTTGGAATTGCTTTAGTGAGACCTTCCTTGACGGTCTTTCCCAAAAGAGTTGAGAGAATTAAAGGCTCAGGCATTCATGAACTTAAGACAGGGAAACATGACGGTTCAATAATATGGACTCAAGTTTAACAAACTCTCCAAGTATGCTCCTCACATGGCTGCTGACTCCAGGGCTCAGACGAATAAGTTCTTGTATGAAATGTCAAATTTGGTGAAAATTGAGTGCAGAAATGTTATGTTACCGGGATATATGAATATCTCTAGGCTTATGAATCATGCTCAACAAGTTAAGGGTGATAAGCTTAGAAAACAGGCCAAGGAGAATAAGAAGGCTAGTACTGGGAACTATGACTACTCTCAGAAGAAGTCGAGTGGTGGAAATAGCTCGCAATTTCAGTAAAAGTCTTCGACCTCAGCCCCGTCATCAGCTAGTGTTCCATCCCCTAAGAACAAGTATGATCATGAGGTTAGGGCACCATGCTCTAAGTCTTAGGGAAGTTTTCAGGCACCAAGACTTACCCCACTTACCATAAGTGTAGTAAGAACCATCCAGGATAGTGCCTCGCAGGAAAAGAATGATGCTTTGGGTGCGGTCAGTCTGCTCACAGTTTGAGGGATTGTCCTTCTTAACAAGATCAAGAAGGTGGTAATGGTAGAGCTTAGCCTTCAACTTCAGCAGCACAACAAGGTACCTAACTCACCATGGTAACTCATATGGTACAGGTGGCGGTCAGCGCCAGAACAGGTTGTATGCTCTTCAGGCTCGCCAGGATCAGGAAGGTTCTCCTGATGTAGTCATTGGTACGTTACGAGTCTTTGACCTTGATGTTTATGAATTGTTAGATACAGGGGCTATTGTTTCTTTTATAACTCCTTACATAGCAGTCCAATTCAGTGGCAGTCCAGAAACTCTCTCAAAACCTTTCTCAGTCTCTACTCGAATTGGTAACCAAGTTATAGCTAGACAGGTATACAGAAATTGCACAGTCATAGTCTCTCAAAAAGTCTCCTCAGCATACCTTGTATAGTTAGAAATGGTAGACTTCGATGTCATTCTAGGCATGGATTGGTTACATTCCTTTTATGCCTCAGTAGATTGTAGAACTAGGATTTTTCATTTTCAGTTTCCAAACGAACTAATCTTAGAATGGAAGGGTAGTAGTTTAGCGTCTATGGGTCGATTCATTTCTTAACTTAAGGAAAGAAAAATGATCTCTAAGGTTTATCTCTATCATTTAATTTGGGTTAAGGATTCTAGCTCTGAAACCCAACTCTTGAGTCAATTCCAGTAGTTAGTGAGTTTCCAGAAGTATTTCTAGAAGATCTTCCCAGAGTTTCTCATGAAAAGAAATCGACTTTGGAATTGATATCCTTCCAGATACCCAACCTATTTCAATTCCTCCTTACAGAATGGCTCCAGCATAGCTTAAGGAATTGAAAGAGCAGTGGAAAGACCTTTTAGATAAGGGCTTCATTAGACCTAGTATATCACCATGGGGTGCACGGGAGTTGTTCGTAAAGAAGAAAGATGGTTTTCTCAGAATGTGTATTGACTATACATAATAGAACGAAGTCACAATCAAGAATAAGTATCCCATCCCCAAGATTGATTACTTGTTTGACCAACTTCAGGGTGCTAGCCATTTATCAAAGATAGACCTCATATCGGGTTATCATCATCTTAGAGTCAGAGATAGTGACATTTCGAAGATAGCCTTCATTATGAATTTGTAGTTATGTCGTTTGGATTAACCAAAACTCCTGCATCTTTCATGGATTTGATGAACAGAGTGTTCAAACAATATTTGGACTTGTTCCTTATCATCCTTATTAATGATATCCTCATCTACTCTAGTAATGAGGAAGAACATGCGAGTCATTTGAGAGCTATATTGTTGACTCTCAAAGATTGCCAATTTTTCGATAAGTTTAGCAAATGTGAATTCTGGTTGCAATCTATTGCTTTGCTTGGTCATATTAAATTAGCGAGGGGATCCGAGTGGATTGACAAAAGAGAGAAGTTGTGAAACAATGGCCCAGACCTACCTCTGCTACAGATATCAGAAGTTTCTTAGGTCTAGCGGGTTATTACAGAAGGTTCGTGGAAGGTCTTTCATGCATAGCCTCACCATTAACTAGGTTGACTCAGAAGATGGTCAAATTTCAATGGTCCGATGATTGTGAGAAAAACTTTGCAGAATTGAAAACTAGATTGAATACAGCTCCTGTCTTTGACTCTACCAGAGGGTTCAGATGGTTATGTGATCTATTGTGATGCATCCAGAGTTGGCCTAGGTTGTGTGTTGATGCAGTGAGATAAGGTTATAGCTTATGCTTCTAGACAGCTTAAGGTGTATGAGAAGAACTATCCAACTCATGACCTCCAGCTTGAAACAGTGGTGTTTGCATTCAAGATTTTGAGACACTACTTGTATGGTGTTCATGTATATGTGTTCACTGACCATAAGAGCCTTCAATATGTGTTCACCCAGAAAGAGTTGAATCTTCGCCAGAGGAGATGGTTTGAGTTTCTTAAGGATTATGATATGAGTGTGCATTATCATCCTGGTAAGGCGAATGTAGTAGCAGATGCTCTTACAAGATTATCTATGGGTAGTGTAGCCCATGTTGAGGAAGATTGGAAGGAACTAGTGAAGGATGTGCACAGGCTTGCTCGTTTGGGAGTTCGCCTTATGATCATATCAGACAGTGGTGTAACAGTTCAGAATGGGGAAGAATCTTCTTTGGTAGTGGAGGTTAAGGAAAAGCAATACAGTGATCCAATCTTGTTTGAACTTAAGGGTGCAGTCCATAATCAGAGAATGGAGGTTTTCTCCCAAGGGAAAGATGGTTTACTTCGCTACCAGGGTAGATTGTGTGTTCTTGATGTGGGCGAGTTGAGAAAGCATGTTATTGCAGAAGCCCATAACTCCAGATTTCTATTCATCTAGATACCACTAAGATGTATCGCGATCAGCGGGAAGTCTATTAGTGGAATGACATAAAGAGGGATATAGCAGATTTCGTGAGTAAGTGCCCCAATTGCCAACAAATCAAAGGTAGAACATCAGAAACCAGGGGTTATGACTTAAGAGATCGACATTCATACTTGGAAGTGGGAAGTGATCAATATAGATTTCATCACAGGGTTACCTCGTACTCGCAGACAACATGACTTAATTTGGGTGATAGTTGATAGAATGAATAAGTCTTCTCGCTTTTTGGCGATCAAGACTACATATTCGGTGGAGGACTATGCAAAGCTTTACATTAATGAGGTAGTAAGGTTGCATGGGGTTCCTTTGTCTATCATCTCAGATAGAGGTCCTCAGTTTACCTCTCATTTCTGGAAGTCTTTTCAGAAGGGTCTTGGTACTTAGGTTAATCTTACCACAACATTTCATCCGCAGACGGATGGAGAGGCTGAGCGTACTATGCAGACTCTAGAGGATATGTTAAGAGATTGTGTGATCGATTTCAAGGGTAGCTTGGATGTTCACCTTCCTCTTATTGAGTTTTCCTACAACAATAGCTACTATTCCAACATTCAGATGGCCCCTTATGAGGCACTGTATGGGCGTAGATGTAGATCTCCTGTTGGTTGGTTTGAAGTAGGTGAAGCAGCTTTGGTAGGGACATATTAAGTCTTTTATTCTATGGAGAAAGTGAAGATCATTAGAAATAGACTTAATACAGCCCAGAGATGTCACAAATCTTATGCAAATGTAAGAAGAAAGGAACTAGAGTTCCAAGTTAATGATTTGGTTTTCCTGAAAGTGTAACCTATGAAGGGGGAGATGAGATTCGTCAAGAAAGGGAATCTCAGTACTAGATATGTAGGCCCTTACAAGATCTTGAAAAGGGTTGTCAATGTGGAATATAAGTTAGAGTTGCTAGAAGAACTAACAGTAGTGCATCCAGTCTTCCACATCTCGCTCTTGAAGAAATGTGTGGTGATCCAGCCTCTGTAGTGCCATTAGAGAGTGTGGTTGTCAAAGATAGTCTTTCTTATGAGGATGTACCAGTTTGAGATTCTAAACCCTCAGGTTAGAAGGTTGAGAAATAAAGAAGTTGCTTCAGTCAAGGTTTTGTGGAGGAGTAAGTCCGTAAAGGGAGCTAATTGGGAAGCAGAAGCAGCCATGAAATCCAAGTATCCTCACCTCTTCCCTTTCGATTCCATTCCAGCTTGACGTAATAGTCCCTCTTCAGTTTTTCAGTCATTCATGCATGAATTCAGCCTTAGAATCATGTTCCCTTAGTTTGTACTTGCATTTTGAGCGTATTTGCATGTTCTTGGAACTCAACTCAGTCATCAATATTTAGTTGTGGGGATTTCAGCCCTCTTCCTCCATTTTAGGTAGTTTAGTATTCATTCAAGGACGAATGTCCTCAAGGGGGAGATAATGTAACAACCCGTACCCTAGATATACTATAATTCACATTTTACAAAACTATTGGTGCTATCTACGGAGGCCACCTATGGACCGTAGTTAGGATCACGGTCCATGGACCAGGTCCGTCGATCTTGGTCCACAGACAACGGCCACGACCTACGAACCGTAGGTATGACCATGGTCCATGGACTAGGTCCGTCAATCATGGTCCATAAACCCATTCTCTGAACCAAACGACGAAGGAGCAGGATAGGCCATAGGTAGGACCACGGTCCATGGACTAGGTCCGTCGATCATGGTCCATAAACCCATTCTTTGAACCAAATGACAAAGGAACAGAATGAACCGTAGGTAGGACCACAGTCTGTGGACCAGATTCATTAATCAAGATCCATAAACCCATTCTCTGAACCAAACAACGAAGAAAGAAGACGGACCATAGGTGGGAACATGGTCCATGGACAAAATCCGTCGATCTTGGTCCTCAGACCCATTCTCAGTTGCAAAAGATGGCCAAGACCTACGGACCATAGATAAGACCACAGTCCGAGGACCAGGTCCGTCGATCTAGTTCCACAAACTACGTCCAGGACCTACGGACCGTAGTTAGGACCATGGTCTGTTGACCAGGTCAGTCGGTCACTCCGATAGTAGTTAATTTAGTGGTCTTTTGGTCTTTTCCTATTTCATGTAACCCCTAAGTTACGTCATTTATAACCTAAATTATGAGGTTTTAGTCAGTTTCAACCTAGAAACATAACTAAAACTTACCTATTTCATATCATTTATCAAATCATAGAAAATTAGGAGCAAGAGAGAAGAAAAAGGTCAAGAACCCTAGTTCAAGAAGGCAGCAAGGTTCCATCAGCTCTAGCCCAAAAATCTAAAGATTTCTCCGTGGAATTCATCACCAGGTATGTGGAATTTCACTAGTGGGTTCCTTTCACCCATTTGATTCCTAGTTTTTAGTTAGATTCTTGATTCCCTTATCATGCTTAGACCTATGATTTTTAGAACTTCAACAAAATATTATGAATTAGTTAGTTATATGTTCCAAATCATATTACAATGTTATTACTCATATTATTGCATGAATTTCAGAACCCTAGCTATGTATTTCTTTATTTTTGAATTACACATGTTAGGTTAGATATTTCAATACTTTAGTTATACATGCCTCAGTTATTAATGCATCATTATCAGATTAATTGTTGCATTCTCAATCTGCTTGTTCAGTTTTAATCTAACCACTATTTACAAAAATTCAGTCATAATATGATAATCACTTAATAGTATCATAATACCGAGTTGGACTAGGGTTTAGCGTACCCAAATAGTCCCAGAACTACTAGCCAAGTAGGTTGTAAGTCCCCTATGTGGGCATCAGTTTAGTGATCACGCCAACATGCCTTTAGACCTCTTGCGGGGTATATTAGGTCCTCTAGATGGGGCATATATATCGGACTCCACATTCAGCTCATGTGGTTTAATTATTTGTTATTAGTAGCTCCCACAGTTCAGTCAGACTCTATTGCATTGATCATATTTACAAATCAGTTAGTATTCAGTCTCATCGGTTATAAATTTGGTTATTGCATCCAGTTACCACAAAATTCAATATATCATGTTCAGAATATTATGCTTACTTTTGTGCTTGTTCAGTTTTGTATTATTTGAGCTTTACTCTATCCTACATGCTCAGTACCTTTCAAGTATTGATGCATATGTGCGCTACATCTTCTCGTGATGTAGGTTCAGGTTCTCAGCATCCATATCACTCTTAGATTTATTCATGATCTCCAGTTCATTACAATCAATGCTGAGTCCTCATTCTCCGAGGACAACAGTAATGAGTTTTTTTTCAGCATTTAGTCCTCTAGTTTCAGTTTTTGCTAGACTTAGTTGGGGTCTCTCCCAGCATTTCTAGTCATTTAGACGCTTATTTTCAGACATAGTTAGTTTCATCTTAGTATTGAGTTGATATTTTCTTTTTATTAAACTCATCAGTTTCAAATATCTCAAATATAGTATATGGGTATTCCCCATCTTTTCATTTTAATTATGATTTAGCTTCCGCATCATTTTATTATCTTTAGAATGCTCATGATCATGCTAGCAGGGCTAGCTTGGGATCACTTGTGGTCCTAGGTCCTGTTTCCGCGTCTCAGGGGTAGCTCGAGGCATGACATACACCCTCTTCAAGCACACCTAAGTAATCCTTAAGACTACCCAAAGTAAATTTATTCCATTTCATCATATATCACAACGTCCATATTCAATGAGATAAGCCTTTACATCATTTAGAATCTCTACCTAAAGTTACTTTAAGACGCACCTAAGTAAAACATGAAGAGACCGCCCATACACCCTCTTCAAGCCTACCTAAGTAATCCTCAAAGCTACCTAGGTAAGAACCTTTCTATTCTTCATACATTACTAGGTCAACAATATTCATTAAGACATGTAGGAGACATTCAAAAGTTAGAGGACTTCACACAATGGTCTTGGAGAAGACCTAGGGAACTCACCTAGCATCTTAAAATCCTACTAGTGCAATGTATAGATAACATCCCATTCCACTACCTACACGTTGTAGAACCTATCCAATAACTAGAGTGTACATCCCATATGATGAGATTAGACATTAAACGAAATAGACCATACTAGCTTGGTGAATCTGGTGTCATAAGAACCCCACACCGTGGAAGGTGTTCTACTTGCCAAAGGTGGAGCTAAGATTAATACCATGTTGACACATGGTTCTAGCATATCAAGGGCTTCTTTGTACTCTAGTCTCATTCTCAAGTAGAGTTACTACCTCAAGCATATCCGCTCGGGGCTTTGCCATTATTCTCATAGAGTAATAATTCCCTAGCTGTATTAAAGAAGGTACTATTTGTTAGTCCTACCAACTCATAATATTTTTCATGAATAACACATTCTTTAACATTCTTGTCATAATCAAGGTTCTACATATAAGTCTTTCATAGAAGGTCACCTCATTTAGGTCTACCGATCCTAGACTTCATTCATACATTCATTCATATACGTAAAAGACAAGGGTGTCTAAGCCTACCAAGTCAAGAGAAAACCTTCACATAACTTTCATGTATCAAGTAGAGGGACCTAAGTCTTATAATCAAGACACAACATCATGATATCACGTATTCAATAACATTCAAGTACCATGTAGGGACAACTAAGTCTACCCAACAGGATACCTTATTAATACTCATTTAGAGACACATAATAGTCAATCATTTTCACATATAGACATTTAGAGGGAATCATACTTTCACCTCACACATACACATGTACCATATAATCCTTCACATAGTTCACCTATAGAACCTATAACATGATAGCACTATAATTCGCATAATAATGCTGACAAGGTCATTTTCATAACAATTATAACACATAAACACCACCACCATAAGTGGACCATACAATTAAATAAAATTCAATATCAATTCTACACAATATAGAGGAATTAGGTCAACTCACCACCTTCCGATCATCACATTCCTTAGCCTTTTCAATCAATTCACTTTACGAAGGCTATTACAAATAGCCATGTACACATTACAAAGCCAACAATCAATCCATATCAATGATCCAACAATATAAATATAGAATATTATCAATATAAGGCAACTTATAAACAATTCTATCATGATCTATACATAATTCAATAGCCCAATACAATCTACACATGAATTCAATAATATCAAGACATGATCAATTCATCCATTGTAGAGCTAAAACTAGGAATTCAAGGAATACATGGGTTCATGGAAATTCTGATCTGAAAATCATCAATAAACATCAATTATATCATAAAACATTGTTTGAAACCTTTTTATGAAAGAACCCATGCTTAGAATGCAAAATTGGAAATTCTATGTTTTTGAACATCCTTGAAATACCATTGGAATTGGCTCCTTGAATGAGAGAATAGTCAAGTATGAAATCACCATACCTTATTTGAATGAATCCCACGAAACTGGATTGAATAAATTGAACAGTTTGTTCTTCTTCCTTGGAGCTCCAAAGGTTCAACAATAGAGGTTTTGGAGAGAATGAGTGGAGAGATTTTGTTTTGGGTTGAGGGTTTTGATTTGATTGGTGAAATTGGTGTTTAAAAATTAATCAATAACCGTCAATACATAATCCCCAAAGTACCCAAATGACCCCTACACTTAATGGACCTTTTAACCAATTCTAATTTGACTTAAAAACTTAAAAACTATGCGACCAAATCTGGGACATGGCTGCGCGTCGTGGGGACACTTCCAAATATTAATTCTGGAATTTAATTAGAGACAAAATGGTTCGCGTTGTCGCATCGTAGGGCAAAATTTTCCCTTTAAGTGTTGCAGGCGCGACACGCCACCACCTCCAATATGGGCTACCCTGCAGCTTTCTTCATCAACGTTTGGGTCCTCCTTGGGGACCATTAAGGTGGTCCCCGGGGAGTTGTACTCAAATGTTTTGAACCTTTACATGTCAGTCTATGTGTGAGAACCCTCGATACTCAATTTCACCCTCATACCAGACCCCAAAACTCCACTAAAAAACCCTACAACACACTACAAAACCCTCGTTCTTGGACGTTGACGTCCAGACTCCTCAAACTAACTTCTAACACTTATATTCATCCTTTTGAGACCTTATTAACTCATATCAAACATGTCAGGCTCTAATTCAACCTAGTTCATTTTGAGGGACGTAACATTAATCTTAGGAGCACTAGAAGCATCTTGATTTGGAGCTCTCTTTTTAAACCTAGGTTGACTTTGCTCATCGGCTCTTCCCCTCTTCAAATATCTACCTAACCTCTCAAGCTTGGAATCTTAAATAGATTGAGCATAATGTATAAGCCTATATATATTCATGTTAATATGGAGCATTGTTGTACGACACTCTTACTTTAGAAGATCAGAAACACCGGTCACAAACCTACTCATCTCATCTCTAAGGTTAGACACCAAGGATGGAGCATACTTAGACAATAGGGTAAATTTCAAGGAATACTCCTCCACATTCATGTTACCTTGCCTAAGGTTTATAAACTCCTCAACTTTAACTTCTCTCTTGTCACGGGGAAAGTACTTTCCTAAGAATGCTCCTTAAACTCTTTCCATTCTATAGGACCTGTTGCAACCGACCTATTCTCCTTCCATTGAGTGTACCACACTTGAGCAACCTCCCTCAATTGATATGAAGGCAACTCCACTTTCTCCCTAGAACACATACCCATAGCACTCACCACCTTATAAACACCATCCAAGAATTCTTGGGGATCCTCTCCCACTTTATAGCCAAGAAAGATATAAGTATTCATCCTCACAAAGTCCCTCAACTTAGAGGCCATAGTACTCTCAATAGCATTCAACATAGGGCCCACATCTCTATTTGCTTGAGACGTCATGGCTCGGGCTAGGGTAGGAAGAGCCACTCTAACCTCCTCATTACACATATTCGGGGGAACCACCGGAGCCTCATTCTCGTTGTTAACTATTGGAACTTTGTCACCTTGAGGAACTTGATCATCTCGGGGAGGAACTCCTTCAGTCACTACTTCCTCCTCAACTCTCCTTGTGGGTGTCCTTCTTGTATTTATATAATATAAAAACAAGAGAATAGATTAGAAAAATACACTTATAGAACTCCATTCTATGGAAAAATTTCAAGAATATCAAAGAAGTGTAACTTCTATCTCTCTATAGCCTCCCGCTCATACATGTGTCGCGACTCACACTGATGAACAAGACTCTACTAGTCGTGGCCTCGTGAGACTTTGAATCCTAAGTACCATTTCATAACCTTATGATCTGATATTAAGTTTCTAACGGCCCGAGATCACCCCTTAGTCGTCACACGACGTATCCGAACTCGAAGAGGCCTTATACAAGCCCATAACATTCATTCATCACATAAGCTATCAATAGTGAAGAATTGAAACCTTATTTAAGCAAAATCAATAGAATTAAGAGTCAACACAATTTTGTAAATAAGTCTTTATAAGCAATGAAATTTTAGTCTCATAAGGCTAACATAGACCCAAACTTCAAGAATATCAAACTTAGGGACACAAATCTTTACATTGATAGAAAGATACAAGTTTAATACAAATGTCTTAATGAAAGAGAAACTAGAATAAGAAGTCTATCTACTCGACATATAAGGACATAACAAAATCTTGAGAGAATTTATAAGTCCCAAGCTACAACTCTAGAGATCACCTCACTTGTCCACGCCTACACTTTTAGGTAAAAGAGGAAAATATGGAATTAGTAAATTCAAGCACTAAATATGATGACCATGCAAAAATCATGTTAAAAGGGTCATTTACTTGATATAAAACATTTACTTGATTTATGTGATTTTCAGGCCATATTGATAAAGTTTCATAAATCAAGTGTAGAAGACATAATACAAGTCAAACATCAACATACAAGATAATACCCACATAATACACAAGGTACCACAACATTCATTAAGTAACCCATCTTATCGGTTAGACCTTCTACCTAAGGTTATCCTAAGACCCACCTAAGTAAGACATGAAGGGAACTCCCATACAATCTCTTCATGCACACTTAAGTGTTCCTCAAGACTACCTAAGACAAGGACCCTTCCTCTTCAATACAACCCAACTAGTCAACGTTACTTATTAGAGCATTTAAAGAAACATTCATGCATTTAAGAGACTTCACATAATGGTCTTGGAAGACCTAGGGAACTCACTCTAGTATCTTCAAAGACTACTTGTTCCATGTGTAGGTAACATCACATACTACTACTTACATGTTGTAGAGCATATTCAATAGCTAGAGTGCACATCCCACATGATGGTAATAGGCATAACCGACATAGACCATACTAGCTAGGTATGGAATTCGGAGTCTACCCTACTCCGTGGAGGGTCTTCTACTTGCCAAGGGTAGAACTAGGACACATCCCATGTAGGCACATGGTTTAGGGGATATCAAAATATTTTTTTGTACTCTATTATAATACTCAAGTAGAGCTACTATGTTAAGCATATCCAATCAGTGCTTTGCCTTAGTTCCGATTGAGTAATTTCATTCACATAAGTGTATTAGAGAGGGCGCTATCATTAGGCTTACTGACCCATAATACCATGACCAAGAAAGGCACCACAAGGGTCTACCAATCAATGTTCATAAGGATAGCTCATTTATAGAAAAGGTCACCATGCTAGGTCCAGACGATTCAATTTATTTCATTCACTAACTCAAGAAAAGGACGCCTAAGCCTACCAAGTCAAGAGATCACATCCAAAATATCTTTCATGTATCAAGTAGGGACAACTAGGTCTAACTAATCAAGACACCATATCAGCATATAAAGATTCTTCATAGTCTATTATCATCACATGTAAACATTCAGAGGAAACATGTTTTCATTCACAATACAATATACAAGATCACCTTAACATCGCATGGCAACTGTACATTATGCCACCTTCTACACAATAACATAACCCTCACTTCAATTCACCTCATAATGCCTTCACGGCCACAATCATAATAAGAAAAAGAATTAAAAACCTCCACCATATGTGTATCAAGCAAAACAAATACAATCCTACTATATAAACAATCGAGTCAACTCACCATTCTCCAATGTCACAATTCACCATTATTTAACTTCCAACAATTTCAACATAACCAGAGAATTTGCCCATTATCATGGCCACAGGAATAAGATCACCAAATCATACATATATAAAAAAATCATCATATATAGAGATATATAACAAGAGGAATCAATACTATGAATCCATATAAATACCATTCCACCAATAAACAATCATAATTATCAAACCCACTTTTGAAGCAAAAATTAGGAAATTAGAGGAATCATGGGTTCATGGAGTTTTTAACCTTAAAACATAAATTAAACTATAATATAACCCTAAAAATTAGTTTGAAAATATTAAATGCAAGAACCCATGAGTTTGAGGAAGAATTGGATTTTTCATAACTTTAGGAAAACTTGAAAACCATTTTAAATTGACTCTAGGGTGAAGGTTAACCCTAAATGAAGGATCACCAGACCTTAGAGATGAATTTACCACGAAATTGAAGAAGAAAGCACTGGAAATCTTCAACCCTAGCTCAAACTTGACCTTAAGCTCCCATGGTGTTCTTGAGAGAACCTTTTTTAAAAAGGGGTTTGATTTTTAAAAATGAAGTCTAATTCTAGGTTTAAGTATTTTAACTAATTTAAAATACCCTAAACTACATAAAATAACCGTCCAAGTATTTATTTATCAAAGGGTGCAATTTACCGAACCACCCTTGGCTTGGCCGACTTGTACCAGAAAATCAGGTGCTCACTCACGACCATCACCTATGGATCGTAGGAGGTGTGACGGAATGTCCTGCTGCCTCCTGAAACTGGTCTGAGACTTGTCCATGGGAGATAAGGTTCCCTAGGCTAAGTATTGACCTACGGAGCAAACCACTCCCCGTTAATGGATCTACTGGTCGTAAGTCATGGCTGTAGGTCACTCCATTTGGGCAGTTTTGGGGGTTCAGCTTATGGTTCTCCTCAAGGACCCTAAGGGTGGTCCTTGGGGAGTCGTACCCGGACGTTTAACCCTAAAAATGTTCATCTATTCCCTAGGGTCAATTCCACTTATTTAAGACACGAAACAACACACCAAATCAAGGACAACATAGTAGAACACACTAGCACGCAAAAGATTAGTTTTTGAACGTCTTGGTCATTCCTTGACCTTTGACCTCAAAAATCTTTAAACCAACTACTAAAATATATTTCTCAAATTTTAACAAGTTATTAACTCAATAAACTCATGTGAAGATCTAGTTCATCATATTTCATTTGTAGGGTCCTTACAGATTCTTTGAGCATTCATGAGTACAGTCTGATGTTCACACAACTTTCTCGGTATGCTCCAGAGATGGTTGCTGACATGAGGAGTAGGATGAGTTTATTTGTTGCTGGGTTGTCTCCCTATCAAGAAAGCAAGGCAAGACAACTATGTTGATAGGTTATATGGACATAGCAAGGTTAATGATCCATGTGCAATAAGTTGAGGGATACAGAAGAGTTTAAGAACGAGAGGGCTAAGGCATCAGAGAACGACTCCGGGAAGCAAAGAGTAATGTGAACCGGTATTCCTTTTAACGAAAACAAAAGGGATCTGCTCCATCATCTGCTATTGCACCTGCACCAAAGAGTATGTGTCCCATTCATCCTGATCCTCCTCTCACATCAGTGTCCGAGGCTTGATTTGAGGAGTTTGTGAGGTACCTCCTAGTCATCGCAGAAGGTGTCACTTACTCATGACTATGTCTTTCTACTATTCTAGGATTGTAGACATTCAAACTTGTTCTTTAATGAAAAATTGTATATTTACCTAGTGACTTGTATACATAACACCAGGTTTTGGGGAAGGTTTTGTTATGTTATTATTTCAAAAATTCTTATGTTATGTTTAGTCCTTATTTCATTTCTTACGTTCGTTTACCCTGGTCAATGATTATTTAGGTTGACTTGTCTTAGTTGGATAAGGCAGGTATAATCACACGCAATTTTTGAATCGTGATAGTTAGAACTTTTATCTCTTCATATCGTTGCATTTTTAAATTTTAAAGAGATAAATTTGAATGATCCAAACTCGATGAATGTAGTTTTCTAAAGAAATGAAAAAACTATCTATTGAGGAGGGATTTCAATTGAATTGCATTCATGGAAAAATTATACTTTTATAAATAGACTTATTTTTTCTAATATTTATATATTTTTTGTCTCCCAAACCAGAATTAAATTTACCTTCAACTATTTTTTGAATTTCTTTACTAAATACCTTGATGTTATTACTATACAAAGGAATAGTTCAACAATTAAGAGGAGACATATAAGCACATACGACATAACAATTAATTTTAAAACATCATATACCCATAAATTATTCATCTATCACATTGCAGGAAAAAGTATATGTTTTTCATATAATTTTAAGTTGAGTTTTTATTTTATTTTAATTATCCTATAGTATTATATGAACAATTACACAAACATTGTTTTACGTATGTCACATATTTGTGAGTTACATAATCTAAACAAGTTTACAGAAAAGAGATGTAGAGTCTTCCACTCCAAAACATAAATTCAAAATACTTTAATTTTAAGTCAAACAGACTAGTATCTTTTATAAGAAAAATATTATTACCTCAATCACAATTTAATGTCCTGTGCCAATTTTGTAGTGATTTTGATGGTTTGACTAAAAATATGATATTTGACTAACTCTATGAAAACTATTTCAATTTATTTGGTCAAAGTCTAAAAATCAAAGTTGTCATGTTTAATACTTTAATTATTAGACTCACAAAATATAATAAATGACAAAGGTAAAAGAAATAAATGATATTAGAGATTTTAAATAAATTTCTCAATTAATGTCAAATATCACTATTAGCACAATAATTAAATTCTTCGCAATAATTGATTTAAAACTCTACTTTGTTTACACCTTTGCACTTAAATTTATCTTACATTCTATGGATAAATAATAAATTTTCCAAAATTGAACAAACATACTTTTCAAGAAACAACTCAGCAATAAATAGTGTACATATAAAAGGCTATATATTGTATGTTAATTCACTTCTTCATTTTAATTTTAGTTTTTAAGAAAATATATATACAGTCAAGAGGAGACACTTAATATCAATATAGGTGATAAACGACATCATTTTTCTTCTTCACTTACTTAAATTTTTTAAGGGATAGATCAACAACCAAGAGGAACATATAAACGCGGTTGAGACGGTATTGATTCAGTCATTCATTCTATTCAATTCATTTTTGTGTTTTATTTTCATTCAATAAAGGAATCAAATTGTGTGATGGTGAGTTTGAGTCAATTGAAATCTTTTTTTGTTTTGTGTCTTATTTTTGAATTTATCGACCATTTCTAATAAATTTTAAAACCTTTAATTAACAAGAGTGAAAAATGTTTGATTTCTCCTTCTTGTAATCATGTTTTAATTCTTTTGTCTATGGCATATCGAAAAAAATATATATATACCCCAAAAAGGTTGTAGCAAAAGTTGTGTACATCTTTTTAGTTTCAAACCCTAGTTTGTGTATATCTCACCATTTTCAAACCCTACTTGTAGGATAACATCAGGTATGTTGCTTTTAGTTTTGTGTATTGATATGTATGAACAATCTCATTTAAATACAATGAGACTTCCATCAATTTTTCCACAGTTATTCACTCAATTATAATTTTCAATATGAGAACGATACTTCTCTATCTGAGAATGAGCGTCACCGAAGGATGATGCTTTCTTCATCCCTTATGATTATTCTATTTTTCTCTCAAATCAAAAATCTTTGTTTCGGCTCTCAAATCTAAATGCATTTTTTTATTTTTTTTCAAATTAATTTTACTTAATGAAATACAATGTATATGTACGGTGATGTTTAAGATAAAGTGTATGTAGCTTCAACGGCATATGTCTATATTAACCTAACTACGTTTGTTTTATGACTTCTAGAATTTCATTTGTTTTCAACTTTAGACTTGCTTTTTGCGATCATGATTTGTCAATTTGAATAATTAGTTGATCTTGCTTTTTGTATTTCATTCAATAGTATATGCCCAATATGTTTGAAGCAGAAAATAAAAAGAAAGAAGATGCCAAGAGGAATAAGAAATCTTCTGGAGAGGACCAAGTAGGCTCTTCCAAGAAAATACTACAGAACAAGCGGAAGCAAAAAATTATTTATGGTACGTAATTAATTAATTCATCATCTTATACTTGACTTATGTTGATTATTTTTTCCTTGTTCACTTTAATACATTAAAAGAGAATTAATGTCTTTTATAATTTTAATCTTATTATTAAATAACTTTTTCAAAATTAATTAGATTATTAGTAGTCAAAAAAAATAATTTCAATGTATCATTTATAACTTTTTTTAGTAAAATAAAATTTTAACTAATATTCGTTCAAGGGAACAAGGGAAGCAATTCACAACTTTCCATGAAAGAAGGAAGGATGTTGACTATGAACAACAAATTATTCATGTTACATAATTTATTAGTTTATTCAAGAACTTATAAATGACATATACTATTAATTATCTTTCATTTGGTTATTTATGATTTTCAGGAGAGTTTGATAGCCTTGGTGAAGATAACCCATTGGATAATTAAAGTGCTACCTTAATAGACAATAACAATGACAATACATGTTTGTATCCCCTCCTTCAAGCTTGTGGGGTAATTGTTCAACACTTATGTTTATTTAAAAAAATATTATTGAGCATAATTGTTAAATATATTCCACAATATACTTTTCTATCTCCAATCATTTATTAAGAAACAATATGGATTTGCAGGAGTTAGAAAGTTAGAAATTCAAAAGAACGCAGCGAAAGCAACATAAGATGGGATCAAGAGGATTCTTTTGAGGAGGAACATCCTGACCAACAACAAGAAGAACATATGGACGGTATTTAAGGAATTTTACACCTTAAAAATTAAATTTATGTTAATTATCTAAAAAAAAATCCATATAAAGTAGAGAATTATCCTAAATTTATATCAATGAGCACATGGCAATTCAAACTCTTGCCCTAAATGGTACAAAACACATTGCTACCTAAAATACATTCATTAGATTGAAGCTTCAGTCACACTTTTTGAACTTCTATATATCATGCAATCTCACATATAATTTTCAGGTGAATCAGATCTCAACAAAATTGCATGTGAAGATGGTATCCCAAGAAATTCTGATCATATTATAAACGACAATATTTTCAACTATGGCTCGAGAATTTTGGCAAAAGATGAAAATGGTAGAAACTATCATATCAAACAAGAATTACCGAGAAGTACCAAATTTCGTTCCATCGATAACCTTTATAAGGTAATTCATATAAAGCTTATGTATATCTTCTTCCGTAACATCATGTATTTTCAACAAATTTCTAATAATATTCAACAATAAAAAAAAATTCACTTTGGATAAATACATATTTTACAAAATAAAATAAATTGTTGAACTTATTTTTTTATCTCATGAAATTTCCTTCCATTCCACAGTGTACTTCCAGGCTCTCACCAATTGAAGATGAATATAACTGTAATCGTCCAATTGAAAAAGACCCAAATATGAATCATTTAGTAAATGAAGGTTCAAGTATCAAAACAAACGAAAAGAATGTTGGTTGTAAGAGAAAAGGGAGAAACAACAATGGACAAAATGATGTTGATACTTCTTCACCGTAGGTTCAAGATTGCATTTTAATCATTTCTTTTAATCCTATCTCCAAGCTTAGGTTGTCTTTTAATCACTTTTTTGAATGTTGAATTTTATCATTTCATGTAAAACTTTATGCTTAAGTCGCCTTTATAAGCTTTATCAATTACTTCTCCAGTTCTTCTTTATTAACTACTAGGTAAATTACCCGTGCGAACTATGTTATTAAGCTCACATTGATCATTCGGTAATATTCGAATTTTTGATATATACACTACATTGTCAAGATCATTTTATCTTAAGGAAATCAAAAATCTTAAAAGTCCTATATATTTTTTATTTTTTATTTTTTATTTTTTATACAAAAAATATGAGTCATAGAGATATTTAAGTATAAGAAAGAAGTTTAAGAAATATCCATGGAAATAGTTGATCAGAAGTAATGAAATTTTCTAAAATCCAAGAACTTATAAAGAACAACATCAGACGTTAAATAAGAGACCAAAATGCCTCGAACAACAACACTCCCAAGTAAAGTGGAACATCACGTCCATACAAGAACATAATTAACTAATTCAAATGGAGGACATTCGACTCCTTTCTTATGACCCTAAAATTGTTAGTATCATAAATATTTTTCCTCATCATCTCAGAATAGTCAATACTATTGCTTAGGTTTCACATTACCAGCCCAACTTATTTGGAATTGAACCATAGTTGTTGTTATGATTGTATTATGCAGTTACAAAGAATTAATGCAATTATCAACCAAGCAATAGGCGACATCATTCATAACAGGATATTCAAAACCAAAATATTTACACATAACATATTAAAATCTCAAAACATAATTTTTTGAGTGCTTGTACTCACAAATATCCACAAATAATAATAAAGACAATCTTACTTTCCTAACAATTAAGAAAAATGCATGTTGCTTAACATAATTTTCAGAAAGATATTTTGACAATCTGTTTGGTTCTTTTAACAAACGTTAGCATTGGTTGCGTATTAGTTATCACATATTTATTGTTCTGTGCTATCAAATATAGCACAACCCACAAGAAAATTTCCCAAAAAGTATATGAATAAAACTATAGAAAGAGACAAAATAGAAGATAAATTTTCAATCATCCTCACTGAAATTTTTAACTGAGTTAAAAAAAGGCATAAAAATAGGGGGGGGGGGGAAATTGCAATAGATACATAGATTACTATAACTTATAGTAAAAGATTAAGCTTCATTAGATATGAGGAAAAAAAACATTGAGGAATGAAATACACTTCATAAGAAACTTAGTTAATGTATTTAAGCTCAACTCCCCTAAAGCTAAAAAAAAACGAAAATAATAGTGGAAAAAATAAAAGTTTTGTTATTAAAGAACCAAATATAATGAATTTAACCATTTTATCTATTTTATGAGTTGTGGACTGAGAGGTGCAGGAGTAGTAATGTGACATTGCGATTAAAATCATTTTTCTTTGTTTATATAAATAAACCTGTAGGAAGGGAATATAGAGAAGATCGATTTTCAATCATCCTTGCTGAAATTTTTAACAAAGTTTAAAAAAGGTCACCAAAATAGTAAAAAGAAATTTTCATAGTTACATGACTAATTATGACTTATGGTAAAGATTAATCTCCTTGAAGTAGGAGGAAGAAGACTTTAAGGAATGAAACAAACTTAATAAGAAACTTGCTTAATGTATTTGAATTAAACTACCCTATAACGAAAAACCTAAAAATAATAGTGGTAGAAAATCCCTCTATTTATACTAAACAAAGTGCAGGTTACAACTCTTTGGAAAATTTACAACCTTTCGGAAAGGTCACAACCTTACATAAAAATCACAATTTTTCATAAAAGTCACAACTTTTAATAAAAGTCGCAACTCTTCATAAAAGTCGTAACTTTTTCTAAAAGTCGTAACTTTTCATAAAAGTCGCAACTTTTCATAAAGTCATAGCTTTTCATGAAAGGGGAATATTAGTTTCGATAATAGATGAATTTAAAGGGGAATCCTTGTTTGTGGTGGAGCCACGTCAGCGGGCCTACGGTTCTCTTATATATATATACTAGGAAAACAAATCGCGCTTTGCGCGGGGGATGTCTACCCAACTATGATTGCATTATAAGGTGTGAGTCTACTTGGTTGTGTTTAATATAAATATGTATGAACCGATATGTATCAATAGTAATTGTATTGTAAATTTATTTCTTAGTAACAGAATATTTTGTAACATATAATTTTTTTTCTGTACCATGCCGTAGATGGAGATTTGAATTGTTGCTGTCCTTTTAACGATGCTGGAAGCCATTCTAAGGCATAGTTCTAATACATTACTGTAATTGATATGGAAAAGTATATATACGAAATAGGTGTAGACATCTTGTTTCTTATCAACTATTTCATTAACAAAAATGACATTATAGGTCTTGTGATTTGTATATAATCAAGCGCCGCTACTATAACATGTATCCACTATTATAGTTTGTGAATGTCTTCAGTATGTTATTATTAACAATACAGAACAATGTATAGCATGTTTGTCTATGTAAATAGTCGCCTGTGTGTGCATACTGTTCACCGAAATGTTGGCTATTTTATGATAGTACATGTGTCTTTTAATAGTGATGTTGAAATAATATCCACAGTTTGGGCCATAAGTTGTAGTAGCAGTCTTCCTATTCTATATCGTTATTTACTGGCTTGATTCAACAGACGTCATAAACCTGCTCTATCATAAGTTGTTTCATAAGTACCGTAATGTATACTACCAAATCCACTATCAAGCTGCCTTGTTTGATCTTCTATTGGTGGCTCGGGCTCCACACACAAGTGTTGCGTTTTTTATTGGCACCTCTGTGTTTGAATTCCACCCTACTCCATACCCTGATGCGTAATCTGATAAACATCAGCCATTAGTAAAAGTCATGTATGCCATATTCTGCGTAATCTTCCCACAAACTTATTCTTGCTTTGACAAACCTATCCGCCATAAAGAACCAATATAATAAATTACGGTAAGAAACAATATGATTAGTTAGAACACTACAGTAGTAAATGTGTATGGCTGAATGTCCATGATAAGGGGATGGTTTGTATGTTTTTTCTTGGGTGTAAATAAATGTAAAGTGAATAATAAATAAGATTAGTGGAGTACGGATCAATAAGAATGCGTATGCCGCGCTTCTTCCACTCAATTTGAACTGACACTCTCTACATCACCTATTCCACATTTGCATCCGACCACATCTACAAGTTCAAGAGGGAGAGTATTCAGAATATAAGTTTGAGAATGTGAGAATCTGAACTGATGGGAATAAGTATATGTAACACCCCGTATTCAAAACAGACCAAAAACCAGCTTTTCAGAAAAATATGCAGGTGCACATCGGTCGATGGGGTCAGAAACTCCCAAAAATCTCAGCCCAGGAAAATTAGTTAAGTCTTGGTCGACGGACGGACCTAAGGTCCGTAGGTCAGACTACGGTCCGTAGTCCGTGACCATCGATCGAGACCCTATTCAACCACTCTCTGACAAGAACCACGGATGATCAGCACGGTCCGTAGGTGTACCCATGTTCCGTAGGTCTGACCGTAGGTGGGAACTAACAGCCAGTTAAGAGGGAAATGCAGTAGGGTCAACTTCAAATGATCATAGCTCTCAGCAAAAAACTAATTAGGTGTCCCATGACATATTAACAGATACATAATTGAATTATCTTTCCATAGCCACCGACCTTGCTAAATTCAGAGTTTCGAGTAAACAGTTATCCCATTTTAGTAAAGGCATGTCGAACAGACCCAACCTACGGACCCAAACGACGGACCGTCGATGGAACGACCGACCGTCTGTACAGGCCGTCGTTTGGTCAGAGAGCAACTTACCCAGGGGTCTTTTGATCTTTTTCCACCTTGTTTAAACCTGAAGATATGTCGTTTTGACCCTAAATCATCAGATTTTAGTCAGTTTAAGCCTAGAAACATAACTAAAACTTACCTAAGTCAAAATCAAAATCAAAAGTTAGAAAATTAGAAGCAAGAAAGGAGAAAAAGCTCAAGAACCCTAGATGAAGAATGCAACAAGTTTCCAACAGTTCCAGCCACGTAATTTAAGTATTTTTCCGTGAATTTCATCACCAGGTATGTGGGATTTCACTAGTGGGTTGCTTTCACCCATTGGGTCCCTAGTTTTCAGTCAGTTCTTGATTCTCTTCTCATGATTAAACCTAGGGTTCCTAGAATTACAGCAAAACTTTATGATTTAGTTAAAGTATACGTTCCAAATCAGATTATCATGTTATTACTCAGATTATCGCATGAATTTCAGAACCCTAGCTTTGTATTTCTTTAGTTCTTGAATTACACATGCTATGTTAGATATTTCAGTTGCTTCAGATATACATGCCTCAGTTATAAATGCATAATTACCAGATTAATTGTTGCATTCTCAATTTGTATGTTTAGTGATGAGCTATCCAGTATTTACAGAAACTCAGTCATAATCAGTTAATTAGAAAATTCATTTGGAGTAGCATAATACCAAGTTGGACTAGGGTTCAACGTACTCAAATAGTCACAGAACTACTAGCCAAGTAGGTTGTAAGTACCCTCTGTGGGCAATCAGTTTAGTGATCACGCCAGCATGCCTTTATACCTTTGGCAGGGTATATTGCGTCCTCTCCATGGGGCGTATACATCGGACTCCACATTTAGCTCATGTGGTTTTATTATCGGTTATTAGTAGCTCCCACAGTTCAGTCAGACTCTCCGCATTGACCATTTATCAGTATATTCAGTATTAAGTTTCATCATGTTATAAATTGGTCATTGCATCCAGTTAGCTCAGAATTCAGTATATCATGTTCAGATTATTATACTTGCTTTTGTGCTTGTTCAGTTATGTTTTATTTCAGCCTTACTCTATCCTACATGCTCAGTACCTTCAAGTACTGACGCATACGTGCGCTATATCTTCTCGTGATGTACGTTCAGGTTCTCAGCATCCAGATGACGCATCGATCGATTTCCGATCTCCAGTTCAGCAGATTCAGTGGTGAGTCCTCATTCTCCGAGGACAACAGTCATGAGTTTAATTTCAGTCTTCAGTCATTTAGTTTCAGTTTTGATAGATTTAGCTGGGGCTTGTCCCAGTATTTCTAGTCCAGTTTAGAGGCTTATTTCAGACATAGTTAGTTTCAGCTTAGCGTTGAGCTGATATTTTTTTATACTAAACTCATCATTTTTCATATATCTCAGATTTAGCATATGGGTATTCCCCATCTTTTCATTTTAAGTATGATTTAGCTTCCGCAACAGTTTATTATTCTTTAGTATGCTCATGATCATGCAAACAGGGTTAGCTTGGGATCACTTGTGGTCCTAGGTTCCGTGTCCGCGTCTCGGGGGTAGTTCAGGGCGTGACAAAACTTGGTATCAGAGCACTAGGTTTAAGTGTCCTAGAATGTCTGAAAAACCGCACTAAGTAGAGTCCTTTTCATGGGTGTGAAGTGCACCACATCTAATGAGAGGGAGGCTATAATATGTTTTAGGAAAACTTCACTTTGGTGTTACTCTTATCGTGCGTAAGGTATGATCTAATCCCATTCTAACTTGACGTTCTATGTTTCAGATTATGCCTTCTCGTAGATCTAACGCTAGGAATGTGAATGCCAGGAATGCAAACACAACTCCTCCAGTCCCAGATCAAGAAGTCTCCAATGCTGAGTTAAAGAATGCCATACAAATGTTGGCTCAGAGTATGACCCACAAGAACAATCGAGTTGCTCCTCTGAATGAAAATGGTGGATCAGCAGCAGCAAGGGTTCGTGACTTTTTTAGGATGAATCCGCCTGAGTTCTTAGGATCGCAGACTAATGAGGATCCTCAGAATTTCTTGGACGAAATCAAGAAGATCTTTGAGGTGATGCAGGTTAATGGGAATGATCGGGTTGAGTTGGCGTCATACCAGCTGAAAGACGTGGCTCATATCTAGTACACTCAGTGGAATGAGAATAGGGGTGCAAATGCAGCTCTTATTACTTGGGAGTGCTTCAGTGAGACTTTTCTCGACAGGTTTTTCCCAATAGAGTTGAGAGAAGCAAAGGCTCAAGAATTCATGAACTTGAGTCAGGGAAACATGACAGTCCAAGAGTATGGGCTGAAGTTTAACCAACTCTCCAGGTATGCTCCTCACATGGTTACTGACTCCAGGGCGCAGATGAATAATTTTTTGTATGGAGTGTCAGATTTGGTGAAAACTGAGTGCGGAAATGCTATGTTACTTGTAAATATGAACATCTCTAGGCTTATGACTCATGCTCAGCAGGTTGAGGGTGATAATCTTAGGGAATAGGCTAAGGAAAATAAGAAGGCTAGGATTGGGAACTATGACTATTCTCAGCAGAAATCGGGTGGTGGAAATCGCTAGCAGGGTCAGCAGAAGTTTTCAACTCTAGCCCCTTCATCAGCTAGTGTTCCATCCTCCAAGAACAGGTATGACCAGAAGGGTAGAGCACCAGGCTCTAAGTCTCAGGAAAGTGTTTCAGGCACCAAGACTTACCCCACTTGCCTTAAGTGTGGTAAGAACCATCCGAGCGAGTGTCTTGCAGGAAAAGAAGGATGTTTTAGGTGCGGTCAGTCTGGTCACAGGTTGAGGGATTGGCCTTCGAGACAGGGTCAAGGAGGTGGAAATGGTAGAGCTCAATCTACACCTTCATCAGCACCAACAAATTGCCCGACTCAGCAGGGTAACTCATCTGGTACAGGTGGCGGTCAGTGCCAGAACAGGTTGTATGCTCTTCAGGCTCGCCAGGACCAGGAAGGTTCTCCTGATGTAGTCACTGGTACGTTACGAGTCTTTGACCTTGATGTTTATGCATTTTCAGATCCAGGGGATACTCTTTCTTTTGTAACTCCTTACATAGCAGTCCAATTCAGTGTCAATTCAGAAACTCTCTCAAAACCTTTCTCAGTCTCTACTCCAGTCGGTGACCCAATTATAGCTAGACGGGTATACAGAAATTGCCCTGTCACAGTCTCTCAGAAAGTCACCTCAGCAGATCTAGTAGAGTTAGAAATGGTAGACTTCGATGTCATTCTATGCATGAATTGGTTACATTCATGTTATGCCTCAGTCGATTGTAGAACTAGGATTATTCGTTTCCAGTTTCCAGAAGAACCAATCTTAGAATGGAAGGGTAGTAGCTTAGCGCCTATGGGTCGATTTATTTCTTACCTTAAGGCCAGAAAGATGATCTCTAAGGGTTATCTCTATCATCTAGTTCGGGTTAAAGATTCTAGCTCTGAAACCCCTACACTTGAGTCAGTTGCAGTAGTCAGTGAATTTGCAGAAGTGTTTCCAGAAGATCTTCCTGGAGTTCCTCCTGAAAGGGAAATCGACTTTGGAATTGATCTCCTTCCAGATACCCAGCCTATTTCTATTCCTCCTTACAGAATGGCTCCAGCAGAGCTTAAGGAATTGAAAGAGCAGTTGAAAGACCTTCTAGATAAGGGTTTCATCAGACCTAGCATTTCACCATGGGGTGCACCAGTGTTGTTCGTAAAGAAAAAAGATGGTTTCCTCTGAATGTGTATTGACTATAGACACTTGAATAAGGTCACAATCAAGAATAAGTATCCCATCCCCAGGATTGATGACTTGTTTGACCAATTTCAGGGTTTTAGCCATTTCTCAAAGATAGACCTCAGATCGGGTTATCATCATCTTAGAGTCAGAGATAGTGACATTTCAAAAACAGCCTTCAGAACTCGGTATGGTCATTATAAATTGTAGTTATGTCGTTTGGACTAACCAATGCTCCTGCAGCTTTCATGGATTTGATGAACAGAGTGTTCAAATAGTACTTGGACTAGTTCGTTATCGTCTTCATTGATGATATTCTCATTTACTCTAGGAATGAGGAAGAATATGCAAGTCATTTAAGAGTTGTTCTGCAGACTCTCAAAGATCGCCAGTTATTCGCTAAGTTTAGCAAATGTGAGTTCTGGTTGCAATCTGTTGCTTTCCTTGGTCACATTATATCTAGCGAAGGGAACCGAGTGGATTCACAGAAGATAGAAGCAGTGAAACAATGGCCCACACCACCTCTGACAGATATTAGAAGTTTCTTAGGTCTAGCGGGTTATTACAGAAGGTTCGTGGAAGGATTTTCATCCATAGCCTCACCATTGGCAAGGTTGACACAGAAGATGGTCAAGTTTCAATGGTCAGATGATTGTGAGAAAAGTTTTGCAGAGTTGAAAACTAGATTGACTACAGCTCCTGTTTTGACTTTACCAGAGGGGTGAGATGGTTATGTGATCTATTGCGACGCATTCAGAGTTGGCCTTGGTTGTGTATTGATGCAGCGAGATAAGGTTATAGCTTATGCTTATAGACAGCTTAAGGTGCATGAGAAGAACTATCCAACTCATGACCTTGAGCTTATAACAGTGGTGTTTGCACTCAAGATATGGAGACACTACTTGTATGGTATTCATGTAGATGTGTTCACTAACCATAAGAGCCTTCAATATGTGTTCACCCAGAAAGAGTTGAATCTTCGCCAGAGGAGATGGCTTGAGTTACTTAAGCATTATGATATGAGTGTGCATTATCATCCTGGTAAGGCGAATGTAGTAGCAGACGCTCTTAGTAGACTATCTATGGGTAGTGTAGCCCATGTTGAAGAAGAAAGAAAGTAGCTAGTGAAGGATGTTCACAAGCTTGCTCGCTTGGGAGTTCGCCTTATGAGCATATCAGACAATGGAGTAACAGTTCAGAATGGGGCAGAATCTTCTTTGGTAGTGGAGGTTAAGGAAAAGAAAGACAGTGATCCAATCTTGCTTGAACTAAAAGGTGCAGTCCACAATCAGAGAGTGGAGGTTTTCTCCAAAGGGGGAGATGGTGTACTTCGCTACCAGGGTAGATTGTGTGTTCCTGATGTGGGCGAGTTGAGACAACATATTCTTGCAGAAGCCCATAACCCCGGATATTCTATTCACCCAGGTGCCACTAAGATGTACCGCGATCTGCGGGAAGTCTATTGGTGGAATGGCATGAAGAAGGATATAGCAGATTTTATGAGTAAATGCCCTAATTGTCAGCAAGTCAAGGTAGAACATCAGAAACCAGGGGATATGACTCAAGAGATCGACATTACTACTTGGAAATGGGAAGTGATCAATATGGATTTCATCACAGGTTACCGCGTACTCAAAGACAACATGACTCCATTTGGGTGATACTTGATAGGATGACTAAGTCTTCTCGCTTTTTGACGGTAAAGACTACAGATTCGGCAGAGGACTATGTCAAGCTTTACATTAATGAAATTTTGAGGTTGCATGGGGTTTATTTGTCTATCATCTCAGATAGAGGTCCTCAGTTTACCTCTCATTTCTGGAAGTCGTTTCAGAAGCGTCTTGGTACTCAAGTTAACCTTAGCACAACATTTCATCCTCAGACGAATGGACATGCAGAGCGTACTATTCAGACCCTAGAGGATATGTTGAGATCTTGTGTGATCAATTTCAAAGTTAGTTGGGATGATCACCTCTCTCTGATTGAGTTTGCCTACAATAATAGCTACCATTCCAGCATTCAGATGGCCCCTTATAAGGCTTTGTATGGGCGTAGATGTAGGTCTCCTGTTGGTTGGTTTGAAGCAATTGAAGAAGCCTTGATAGTGCCAGATTCAGTCCTTATGCTATGGAGAAAGTGCAACTAATTAAAGAGAGACTTAAGACAGCCCAAAGTCGTCAGAAATCTTATGCAGATGTAAGGAGAAGGGAACTAGAGTTCCAAGTTGATGATTGGGTTTTTCTGAAAGTGTCACCTATTAAAGGGGTGATGAGATTTGGCAAGAAAGGGAAGCTCAGTCCTAGATATGTAGGCCCTAACAAGATCTTGAAAAGGGTTGGCAAGGTGGCATATGAGTTAGAGTTACCAGCAGACTTAGCAGCAGTGCATACGGTCTTCCACATCTCACTCTTGAAGAAAAGTGTGGGTGACCCAGCCTCTATAGTGCCATTAGAGAGTGTGGCGGTGAAGGATAGTCTTTCTTATGAGGATTTACCAGTTGAGATTCTTGACCGTCAGTTTAGAAAGTTGAGAAATAAAGAAGTCACTTCAGTTAAGGTTTTGTGGAGGAGTCAGTCCGTAGAGGGAGCTACTTGGGAAGCAGAAGCAGCCATGAAAGCCAAGTATCCTCACCTTTTTCCTTCCGATTCCACTCCAGCTTGAGGTAATAGTTCCTCTTATATTTTCCAGTCATTCATGCGTGAATTCAGTCTTAGAATCATGTTCCCTCAGTTTGTACTTGCATTTTCAGCGTATTTGCATGTTCTCGGAACTCAATTCAATCAGAAACTCAATTCTCAGTGTTTAGTTGTATAGTCTGCAGCTCTCTCCCTCTATTTCAGCTAGTTTAGTCTTCATTCGAGGACTAATGTTCCCAAGGGGGAGATAATGTAACACCCCGTATCCAAAACAGACCAAAAACCAGCTTTTCAGAAAAATCTACAGGTGCAACCAACGGAGGCATCGACGGACCGTAGCCTGACCCATGGTCCGTCCTGCACATCCGTCGATGGGGTTAGAAACTCCCAAAAGTCTCAGCCCAGGAAAATTAGTTAAATCTTGGTCGACGGACAGACCTACGGTCCGTAGGTCAGACTACGGTCCGTAGTCCATGACCGTCGATCGAGACCCCATTCACCCACTCTCTGAAAAGAACCACGGATGACCAGCACAGTCCGTAGGTGGACCCACGGTCCGTAGGTCTGACCATAGGTGGGAACTAACAGCCAGTTAAGAGGGAAATGCAGTAGGGTCAACTTCAAATGATCATATCTCCCAGCAAAAAATGAATTAGGTGTCCCATCACATATCAACAAATAGATAATTGAATTAGCTTTCCATAGCCACTAACTTTGCTAAAATCAGAGCTCCGAGTAAAACTTTATGCCCATTTTAGTAAAGGCCTCCCGAACATACCCAACCTACGGACCCAAACGACGGACCGTCGATGGAACGACGGACCGTCTGTCCAGGCCGTCGTTTGGTCCGACAGCAACTTACCCAGGGGTCTTTTGGTCTTTTCCCACTTCGTTTAAATCTTAAGATATGTCGTTTTGACCCTAAATAATCAGATTTTAGTCAGTTTAAGCCTAGAAACATAACTAAACCTTACCTAATTCAAAATCATTAATCAAAAGTTAGAAAATTAGAAGCAAGAAAGGAGAAAAAGCTCAAGAACCCTAGTTCAAGAACGCAACAAGTTTCCAGTAGTTCCAGCCACGAAATCTAAGTACTTTTCCGTGAATTTCATCACCAGGTATGTGGGATTACACTAGTGGGTTGCTTCACCAATTGGGTCCCTAGTTTTTAGTCAGTTCTTGATTCTCTTCTCATGATTAAACCTATGGTTCCTAGAATTACAGCAGAACTTCATGATTTAGTTAAAGTATACGTTTCAGATCAGATTATCATGTTATTACTCAGATTATCGCATGAATTTCAGAACCCTAGCTTTGTATTTCTTTAGTTCTTGAATTACACATGCTAGGTCAGATATTTCAGTTACTTCAGACATACATGCCTCAGTTATAAATACATAATTACCAGATTAATTGTTGCATTCTCAGTTTGCATGTTTAGTTTTGAGCTATGCAGTATTTTACAGAAACTCAGTCATAATCAGTTAATTACAAAATTCATTGGGAGTAGCATAATACCGAGTTAGACTAGGGTTCAGCGTACCCAAATAGTCCCAGAACTACTAGCCAAGTAGGTTGTAAGTCCCCTCTGTGGGCAATCAGTTTAGTGATCACGCCAGCATGCCTTTATACCTTTGGCAGGGTATATTGGGTCCTCTTGATGGGGCGTATACATCGAACTTCACATTTAGCTCATGTGGTTTTATTATCTGTTATTAGTAGCTCCCACAGTTCAGTCAGACTCTCTGCATTGACCATTTAACAGTATATTCAATATTCAGGTTCATCATGTTATGAATTGGTCATTGCATCCAGTTATCTCAGAATTTAGTATATCATGTTCAGATTATTATACTTGCTTTTGTGCTTGTTCAGTTATGTTTTATTTCAGCTTTACTCTATCCTACACGCTCAGTACCTTCAATTACTGACACATACGTGCGCTACATCTTCTCGTGATGTAGGTTCAGGTTCTCAGCATCCAGATCACGCATCGATCGATTTCCGATCTCCAGTTCAGCAGATTCAGTGGTAAGTCCTCATTCTCCGAGGACAACAATCATGAGTTTAATTTCAGTCTTCAGTCATTTAGTTTCAGTTTTGCTAGATTTAGCTGGGGCTTGTCCCAATATTTCTAGTCCAGTTTAGAGGCTTATTTCAGACATATTTAGTTTCAGCTTAGCGCTGAGTTGATATTTTCTTTGTATTAAACTCATCATTTTCATATATCTCAGATTTAGCATATGGGTATTCCTCATCTTTTCATTTTAAGTATGATTTAGCTTCCGCAACAGTTCATTATTTTTTAGTATGCTCATGATCATGCCAGCAGGGTTAGCTTGGATCACTTGTGGTCCTAGGTTCCGTGTCCGCGTCTCAGGGGTAGCTCGGGGCGTGACAGTATACCTGAGAGGATGGTATTGTTATTGACTCTTGGTCGAATAATGTTTGGTTGAATAAACTGGATGGCAGTTATCCGCAAAAATGTTATTTTAAAATCGGATCATAATGGTATGTACTCTCTAGTAATTTCAGCCACTTTAAAGTTGCTAATAATGATAACAGCGTCTTCGCTCAAATTATGTTGAAACCTATTAACTTGGTTCTTCAAAATTACAACGTGAATCAAAGTTCCCTGATCAATGTCATTTGATAAGTGTGTGCACAGAAGCAAAACAAATAGTGTATTATATATTTAAACAGAATTGGCATTACCTTTTCATCAATAAGTACCATATCCAGACTTATCATGTAGTTTCCTCGCTTGTAGTTTCTAAATTTCCATATCCTGCAAACGCGTACTCTTACCAACAAGTTATCCCTAGCAGTATACAATTCTGAGGGAAGTGAATATGCCATATTTGATAAAACTTTTCAGATAGTAGAAGAATAATTGTGAGTTGATTAGGGAAGTCTGTGAGAAGTTATAGTTAATGGGTGTATAGAGGGAGAAAGCCATTATATAGACGGTGCTCCAATGTCAAAGAGGTTGTAATCCGTTCCGAAGAGACGCATTCTTTCGCGGGCAAGTGCCATTTAGCAGACGCAATGTTTGAGAAAAATTATGTGAACCGTTTCATTCGCCTAGCTCGAGAGTTGGAGTTTTTGTCAATGTTGTGATGAATCATGATGGCTTATTTGACATTAGTTTGTGGCGTGGTTGATTCAAATCTAACTCTACATTAGTTGATGACTGTGATCAACATTAAATCTAACTTTGACACTATTTTTAAAGACCTTAGGTTTAATTGTAAGATTTGGTAGATATCAAATTATTTTTTTAATAGTTCAAATTTGTCCATATATGTTATTATAACTTAGATTATCCCCGTAAAGTTGCTTATGCATTTAATTTTGTACGTACCATTTATAATATTTGCATATGGAAGGACTCAAATTTTGTGGTAATAGTATAGTTTGAGAGTTAGCCTATTTTATTAAGTCAGCATGATCGGCTTGAAAAAATTGGCAACATGTGTTGCGCCTAGAATATAGTGCCACGTACGTCAAAAATTGGTAGAAAATTAATTAGAAAATAATTACAGAGGTAATAGGACCTTAGCATTGTATGAGATTGCGGGCATAAGTTGTGGGTAATTATGCATTTTCTCTATCTTTAACATGGTAGTATTGGGTTCAGTTTGTGCTAGTATTTCATTTCATATTGTCCTTTAACAGGCAAGCATGTACATTTGAAAATTGAGGAAGTAACTTAAGCTTGGCGTTAGCATTGCAGGTAGGAATGGAGAGACAGGGAGTGATGATAAATTGGTGATCACATAGGCTATTATGTATGAAAAAACTTGATGCATTCTGTACATCAATCGCATGTTAATGTTATCGTTATATGTTTTATTAGTTGGAGGGTAATTACTTCGTTTAACTATGTTCAAAAAATCTCCACATATATTTCAGTGTATACTTTTCCAGTTTAGTAACTACAGGAACTTGGTGACGATATATTAGTTCCATTTGAATCAGTAATTTCTGGAATATGAGAAAGTATTTTGGGATAATAGTATGTGTCCATAAGTTTACGAAACAGGGAAATAGTATTGTAACATATATAGTTGTTTTAAACTTGGAAGTTTAGTAATTATAGAAAACCATTATGTTATGATACTAACTATTGTTAAAGAAAATTATGTGGAATGAAAGCCAAGAGAACCCCATGTTATCAAGTGTTAGAATGTTTGGGGAAATGCTGCAGACTAATGATAATTGAAGAAAGCTAGAATGATGATTCATCAACATAATGAATAGGCGATTATCGTTGCAATTTGAATTAAATAACACTTTATTTAGTAACTGTCATGTTAATGATGGGATACATGACCTGCACATTATATAAATATATCGTAGGAAGAATCTCAATAATGTTCTTCAGGACTATAAAATGCTACACAGTAGTACCTTGTCCTTTGTTGTAGGCTTCAGTATATATAGCATGGGTAATGCTAATTGGTTAGTGTTTTCAGTTAAATTCATGTTATTAAATGGGCAGAATAGTTAATGAAGGATAGATACAATTATAATGTGTGTTGTAACATAATACAAATAGAATAGGAGGCAGTTGTTCAAAATTAAATGACATTGCAGGAACAATCTCCGTTATGGCCTTGTGATGGTTCCATGCTTCTGGTATGAGTGAAGGCCCTCAGGTGGGCATGTTGTTGGCAGATGTAGTTAGTTCTCAGTTTCGATAGGTGATCGTAAGTCCATTGAACGGGGTTCGGAGGTAGTTTGGTTACTGAACGAAGAGTAAAGGCAAGTGTTAACTGGGACCAACAACTATGAAATAGAAGTTATAATGTGGGAATTACCTGAAAATTCGATAAGAGGGTTTAGCTTTGAATGGTCCGATGCGGTTATTTCTTCAATCGATATAGTCCTGGTTATTTATAGATTATAGAAAATTGAACATCACTTAACGGGTGAGTTGAAATTACGGTGAAGGGTGTGAGGGTGAGACAGACAATAAAAAGTGAAAGACGTAAATATGCATATGTATGTTCCCACCTGATTACCTGGTTTGTTTTAGGTTTTGATTAAGTTTAGTTGCAGCCACAACAGGAGGGAGTTCTTTTTTTTCTATAGTAGGACTCCTGATATGCGAAATAGACAGCCACAACATGAGGGAGTTCTTTTGCGTCTATAGTAGGACACCTGGTAGTCGATAGAGAAAAATAGAAGAGTTAAGCATTGGACTAATAAAATAGGACATTAAAGTGTGAACCGGGAGAAGAGGCAGCACATTCATAATATTTATGTGTGCTTATATGTTGTAGCAATTAGAGAACGTGAAGGGTCTGAGGGTGCCACAACCAATAAATGGTGAAAGGTGTACATTTAAGAATGTAGGGGGAGAGTTGATTACCTGAATTAAAGTAGGGATTTCTTTGAGTTTCTTTGCATCCAAAGCAGGAGACAGTTCTTCTGTGTCCGTAGTAGGACTCCTGAAAGACGATAAAGAGGAGTAATACCTGTTAAGCATTGGAATAAAAGGAAGGGGATGAAAATATGAACCGGAGAAGAGGCACCATTGGCCATGGAGAAACAAAGAGCGTAAAGGGTGCATGAGAAGCACAACAAAGGGTGGGAGTTTTTGACAAAAGGATAACAAATGTTACACTCAAATAGATACGATCGATTAACAACAAAACTTGCTACCGATGCCATATATATATTAACTATAATTTTTATAATAAAAATGAGATATGTAATGTATAGAAGGAATACTCAAATCTAATTGTACAATAACATTCTCTCCATAATCAAATACAGTTGGTTAAAAGTTAATACAAGGGTCTTTACATAGTTTCATGTGGGAAAGATGGATGGGTTAGAAAGTGAGGGACATATTCATGGTAGTGAAGCACAAGTGAAATTAGTAATACAATTTTTTATCAAAAAACATCATAAGCTTTCTTTAAGAATAATAATAACAGTACAACCCTTGTGGAAGGAGAAGTGCAGAAGTTAACCGTGGAATATGTATGGAAGTACAATAAGTAAATTTGTTTTATTTTAAAATTCTATAAAAAAAAAACAGCCCTTGTGCAAGCAGGAGTAGAGATTAGAACCACGGAGTATGTAAGTTAGTGTTTCGAATAAATTAAGTATGTGTATACGTTTGTTCAAATACATTGTATTAATTAAACACATATGTAGGATTTGGGCCTGCCGAATGATCTGTCCAGAATGTAGGCAAGAATTGGGTTACTTTGATGGAGGGTGGTGAGGGAGAGGTAGCGCTAACATGATTTTAACAGGCGTTGAAAATTAAAGGCGTAGGGAAGGGTGAAACACCAAAAATTAGCGCTAACACAATTTCATTTCGGATCCTTGGTTAGGGTTGAGAGAGTCACTAGGCCACTTGAGAATTGTTTTTCATTGTTGTTGGTCCTGAATCAACTGACACTATTGATTCCATATGAACTAAAGTTGCCATAAATAATATTTTTGGTTCTTTTATGCAACTTTAGTATCATAACATTTTTTTCAAACTTCTTGAACTGCTATTGGTTTGGATTTGTTGCAAAGGCCTAAGATATCCTCAATGTCCACCACTATCCCTTTTGTTGTTTCCGCATTAGCTTCCAAAGTAGAGATCTCAAACTCGAGTGGTACCATATCATAGCACCTAGCTAGGTGCAAGGCATGAGACTCCTCTTCACTCCTTTTGACTATTGGATAAGGATTATTATCTCCCTCATATCTTTTCCTAACATGGTCCTAAGAGCTCCGAGTTCAAACTTGAAATTGACCGCCCATTGGCACCGAGTGAAGTGCATTTTGAGAAGTTTTCCTATTCTTAGGAGAGTTAGAGTAGTTCCTTTTCACCCCAATTGAGCTTTTCTGCTACGACCTTAAGCCAAAAATTGGCTTATCATATTTGATTCACGACATGGACATGGGTCGGTATAGGGAAAACCACTCTCAAACATATGGTCACAAAAAACTATAAAGACAACTATTCACAATTTAGAGAGAAACAAGTAAACTAGAAATCCTAAATCAATTCAATGTCTAATTTCTCCCCGGCAATGGCACCCAATTTCTATAACACTAAATTACCCTCAAAACAAATTCTAAGAGTAAGTGGTTGTCATCAATAAAAATATCTGACTAAGAGTTAGAGTCAAATCCCACAACGAACAATTTGTCGGCAATTGAAAAGTTAAAGGATAAATAGATACTGGTTTGAATCTGAACATGCAATCTACAAGACTAGTAAAGAGAAAGCGAGTTTGCTAAGAAAATAAAGGATTTAGGCAAAGACAATATCAAGCGGGGGATATTTGAGATTGGGAAATTTGGAAGTCAACCCTCATTCAACAATCCATTGCCATCTCAAATCAATTAAAGGTTGACTATATCATTATGAATCAACACTTATCTCCTTTATGCCTCAAAGTGTTTTATCAAAAAATCTCCTTCGGGTTCAATTGTGTTCAACAGAAAGCAATCCAATACTTTAATCTGAATCCATATTTCTAGCATTCAACAAAGTAAATCAAAATTATCTCCTTGTCTCAAATTTAGGAATCAAAGTCAAACATGACTATTACTCTAATTCTCCACTTTATGAATTCTTATTCGAGAAATCTGCAAAAATCAGAAGCTAGATTCAAGCATGCACTCTCAAATCATAGATTAAAGCATGAAAATAAGATTAAACCCTAATGATGAAAGCACACAATCACAAACAAAAGCATCAGAGTGAACAATCAAAATCCAAACAATTTGTCTATTTTTAGCACAAAACCCCAATCTCAATCAGACAATTTTACCCATAGTTCTAGAAATTTAAATAAATGAAATAAAGAAAGAAATAAGAGATTTTAGTAATAAGAACATAATCGTCAAATCCAAATGTTAATTTTGAGTCGACTTGCAAGTCTCAACCCTAACTGAAATCTACAAGTACTTTTCTAATCTAAGATAAGAAGATGGAATTCTCTCGAGAGGATTATTGCATACAAGATGGATAGATGAACAATGATTGTTGGTGTCACGACTCAAAAATAGACGTGATGGAACTCGCCTTATCCCACCAAGACAAGTCAGCCTAAAACTCAACCATTACAATAAAAATGCGGAAAATTTACTATCAACTTCAAAATGCCCCCAAAATCTGGTGTCATGTGTACAAGCCTCTAATGTATTACAATTGAATCAAAAGAAAACACTAGTCTCAATGAACTTGTTTTTAGAATAGAACAAGATCATAATTAAGGAGAAAGAAAGTCCGCTGAGACGACAAACAACTACCTCACAAATCTCCAAGAAGCCTCGGAAAAGAAGAGAATGACAAGTACAACAAAAATCCAGGCTCGTAATCTACAAAAAAAATTGTAGAAGCAAGGGGTGGGAACCAAACCACAAGGTACTCAGCAAACAAACCTCTAAACACAAGCTAAGGGGATGAAATACGGGTACTCGTACCACCCCAATTGAACATCCCCAACTACAACCTGCATAAAAATTAGCCCAACTTAACAGCTCAGAGTTTACATAAAACATAGCTCAACAACAACACTTAGACAAATTACATATCCTCCACAACAACACTTTGACAAATTACATATCATCAACAACAACACTTCAACAAAATACATATCCTCAATAACAACACTTCAACAAACTACATATCCTCAACAACAAGCTCAGTATTCATTAATCAAAAGTTCCGCAGAAAGACATTCGCAAGATCAGCAAAACACAATATCAAGTTCACTAATGATAAGTATGTGAAATGCAATGGAATGCAATGACAAGTATAATGATGCATTTCTGACCTACTGATATACACACGCTGTCTCTAAGTCCGGGACACATGAGGGACATATCTGTCCATGAATCTGTCACGGCGTACGACACGATCCTCGATAATAGTTAATCATCGCGGCGCGCGATATGTCCCTCAAAATATAGTATCCATCGCGATGCGAGATACGTCCCTCGAAATAGTACATCCTCTTTAAGTTCTCATTCTTTCTCAATGCACATAACACTTGTCACAACCATGTCTTAAAATAATGCAAATGACATGTTCACAAATAAAGAGGATATGACCATTTTCATAACACTGCACAATTCACAAAAAAATCAACAATGATTCAACAAGCCTTTCGAACCATTCTCCGTTATCAACACATCACACACAAGCAATTATTCACATTGCCTTTTATTACCCTTTGTTTTCATCATTAGAATTAATCAATGTAGACAAGTCAACCCATCACCAAGTCTCATTACTCCCAAACATATACCACAAGGAAATACACGCATTTCATACACTTAGCAAGGGTTTAGAAATTCACTTGCCTCAAATAATCGAACAATCACTCTGGGACTTGAACCTTCCCATTTCGCTGAACTTCCAACTCAAAGCAATCTATAATAAATTAACACACTAAGATATTAAAACTAACAACACCCATACAATATGGCTGACTTAGACCAAAAAACTCACCTCAATCTATAGTCAAGTTCCTAATTGGATTCCATTTAACATGTCAATTCTCATGTTTTCCAAATTTCAAGTCTAGGGTTAAGTTTTATTCTCCAAATAACATAACTCTACTAGTATCATATTATACAATAATCCTTAATCTTTAATTACCTATCTTAATATATTAAAATTTAAATCATAATATGATAATCATAAGAAACTTTTCAACCCGATTTTGATTAATTAGAGTCACTGCGTCAGTAACCTAAACGCTACAAAGTAAATCTGTCAACATTGACCGATGTTACACCAAAAATTTAAATTTTTCAGTGACTTTATGTGCAACCAATCATTATTTAATTGTTGACCATTAATAATCTCATAATAATTATAGAAAAATCACATTAAATCATCAATAATTTTCAACCAAATTTCCCTATGCTCTGTCCAACATTAATAATATCAACAATTGCTCCTAATCTTCCAATATCTATAATCCATTATATTTAATAAAAAAATGTTTCATACCTTTTTGCGCCGCACCAAAATTTTCCATCGACTTTTCCTTGTTCTTGTTATATTTTTTTTATTTATTGTTCGTGTATAATGCTACTGTTGCGAACAACAGCAACAACCTTTAACCTATTTTTTTTAAAATTATTATTCTCATTATTATTTTGGGCTTGACCCATTTATTTTCTTTTCATTTATTATTAACAATAGAAATAATCATTTATTAGGTGTACAAATTATATCACTCTCACAAGTCATAAATCATTTATAAAAATTATTAAAAAGGGATTAACTCAGAAAATAGGTAAAATTTATAAAACGACTAACAGGGTCGTTACATTATCCATCACTAAAATACATGTTCGTCCTCGAACATAAAGAAAAAGAACAAGGAAGAATAACCAACATGACCAAAAGAATGAGGTATGATTTTTAAAGTCGTGTTGATCTCTCCAAGTAAGTTCCTCCTTAAAACCATTTCATCAAGATCAACTACTAAGAAATGAACTTTCGAATAAAACTTTGGAAGATCTACATATCAAGACTGATTATCAAGCCACAAACTAACCAATGAACTCAGTCTAAATTGAAACCTACTAGACCATAATACAACCATCAGGACAAATCTTTTCTCACATAACAAAAATAACATTCTGAACCGATACAATCTACTACCAGAAGTGAACTTTAACCAACAACCACACCCATAACGCACAAACTATCACATATGTTATCAAGATTTCCTTTTCACAACACAATCTTCCCACAAACTTAAGTTATAAAACTCAGTTGTTTAGACATCAAATACTCACCAAGGGATGATCAAACTTATCTAACCCATCGAAGGAAATGATTAAGTAAACATCCAACAAACGATACACTCCAAATGCAGAATCTCTGACAACACTTTTAGACAATTGTAACTCTTCATATATAGTAGCTCTTTTATAAGTTTCCATAAGCAATGTTCTACGTGTAGAATCACTAGTATACTTAACTATCCCAAACAACACCAAATCTTTCATAACTGAAATGAACTAGTCTAACTAAGGACGTCATCCTACCAAGAGGACAATCACAAGATCGGTACACCCGATCCATCACTAGGAATTCACCGGTATATATGAATCACGTGTCTGTATAGGTAGCGAATCATACTCTAAACCATATCTAAAACGAAGTAGATGTTCATATAAGAATTTACAGAACCAGAGTCGAATAAGATTAAATATTTCTTTCATAGTGCCCATATCAAACATTTTCATTCATATAACTCTATCTCATTAATTTTCTAGTTACCCACAATCATCAATCTAGTACAAACTATAATTGCGCATATATTTATTTTATCGAACCACATATGTTCTTCATAGTACATCACTAGGGTCAACACTCTTAATGCTTACAGAACATCATAGCTACACCAGCTATTTACCTTATTCTCAACCCGTCATTTGTATTAAAATTTTCTTAGCAAATACATTATATCGCCTCTAAAATTTCCAAACTATGGCTCGCTCTCTTTCCATCTAGGCATTTCATGATAAATACAGGTCACATCCAAGACTGATAACACTAATTCAAAATTTAACAGTACTTTACCATCTAGATACAATAATTGAATCACACTCAATGTCAACTTCACGCAATTTTTCAGATATCAAATTCCAACAAATATTAAAAATCATCATAAACCTTATACCAACATTTAAGAAAACTCTTGGTAAGCCCAATAATTCTATATACTATGAGAACATAATCTCTATTTACCATCATGCGACTATGTAACACACCATAGAAATCTAGGTAATATTGCCATAGAGTAGTTACATTTGCCTCAAACCCTCATTAGTCATATAAAATTGTAAGTCCACACCGTTGATCTTCAATAAGTTACCTAGCATAATCTGAACACAAAGGTAAAAATTCATACAACCTTTAACTTCGAACCAACAATCTATACGAGAGATTTTATTCCTTTCACATCTCTTAAATTTTTTTCATGAGGTAAATTTTGAATACCTTGAACTCCTTAATACACCATACTTTTTTTTCTTGTCACTAACTTTCTTACCAATATAATCATTTCACCAACAACCCATGATATTTTACCTTATACTTTAAACAAAAACTTTAAGGGAAATACCTTCTTAGGCCCTTTAACAATCAAAAGTAACAAACTCTACAATCCAAACCCTGCACATGGTATTTACAAATGCTCAATACTAAATGCGATCGATCCTTTATTACCTTACCAATTCATACCTTGATAAAACACACTATCACAAACCTAAGTTCACCATGAGAAACTTGAATTTTCAATTCAACTGTGCAAACAAATTCTATTATCTATCAATAGGAGCTCATACATTAAAGGTCTTTATGAATTCATGTATTTTAGCTTATCATTGATCGCCTCTTCATCAATATTACCATATCCTTCATTAAAAATCCAATTGTACTAGTTACCAAACTCGAAACTATAAGAGAACTTATCACCATACTCGAGTCAAACGTTTGTAGACTTCTTTCTCAAATCTTATCCAACAACTTTTAGCTGATATGCATGACGTGTAACACTATCACAATAATCTAGGAAAAATAGATGGAACCACATATTTCTAAAACAAATTATCCACTATTTCTAAAGATACATATATAGCCTTTGCAATCAAAGTAAAAATCATTATTTTCACCTCCTTCCAAAGGATACACTACATCCCAATTATTTTCTTTCATTTATGACTCTAGTCACTTTCAATTCTATTTGAGTGGAGTCTTAGCAGCTCATACAATTTTTCGTCTAACCGCGCTACTCACCAAATTATAGTAAACGACAAACTTAGATGCTCACAAGTCATCATTACAATACCAAAATTCTTTTAACCAACAATCCTTATCATATAGCTATGTCTCAATCACAATTCATCACGAACTCTTGTTACCATTATGCTCAGTTAGCCTTTGCCATCACTACGAAGTCAACATTCCCAATGACATGACACCTCAAACCCAATTATATCAATCAAATCCAAAAGAGTCACTCAATCTTGTATGCACTGTCTTAGTAAAATTCTTAATTACCTTCACACAAGTATACTCGTTGACACTTGTTTTACCTATAAGCTTGTCTTCCTAATATAGATCCACTTTCATGGAGCTTACGATGAAATTACCACTCATTTAAAATTCTCGAGATACACTTCACAACCCAAACACATTAATATCGTACCAAAAATCCACCACTAAAAGCTTCCTTATAATAATGCTTAACTCATTCGTGTGCAGTATCAAGCTAGTTCGTTCCTCAAATGTGAATACAACATTGAATCTCATTATATGAGCATGTTATATAAATTATTACTCTTTATGTAGTTAGTAATCACACTTAACATCACCGTATTCATTTCCATATACCACTAATATCACATTGTAAAAATTTATTAGATCCACCACTAGAACATATCATACACCTTGAGAAGGTTATAATCCGATAGCCTACACATTTCTACCCATTAAGTAACTACCATACACTATAAAATCTGTTCGGTCTCTCATCCAAAGAGATATATATTCCTTCATAATCCAGGTCGATAGTAGAAATAACACAACGCATAACCCTAATCAAGTGAGAATTCGTACAATTATAATAGCAATTTTGGAATTCTCTTTGACATTCCTCAATCTATGAAACTAAAATAAAGATTCTGACCTCAACTAGTGTAACATCACTCTCATCATTCACTAAGTAGCCCATATATGTTATAAAACTTTCACTAAATGTAGCTTTTAAAGTTATCACATTCATAATCTAACCTTCTTCTTAATCATTTCACTTTCAATTGTCAAACCACTCAAGATATTGCATATACTACACAAGTATTGATCCCACTACAAGATGACTAGCCTAAACAAAGTATAAGACGCTCATGAAGTCCGTTAAACCACTGTTCAATCTAATCCTCTAAAGGTTTCATCAAGACATCACCTACTCAATCTATTAGAGTCGTTGAACATTCCAAATCTAATAGCACATCCTTCCCAAAAATATATCAGTTCCACATTTGTAACAAATCTAAAATAAAAGACAAATACAACACACCAGATACTAAAATGAGGAACTACGCACGAGTCATCACTATAAGTGAGAATGAACAAAATAAGGCGATAAGAATCAAAATTGGACCAAGTACGCACGATAGAGATCCAAGAAATGAAGATTTTTCCTAAAAGTCACTATAGCCTGTCGAAGATAAGTACAGACGTCTCTGTACCGATCCTCGAGACTCTACTTAGACTCGACTTTTACACAAGTGAGACCTATGAACCTGGGGCTCTCATACTATTTTGTCACGACCCAAAAATAGATGTGATGGAACTCATTTTATCCCACCAAGACAAGTCTGCCTAAAACTCAACCATTACAATAAAAATGCGGAAAATTTAATATCAACTTCAAAATACCCCTAAATCTGGTGTCACGTGTACAAGCCTCTAAAGTATTATAATTGAATCAAAAGAATACACTAGTCTCAATGAACTTCTTTTTAGAATAGAACAAGATCATAATTAAGGAGAAAGAAAGTCCGCTGAGACGACAAACAACTACCTCACAAATCTCCAAGAAGACTCAGAAAAGAAGAGAATGACATGTACCAAAATCAGGCTCGTAATTTACAAAATAAATTGTAGAAGCAAGGGGTGAGTACCAAACTACACGATACTCAGCAAACAAACCTCTAAACACAAGCTAAGGGGATGAAATACGGGTACTCGTACCAGCTCAACTGAACCTCCCCAACTACAACCTGCATAAAAATCAGCCCAACTTAATAGCTCACAGTTTACATAGCACATAGCTCAACAACATTACTTAGACAAATTACATATCCTCCACAACAACACTTTGACAAATTACATATCATCAACAACAACACTTCAACAAATTACATATCCTCAACAACACTTCAACAAATTACATATCCTCAACAACAAGCTCAGTATTCATCAATCACAAGTTCCGCAGAAAGGCATTCACAAGATCAGCAAAACACAATATCAAGTTCACTAATGAGAAGTATGTGAAATGCAATGGAATGAAATGGCAAGTATAATGATGCATGTCAAACCTAGTGATACACACCCGTTGACTCTCAATCTAGGACCCATGGGGGACATATCTGTCCATGCATCTGTCGCAGTGCACGACATGACTCTCGATAATAGTAATCATCGCGGCGCGCGATACGTCCCTCAAAATATAATATCCATCGCGGTGCGCGATACGTCCCTCAAAATAGTACATCCTCTTTAAGTTCTCATTCTTTTTCAATGCACATAACACTTGTCACAACCATGTCTTAAAATAATGCAAATGGCATATTCACAAATAAAGAGGATATGGCCATTTTCATAACACTGCACAATTCACAACAACATCAACAATGATTCAACAAGCCTTTCAAACCATTCTCTGTTATCAACACATCACACACAATCAATTATTCACATTGCCTTTTATTACCCTTTGTTTTCATCATTAGAATTAATCAATGTGGACAAGTCAACTCATTACCAAGTTCCATTACTCCCAAACATATACCACAAGGAAATACACGCATTTCATACACTTAACAAGAGTTTAGAAATTCACTTGCCTCAAATAATCGAACAATCACTCTGTGACTTGAACCTTGCCATTTCGCTGAACTTCCAACTCAAAGCAATCTATAATAAATTAACACACTAAGATCTTGAAACTAACAACACCCATACAATATGATTGACTTAGACAAAAAAACTCACCTCAATCTATAGTCAAGTTCCTAATTTGATTCCAATTAACATGTCAATTCTCATGTTTTACGAATTTCAAGTCTAGGGTTAAGTCTTATTCTCCAAATAACATAACTCTACTAGTATCATATTATACAATAATCCTTAATCTTTAATTACCTATCCTAATATATCAAAATTTAAATCATAGTAAGATAATCGTAAGAAACTTTTCAACCCGATTTGGATTAATTAGCGTCACTGCGTCAGTAACCTAAACGCTACAAAGTAAATCTGCCAACATTGACCGATGTTACTCCAAAAATTAAAGTTTCCAGTGACTTTATGTGCAACCAATCATTATTTAATTGTTGACCATTAATAATCTTATAATAATTATAGAAAAATCACATTAAATCATCAATAATTTTCAACCAAATTTCCTTATGCTCTGTCCAACATTAATGATATCAACAATTGCTCCTAACCTTCCAATATCTATAATCCATTATATTTAATAAAAAAATGTTTTGTACCTTTTTGCGCCGCACCAAAATTTCCATTGACTTTTCCTTGTTAATGTTATATATTTTTTATTGATTGTTCGTGTGTAATGCTACTGTTGCGAACAGCAGCAATAACCTTTAACCTATTTCTTTTTAAATTATTATCTCATTATTATTTTGGGCTTGACTCATTTATTTTCTTTTCCTTTATTATTAATAACAGAAATAATCATCTATTATATGTACAAATTATATCACTCTCACAAGTCATAAATCATTTATAAAAATAATTTAAAAGGGGTTAACTCAGAAAATGGATAAAATTTATAAAACGACTAAGTGAGTCGTTATAGTTGGCAAGTGTGCAAAGGGGTTTTGAGATCAATTTGGTGAAATTCCCAATCTTCCTAGGTGCTAGGTATTTTACCCTTAGCAGTCACGACAACTAACTCACGCGGTCGCGGGAAGTAGTGTCTCTAGGAGGACATGGGATCACGACATCTGACTACACAATTGTAAGATTTGAATTTCATGGGCAACGCAATCACGACGTCTACTTCATACGGTCGCGATGACCGAACTTCTGTCAGTTCCACTTTCTTCTAATTTGGCTTTTCTTGCTTCAATTCCACTTAATTTCTTCAACCATATTCTTAATTAACTCTCCGTTTCATTTACCTATAAATATTAAGCAAACCATATTAAAAGCATCAATTCTAAACTAAATCAAGTCAAAGTAAATACGAAAAGATCCTTAAAAGAGTGGATATCCACCACACAACACTCACTCCCTTGTTTTCTACAGTAATGTAGTTTATGGGTCCCGTTCATTCTTATCCTCCTCTCGCATCAGTGTCCGAGGCTTGATTTTGAGGAGTTTGTGAGGTACCTCCTTGCGGAAGGTGTTACTTACTCTTGACTGTCTTTCTACTATTCTAGGACTGTAGACATTCGGACTTGTTCATTTATAAAAAAAAAAAATTGTATATTTACCTAGTGGCTTGTATACATGACATCAGGTTTTGTTATGTTATTATTTTAAAATTCTTACGTTATGTTTAATCCTTATTTCTTTTCTTACTTCCGTATTTACCCTTGTCAATGATTGTTTCGGTTGACTAGTCTTAGTTGGATAAGGCAGGTGTCATCACACCCAATTTTTGAATCGTGATAATTAGAACTTTTATCTCTTCATATCCTTACTTTTTTAAATTGTAAAGCGATAAATTTGAATGATCCAAACTTGATGAATGTTGTTTTCTAAAGCAATGAAGAAACTATCTATTGGGGAGGGGTTTCAATTGAATTTCATTCATTGAAAAATTATATTTTATAAGTAGACTTGTTTTTTCTAATATTTATACATTATTTGTCTTCCACACCGGATAAAATTTATCTTCAACTATTTTTTGAATTTCTTTACTAAATATCTTGATGGTATTACTATTTAAAGGAATAGTTCAACAATTAAGAGGAAACATATAAACACATACGGCATAACAATTAATTTTTTAATTTCATTTACCCATAAATTATTCGTTTATCAAGTTGCAGGAAAAAGTGAATATTTTTCGTTTAATTTAAAATTGAGTTTTATTAATATATTCTATACTATTGTACGAACAACTACACATATATTGTTTTTATGTGCATTTCATAATCTAAACGAGTTTAAAGAAAGGAGATATGGAGTCTTCCACTCCAAAACATAAATTCAAAATACTTTCATTTTAAGTCAAATTGAATATTATCTTTTGTAAGAAAATATTATTACCTCAATCACAATTTAATGTCCTATATCAATTTTGTAGTGGTTCTGATGGTTTGCATTAGATATGATATTTGACTAACTCTAGAAAACTATTTAAATTTATTTGGTCAAAGTCTAAAAATCAAAGTTGTCATGTATTATCCTTATCATACCCACTACAAAATATAATAAATGACAAAGGTAAAAGAAATAAAAATTATTTTAAATAAATTTCTCAATTAATGTCAAAATATCACTATTAGCACAATAATAAAATTCTTCACAATAATTGATTTAGAACTCTAGTCGGTTCACACCTTTGCACTTTAAATTTATCTTACCTTTTATGGACAAATAATAAATTTTCCAAAATTAACAAACGTATTTTTAAAGAAAATGCTCAGCAATCGATAATGTACATATAAAAGGCAAGATGTTTGTTCACTTCTTCATTTTAATTTGAGTTCTAAGAAAAATATATAAGCAGACAAGAGGAGACACTTGAATCAATACAGGTTTGCTTCTTCACTTACTTTAATTTTTTAAGGGATTAATCAACAGGAACATATAAACGTGATTGAGAGGCCATTGATTCACTCGTTCATTCTATTCAATTTATTTTTTCTTTTTATTTCTTGCATAAAGGAATCGAATTACGTGATGGTGAGTTTGATTCAATTCAGATCTTGTTTTGTTTGTCAATTTTTTGCCCTTGTCTTCATTTATAAATTTACAGCTCATTTTAGCAAGTGTCTTGTTTTTGAATTTATAGACCATTCTAATAACTTTCACAACCAATAATTAACAAGATTGATTTTTTTTTATTTCTCTTTCTTGCAATCCAATTTCAATTCTTTTGTCTATGGCATATAGAAAACAATATCTCTACCCCAAAAAGATTGTAGCAAAAGTTGTGTACATCTTTCTATTTTCAAACCCTAATTTGTGTATATCTCACACTTTTCAAATCTTACTTGTGGGATGACATCAGATATGTTGCTTTTGTTGTTGTGTATTGATATGTATGAACAATCTCATTTAAATGCATTAAGACTTCCATCAATTTTTCCACATGCATTCACTCAATTATATTTTCCAATCTGAGAACGAGAACTTTCATCTCGATCTGAGAACAAGAGTCACCGAAGGATGATGCTTTCTTCAACCCTTAAAATCATTCCTCTGTGTTTCTCTCAAATCCAAAAGTGTTGTTTCAGCTCTAAAATCTATATGTAATATCTATTTCTATTTATTTCAAATTATTTTTACTTTATGAAATACGGTTTATATCTACAGTTATGATTAGGATAAAGTGTATGTAGTTTCAATGGCATATGTGTATATTAACTTAACTACGTTTCTTTTGTGACTTCTAGAATCTCATTTAGTTTTCAACTTTATACTCTTTAGTATGGAGGGAAGATCTTGCTTTTTGCGAGCATGATTTGTCAATTTGAATAATTAGTTGATCTTGCCTTTTGGTTTTCATTCAATAGTATATTTCCAATATGCTCGAAGCACAAAACAAAAAGAAAGAAGATGCCAAGAGGTATAAGAAATCTTCTGGAGAGGACCAAGGGGAATCTTCCAAGAAAATACTAGAGAACAAGCAAAAGGAAAAACTTATTTATGGTACGTAGTTAATTAATTCAACATCTTACAACTGATTTTTGTTGATTATTATTGTCCTTGTTCACTAAAATAATGCCTTTTTTAAAAATTATAATCTTATTATTAAATAATTTTTTAAAAATTAATTGGAGTATTAGTAGTCTGGAAAATAAATTTCAATGTATTATTAATAACACTTTTTTAGCAATTTTTTTTTTTAACTATTTGTTTCAAGGGAACAAGGGAAGCAATTCACAACTTTCCATGAAAGAGAGGAAGGATGCAGACAACCAGGAACAACAAACTATTCATGGTACATAATTCATTAATTTATTCAACAACACATAAATGGCTTATACTATTAATTATCTTTCATTTGATTATTTATGATTTTCAGGTGAGTTTGAGATCCTTGGTGAAGATAACCATTATCGTGCTACCTTAATAGACAATAACTTTGTCAATACGTGTTTGTATCTCCTCCTTCCTGCTTGCGAGGTAATTTTTCAACACTTATATCTATTTAAAAATATTTTATTGAGCACGTTTATATATTCCACAATATACTTTTCTATCTCTAATCATTTATTAAGAAACGATATGGATTTGCAAGAATTAGAAAGTGAGAAATTTAAAGAACACAGTCAAAGCAACATAAAACGGGATTGAAAGGATTCTTTTGAGGAGGAACTTCCTGACCAACGACAAGAAGAAATTATTGATGAAGGTACTTAAGGAATTTTTGATCTTACAAATTAAATTTATGTTAATTATTTGAGTTTTTTTCCATCGAAAGTAGAAAATTATCCTAAATTTAAATCAATGAGCGCATGGTTATTTAAAATTTTGCCCTAAATGGCACAAAACACATTGGTAGCCTAAAATATAGTCAGTAAATTGAAGTCTTAACCCTACTTTTTGAACTTCTAATTTGTTTCACATATATCATGCAATCTCACATATAATTTTCAGGTGAGCCAGATCTCAATAAAATTACATGTGAAGATGATATCCCAGATAATTCTGATCATATTATTAATGACAAAATTATAAACTATGGCTTGAGACTTTTGACAAAAGATGAAAATGGTGGAAATTATCATATCACACAAGGAATGCCGAGAAGTATCAAATTTCGTTCCATCGGTAACCTTTATAAGGTAATGGTAAAAGGGTCTGATATACCCCTCAACTTTGTCATTTGAAGTTGATATATCCCTCGTTGTGAAAGTGGCTCATATATATCCTTACCGTTACACAAACGGCTCACATATACCCCTAGAGTTATAAAATGAGCTCACAATATACCCTTCATTTAACGGGAGTGAAAAAAATAGATTTAAATTTATATATTTAACCTTTAGTTTTTTTTTAAAAAAAAATCATTGAGGGGTATATATGATCCTCCTAGCAAAGTTTAAGGTATATTTTAATCTTTTTCATACATAATCTTTTTTTGACTTCTTTGGTTATCGTTATTCGAGTTTCTTATTCTTATTTATTTTTTCTTTATTCCTTAATGTAAGAAAAAAATTAAAACAATTTTTTTGGCTATATTATAATTTAAAACTATTTTCAGCTATATTGTAATTTAGTTTTTGTATTTGGAAAAACAAAATGGGTCGTCTATAATAAATTTGACAAGAATATTAGTGAAACATAAATAAATTTGACCATCAAAAACCCAAAATAATAAATCTAAATTAGTCATTGACACAAAAAAATTCAAAAAAAATATATATGTTTGAGGGGGATTAAATATATACCATATGAGATTATTTTTTATTTAAAAATATGATTAAAAATTAAACTAAAATTAATTTTTTCAGTTCCGTAAGAAGAAAGGGTATATATGAGCTATTTCTATACCAGTAGGGGTATATATGAGCCGCTTTCATAACGAGGGGTATATCATCTCCAAATGACAAAGTTGAAGGGTATATCAGGCCCTTTTCCCTAAGGTAATTCATATAAACCTTATGTCTATCTACATCATGTATTTTAAACAAGTTTCTAATATTTTTCAACAATAGTTTTTTTTCTTTACTTTTGATACTTAGATATTTGACAAAATAAAATAAATTGTTTAACATATTTTGTTATCTCACCAAATTTCCTTCCATTCCACAGTGTACTTTCAGGCTCTCACCAATTGAAGATGAATATAATTGGAATCGTCCAACTGAAGAAGACCCAAATATGAATCATTTAGCAAATGAAGATTCAAGTATCAAAACAAACGAAAAGACTGTTGGTTGTGAAAGAAAAAGGAGAAACAACAACGGAGAAAAGGATGTTGATACTTCTTCCCCGTAGATTCAAGATTGCATTATAGTCATTTCTTTTAATCATATCTCAGAGCTTAGATATTTTTTAAATAACTTTTTTGAATGTTGAATTTTATCATTTCATGTAAAACTTTAAATTTAAGCCGCCTTTATAAACTTTGTCAATTACTTCTTCAATTCTTCTTTATTAACTATCCTTTATTAGGTATCTTTTTTCAAAATTCATCAACGAGAACGGTGTCATCTCTATCGAATAACAAAAGATTAAATTCGATACCAAGGGTCTTTAGAAAATAAACTATCTACCTCTACGAGATAGTGATAAGGTTTGCATACAATGTATCCTCCCCAGATATCACTTAGTGGAATTTTACTAGGTATGTTATTGTTGTTGTTGATAGTAGACCAAATCAATAAAGGTAAATATTGTCAACATCAATATGCTTCTTCACAACTAATTTATGTATTCATAGAGTCTTATAAATATCTCACACAATATGTAATAGGTCTTCTTTCCTACAATTCAACATAATGATCAACACAATAACTAAATAAGGAATGGACGACAAGAAGACACAACCCATGAGTCCTTTTAAACAAGCTCACTATAATAAATAAACGATTAAGTGGCAATAACATAATTTGCCGCTAAATTGTATTTAATGGCAAAACTTAATAAATATGAGTATTTCTAACCAATACTCTATATAAATGTCATTAGAGGTTTTAGTGACATTAGATGCAATGACATTAACTCAATTATCGCTAAATTTCTCTTTTTGTAGTGCTTGTGATTGAAGTGTCGCTGTCACAACCTATATATGACTTATGAAGACGTGAAGCGATAGTGGAAAAATACTATAGAAAGGATGACAAGATTACAACAGAAAAAAAAATATTGAAGGTCCAGATAAAACAAGATTATCTGATGCATGCTACAGTATTACAACAGAAAAAAAGTTTGAACATGCCTATCCCAACCCCAACCCAATCATTTTGACTTCCTATCTCATATAGCTTCACCAGATTATCGGATGCCATTTCCTTTACATGCTCCTCTGGTGCTGTATTTGCCTATTTTTCCATAGCAGCAAATGCAATATCCGCTGTAACAGAGTTGAGTTATTACCCAGCTTTATAATATGGCAATTGCATTGCAGATTTACGCGATGGCAGCCATTGTACTTACATTTGCAACTTGTATGTATGTTACTTTAGAACATTCAGTTGGTCTCGGCGTTACTGTCTGTTTCATTGGCTGCATCTCTTTCATTGTGTTGTGCTTGTCTATGATTCTTCTTCCTGTAAAAAGGCCTACATAAATTTAATACTTCTATTATAATTATATTGACTTTGAGAGTACCTTCATCAACCCATATAAGATTTTTTTTTCTTAAAATGTCTTTGATTATTAATAAGATTAAAATGAAGATCATTGAGATGAGGATGCTCAAATGGATGTGTGAGCACACACTAAGAGAGATATGATTAGGAATAAAGTTGTTTGGTACAAGGTACGATTAGCTCTATGCCAGACAAGATGAGAAATATGAGGCTAAGGTGGTTCGACCATGTGAAGAAGAAGTGCGAGGGTACGCCAATTAGGAGATGTGAGAGCTTTGTTGTAGCAAGAGTTGAGAGAGGTAGAGGTATACTGGGAAAACACTGTGAGAGATTACATATGACTTAGCACAGCTCCAACTCAGTAGGTTGTCGGGTGTTCTCGCACTTAACGTTGGAAAGTTTGGGGATAGCCTCCTCCTTTTCCTCTTCTCATCATTGCAGTAGTATTTAGTAATTGTATAGTCTCCTATTATTCTATGTGTCGCACTAATTGTTGTTTTATTTTCTTTGCGTCGTGCTATTTGGGTATTATATTTTTCTTGCAATCTTACTTTGATGACATTCCTTTTAAGCGGATGGTCTACTGAAACCAGTCTCTTTACCTCATAAAGGTAAAGGTGAAATTAGCATACATCCTACCTTCTCCAACCCCTAGTTGTAGGATTACACTGAGCAGTGTGTTATTATTATAAATAAATAAAAAAGATAAAAGAAACATTAATTGTGACGAAGGGGAGGAACAATATAGTAATTAATAATCTTTTGTGGTCTTAACTTTAAATGCATTGCACAAAATATGGAATTCGTATCTTCAAAATAATATGGGTTACCTGAGATAACAACTAAATGTAACCTAATGGACGGAGTATATATATGTTGATGAACTCCATTTACCAATATCTTTGCATTAGAATATCTTAAAATGACAGGCTTGTACATGAACGTGCAGAAGTGCGTACCTTAATCAAAGGCCTTTGATGACGTACTATTTGTATTAAAACATCTTAAAATGCATATTTATATGAGGAGTTCGAGAATGACCCGAACCACAAGGGACTATTTTGTCCAGCCCTTGCATTTCTACCAGAGGTTCTTTCCATGGCTTGAATTTCTGACCTTCTAGTCACGTGACATTAACTTTATGAGTTACTTTAAACCCCTACTTCCATGAACTTGTATAATTTATATCAATCATATATATATATATATATATATATATATATATATATATATACTCTATATATCTTAAATTAAAAAAAAATTAAAATTCTAAAATCAAAAGCTTCAAACTTTACTTTTATATAATATAATTTTTTGACGAAAAAATATTCAATTGGTTATTTTTAATTAGCTATGTGGCTTAATTAACCATCCAAGATAAGTATATGGGAATTTATTACTAAATTTAGACAAATCAAAGATTAGGAATTAAATATAAATAAATAAATAAATATAGGAAGAACAACTTTTCCTATATTAATATGCTTCAAGTTATAGAATAGTCCTAGTAAGTAAGAAAAAATGGATTTTTTTAAAAAAATGATGTAGATTTGCGTCTTACAAGGCTCAAAAATTCATGAGTCTTGAATTTTTGAGTCTTAATTTTAAAACCCTATAATTAACACCGTTAGGGAAAGTAATGGAATGTTTCCCTTTTGGTATCAAAATATATTGAGTTGCCCTTTTGAAAATTTCAAAAAAAATTGTTTCCCTTTTGGGTCCGGACTACAAACATTAGAGCAGTAAACATCAAATTTTATTAGGTCAGAAAACAAATAATACCAAAATGAAGTTGAGTGCTTGTTTTATTAAATAATAAAAATATTTTGTACCAATAGAGCACATGAATAAGTATCTTAATGAAATCTTTTTTTGAGTACACTACAAAAAAAATAAAATATTACAACGGTTATATTATGACGGTTCCAGTGAAGCGTCTCAAATATAACATTTTACGACCTTTTTAAATATACCATATTAAATATTTCAATTACGACGGTTTATATTTTTGTTACGACGCTCCCAACTGTCACTAACATTTTCTAAATTTTTTTAAAAAATTCCTAATAAATTTAATATTTTCTTGAAATATAAACTATTAAATATAAATATTTATATACACAGACTTTATTTCTTTTCCTTAATTAATTGAAATTTTTTATGTTTCTTCCTTCATTAAAAAATAATTACGCTTCTTTCTCTTTGTTAAATAAATTTCAAATATATTTTTTCCTATTATCTGTAAGATTTTCAAAGTGAACAAAATGAACTTAATCAGCTACCAGCTAAGAATTCAATTCTCTGCCAAAAATATGAGCTCCCAGATTTTTCAATGTAATAAGCTCTCAATATACCCAAATTACTTCAAATCTCTCCCATAATTAGCTCCTAATATTTTCCCAAATTTCTTGGTAATTAGCTCTCAATATACCCAGATTTCACAGTGAAGGAGATTTTTCTCTCATAAACCGCACATTCAAGGAGATACGGTAAACTCTCCATCTTCTCTCCCAAATATTGTCTGTGAAATTCTACACTTATTGTGAATCATGAATCGAATGTAAGCTAGTTGTATGTTTTTCTATTCAGCTCATTTTGTGGGTTTGATAGGTTGTCGAGGCACCGAAATTTGCTGGTGACGGTAAATCGTTTGATAGGTATATCCAATCTCAATTCATGCATGTTTGAGCTCATGCATGAAAAGTTCAAGCTTTTTGTTAGGGTTTACAACCGTGAATCGATTGTAAGCTTTTTGTCTGTTTTTCTATTCAACTCTGTTTGTGGGTTTGATAGGTTGTCGAGGCATCGAAATCTTCTGGTGACGGTAAATTGTTTGACAGGTATATCTAATCAGTGTAATATCTAATTGCTATATTGATCTACTTGATTGATTGATTTGTTGTTTTCTGATCCCATTTTTTTCCTTTTTTATTTTAGTTGAGTTGGTGTTTATAGGCTCTATTTATGTGTACCTTTTGATAGTTTTCTACTAAATAATTAAAATCTAAAAGTGATTTACATTGAGTTGAACCTTTGCTTTGGCTAATTGAAATGTATCTAGAATTCCCAACATACAAGGACTAAGGCTTTAGGTCAATGACACAAGGAATTTGTGGTAGGTGCACTTCACAAGCTTTAAACATAGTTGTTGAACCAAGTATGATATCTTAGTGGACATGTGGGTATCAGTCAACACATTTTCCAACATATTTGATGCTAAAACAATGAAATTTCTATGTTCTTTTTCTTAAAAGAACAGAGAAACTGACATGCTTGACATGCTGTAAATAAGTAAAACTCAAATTATATGAGTAACATCATTGTATAATAATGATGTAAGTAAGTAATCCTTTGGCCTTGAGAGGATTTCTGATTATTCAATAACTCTATAGTTTAGCTTCGATTTTCAATTTGTCTGTTATATCATGTGTTTAAGTCATATTCTTTTCTTTTATTTCTAACCTTTTGAACAACTTTACCAATAATTGACTCTTATAAGAAAAAAAAAGTAAATTTTCGTAGGTTTTTAGAACATTTATAGACAAAATACATGATTTTACATTATCTCATGTCTCAAGAATTTTAAATATATAAATTAATAATTAAAAATATCTTGATATCTAATTATTTTTATCTTTTACATAATTTATCATATTATATGTTTGATGATATAATTTTCTTGTAAAAGTTGAGTGATATTTTTATGTAGCGTTTAATAATAACTTTTTTATATACATGAAAATATAGAGTATGATAATTTTATGGTTATCATAACTCCTTGTGTAAAAAAAAAATTATGTTAACGTTTTTTATTATCAATATTATTTATAAATAAGTTATGTTCGTTAAAAACTATACATCGCAACAACATAAATAATTTTTTTAAAAGACAATCTACTTGTCTGAGGTCAAATTGTTTCCACTTTTCGTTATTATTACTTTCTTATTCTAAGAAAAATATATAGAAGGAGAAAAATATATTTTGAACAACAACAAAATTATATTGTTGCCGTTATAGAAATTCATTCTTCATTTACCTCTAGAAGGCCCTTTCGGATTCTTCATCAATGCAACTTTATGACTTTTTAGGAATATTTATGTATGATTGTTGCATTATGAAAGTATACATAAATTAAAATGTTGTACTGTAGACTAAAAAATTAAAAATGAGTCTAACCTAGATAATTCGAACGCTCAGCAATGACTGGGACGTGAAGGACAAAAAATATATGCTGATAAACATATCTTTTGTAGCTTATAATATTACTTATATTTAGAGTAGGTTTTGTTTCATATTCTTCAAATTAAGCTTGACTAAAATAGTCATATCTTACGACAAAAATATTTAGAAGAGCTGAATGAGAAAGGAAAAAAAACATTAAAAGGACGAAGATCTTTGTCATAATGAGATTATATACATATCAAACAAAAAATAATCAATACGATTGTAAGGAGACAACAAAAGAGAGAGAAAAAACATACATTAAGGAGAGTAAACTATGAGATATCCAATGATGATAACAAATAATTCAAACCAGAAAAAATCTTTTGTTTTGAAATAAGATACCTCTAAACATTGACTAATACTTCAATCAACTTTCAATAATTAAAGTACTCATAATATCCACTAATAAATTTAGTAAATATAGACAACAACATAAAAATAAAAAAATCTGAGCATACATAGTTATTAAATCTCAGAGGATTTTATAAAGAATACAAAATCACATCATTATTTGTGAAGGAATAACGTTGTTGATGAATAAATTTGAGATTTGTAAGGGTTATTTTTAATGTACTTTCAATAATTTCAGTAGAGAAAATACGCTTGAATATTCAATTAACATTTGTTATTTAATCTTTACTAACAAATATTTATAATTATAACTTTACATAAACATAAAAAACAAATTTTAAAGCGCATATATTCAAAAACAACAATTAATAATATAAGCATAAATTAATGATTGTAAAAAACATACCAGGATATGCAACAATAGAATGAAACAGAATGAAAAAGTTAAGCCCACGGAATGAAAAATATAGTCCTCTAATTATAGACAACAAATGGTAGTGTAAACAATGTGATTACTGTGTATTATCGGAAAGGTCACAACTCTTTGGAAAAGTTACAACCCTTCGGAAAGGTCACAACATTTCATAAAAGTCGCAACTCTTCATAAAGTCACAACTTTTTATTAAAGTCACAATCTTTCATGAAAAACGTTACAACTTTTCATAAAAGTCACAACCTTTCATGAAAGTCATAACTTTTCATGAAAGAGGAAGGCTAGTATAAATTTATAGAGAATTCTGGCTTTTGGTGGTGCCACGTAGGCGGGCCTAAGGTTCTCTTTTATATGATATATATGATATATGATATATGATATATGATATATGATATGATTATTATATCATTGAACTTTAAGTTGAATGGTTATATTGTCCTTTCTAGCCATGCCAATTTATTAATCTTGGATTGGCAAACCACAAAACACTTCTGAATATGCAAATGGGGTGAAAAAGTTTCTTGATTTTGCCTTTGAGAATGGGTCTGTTGACGGTGATGTAATTAAATGTCCATGTCCGAGATGCGGTTTTAATAAGTGGCAAAGAAGAGGTGTAATTCAAGAGCACCTAACGTTAAAACCTTTTCCAGTAAATTACAAAATTTGGTATTTACATGGTGAAGGTTTAAATACAACTATACCACAAACATTTCAAAGTTCACGAGTCACAGCAGAAACTTTGCATCCTAGTGATCCAATGGAATCTATGATTAATGACACATTTGGATTCTCTGGGCACAATATGAATGAACATGATGTGACTATGAATGGAGAAGAAATATTTAATGAAGAGCATATTGAAAATCCTAATGAAGATTATGCAAAGTTCTATGAATTGATCGAAGATGGCAAGCAACTATTATATGAAGAGTGTACGAAATATTCTAAATTATCCTTTCTACTCGGATTATATCATATAAAGTGTTTGTGTCGAATGACTGATAAAGCAATGGGTATGGTGCTGGAATTGTAAAAAGATGCCTTTAAAGATGCTAAGATTCCTGTTTCCTTTTATGAGGCCAAAAAAACTATCAACAAACATGGTCGTAATTATACCAAAATGCGTGCTTTTCCAAATGACTGTATGCTATATTTTGGGGAACACGATGAAGGCTTGCAAGAATGCAAAAAATGCAAGACATCTAGGTGGAAGGATGGTAAAAAGAAGCAACCTGCAAAGATTTTGCGCTACTTTACATTAAAATCGAGGCTGCAAAGATTGTTCATGTGCTCTAAAACTGATGAGTCTATGAGATGGCATTCTTTAGGGGGTAACCAAGATGGATATTTATGAGGCATCCTCTGGATTCTCAGGGTTGGAAAACACTTGGCTTGCTTCATCCTGAATTTGCTTCAGATCCTCGGAATGTTCGACTTGGCCTAGCTAGTGATGGTTTTAATCCTTTCAGAGTGATGTCATCAACTTATAGTATTTGACCAGTGATTCTTATTCCATATAACCGTCCTCCTTGGGAGTGTATGAAACAGTCTTCATTCATTCTCTCAATGATCATTCCAGGAAAAAAATGCTTGGAAATGACATTGACGTCTACTTACAACCTCTTATCCAGGAGTTGAAGCAACTATGGCATGATGGGGTCCAGACATTAGATTCTTCAAAAAATGAAACATTTAAAATGCGAGCAGATTTAATGTTGACAATAAGTGATTTTCCTGGACTTGGTAACTTATTTGGATGGAACACATACACTAAGTTTGCTTTCCCCACATGTAACTTTGCTGCAGACTCATACTGGTTGAAGCACAGTAGAAAATGATGTTTTATTGGTCATCGTCGTTTTCTTAAAAGAGGCCATCGATTTAGTTTGCAACGTCTTCGTTTTAATGGAAAAATCGAGCAACGGGAGTCGCCAGTTACATTATCAGGATCAGACAGCTTGAAACAATTGGAGGGAATTAATATCAATTTTGGAAAAGCACCCGAGTCAAATAATAAGCGCAAAAGAGAAACAAAAGCTACAGGAGAAACTGCGGTTGCTAGACAATGGAGAAAGAGAAGCATATATTTTGACCTTCGTTATTCGGAATCTAACTTGTTACGTCATAATCTAGATGTTATACACATTGAGAAGAATGTTTGTGAGAATGTGATATATATACTTTGCTTACTGATTCTGAAAAATCAAAATACAATCCTCAAGCACGAAAGGATCTTAGAGAAATGGGTATAAGAAAAGAACTTTGGTGAGATGAGAATGGAAATTATCGTCCTTCTTTTTTTACTATTTTAAATACAAAGAAAAATGGTTTTAAAAAGGATGTATTTTTGCGAACTCTGAAGAATATCAAAATGTCTGATGGATATGCAAGCAACATTTCGAGATGTATTGACTTGAAATAAATAAAGCTATTTGGAATTAAGAGTCATCATTTTCACATTGTCATGCAACATTTGTTACCAGTTGCAATACTTAAAGTTTTGCCTGATAAGGTGACTGCTGTGCTAATGGAGTTGAGTTCGTTTTTTCGACACCTATGAGCCAAAAACTTAAGTCTCTCAGATCTTGACAAGCTCCAGTCACGATATGTTCACACTATTAACCACTTAGAAATATTATTTCCTCCCACATTCTTTACAATCACGGTTCATTTGACTTTTCATCTGGTCGCTGAAGCAAAACTTGGGGGTCCAGTGCAGTATCGATGGATGTATGTTGTGGAAAGGTAAATACAATTTCTTATTTGTTATTGGAATTTATTCTTTAAGTCAATGATATAAAATTGTATCTGTTAGCTATTTATTCCTCTTTTGATTAGGTATTTAGGACACTTGAAGTCCTTTGTGCGAAACATGTCACAACCAGAAGGTTATAAAGCGGAAGGACATGTAGTAGAAGAAGCTCTTACCTTTTTCTCTCAGTATCTTGAAAATTAATAGACCACGTCGTGTTAATGATAATCTTAGGGATAGAGGCTCGACAAATTCATCTAGCTTGTTCTCACCAGTTGGTAAAGGAGTAGGAGCTGAAACATTTGAGTTGTCACCTATGGTAAAACGTCAAGCTCATCGATATGTGGTACTAAACTGTCCGCAAGTCATGCCATTCATTGAGTGAGTATTTACACTGTCTTTTTTCTTATACTGTTTTTGTGTCATTTACTTTATATATGCATATATACATTCCCTTTATAAAAAATCAGCACTTGGAACTTGAATTGAGACCTATATGTTACAAGCTTCTGTTTATGCATCCTCTTCACTAGTTTTGGGCAGTATGTGTTTCAATCTGTAACATTATCATTCTCAGTAATTTTTGCACCATTTCAGTTGTGTCGATACTTGCATCCTAACAGTTCAAGATACATCGTGTTCAGGTTATTAGTTGATGAACTGCGTCTCTCTTCTAAATTTCAAGAATGTGAAATTTCTGAGAATAATTGTGCCATCACATGTTTCCCTTGCATTTGTACAATACAATACTGCTGACCCTTAATTATCCGTCAATCTGGAAGGGCAGGTTAATAATTATATTAACATTTCATATAGTGAATTTAAAAATCATATATGAAGCCGGTGGAAGGGTCGAAAGCCTTCAAGTACGGATATAGAGAAGATAGTTAATAAAGACTTCATTGATTGGTTTCCTCGAAAGGTTAGTTTCATAATATATTAGAGTGCCGTAAATTTAAAACAATTCATAACACGTTTTTTTTTCCAGAGTATGAACCCGGACATTTGAACATTGTATCGAATGACCTTAAGTTTCTAGCAAATGGTCCAGCACCACATGCTAGAAGCTTTACAATATTTAATACCAATGAAATCAAATTTTGGACCACAAGTCGAGAACATGAGCTGAAAACTCAGAAAGTGGAGTTTTTCTAACTTCGTCCACATCTTGTATTGCTAGTAGTTCTGATGGAAACTTGAGACTAGCCGATTTGCCTTACTATGGAAAATTGGAAGACATTATCGAACTCAATTATTATGGTCAATTTACAGTTACATTATTCAAATGTAAATGAGCTGATACAACTTGGGACAGGGGGTTTAAAAAGGATTCATGGGGATTTCCTTCTATTAATTTTTCACAATTGATTCATAATGGTGATCGTGAAGAGCCTGATCCATTTGTTGAAGCTTCACAAGCTCAAATGGTATATTATGTGGATGATAAGTTGGATAATGGCTGGAGTACAATTATTCACTTGAACCCAAGAGACTTATATGATATGGGAGAGGAAGGAGAAAATGAAGTTCTTGAGAGTGAATTTCCTGTGCAAGACTTAGATCAATTATTTGGTGACGTCAATGATCTAATATTGTGTACAGAGGATGAAGCTGATGAATTGCCAGTGCAAGACTAGATTGGTTTAAGATTAGAGTAACTTTTTGATTTGACTGACTACTTTACTTAGCTACTTTATGTCACGCCCCGAGCTACCCCCGAGACGCGGACGCGGAACCTAGGAACACAAGTGATCCCAAGCTAAACCTGCTGGCATGATGATGACCATACTAAAGAATATAAAATGATGCGGAAGCTAAATCATACTTTATATCTGAAAATATGGGGAATACCCATATTCTATAACTAAGATATTTGAAAACAATGAGTTTAATACAAAGAAATATTAACTCACGCTAAGATGAAAATAACTATGTCTGAAAGTAGCCTCTAAACTGGACTAGAAATACTGGGACAAGCCCCAGCTAAATCTAGCAAAAAATGAAACTAAATGACGAAAAGACTGAAATGAAACTGATGATTATTGTCCTCGGAGAATGAGGACCCACCACTGAATCTGCGGAACTGGAGATCGAAAATCGATCTATGCGTGATCTGGACGCTGCTAACCTGAACCTACATCACGAGAAGATGTAGCATACGTATGCGTTAGTACCTGAAGGTACTGAGCATGCAGGATAGAGTAAAGCTGAGATAAAACATAACTGAACAAGCACAAAAGCAAGTATAGAAATATGAACATGATATACTAAATACTGATATAACTGAATGCAATGACCAATTTATAACATGCTGAAACTGAATATACTAATAAATGGTCAATGCAATAGAGTCTGACTGAACTATGGGAGCTACTAATAACTGATTAAAAACCACATGAGCTAAATGTGGAGTCCGATGTATACACCCCATCGAGAGGACCCAATATACCCTGCCAAAGGTATAAAGGCATGCTGGATTGATCACTAAACTGATGACCACGGAGGGGACTTATAATCTAATTGGCTAGTAGTTCTGGAACTATTGGGTACCCTAAACCCTAGTCCAACTCGGTATTATGCTACTCCCATTGATTTATGTAGTTAACTGATTATGTCTGAATTTTCTGTAAATACTAGATAGCTCAAAACTGAACATGCAAACTAGAAATGCAACATTTAATCTGATAATGATGCATTAAAACTGAAGCATGTATAACTGCATATCTGAAATATCTGACCTAGCATGTGTAATTCAAGAACTAAAGAAATACAAAGCTAGGATTATGAAATTCATGTGATAAATTGAATAATAACTTTACAAACTGATTTGGAACATATATTTAATAAATTCATGAAGTTCTATCAAAGTTCTAGAAACCCCAAGTTTAATCATGATAAGAGAATCAAGATTTGACTGAAAACTAGGGACCCAATGGGTGAAAGGAACCCACTAGTAAAATCTTACATACTTGGTGATGAAATTCACGGAAAAACACTTAAGTTTTGGGGCTGGAACTGCTAGAGCCTTGCTGCGTTCTTGAACTAGGGTTCTTGACCTTTTTCTCCTTCCTTGCTTCTAATTTTTCTAAGTTTGATTAATGATTTGACTTAGGTAAGTTTTAGTTATGTTTCTAGGCTTAAATTGACTAAAATCTGATGATTTAGTGTCAAAATAACGTATCTTAGAGTTTAAACAAAGTGGGAAAAAACCAAAAGACCCCTGGGTTAATTGCTATTTTACCAAACGACGACCTGGACAGACGGTCCGTCGTTCAATCGACGGTCCGTCGTTTGTTCTTAGGTTGGGATTGTTCGATAGGCCTTTACTAAAATGGGCATAACGTTTTACTCGGAGCTATGATTTTTTCAAGGTCGGTGGATATGGAAAGCTAATTCAATTATCTATCTTTTGGTATGTCATGGGACACCTAATTCATTTTGTGCTAAGTGTTATGATCATTTGAAGTTGACCCAACTGCATTTCCCCCCTAACTGTCTGCTAATTCCCACCTACGGTCAGACCTACGGACCGTGGGTCCACCTATGGACCGTGCTGGTCAACCGTGGTTCTTGTCAGAGAGTGGGTGAATGGGGTGTCGATCGACGGTCACAGACTACGGACCGTAGGTCCGTCCGTCGAGCAGGACTTAACCAAATTTCATGTGCTGAGATTTTGGGGGTTTCTGACCCCATTGACGGATGTGCAGGACGGACCAAGGGTCAGGCTACGGTCCGTCGATGGCCACGTTGGTTGCACCTGCAGGTTTATCTAAAAAACTAGTTTTTGGTCTGTTTTGGATACGGGATGTTACATTATCTCCCCCTTGGAAACATTCGTCCTCGAATGAAGACTAAACTAGCTGAAATAGAGGGAGAGAGCTGCAGACCATACTACTAAACACTGAGAATTGAGTTCCGAGAACATGCAAATACGCTGAAAATGCAAGTACAAACTAAGGGAACATGATTCTAAGACTGAATTCACGCATGAATGACTGGAAAATTTAAGAGGAACTATTACCTCAAGCTGGAGTGGAATCGGAAGGAAAAAGGTGAGGATACTTGGCTTTCATGGCTGCTTCTGCTTCCCAAGTAGCTCCCTCTACGGACTGACTCCTCCACAAAACCTTGACTGAAGCGACTTCTTTATTTCTCAACCTTCTAAACTGACGGTCAAGAATCTCAACTGGTAAATCCTCATAAGAAAGATTATCCTTCACCGCCACACTCTCTAATGGCACTATACAGGCTGGGTCACCCACACACTTCTTAAAAAGTGAGATGTGGAAGACCGGATGCACTGCTTCTAAGTCTGCTGGTAACTCTAACTCATATGCCACCTTGCCAACCCCTTTTCAAGATCTTGTAAGGGCCTACATATCTAGGACTGAGCTTCCCTTTATTTCCAATCTCATCACCCCTTTCATAGGTGAGACTTTCAGAAAAACCCAATCATCAACTTGGAAGTCTAGCTCCCTTCTCCTTACATTTGCATAAGATTTTTGACGACTCTGGGCTGTCTTAAGTCTATATCTAATGAGTTGCACTTTCTCCATAGCATAAAGGATTGAATCTGGCCTTATCAAAGCTGCTTCACCTACTTCAAACCAACCAACAGGAGATCTACATCTACGCCCATACAAAACCTCATAAGGGGCCATCTGAATGCTGGAATGGTAGCTATTGTTGTAGGCAAACTCAATCAGAGGAAGGTGATCATCCCAAATACCTTTGAAATCGATCAAACAATCTCACAAAATATCTTCTAGGGTCTGAATGGTACGCTCTGCCTGTCCATCCGTTTGCGGATGAAATGCTGTGCTAAGGTTAACTTGAGTACCAAGACCCTTCTGAAATGAATCCCCAAAAGGAGAGGTAAACTGAGGACCTCTATCTGAGATGATAGACAAAGGAACCCCATGCAACCTCACAATTTCATAAATGTAAATCTTGGCATAGTCCTCTGCCGAATCTGTAGTCTTGACCGTCAAAAAGCGAGATGACTTAGTCATCCTATCAACTATCACCCAAATGGAGTCATGTTGACTACGAGTACGCGGTAACCATGTGATGAAATCCATATTGATCACTTCCCACTTCCAACTAGGAATGTCGATCTCTTGAGTCATACCCCCTGTTTTCTGATGTTCTACCTTGACTTGCTGACAATTGGGGCACTTACTCACAAAATCTGTTATATCCCTCTTCATGCCAGTCCACTAATAGACTTCCCGCATATCGCGGTACATCTTAGTGGCACCTGGGTGAATAGAATATCTGGAGTTATGGGCTTCTGCAAGAATATGTTGTCTTAACTCTCCCACATCAGGAACACACAATCTACCCTGGTAGCAAAGTACACCATCTCCCCCTTGGGAGAAAACCTCCACCCTATGATTATGGACTGCACCCTTAATTTCAAGCAAGATTGGATCACTATCTTGCTTTTCCTTAACCTCTACTACCAAAGAAGATTCTGCCCCATTCTGAACTGTTACACCACTCTCTGATATGCTAATAAGGCGAACTCCCAAGCAAGCAAGACTGTGAACATCCTTTACTAGCTCCTTCCTTTCTTCCTCAACATGGGCTACACTACCCATAGTTAGTCTACTAAGAGCATCTGCTACTACATTCGCTTTACCAGGATGATAATGCACACTCATATCATAATCTTTAAGGAACTAAAGCCATCTCCTATGGCGAAGATTCAACTCTTTCTGGGTGAACACATACTGAAGGCTCTTATGGTCATTGAACATATCTACATGAACACCATACAAGTAGTGTCTCCAGATCTTAAGTGCAAACACCACTACTGCAAGCTCGAGGTCATGAGTTGGATAGTTTTTCTCGTGCACCTTAAGCTGCCTAGAAGCATAATCTATAACCTTATCTCGTTGCATCAACACAAAACCAAGGCCAACTCTGGATGCGTCGCAATAGATCACATAACCATTTGACCCCTCTGGTAGAGTCAAAACAGGAGCTATAGTCAATCTAGTTTTCAACTCTACAAAACTTTTCTCACAATCATCTGACCATTGAAACTTGACCATCGTCTAAGTCAACCTAGTCAATGGTATGGATGAAAATCCTTCCACGAACCTTCTGTAATGACCCGCTAGACCTAGGAAACTTCTGATATTTGTAGCAGAGGTAGGTCTGGGCCATTGTTTCACCGCTTTTATCTTCTACGAATCCACTTGGATCCCCTCGCTAGATACAATGTGACCAAGCAAAGCAATGTATTACAACCAGAACTCACATTTGCTAAACTTAGCAATAACTGGCGATCTTTGAGAATCTGCAGAACAACTCTCAAATGACTTGCATGTTCTTCCTCATTCCTAGAGTAAATGAGGATATAATCAATAAAGACGATAACAAACAAGTCCAAGTACTGTTTGAACACTCTGTTCATCAAATCCATGAAAGTTGCAGGAGCCTTGGTTAGTCCAAATGACATAACCACAAATTCATAATGACCATACCGAGTTCTAAAGGCTATTTTTGGAATGTCACTATCTCAGACTCTGAGCTGATGATAACCCGATCTAAGGTCTATCTTTGAGGAATGGATAGCACCATGAAGTTGGTCAAACAAGTCATCAATCCTGGGGATGGGATACTTATTCTTGATTGTGACCTTGTTCAACTGTCTATAGTTAATGCAAATTCTGAGAGAACCATCTTTTTTCTTTACGAACAACACTGGTGCACCCCATGTTGAAATACTAGGTCTAATGAAACCCTTATCTAAAAGGTCTTTCAACTGCTCCTTCAATTCCTTAAGCTCTGCTGGAGCCAATCTATAAGGAGGAATAGAAATAGGCTGGGTATTTGGAAGGAGATCAATTCCAAAGTTGATTTCCCTTTCAGGAGGAACTCCGGGAAGATCTTCTCGAAATACTTCTGGAAACTCAATAACTACTGGAAATGACTCAAGAGTTGGGGTTTCAGAGCTTGAATTCTTAACTCGAACTAGATGATAGAGATAACCCTTAGAGATCATCTTTCTGGTCTGAAGGTATGAAATAAATTGACCCATAGACACTAAGCTACTAGCCTTCTATTCAAAGATTGGTTCATTTAGAAACTGAAAATGAACAATCCTAGTTCTACAATCGACTGAGGCATAACATGAATGTAACCAATCCATGCCTAGAATGACATCGAAGTCTACCATATCTAACTATACAAGATCTGTTGAGGTGACTTTCTGAGAGACTGTGACAGGGAAATTTCTGTATACCCGTCTAGCTATAACTAGGTCACCGACTGGAGTAGAGATAGAGAAAGGTTCTGAGAGAGTTTCTGGACTGACAATGAATTGGACTACTATGTAAGGTGTTACGAAAGAAAGAGTAGCCCCTGGATCTAACAATGCATAAACATCAAGGTCAAAGACTCGTAACGTACCAGTAACTACATTAGGAGAACCTTTCTGATCCTGGCGAGCCTGAAGAGCATACAACATGTTCTGACGCTGAACGCCACCTGTACTGGATGAGTTACCCTGCTGAGTCAGTCGACTTGTTGGTGCTGCTGAAGTTGTAGACTGAGCTCTACCATTTCCACCTCCTTGACCCTGTCTAGAGGGACAATCCCTCAACCTATGACCAGACTGACCGCACCCAAATCATCCTTCTTTTTCTACAAGGCACTCTCCTGGATGGTTCTTACCATACTTAGGGCAAGTGGGGTAAGTCTTGGTGCCTGAAACACGTCCCTAAGACTTAGAGACTGTTGCTCTAACCTTCTGGTCATACCTGTTCTTGGAGGATGGAACACTAGCTCATGAAAGGGCTGGGGATGAAAAATTTTGCTGACTCTGCGAGCGATTTCCACCACCCAATTTCTGCTGAGAATAGTCATAGTTCCCTATCCTAGCCTTCTTATTCTCCTTGGCATGTTCCCTAAGCTTATCACCGTCAACCTGCTGAGCATGAGTCATAAGCCTAGAGATGTTCATATCTCCCAGTAACATAGCATTTCTGCACTCAGTTTTCACCAAATATAGAACTCCGTACAAAAACTTATTCATCTGCGCCCTAGAGTCAGCAACCATGTGAGGAGCATACCAAGAGAGTTGGTTAAACTTCAGCCAATACTCTTAGACCGTCATGTTTCCCTGCCTCAAGTTAATGAACTCCTGAGCCTTTCCTTCTTTCAACTCTATTGGGAAAACTCTGTCCAGAAAGGTCTCACTAAAGCAATCCCAAGTAATGGGAGCTACATCTGTACCCCTATTTTCCTTCCACTGAGTGTACCAGATATGAGCAACATCCTTCAACTAGTATGATGTCAACTCAACCCAATCATTCCCACTGACTTGCATTACCTAAAAGATATTCTTGATCTCATCCAAGAAATTCTGAGGATCCTCATTATTTTGCGATCCTAAGAACTCACACGGATTCATCCTAACAAAGACACGGACCCTTGGTGCTGCTGATCCACCATTTTCATTCACAGGGCATGAACCCGATTGTTCTGGTTGGCCATACTCTGAGCCAACATATGTATGTCATTCCTGAACTCAACATTGGATACTTCTTGATCTGGGACTAGAGGAGATGCGTTTGCATTCCTGGCATTCGCATTTCTAGCGTTAGCTCTATGAGGAGGCATGATCTGAAATGTAGAACGTCAAGTTAGAATGGAATTAGATCATACCTTACGCACGATAAGAGTAACAACAAAGTGAAGTTTTCCTAAAACACTTCATAGCCTCTCACACATTAGATGTGGTGCACTTCACACCCATGAAAAGGAGTCTATTTAGTGCGGCTTTTCAGACATCCTTTGACACTTAAACCTAGTGCTCTCATACCAAGTTTGTCACGCCCCGAGCTACCCCCGAGACGCGGACACAGAACCTAGGACCACAAGTTATCCCCAGCTAACCCTTCTGGAATGATCATGAGCATACTAAAGAATATAAACTGATACGGAAGCTAAATAATACTTTATATCTGAAAAGATGGGGAATACCCATATTTTATAACTAATATATTTGAAAACAACGAGTTTAATACGAAGAAATATTAACTCATTCTAAAATGAAACTAACTATGTCTGAAAATAGCCTCTAAACTGAACTAGAAATACTGGGACAAGCCCCAGCTAGATCTAGCAAAAAGTGAAACTAAATGACGAAAAGACTGAAATGAAACTCATGATTGTTCTCCTCGAAAAATGAGGACTCACCACTGAATCTGCTTAACTAGAGATCAAAAATTGATCTATGCGTGATGTGGATGCTTCGAACCTGAACCTATATTACGAGAAGATGTAGCGCATGTATGTGTCAATACTTCAAGGTACTGAGCATGTAGGATAGAGTAAAGATGAAATAAAATATAATTGAACAAGCACAAAAGCAAGTATAGAAATCTGAACATGATATACTGAATGCTGATATAACTGAATATAATGACCAATTTATAACATACTAAAACTGAATACTGAATATACTAATAAATGGTCAATGCAATAGAGTCTAACTGAACTATGGAAGCTACTAATAACCGATAATAAAACCACATGAGCTAAATGTGGAGTCCAATGTATACGCCCCATCGACAGGACCCAATATACCCTGCCAAAGGTATAAAGGCATGCTGGCGTGATCACTAAGCTGATGACCACGGAGGGGACTTACAACCTACTTGGCTAGTAGTTCTGGGACTATTGGGTACGCTGAACCCTAGTCCAACTCGGTATTATGCTACTCCCATTGATTTATGTAGTTAACTGATTATGTCTGAATTTTCTGTAAATACTGGATATCTCAAAACTGAACATGCAAACTGGGAATGCAACATTTAATCTGGTAATGATGCACTAAAACTGAAGCATGTATAACTGCATAACTGAAATATCTGACCTAGCATGTGTAATTCAAGAACTAAAGAAATACAAAGCTAGGGTTGTGAAATTTATGCGATAAACTGAATAATAACTTTACAATCTGAATTGGAACATATATTTAATAAATTTATGAATTTCTATCAAAGTTCTAGAAACCCTAGGTTTAATCATGATAATAGAATCAAGAACTGACTGAAAACTAGGGACCCAATGGGTGAAAGGAACCCACTAGTGAAATCCCACATACGTGGTGATAAAATTCACGGAAAAACACTTAGGTTTCGGGGCTGGAATTGCTGGAACCTTGCTGCGTTCTTGAACTAGGGTTCTTGAACTTTTTCTCCTTCCTTGCTTCTAATTTTTCTAAGTTTGATTAATGATTTGACTTAGGTAAGTTTTAGTTATGTTTCTAGGCTTAAAATGACTAAAATATGATGATTTAGGGTCAAAATGATGTATCTTAGAGTTTAAAAAAAGTGGGAAAAGACCAAAAGACCCCTGGGTTAATTGCTATCGGACCAAACGACGACCTGGATAGACGGTCCGTTGTTCAATCGACGGTCCATCGTTTGGTCCATAGGTTGGGTCTGTTCAACATACCTTTACTAAAATGGGCATAACTTTTTACTCGAAGCTAAGATATTTGCAAGGTCGGTGGATATGAAAAGCTAATTCAATTATCTATCTTTTGGTATGTCATGGGACACATAATTCATTTTTTGTTAAGAGTTATGATCATTTGAAGTTGACCCAACTGTATTTCCCCCTAACTGTCTGCTAATTTCCACCTACGGTCAGACCTACGGACCGTGGGTCCACCTACGAAATGTGCTGGTCAACCGTGGTTCTTGTCTGAGAGTGGGTGAATGGGGTGTCAATCGACGGTCACAGACTACGGACCGTAGTCTGACCTACGGATCGTAGGTCTGTCCGTCGATCAGGACTTAACCAAATTTCCATGGCTGAGATTTTGGGGATTTCTGACCCCATTGAAGGATGTGAAGGCTACGGTCCGTCGATTGCCACGTTGGTTGCACCTGGAGGTTTTTCTGAAAAATTGGTTATGGTCTGTTTTGGATATGGGGTGTTACACTTTCGTTCATTAGTTAAGCTTCAATTGATTTTTTTTCTTGAAGTATTCAATTTGTATGACTCTTTTAATTAGATTAATTTTGTTATTTAATTACTTGCATTTGAATCATTTTTACTTCAGCTACTTATATAAATCTTGATTATATCTTTGTTGTCTTTAAAATTTGCTATATGTGTGCAAGTTTATAATCTTTTTAATGTGTATGCAGGGATGCCGAAGCAAAATCAGTATAAAAATATGTTCAAATCAGCGGCGAGCTCTTCTCTTGCTCGAGGTTACGTCCCTCAATCTCAGGCTCAAGCTTCATCATTAAAAACAAGTCAACATGTTCCATCTTCATCGTCTGATGGAGACTCTTCACAATCTGTTCCAACTACTTTTGATGGAGTTTCTTCAAAGCCAACAAAACATAAAGACAATCATGATTGGTTTGTCGATGTTATAGGTACATATAAATGATAAAATTTATTATAATATTTAACCTTCTTTGCAACTAAGTAAATTTGGTCTTTATTTTTTATTAGATCACAATCAAGTAATAAAAATGGTTAGAAGGAAAATCAGGGATGTCCATAACATGGAAAATGGATTGCGGATAATTGTAGAATGTGATGAATATGTTGCACCTATTGGAAAAGCAGCCGGCATAATTGCAAGAGCTATGGGATAGCTTGCCACAAACTCTCTGTACTTTCCCATCAACTTTAAAAAATGGTCAGACATGCAAGATTCTTACTTGGATCCTGTTTTTAATCAAATCCTAATTGTACTTCCTTGTTAAATATTTTCCTTAGTTTGAGTCTTTTAGTTAAAACTGCATTAAACTAACATTACTCTTTGAAGGCTTGATTTCTCTTTATGATTGATCATTAAAAGGCAAAAAGTGGGTTGGCAGTAATCTTAACAAAAAGTGGAAGGACCATAAGCATAAACTATGGAATGCCGGAGAAAATCCATTATTCAGTTAAGAAGAGATCATTAGAAAATCTCCAAATGACATACCCATGGATCAATGGGCACTGTTTATCAACTATCGCATGGACGAGAAAACACTAGTACTTAATTCTTCCTTTTTTCTTTCTATTACTCCCTCTGTCCCATTTTATGTGACACTTTTCATTTTTTGAGAGTCAAACAGTTTAACTTTGACCAGACATTTGCGTACGAAATCTTCAAATTTTTTGAAATGAAATTTATATATTTGTAAACTACATAAAGAGTACTATAAGGTTTAATAATTGATAGTTCAAAATGTTAAAAGGATATCGAAATACGAAAAGTGCCACATAAAATGAGACGGAGTGAGTACTTGTTTTTCTCTGCCATTATTGTGGCCCTTTTATTTAATTTCTACTGCTTCTTCTTTTGTGTCACATATTTCTTCTTTACATGAAGTTAACCGTTCATATTTTTCCAATTTAACCTGTAGAAACTTTGCAAGAAGAATCCACAGATTCGACAAAATCAAATTCCTCATACAAGAGGTGCTAAGAGTTTGGCTAGAAGAAGAGCTGAAATGGTTGTTTAATACAATGTTCTTAGATATATATACTCTTAATTAATTAATAATGTCTTACAATTTAAAAATTTTAGAGGGCAAACGGAAAAGATGTTGATCGAGGCAAAATGTGTATTGAGACTCATAAGAGAAAAGATGGAAGTTATGTAACTGAGACGGCTAGAGAGATTGGGGTAAGTATCATTTAATATATGATTACTCGAGTAGCTATTTAATCAGATTTCTGGTTTTGGTGACAGCGAAAAAACTAATGCTTCAATTGTGATACTGAAATTGAGGACCAAAAACACTTCCCTTAAACACGGTAGTCCTAATGTCATTTTTTTTTCTATATGCGTTTAGTTGATGTTGATGTAGTATGGATATTAGCCTATATACTGTAATGCAACAGTGAAGTCTTCCTTTGAGTAGTAAGTCTACTATGCAGCAGCAACAACCTGTTGTTCTTGCCCCTTCTTCTTAATGGGTTGTTTATTGTGAAGCACTATTCCTTGTTAGGTATTAAGAACTTATCTTACGAACTTTAGATTTAAAAGTGTGTCTTATTCATTTGTGGATTGCTACTAAAAGCTCTAGATGTTTGCAATCTTTATTCAAGTACCTACATAATGACATGGCCAACAAGTAATAAATAAGTTACTACTCAAAACTCTAGATATTTGCTGCATTTCCATTCATATTTCTTCAAGTATCTACTTGGTTGCAGCCGCTTCTAAAATTAACTATAACCAAGTCCAATCAACTCTACAATCAGAGACACTAGCATTTGAAGACATTACCAAATTGTGCAATCTGAAAAATTTATAATTCGAAGATACATGGCCCCTCTATCTTCATAGAGTCATCAACTAGTATTTGACAACAATACTATGCTTGTTTTTCCTTTACACAGGAGAAAACTGAAGAAATTCGAAGTCAAAGGCCAGAGAGTATTCTCGAAGTTTCACCTAATGATGAAGTTGGCATAGTACTCGGTCCCGAACATCCAGGTCGTGTTCGAGTGCTAGGCTTGGGTGTTGTTCCAACTATGGCATTCAAACAAACATCTAGGAGATTTCTGCATGTTAATGTGAGTTAATTTAGCTCTATCAATCAAACTCCAAAGTGGAAGCTAGAGATGACGAGTATGAAATCTCAATTAAATGCGCTACTTAGCTTATACCAAAGGAACATAGGAAACCTCCCGAAAGAGTTTGCTCACTTATTTCCACCTCATCCACATGTATGACCATTATAAATATCTTTATTTTATATCCACTCTTTCTTTACATACTCTTTGGTGCTAGGAATTCATTTCTAATTTGCCTTCACAGACTTCATAGTCTGTAAACCCACTAAAATGTGATACTACTTGTTTGTAATGCAGAGTTTTTCTTATTTTTGATACTACAGTGTGGAATTAAGATATAGATAAAGTGGTTTGTCAATTAAGAATGGATAAAGTGTTTTAGGATTAGTTGTCAAGATGAAGAAGTGTTCAAATGATAACTAACAGTAACATAGTACATCTATCTTGAACTGAATCTATTCCTCCTGTTAATGCAAACTAACAGTACAAATGACTCGCTAATCTATAGTTCCAGGTACAATTAGAATATTTTTTCTCAGTGCACAGAGAGCCCCAAGTGTATATCTAAGTTACTTAGACTATAACAATGATGCTTAATTTCATTAGGAGTATTTGTTTTGTGAATCAACATTTTATTAGGATCACAAAATGAAATATACGGTATCTAAATTTTCAACAGCGGAGAAAGCTAAACCATATATATCTTGAAAAGAGCAGATATTCTTTTCACATTCTGTTGGATCATTAAATGTTAGTGCATGATAATTTGGAAGTTACCTCTAAACAAATGCATAATGTATGGGGAAATTCCTTCCTTAGTATAGATTTTTGTATCTTTTATCTCTTTAGTTTTTTGTGGCATGAATCTATGGTACAATGACAAGTTGATTATCTGTCTTATGTAAAACAAAATACGTGCATTTGTTCTGGATAGTGACCTCCTGGAATTGATTTATAAGCCACTTGCAGATTTTTTTTGGATTTGCTTTTTCCTTCCTCCTCAATAAACGTATTAACTACTTAAGAGAGATATTCACATATTTGTTTCTTCTTGTTTTACCCCATTCCTTCAAGCGAGATGGGGTATGTGTAAGTGTCACCTGTTGTGTGTTGCGTATTTGGGATTTTACTGGACAATCGAGACATTATTGGGAATATCATCTTCTCTAATATGCCTCTAGGATGAGGGGAACATTGTAATTAGGCAGCGTCCACATATGGCGTATGCTTTTTTCTGTAAATGTTGTTCTTGACTTGAACTATTCGAATGCTAGTCTTATTTTTTTCGTTTTGGTGACCGAAAAACAAGTGTATATCTAAGCCCCAACTGCATCTGTCTAGCTTCATTGTTTGCAATTATTTGAAGCTCATGCTCAATAATGTTTGTAGTCTGGTCTTAGGGTTATATATCTATACATGTCATATTTACTAGTTTTCATTAATACGATAAAAGATAACGGAATGAACCATATGAAGATCTGTCCTTGAGAATATTTCGTGATCGTAGCCCCCTAACCTTTTTTTCTGGTGTCCAATATGTAGTAGTCGTAGCATCTGCCATGTTTCACCTAACAAAGTTATCAAGTCTTGGAGATGCTGAAAGTATCTGCCATACAATTATGATTTCTAAATCGAATAGTGTCATATGTTGGTAGTATTCAAGTCCTGTATTATGATAGAACTTTGGTTCAAATGTATAATATTTTTATATGATAAAATCTAATGGGCAGTAGAAATAAATTCAGTGAAACTAGTATTATTGATTTCATCTCCATAGTTGATTTACCGCAAAGAGAGAATTGGGCAAATGTCCGAAAATTTAGCTGAAACAAGATATTAAAATTTGCTTTCACAGACTTGGTAGTCCATTTGATGAGCATGGATGAAGTAGCTTTGTTTATTTGCATAAGTTTTTTCCAATTTATTTTTGGACAACATTCTACAAATACATAATGTTGTTACTATCTTTATACTATATCGTAGGTTTCCCTGTTACAAAATAATTAGTGGGTTGTATTAATACTTAGAGTCATTCTTTGATACATATTTTTTTTTGAAGGCCTTAGATATAGAAAGTGGTGCTCATCAGTCACCAATCGGAACAACCATCGATTCGAATATTCAGATGAAAGTAAAACTGATGGAGGACTAAGTATAAACTAGAAATCATTTGTAGTATATTTTTAGATATTCTCTTTGAATGACACTTGAAATTGGCATTTTGATGATGTAATTTTGAAGTTTTAAATAACACTTGAAATTGGTATTTTGATGATGTAATTTTGGAGCTTTGAATAAAATCAGTATTTTGATGATGTAATTTTTGAGTACCTTTGTTTAATATGATGAATATTTTGTTCCTTTGATCTTGAAAAAATGACATAGCAAGACAACTTATAGATTAAATTGGCAATAAATAGCCCACTTTTAATTTATTGGCAAAAAAAGGATTTTTAAATATATATTTGACATTCAAAAGCCACGTCTTTTGAAAAGCATTAAAAAAAACTGATTTTTCTCTCACTCATTTCCTATTTTATTGCTTTATTGCTCCTATTCTTTCTCTCTTTATTTTTCTTTTAACAATTTTAAAGTAGTGTTCTTTCTTTTCTTGTCTCCTTTTTCTCTTTTTAAATATCTTGATAAGTTCTTCTCTTTTCTCTCCTTAATTTTCTTTTCTGCTCCTTAATTTGCTCTATTTAATCATGGAAGATATAATTATATATTTATCCACTGTTCTCTCATAAATTTTTCTTTCATACATACTCTTGAGTGTGTTTTGCCCAAATTATTAGAAAATTTAGTGATTTGTGGAACTAATATTTTTCAACTCTTCTGGACAATAGTTTTGATTTTAGATTTTAATTTTTTGGTATAAATTCCATAGGTAAGAAAGGTTCAGATAAATTTTTTGTAGAAAAATCGATATAATATTCTCGATTTTTTCAATCTCCACCAACAACTTCAAATTCTTTCCATGTAAATACACTTTGATCAATGTATGTCAATCTCGATTTAAACAAATATATACAAAATTGTTTGATAAATATGGGACTGGTTAATACAAAAATGAATACGGGCCAATGGATACATACTGTAGTTACAATAAATGTATACAACTTTTAAACAAATAGATTCAAAATAATTTCATGTATACATAATCGATAACATTAATATAAAATTATAATAAATTCATAAATATTCTTGGATGGAAGATTATGTATCCAAATAGAGTTAATTTTCATTAGTTAACTCAACTTACCATAATTATACGCACTATTTAGTTTACAAGATACATAATGTATACATAACTATTTTTTCATAATAATTATACCTCGACACAATCTCATTTTTCTTATAAAGTTGACCTTCTATTACTATATTTGTAGTAACACCCTCTGCGATCTTATGTATACTCGTAATTCCATATTATTTTATGTTAGCATTGCTATTGAAGCTTCATCAATCTTATAATGAAATTCAAAGAAATTAATAGAAGTATCGACATTTAGATAATTGATATCAATTAAATGAATCCATTGAAAAAAACATTTATGTTTCTAATTTGACGCATATCAATATCAGTGTTGAATCATTATTAACCTAAATGAAATTTAAAGGAATTGATAAAAGTATCGAAATTTAGATTGGTTGAAATCAATATTTATTATAGTCACCTCCCCTTTTATTGAATAAACAAAATAATTTTTACTATTGCATTCTTCGCTTGGTAAATTAAAATTTTCAATGATGTAATTTATTTTTCTCTATTTGTTATTGAAGTGCGTTGATTTGTTTTTTTTGGATACACTAATTTTGAATTGATAAATTTCATGGAAAAATGAATGACCATCTTTATCAATTCAATAGTATAGTACCATGAAAAAAAATAAAACCCACGTCTCTTAAATTTATGTTATTCATTAACGGTTAGTTTCATAATGGCGAAAACGTCTTTTAATAAGTCAAATTAGTTTTGGGACAATTTGTGCTAATATTTTATTTGGCTATTCAATGCTTATTAATGTTGGGCTATAAGTTGCTAATAGTTATTAACAGTTGTCTATATATGTCATTTCCTCTTTGATCTTTGATGTTGGGTTAAAACTACTCATTATAGAAATTTAAATATATAGTGTGCAATAAATAAGATGTAAATATGAATTGCCAAAATTAGAATATATGATTATTTATGACGATACGAACTGATCGTTACGGCGTTTTCAAACCGTCGTGATACATAATCAATTTTTTTTAAGATTACGACGGTTGTAAACCGCCTCTATATACAACAAAAAATATCGCATTACCAAAGGAATATTGCGACAGTTTGTCGTAATACATTTGTGACAGGCGAGATACGACATTTGTGTAAAACGTCGTTAAAGTGCATTATGACAGTTTGAAACTGTCGTGTTACCTATAAAAAAATCGTCGTAATAATCCAGTTTTTTTGTAGTGGTATTTGTTTTAAGGCTTTATACATACCCACCCCCTTATACTTGTCAGGATATTGCATTTAGAAACTTAAATTAAGTCATGTTTCAATTGAACACTTCAATGCCTAATAAAGTGTTCCAATATTAGATACTTTCTGTTCAAATTTTGAAAAAAGTCTAACACGTGTGTTCATTCCTCGGTTATTTAGTTAAGTTAACCACATAAAATATGTTATCCTTGAATTATATGCATCAACCTCAAGATGAAAATATCTTAAGTTTTTACCGCTTATCAAGGCGAATACATAGAATTAAAAGAGATGATACACATTTTTTATGTTGTTAACTTAACTATTTAATAGACAAATGGGAAAAGACACACAAAAAAGTTTCAAAATTTAAATTGAAAGTGTTCTAATTAAAACACTAAATAGAAGTTGCGGTGTACAATTGAAACAAAGCTTAGTTCGAGTGTCTAAATGAAATATTATTGAAAGTTTAAGGGGTCACCTATGTATTAAGCGTTGTTTTAAATATCTTGAAATGCATGTCATAATGGTTCATGAACTAGTAGAAATATATATCTTAACGTAGTCTTTGTTGAGTCTTTATGTTAGAATATCTTTAAGATTCCATGCTGCTGAATTTTATATGGAGTGGCCAACTGAATTTCCCCATTAGTATTCCTATAACAATGAAACCCAATTCTTACACTATTCTAAAAAGCGCTAAATGAATCATCTTAAAAGTATGATCATTTCCTATGCATGATGACTACATGGTTTATGGGGGCTGTGAGTTATCTGAACTGTCCCCCATATTGGTGTTCAATACTACTCCCAAAATATGATACGAGCTCTTATGTTTAAAAACATACTTTTTTCTATGATTTGAGATAATTTCTCAAAAACATAGCTCAAAGGTTATCTTGGAAATCAAAGTTTCCCCTCTTGGTTAATTGTGAAAGAAATTACTCTTTAGTGAAAACTAGCTCAAAGGATCTTTGAAAATCTCAGTTTCTGTTCTTATTTAAATGTGAAAAACATTTAAAACTTCTTGAGAATACTTAGTTCCCATATACTTATTTGAAGAAAAGAACTTCAAATCTGAACACTTTGCTTAACTTCGAAACGTAAGTATTAAAAAAAGTTAAAACGTTTGTGAAAGACTTTTGAAAGACTTTAAGAACTTATCTTGACTTAACTCTCGACTTCTTGACTTGACTTTTAACTTCTTGACTTAACTCTTAACTTCTTGATTTGACTATTGACTTTCGTTGATTGAATTATGGATCAAGGATCATGATTTGTGATAGAAAAGATCTCATGATGTTTAGAAATTGTTCTAGATAGGAAGAACAAGGTTCTTGAATAATCTTGGATAAGAACTTGAATAGAAACCTTGAAACCCCTCGCTTGAAGGTAAATGATCAAGAAAATCTTTCGTGAGATTCTTACATTCTCTATGGCTATGAATTATCATTTTTCATTAGTAAAGATGAAAATATGATTGTTTTTAACCTTTTATTAGTCAAGAAATTTGTTTAAGATTTTCTTGGAGATAAAAAACAAAAATAACCCTTTTTAATATTTTCCTGTCGGGTAATTTGTAACAACAATGTATAGTTTACTAAAATAGTCATAACTTTTTAGTCAGAAATTGGATTGACGCGAAATTGGTGGCGTTAGAAAGTAGATTCAATTACCTACAATTGCATAGTTTATTTTTCATGTAACTCTTAATATTATAAGAGATATGGTCGTATAAAGTTGACCCAAGTAGAATCTTAACATCAAAACTTAATTGAGAAGAAAACTTCAAGAACATTTATCAAGAACTCATCAAGAACATAAATCCTTAAATTTCAAGAATGAAATTATGCTGTATAAATCATGATTGGAATGTGGGTGAATGAACTAACACTATGGAAGCTCACATACCTCATAGGGATCATCCCTTGACGAAATCCACAAGCGATTCTTGAATGTTCTTGACGAATACTGAACTTTCTTCCCTTTTCTCCTCTTTTCTCTTATCTCCAAGCCCTAACTTGAAATTCACTTTTTTAAACTGACTAAAATCTGAATTTACCCAATTAACCTCCTAAAATGAAGTAATTAAGTTGAGTAAGGAAAAGACCAAACTACCCTTCTAAAATTCGGTTATCAGACTTTCCATATTTCAACAACCCAACTTCCATAGCTCATAACTCACTCATAAGAACTAGGAATTGTTTAAACTCAACGGCGTTTGAAGTACACCTAACCCATGCTGAGCGAGGACTTATGATCGTTTGAGGTTAACCAAAAACTCATTTTTTTCTAACTGAAGTAAATTTCCAGATTTCCATTCTTTCAAAAATTCACTATTTCCAATTCGTAGCTTCTTCTTAGTTATTTCAAATTGCTAGATGTTACTATATCTCCCCCTTGGGAATATTCGTCCTCGAATGAGATTACTCTTACTAGGCTAAGGGTGTAATATGCAACCATTCATTTCAAACACCCAACAAGCAATGCAAATACAACATACCAACTCATAATTAAAGGGTACTAAGAAGAAAATTAGTTCCTTGATATGGAGTTTCTTTAGATCTGTAGAGATGTGGATATTCTTCTTCATATCCTCTTCAACTTTCCAAGTAGCTTCTTCAACAAATTGGTTCCTCTAAAGGACTTTAACTAATGCAGCCTCCTTTGTTCTCACTTTGCGTATTTGGCAATCTAGAATATGAACAGGAATCTCCTCATAAGATAAGTTATCCTTGATCTCAATATTTTCAATTGGTATGATCAATGAAGGATCGCCCATGCACTTCTTCAACATAGAAATGTGAAATACCGGATGAACTGCTGCTAACTCTTTTGGTAGCTCCAACTCATAAGCTATATTGCCAATCCTCTTGGATATTCTATAGGTCGAATATACCGGGGACTAAGTTTCTCCTTTTTTTTATCAAACCTCATAACACCTTTCATAGGTGAAACATTTAAATATACCCAATAATCTACTTCAAACTCTGACTCCCTCCTTCAAACATCACTGTAGGATATCTGACGACTCTACGCTATTTTCAACATCTTTTGAATCACTTTCACCTTCTCCATAGCTTGATGATTTAAATTTTGTCCAATCAACCCTGCTTCACAAACTTCAAACTATTCAACATGGGATCTGCATCTTCTTCCATAAAGAGCTCATAATTAGTTATTTGGATGCTAGAGTGGTAACTATTGTTGTAAATGAACTCAACGAGAGGTAGGTGATCATCCCAATTACCCTTGAAACCAATCACACAATCTACATTGATACCTCAAAACACTATCTCCCTCTTGTTCAAAAGCCATCACTTTTTATTTATGACTAATTGCCTTTAATGCACCCAATAAAAGATCTTGTTCTTACTTCTCTTTTACTTCTAACACTAATGATGATTCAAACCCATTCATGATCACTACTTCTCCTTCTATGGAATCCAATAATCGAACTCCTAGTCGTGTAAGTCGATGCACCTCTTTTGCTAACTCTTTCCTATCTTCCTAAAAATGAGTGGTACTACGCATAGAGAATATACTCAAGGTATCAACAACGACATTAACCTTTACATGGGTGATAAGGAATACTCATGTCATAATCCTTGAGTAATTCTAACAACCACCTCTGTCTGAGATTAAGCTCTCTCTGTGTGAACACACACTGCAGGCTCTTATGATAAGTCAATATATCAATATGAACACCATACAAATAATGACGCCATATCTTCAAAGCGAATACTAGAGCAGCCAACTCTAAGTCATGGGTTGGGTAATTCTGCATTAACACACAACCCAAACCAATTCATGATATATCACAATACACCACAAAACCTTGAGTACCTTTTTATAATGTCAAAACTGGAACAGTAGTCAACCTCTTCTTCAATTCCTGAAAGCTTTTCTCACACGCTTCAGAACATTGAAACTTAATTGTCTTCTAAGTGAACTTGGTCAAACGAGACGAAGAAGATGAAAACCCCTCTACGAACCTTCTATAATAGACAACCAAACCGAAGAAACTTCTAATATTAGTTGGAGGTATGGGTCTAAGCCAACTCTGAACTGCTTATATCTTTTGGGTATCTCTCTAATTCCCTCTCCAAACACTATGTGGCCCAAGACCACAGATTCAATCCAGACTCACACTTAGAGAACTTGGCATACAAATCTTTATCCTTCAAAGTCTCAAGAACTATTCTGAGATGACTAGCATGATCTTTCTCATTCCTTGAATAAATTAGTATCTCATCAATGAAGACGATAACAAACATATCTAAATAAGGTTTGAAGACTCTATTCATAAGGTCCATGAAGGCAGCACACACATTGGTCAACCTAAAGGACATGACCAAAAACTCATAATGTCCATATATAAATCTGAAAGTTGTCTTGAAGTATCACATTCCCTTACTCTTAATTGATGGTAGCCAGATCTGATATCCATCTTAGAAAAAATAGGTGACACCCTGAAGTTGGTCAAATAAATCATCAATTCTTGGGAGAGGATACTTATTGTTGATGTAACCTTGTTCAATTGACGCTAATTTATACACATCCTAAGGGAACCATTTTTTTTTTCAAAAATAAGACTGGAGCGCCCCAAGGTGACATACTTGGTTGAATAAAAACTTTCTCTAAAAGGTCTTTCAACCACTCCTTCAATTCCTTCAACTCTGCTGGTTCCATTCTATATGGAGAAATAGATATAGGTTGAGTATTTGGAATGCCGAAGTCTTTCTCTCTCAAGAGGGACTATGGAAAGATCATCTGGAAAGACTTCTAGAAATTCTTTGACTACTGGAACTGACTGAATAGGAGGTACATCAACACTTTATTCATTAACTTGGTCTAAGTGATAGACACATCCCTTAGAAACTAAATTTCTTGCCTTACAGTACGAAATAAAATAACCCTTAGGCACTGCTAAACTGTTTTTCAACTCTAAGACTGGCTCATTTGGAAACTGAAACTCGATTAGTCAAATTCTACAATCAACTAAGGCATAACAAGTGTGAAGCCAGTCCATACCAAGATGAAATCAAATTCTACCATGTATAGGTCAATTAAATCAGTCATAGTACTCTATGATTGAAGAAAATGAGACAATCACGAAGACTCTCTCTTCTAGAATGGACTCACCAATAGGTGTAGAAGCACTAAGTGGTTCACTAAGAGGCTCAAGAATAATATCAAAGTTCATAGCAACATATGGAGTTACAAAAGATAAACTCGCTCCTCGGTCTAGCAATGCATAAACATTAAAGTCAAAGACTTGAATCATACCAGTGACAACATCTGGTGAATCCTCTTTCTCTCGGAGACTAGTGATAGCATAAAGACGGGTTCCTCTCCGCCTGCCCTTGAAGAATCTCATCCAAATGAAACTCTTATTTAATGAAGCTGCTGAAGAAGACTGGGCTTTATTGCCCTCTTTACCATTATTCTACCATTTCTTAAGACACTCTCTTATAAAATTATCATTTTTGGCCACACTTAAAGCAACCAGTGGAACCATGACAACACACCCTTGAGTGGTTCCTACCACATTTGGCACATGCAGAAGTCTTAATACTCCCTTGTGCCATACTTTCTTCCAAATATGCAAGTCTAGCTCTGAAGTTCTATGAATTCTGACTATTTTACCCATATGTGTTCCTTGGTGCAGGTGCACTTAGCAGATGATGGAGCAAGTCCTTTCTGCTTTTGTCTTAGCACTTTTATTCTTGAGCTCTTCCTTATGTCTTATTCCTTTGTTGTAGAACAATTCTCAAATGACTCGCATGTTCTTACTCATTCCTAGAGTAAATGAGGATATCATCAATAAAGACGATAACGAACAAGTCTAAGTACTGCTTGAACACTCTCTTAATCAAATCCATGAAAGTTGGAGGAGCATTGGTTAGTCCAAACGACATAACTACAAATTCATAATGACCATACCGAGTTCTGAATGTTGTTTTCAGAATGTCACTATCTCTAACTCTAAGCTGATGATAACCCGATCTGAGGTCTATCTTTGAGAAATATCTAGCACCCTGAAGTTGGTGAAACAAGTCATCAATCCTGGGTATGGGATACTTATTCATGATTGTGACCTTTTTCAACTGTCTATAGTCAATGCACATTCTAAGAGAACCATCTTTCTTCTTAACGAACAACACTGGTGCACCCCTTGGAGAAATACTAGGTCTGATGAAACCCCTTATCTAGAAGGTCTTTCAACTTCTCTATCAATTCCTTAAGATCTGTTGGAGCCATTATGTAAGGAGGAATACAAATAGGTTGGGTATCTGGAAGGAGATCAATTCCAAAGTTGATTTCCCTTTCGGGAGGAACTCCGAAAAGATCTTCTGGAAACTCACTGACTACTGGAACTGAATCAAGAGTTGGGGTCTGAGATCTAAAATCCTTAACCCGAACTAGATGATAGATATAAACCTTAGAGATCATCTTTCTGGCCTTAAGGTAAGAAATTAATCGACCCATAGGCACTAAGCTACTACCCTTCCATTCTAAGATTGGTTCGTTTACAAAATGAAAATGAACAATCCTATTTCTACAATCGACTGAGGCATAACATGAATGTAACCAATCCATGACTATAATGACATCAAAGTCTACCATTTCTAACTCTACAAGTTCTGCTGAGGTGACTTTCTGAGAGACTGTGATAGGGCAATTTCTGTATACCCGTGTAGCTATAACAGGGTCACCGACGGGAGTAGAGACTGAGAAAGGTTCTAACAGAGTTTCTGGACTAACAGTGAATTGGACTGCGATGTAAGGAGTTACAAAAAAAATAGTAGCCCCTGGATCTAACAATGCATAAACATCAAGGTCAAAGACTCGTAACGTACCAGTGAATACACCAGGAGAACCTTCCTGATCTTGGCGAACTTGAAGAGCATACAACATGTTCTGGCGCTGGCCGCCACCTGTACAAGATGAGTTACCCTGCTGAGTCGGTCGACTTGCTGGTGCTGCTGAAGTTGTAGAGTGAGCTCTACCATTACCACCTCCTTGACCTTGTCTAGAAGGAAAATCCCTCAACATGATACCAGACTGACCACACCCAAAAAATCCTTCCTTTCCTGCAAGGCACACTCCTGGATGGTTCTTACTACACTTAGGGCAAGTGGGGTACTTCATGGTGTCTGAAACACTTCCCTGAGACTTAGAGCCTGGTGCTCTAACCTTCTGGTCATGCCTGTTCTTGGAGGATGGAACACTAGTTGACGAAGGGGCTGGAGTTTAAAACTTTTGTTCACTCTGCGAGCGATTTCCACCACCAGATTTCTGCTGAGAATAGTCATAGTTCCCAGTCCTAGCCTTCTTATTCTCCTTAGCCTGTTCCCTAAGATTATCACCCTCGACCTGCTGAGCATTATTCAGAAGCCTAGAGATGTTCATAACTCCCAGTAACATAGCATTTTTGCACTCAGTTTTCCCCAAATCTGACACTCCATACAAGAACTTATTCATCTGAGCCCTGGAGTCAACAACCATGTGAGGAGCATACCAGGAGAGTTGGTTAAACTTGAGTCCATACACTTGGACTGTTACGACCGGAGTCTAGAGCCCAGACGAGTCCGGCGTCGTTGACCTCTCAGAGGTCGCAGACAAGCCTACATACGTCATCGTTACTTCATCTAGGTTAATTTTAGCAAAAAATTTGAACTTTTTGTTACTTAACATTCATATAAGACATTCTACTTAAACTCATAAACGTTTACAATCAACCATATAATATTAAGATCATCAAATGAAAGAAATAGTTCCATACTGCATTAAGTGTATACTTGCCAAAATGGCACCAATACAATATCTGAAATAAGATGAGAAAGAAACGCTAGTGGAACAGACTCCACTAACTCAAACCTATATCTAAGCTAGAATATAATGGGCAAGCGTTCTCGAAAGCATGAGGGCCTACCAAATCCGGATGAATGCTTCACGTCCGGATAGCTGCAACGTCGTACTGTAAGCTCTAACGTCCACTTGTGCCTGCACCTAAAAATAGATATTGTATGGAATTAGTACACACTTGTACTAAGTATGTGTATATGCAAGCACACACCAAGGACATGCATGAGTAAGAATAGCTCTTTCCTATTGATATGAATTATGGAAAGTCAAGTCAGTGGACTTGCCAAATTCGAATTAGGAAAGTCATGCCATGAGAGTAAGATGCATCATCATACTTATCATTTTGCAAACAGCACATAACATATTGCACATATCATATCATATAGTTCATATCATTCTTTCATATGCCATGAGACCTTGGAATCATGGACTTGACATTAGGACTTCCCAAAATGAGGGCTCAACATATGGGACCTCAACTAGGGAGCCTTCTTTAGCAAACACAGAGTCTGCTTCATTCATTCATACGTACTTCATTTTCATTCTTTCATATACTAGTGCAACCACTAGTCATACCTAAGATGTAGTTTAAGACTCTCATCGGGTTTTCGGGTTTGCTGTGCAATGACCAAGAATAACCTAGTGTCATTACTTAAGTCTAGCTCACCTCTTGATTATCCTATCCTAACACCTTTGGTATCGTTCATTTCATTATGTGCATCATTTCAGGCTGGCCTCATTCTTTCTTTGGGAACTTTAACCTTAACCGACATAGATCATGTGAGCATTATGAAATCCAGTGTGTAATCCCCACATCGAAAAGATGTGGAATCACCGGCCAAAGTGAACCAAAACATGCTAGCGTACATAGGGAGTTGAACCCTTCTAGATTCCTATATTGACAGTATAGGTTCAAAGACTAGGAGATATAAGGAGACCCATACCCGGCATGCCGGACAGTCTAATCTCATGAGATTTACGTGAACCTCCGCCCTTCTCGAAGGAAGGCATCACCACTCACAGCTAGCCTATCGGTGCTTAGTATAAAGTTCCATTACATTGAACTCATACATCATTGAAGCTGGCTTCTAGCATAAGGGCATCATAGCTCATTAGATGATTTCTCATCTCATCATTAGTATTAAGTATGCATTAACTTCAATACTTTCATTAGAGTGTTCATAGAGACTGGTCTCTTCATTAACTTTACACTCTCATAGGTGAGTACGTCTTGGTAACATTTACTTAGGCTCATTTGAGATTTCTCTCACCTTTCGCATTAGCCTCTTATCATGTTGTCACCACATTCTTTAACTTTAGCACATTTACTCTTCATAATTACTCACCACTTTACGTGAATGTTCATTTCATCGTATGCCAATGCACTTGGCTCTTTAGTGTGTGTCATACTCTTACTTGACCCCTTTGGGGTTTCATTGTCTCATCACATAACATCTTAGGTTCACTTACTTTTTAAATGTATGCTAGACTTATGAGTCCACACATACAAGCCATGAGGGTTCACACATAGTTTGTCTAAGTGATTCATATTTACCCAAGATTATGTGGTACAAGACTAATGCATCTTGTAGGTATGCCAAGATATTGATTTCGATCTTTAGAGGCAGCATTCATTAAATATTTGTTTACGTATGACTTATGTGTCAATACGGAATTGGGCAAGGGAACCCAATTTTGAATCCCTTGGACAACACTTAATCTTATTTTAAAATTGATAATTGCATTTTTCAGATTTGGGGGACCCTAGTTCGATCCCCATCAACCCCATAATATTTCCTTTCTTTTTCTCCTCTCCTTTTTCGTTTAAGTCAAGGAGGTTGTGGGTTCAATCCCCCACAAGCTCATTATTTTTCTTTTAATTTATCTCTTAACTTTCTCACCTATCCAAGAGGTTGGGGGTTGAATCCCCACTCTCCACATTTATTTTCTCCTTTATTTTTTTCTCCTATCTATCTCATCAATTCAAGAGGTTGTGGGTTCAATCCCCACTCACCACATCTATTTTTCCTTGCATTTTCTCACGAATTTTTTATGAAATTTTCATTTAATGAGATCATGGGTTCAATTCACAATGACCTCACATTTTTTTAAAAAAAATTTAAACGAAGCACATTTTTTTAAAAGTTGGCCGAGACTACAATTTCCAGCATGCTGAAAATTTAGTCTCTTCCAATCCATTTTTGTCTTAATTTTTTTTTTTTTTTTTTTTTTTGTATCTTTCATGTAATGATGTCTTGGGTTCAACCCTTAGTGATTTCACTTATTTTACAATCATTTTTTATTGCATTTGGTACCACTTTGTTTGGCCGAACCCAACCTACCAAATGCTGGAAATTTGTTCACTATTTTCAGCTTCTTTTTATCATCATTCATGCGTTAATTCTTAAATCATTTCGTGGATCATTTGGTGTATCTTTAAGTGTAATCTTTTTATGATTATATTCAGCCTAGAATTATCATTACATCCAGAAACATTACACCACTTTTACACCTCATGATTTACACAAACATTCGCACATAAAATTCAACCATAAAAACATATCATTTTTCACATACTTTCGGTTGACATAACTTAACATGCTTACAATTCCAAAAACATAATCATGAACACATTATCACGAAAATCACACTTCATACTTAACTACCAGCAAATATACCAACAAAATGATCTGTAACCTATTTCACATTGAGATCAAAGGAATACTAGGGACAAGGAGTTCGACAATAACGGGAACAACCCTAGTTTCAAGATTCGTTGAATTCATGGAAAAGAAAATTCTCTTGGAGAAAGGAATCTTGGAGAGAAACCCATACCTGATTTCAATGTTGTTCAACCCATGACTTGCTGCCCAAAAACCTTCTCCAAACTAACATCCAAATCCCGAAACTCCAACACAAACCCGACGGAACTTTGCTTTACATTTTTGGTTAGCTTGTTTGTTTATATTTTTCGTGTAAGTTCTTCAAGTGTGAAGAACTTTTGTAGCTTTTATATTCTTGTTTTTTGGTTAGGCAGAGAGAACGTGAAAGAAAGTGTTGAAAAGAGGAGATATAGTCATGAAAGCGAGAGAGATGTGAGGTAGTGTTCTCTTAGAACTAGGACTTGTTGGCAAGACTTAGTCAAATTAATTAATAATTAATAATTAATAAATAAATGAAATCTGATTTTCCCTTTTTTTTTAAATCAGCCATAAATTATTAATTTATTAAATTATTTACCGATTTAAATAAAAAAATTAAATCATTGCTCCCTCCTAGGTTCGAATCCGGGTGGAGCAAGATTTTGCTAAAAGGGCAATTTCGGCCCTCTCTATTTAAAATGCCCCTTCACCTTATTAATTAAATAATTAATTACATATTTAGGGTAATTACGATACTACCCTTAGCCTGGAAAAAGACCATTTTACCCCTAGACCCTCCAAACTTAAGATTTCCCCTTTTTAAGTTCGGTAAAGACTCATACGAGTAAATCTTCATATTCGGGAGCCCTACATGGCTGGACCCAACCTTTCCTAGATCAACTAACTCCCCAAGTTAGTTGGCTTGGCTGTCGCAAGGGTTTAGAGGTCTGGTTCTACGCGCATCAATCCGTGTGAACCTAGTCTAATCGTAGGCATTCTAGGTACGTTTAAGCATTACTTCGCATAGTTATTTTCGGGTTTTTACATTATCCCCCCTTAGGAACATTCGTCCCCGAATGACACTACTCTTTACTAGCAATAAGTAAGTCATCTATAGAATGTATGCATACATAGGTAATTCAATACTCCTCATTGGTGAATATCTGATTCACATATTAACATGATGGTGCACATCCTTGAAACCTACTAATAGCTTCACATTAATAGACTAAGGAACTCTTTCCTAAACTAGTCTCATCCAAAGCATACAACATAAGTAAACATATAAGTCATACAAATTAGCAACCAACATGATGACTCAAACATATTAACCTCCTACTAGTGCATAAACACCATACACAGTCAAGTACATGAAAAACTAATTAAGGCTACGCACCCGAGACTTCACCAGAAGTGCCTTCCCTTGCACCCCTAGACTTGAGTGCGAAGAATCGTTGCCTCCTTGGAGCCTCTTCACTTTGACCATTAGGCTGGACTCTCTCATTCCCTTGTTCTTGACTTCTCCTATTCGGACAATCCTTCACCATGTGACCAGGTTTTCTAAAACTGTAACAAGAGTTAGATCCCATCATACACTCTCCTCCATGCAGTTTGCCACACTTCCTGCAAGGTGGCCTCTCTTGAGGTGTATCTACTTCATTATTTCTCTTTACTCTGGACTCGGAATCCCTATTATAGCGACCCTTGGATTAACTTGACTCCCCTTGGTGGGAGAGTCCCTTCTTAAACCAGGGCTTATCCCTGATTTCAGTACTACTCTTCCTTGAAAAATTCTCCTCAACTTGCCTTGACCTGGTCCCTGCCCTAGTGTGCTTCCTCTACCTGATTTCCTCCACTTGCTGGACATGGATCATAAGCCTGGAAAGGTACATGTTTTCATGCAGTATAGCTGCCCTACACTCCTCCTCGAGATCCACAACAATCCCTGTCAAGAATCTACTCATCTCGTCTCTGCTGTTAGACACAAGAGAAGTGGCATACCTGGAAAGTTTTACGAACTTCAGGGAGTAATCCCTGACTGACATCGAGCCCTGCTTAAGGTTGATGAATTCCTCAACCTTAGCCTCCTTCATTTCTCTGGGAAAGAACCGCTCCAAAAAAGTCATCTTGAAAAGATCCCAAGTCATAGGACCTCCTCCTAAGGCCCTGGTACATCCTTTAGCTGGTAGGATGCCAGCTCAGCCTTCTCCACCTCAGTCAAACCCATTGCACACAGTATCTTGTGGATCTCACCCAAAAACTCCTGGGGATCCTCCACAGTCTTAGATCCAGTGTAAACGGGAGGATTCATCCTCGTGAAGTCCCTTAACTTGCTAGCCATGGTACTGGCAGGTGGGTTCTCTATGGGAACACCTCGTTGCTCCGCCTGGACTGTCATAGCCTGATATTGTAAAGTGATGGCTTGGGCCATCTCTGTCATGGCTCTCCTCACTTCTCCATCTGTCAATCCTGCTGGGTTAACATGCATCTCCATTCCAGCAGCTGGGGCCCAGGGTGGAACTTAGTTGCCCCCAACAGCTGCTCCTCCTCTTCCCCGACCACTGTTCCTCCTTGTTTTCATTTTCTGAAAGATAAGAATTGATGTTAGATACGCTCATACCACCAAGAAATCAGACATTAAGGAAAGCACGATAAGATCAGAAGAAGGGAAATTTTCCTACGCATCATGTAGTCTATAATTCATGATTGTGGTGCACTTCACTGCCATAACTTAGAAACTACTCGATGTGGTTGATGTGAAATTATTATCCTAGGAATTTAACCTAATGCTCTGATACCAACTTTGTTACGACCGGAGTATAGACCCCAGACGAGACCGGCGTCGTTGACCTCTCATTGGTCACAGACAAGCCTACATACGTCATCGTTACTTCATCTAGGTTAATTTTAGCGGAAAATTTGAACTTTTTGTTACTTAACATTCATATAAGACATTCTACTTAAACTCATAAACGTTCACAATCAACCATCTAATATTAAGATCATCAAATGAAAGAAATAGTTCCATACTGCATTAAGTGTATACTTGCCAAAATGGCACCAATACAATGTCTGAAATAAGATGAGAAAGAAACGCTAGTGGAACATACTCCACTAACTCAAACCTATATTTAAGCTAGAATATAATGGGCAAGCGTTCTCTAAAGCATGAGGGCCTACCAAATCCGGATGAATGCTCCACGTCCGGATAGCTGCAACGTCGTACTGTAAGCTCTAACGTCCACCTGTGCCTGCACCTAAAGGTAGATAATGTATGGGATTAGTACACACTTATACTAAGTATGGGTATATGCAAGCACACACCAAGGACATGCATGAGTAAGAATAGCTCTTTTCTATCGATATGAATTATGGAAAGTCAAGTCAGTGGACTTGCCACATTCGAATTAGGAAAGTCATGCCATGAGAGTAACATGCATCATCATACTTATCATTTTGCAAAGCACATAACATATTGCACATATCATATCATAGTTCATATCATTCTTTCATATGCCATGAGACCTTGAATCATGGACTTGACATTAGGACTTCCCAAAATGAGGGCTCAACATATGGGACCTCAACTAGGGAGCCTTCTTTAGCAAACACAGAGTCTGCTTCATTCATTCATACGTACTTCATTTTCATTCTTCATATACTAGTGCAACACTAGTCATACCTAGGATGTAGTTTAAGACTCTCATCGGGTTTGCTGTGCAATGACCAAGAATAACCTAGTGTCATTACTTAAGTCTAGCTCACCTCTTGATTATCCTATCCTAACACCTTTGGTATCGTTCATTTCATTATGTGCATCATTTGAGGCTGGCCTCATTCTTTCTTTGGGAACTTTAACCTTAACCGACATAGATCATGTGAGCATCATGAAATCCAGTGTGTAATCCCCACACCGAAAAGAGGTGGAATCACCGGCCAAAGTGAACCAAAACATGCTAGCGTATATAGGGAGTTGAACCCTGCTAGATCCCTATATTGGCAGTATAGGTTCAAAGACTAGGAGATATAAGGAGACCCATACCCGGCATGCCGGACAGTCTCATCTCATGAGATTTACGTGAACCTCCGCCCTTCCCGAAGGAAGGCATCACCACTCATAGCTAGCCTATCGGTGCTTAGTATAAAGTTCCATTACATTCAACTCATACATCATGGAAGCTGGCTTCTAGCATGAGGACATCATAGCTCATTAGATGATTTCTCATCTCATCATTAGTATTAAGTATGCATTAACTTCAATACTTTCATTAGAGTGTTCATAGAGACTGGTCTCTTCATTAACTTTACACTCTCATAGGTGAGTACGTTTGGTAACATTTACTTAGGCTCATTTGAGATTTCTCTCACTTTCGCATTAGCCTCTTATCATGTTGTCACCACATTCTTAACTTTAGCACATTTACTCTTCATAATTACTCACCCTTTACGTGAATGTTCATTTCATCGTATGCCAATGCACTTGGCTTTAGTGTGTCATACTCTTACTTACCCCTAGGGTTTCATTATCTCATCACATAACATCTTAGGTTCACTTACTTTTAAATGTATGCTAGACTTATGAGTCCACACATACAAGCCATGAGGCTTCATTCATAGTTTGTCTAAGTGATTCATATTTACCCAAGATTATGTGGTACAAGACTTATGCATCTTGTAGTATGCCAAGATATTGATTTCGATCTTTAGAGGCAGCATTCATTAAAATTTGTTACGTATGACTTATGTGTCAATACGGAATTGGGCAAGGGAACCCGATTTCGAATCCCTTGGACAACACTTAATCTTATTTTAAAATTGATAATTGCATTTTTCAGATTTGGGGACCCTAGTTCGATCCCCATCAACCCCATAATATTTCTTTCTTTTTCTCCTCTCCTTTTTCGTTTAAGTCAAGGAGGTTGTGGGTTCAATCCCCCACAAGCTCATTATTTTTCTTTTAATTTATCTCTTAACTTTCTCACCTATCCAAGAGGTTGGGGGTTCAATCCCCACTCTCCACATTTATTTTCACCTTTATTTTTTTCTCCTAACTCTCTCATCCATTCATGAGGTTGTGGGTTCAATCCCCACTCACCACATCTATTTTTCCTTGCATTTTTCTCACGAATTTTTTATGAAATTTTTATTTAGTGAGGTCATGGGTTAAATCCCCAATGACCTCACATTTTTTTTAAAAACAATTTAAACGAAGCTCATTTTTTTAAAAGTTGGCCGAGACTACAATTTTCAGCAGGCTGGAAATTTAGTCTCTTCCAATCCATTTTTGTCTTAATCTTTTGTTGATTTTTTTTTAGCTTTCATGTAATGATGTCTTGGGTTCGACCCTTAGTTATTTCACTTATTTTACATTCATTTTTTATTGCATTTTGTACCGCTTTGTTTGGCCGAACCCAACCTACCAAATGCTGGAAATTTGTTCAATATTTTCAGCTTCTTTTTATCATCATTCATGCGTTAAATCTTAAGGCATTTCGTGGATCATTTGGTGTATCTTTAAGTGTAATCTTTTTATGATTATATTCAGCCAAGAATTACCATTACATCCAGAAACATTATACCACTTTTACACCTCATGATTTACACAAACATTCGCACATAAAATTCAACCATAAAAACATATCATTTTTCACATACTTTCGGTTGACATAACTTAACATGCTTACAATTCCAAACACATAATCATGAACACATTATCAAGAAAATCACACTTCATACTTAAACTACCAGCAAACATACAAACAACATGATATCTAACCTATTTCACATTGAGATCAAAGGGATACTAGGGACAAGGAGTTCGACAAGAACGGGAACAACCCTAGTTTCAAGATTCGTTGAATTCATGGGAAAGAAAATTATCTTGGAGAAAGGAGTCCAAGAGAGAAACCCATACCTGATTTCAATATTGTTCAACCCACGACTTGCTGCCCAAAAACCTTCTCCAAACTCACGTCCGAATCCCGAAACTCCAACACAAACCCGACGGGAACTTTGGTTTACGTTTTTGGTTAGCTTGTTTGTTTATATTTTTCGTGTAAGTTCTTCAAGTGTGAAGAACTTTTGTAGCTTTTCTGTTCTTGTGTTTTGGTTAGGCAGAGAGAACGTGAAACAAAGTGTTGAAGAGAGGGAGATATAGACGTGAAAGAGAGAGAGATGTGAGGTAGTGTTTCTTAGAACTAGGACTTGTTGGCAAGACTTAGACAAATTAATTAATAATTAATAATAATAAATAAATAAAATCTGATTTTCCTTTTTTTAAATCAGCCATTAATTATTAATTTATTAAATTAATCTACCAATTTAAATAAAACAAATTAAACATTGCTCCCTCCTAGGTTCGAACCCGGGTGAGCAAGATTTTGCTAAAAGGAATTTCGGCCCTCTCTACTAAAAATTCCCCTCCACCTTATTAATTAAATAATTAATTACATATTTAGGGTAATTACGATACTACCCTTAGCCTGGAAAAAGACCATTTTACCCCTAGACCCTCCAAACTTAAGATTTCCTCTTTTTAAGTCCGGTAAAGACTCATCCGAGTAAATTTTCATATTCGGGAGCCCTACATGGCTGGACCCAACCTTTCCTAGCTCAACTAACTCCTCAAGTTAGTTGGCTTGGCTGTAGCAAGGGTTTAGAGGTCTGGTTCTACGCGCATCAATCTGTGTGAACCCGGTCTAATCGTAGGCATTTTAGGTACGTTTAAGCATTACTTCGCATAGTTATTTTCGGGTTGTTACGTTATCCCCCCTTAGGAACATTCGTCCCCGAATGACACTACTCTTTCCTAGCAATAAGTAAGTCATCTATAGAATGTACGCATACATAGGTAAATCAATACTCCTCATTGGTGAATATCTGATTCACATATTAACATGATGGTGCACATCCTTGAAACCTACTAATAGCTTCACATTAATAGACTAAGGAACTCTTTCGTAAACTAGTCTCATCCAAAGCATACAACATAAGTAAACATATAAGTCATACAAATTAGCAACCAACATGATGACTCAAACATATTAACCTCATACTAGTGCATAAACACCATACACAGTCAAATACATGAAAAACTAATTAAGGCTAAGCACCCGAGACTTCACCAGAAGTGCCTTCCCTTGAGTGCGAAGAATCGTTGCCTCCTTGGAGCCTCTTCACTTTGACCATTAGGCTGAACTCTCTTTCCCTTGTTCTTGACTTCTCCTATTCGGACAATCCTTCACCATGTGACTAGGTTTTCCACAACTGTAACAAGCGTTAGAGCCCATCATACACTCTTCTCCATGCAGTTTGCCACACTTCCTGCAAGGTGGCCTCTCCTGAGATGTATCTACTTCATTGTTTCTCTTAACTCTAGACTCGGAATCCCTATCATAGCGACCCTTGGATGAACTTGACTACCCTTGGTGGGAGAGTCCCTTCTTAAACCTGGGCTTATCCCTGATTTCTGTACTACTCTTCCTTGAAAAATTCTCCTCAGTTTGCCTTGACCTAGTCCCTGCCCTAGTGTGCTTCCTCTTCCTGCTTTCCTCCACTTGTTGGACATGGACCATAAGCCTGGAAAGGTACATGCTGTCATGCAGCATAGCTGCCCTACACTCCTCCTCGAGATCCTCAGCAATCCCTGTCAAGAATCTACTCATCTCGTCTCTGCTGTTAGACACAAGAGAAGTGGCATACCTGGAAAGTTTTACGAACTTCAGGGAGTAATCCCTGACTGACATCGAGCCCTGCTTAAGGTTGATGAATTCCTCAACCTTAGCCTCCTTCATTTCTCTGGGAAAGAACCGCTCCAAAAAAGTCGTCTTGAAAAGATCCCAAGTCATAGGACCTCCTCCTAAGGCCCTGCTATCCTGTCACATCTTATACCAGGATTGAGCTACATTCTTTAGCTGGTAGGATGCCAGCTCAGCCTTCTTTACCTCAGTCAAACCCATTGCACACAGTATCTTGTGGATCTCATCCACAAACTCCTGGGGATCCTCCACAGTCTTAGATCCAGTGTAAACGGGAGGATTCATCCTCGTGAAGTCCCTTAACTTGCTAGCCATGGTACTAGCAGGTGGGTTCTCTCTGGGAACACCTCGTTGCTCCGCCTGAGCTGTCATATCCTGAGCTTGTAAAGTGATGGCTTGGGCCATCTGTGTCAGGGCTGTCCTCACTTCTCCATATGTCAATCCAGCTGGGTTAACAGGCATCTCCATTCCAGCAGCTGGGCCCAGGGTGGATCTTGGTTGCCCCGAGCAGCTGCTTCTCCTCTTCCCCGACGACTGTTCCTCCTTGTTTTCATTTTCTGAAAGATAAGAATTGATGTTAGATATGCTCATACCACCAAGAAATCAGACATTAAGGAAAGCACGATAAGATCAGAAGAAGGGAAATTTTCCTACGCATCATGCAGTCTCTAATTCATGATAGTGGTGCACTTCACTTCCACAACTTAAAAACTACTCCATGTGGTTGATGTGAACTTATTATCCTTGGAATTTAACCTAATGCTCTGATACCAACTTTGTCACGACCGAATTCTAGACCCCAGACGAGATCGGCGTCGTTGACCTCTCAAAGGTCACAGAGAAGCCTACATACGTCATCGTTACTTCATCTAGGTTAATTTTAGCGGAAAATTTGAACTTTTTGTAACTTAACATTCATATAAGACAGTCTACTTAAACTCATAAACGTTCACAATCAACCATCTAATATTAAGATCATCAAATAAAAGAAATAGTTCCATACTGCATTAAGTGTATAATTGGGAAAATGGAACCAATACAATGTCTGAAATAAGATGAGAAAGAAACGCTAGTGGAACATACTCCACAAACTCAAACCTATATCTAAGCTAGAATATAATGGGCAAGCATCCTCGAAAGCATGAGGGCCTACCAAATCCGGATGAATGCTCCACGTCCGGATAGCTGCAACGTCGTACTGTAAGCTCTAACGTCCACCTGTGCCTGCACCTAAAAGTAGATAATGTATGGGATTAGTACACACTTGTACTAAGTATGGGTATATGCAAGCACACACCAAGGACATGCATGAGTAAGAATAACTCTTTCCTATCGATATGAAATATGGAAAGTCAAGTCACTGGACTTGCCAAATTCGAATTAGGAAAGTCATGCCATGAGAGTAACATGCATCATCATACTTATCATTTTGCAAACAGCACATAACATATTGCACATATCATATCACATAGTTCATATCATTCTTTCATATGCCATGAGACCTTAGAATCATGGACTTGACATTAGGACTTCCCAAAATGAGGGCTCAACATATGGGACCTCAACTAGGGAGCCTTCTTTAGCAAACACAGTGTCTGCTTTATTCATTCATACGTACTTCATTTTCATTCTTTTCATATACTAGTGCAACTACTAGTCATACCTAGGATGTAGTTTAAGACTCTCATCGGGTTTGCTGTGCAATGACCAAGAATAACCTAGTGTCATTACTTAAGTCTAGCTCACCTCTTGATTATCCTATCCTAACACCTTTGGTATCGTTCATTTCATTATGTGCATCATTTGAGGCTGACCTCATTCTTTCTTTGGAAACTTTAACCTTAACCAACATAGATCATGTCAGCATCATGAAATCCAGTGTTTAATCCCCACACCGGAAAGAGGTGGAATCACCGGCCAAAGTGAACCAAAACATGCTAGCGTATATAGGGAGTTGAACCCTGCTAGATCCTTATATTGGCAGTATAGGTTCAAAGACTAGGAGATATAAGGAGACCCGTACCGGCTTGCCGGACAGTCTCATCTCATGAGATTTACGTGAACCTCCGCCCTTCCCGAAGGAAGGCATCACCACTCATATCTATCCTATCGGTGCTTAGTATAAAGTTCCATTACATTCAACTCATACATCATGGAAGATGACTTCTAGCATGAGGGCATCATAGCTCATTAGATGATTTCTCATCTCATCATTAGTATTAAGTATACATTAACTTCAATACTTTCATTAGAGTGTTCATAGAGACTGGTCTCTTCATTAACTTTACACTCCCATAGGTGAGTACGTCTTGGTAACATTTACTTAGGCTCATTTGAGATTTCTCTCACCTTTCGCATTAGCCTCTTATCATGTTGTCACCACATTCTTTAACTTTAGCACATTTACTCTTCATAATTACTCACCACTTTACGTGAATGTTCATTTCATCGTATGCCAATGCACTTGGCTTTTTAGTGTACGTCATACTCTTACTTGACCCCTCTGGGTTTCATTATCTCATCACATAACATCTTAGGTTCACTTACTTTTTAAATGTATGCTAGACTTATGAGTCCACACATACAAGCCATGAGGCTTCATTCATAGTTTGTCTAAGTGATTCATATTTACCTAAGATTATGTGATACAAGACTTATGCATCTTGTAGGTATGCCAAGATATTGATTTCGATCTTTAGAGGCAGCATTCATTAAAAATTTGTTTACGTATGACTTATGTGTCAATACGGAATTGGGCAAGGGAACCCGATTTCAAATCCCTTGGACAATACTTAATCTTATTTTAAAATTGATAATTGCATTTTTCAGATTTGGGGGACCCTAGTTCGATCCCCATCAACCCCATAATATTTTCTTTCTTTTTCTCCTCTCCTTTTTTGTTTAAGTCAAGGAGCTTGTGGGTTCAATCCCCCACAAGCTCATTATTTTTCTTTTAATTTATCTCTTAACTTTCTCACTTATTCAAGAGGTTGGGGGTTCAATCCCCACTCTCCACATTTATTTTCTCCTTTATTTTTTTCTCCTAACTCTCTCATCCATTCAAGAGGTTGTGAGTTCAATCCCCACTCACCACATCTATTTTCCTTGCATTTTTCTTACGAATTTTTTATGAAATTTTTATTTATTAAGGTCATTGGTTCAATCCCCAATGAGCTCACATTTTTTTTAAAAAAATTTTAAACGAAGCTCATTTTTTTAAAAGTTGGCCGAAACTACAATTTCCAGCATGCTGGAAATTTAGTCTCTTCCAATCCATTTTTGTCTTAATCTTTTGTTGATTTTTTTTGTAGCTTTCATGTAATGATGTCTTGGGTTCAACCCTTAGTGATTTCACTTAGTTTACATTCATTTTTTATTGCATTTTGTACCGGTTTATTTGGCCGAACCCAACCTACCAAATGCTAGAAATTTGTTCAATATTTTCAGCTTCTTTTTATCATCATTCATGCTTTAATTCTTAAAGCATTTCGTGGATCATTTGGTGTATCTTTAAGTGTAATTTTTTTATCATTATATTCAGCCAAGAATTACCATTACATCCAGGAACATTACACCACTTTTACACCTCATGATTTACACAAGCATTCGCACATAAAATTCAACCATAAAAATATATCATTTTTCACATACTTTCGGTTGACATAACTTAACATGCTTACAATTCCAAACACATAATCATGAACACATTATCAAGAAAATCACACTTCATACTTAAACTACCAGCAAACATACCAACAACATGATCTCTAACCTATTTCACATTGAGATCAAAGGTATAATAGGGACAAGGAGTTCGACAAGAACGAGAACAACCCTAGTTCCAAGATTCGTTGAATTCATGGGAAAGAAAATTATCTTGGAGAAAGGAGTCCAAGAGAGAAACCCATACCTGATTTCAATATTGTTCAACCCACGACTTGCTGCCCAAAAACCTTCTCAAAACTCACGTCCAAATCCCGAAACTCCAACACAAACCCAACGGAACTTTGCTTTACGTTTTTGCTTAGCTTGTTTGTTTATATTTTTCGTGTAAGTTCTTCAAGTTTGAAGAACTTTTTTAGCTTTTATGTTCTTGTGTTTTGGTTAGGCAGAGAGAACGTTAAAGAAAGTGTTGAAGAGAGGGAGATATAGACGTGAAAGAGAGAGAGATGTGAGGTAGTGTTCTCTTAGAACTAGGACTTGTTGGCAAGACTTAGACAAATTAATTAATAATTAATAAATAATAAATAAATAAAATCTGATTTTCCCTTTTTTTTAAATCAGCCATTAATTATTAATTTATTAAATTAATCTACCAATTTAAATAAAACATATTAAATCATTGCTCCCACCTAGGTTCGAACCCGGATGGAGCAAGATTTTGCTAAAAGGGCAATTTCGTCCCTCTCTACCCAAAATGCCCCTCCACCTTATTAATTAAATAAGTGATTACATATTTAGGATAATTACGATACTACCCTTATCCTGGAAAAAGATCATTTTACCCCTAGACCCTCCAAACTTAAGATTTCCCCTTTTTAAGTCCGGTAAAGACTCATCCGAGTAAATCTTCATATTCGAGAGCCCTACATGGCTGGTCCCAACCTTTCCTAGCTCAACTAACTCCCCAAGTTAGTTGTCTTAGCTGTCGCAAGGGTTCAGAGGTCTGGTTCTACGCGCATCAATCCGTGTGAACCCGGTCTAATCGTAGGCATTCTAGGTACGTTTAAGCATTACTTTGCATAGTTATTTTTGGGTTGTTACATGGACTGTCATGTTACCCTGTCTTAAGTTCATGAATTCTTGCGCTTTTGCTTCTCTCAACTCTATTGGGAAAAACATGTCCAGAAAGGTCTCACTAACGCACTCCCAAGTAATATGAGCTGCATCTGTACCCCTATTATCCTTCCACTGAGTGTACCAAATATGAGTAACATCTTTCAGCTGGTATGATGCCAACTCAACCCGATCATTACCATTGACTTGCATCACCCCAAATATCTTCTTGATCTTGTCCAAGAAATTCTGAGGATTCTCACTAGTCTGCGATCCTAAGAACTCAGGCGGATTCATCCTAACAAAGTCATAGACCCTAGCTGCTACTGATACACCATTTACATTCATAAGAGCTTGAACCCGATGATTGTTCTGGTTGGCGACACTCTAAGCCAACATCCAAATGACACATCTGAATTCAGAATTGGAGAATTCCTGATCTGGGACTGGAGGAGCTACGTTTGCATTCTTTGCATTCGCATTCCTGGCATTAGCTCTACGAGGAGGCATGATCTTAGATGTACAACATCAAGTTCATTTGAAATTAGATCATACCTTACGCACTATAAGAGTAACAAGAAAGTGAAGTTTTTCCTAAAACACTTCATAGCGTCCCTCTCATTGGATGTGGTGCACTTCACACCCGAAAAGGACTCTACTTAGTGCGGCTTTTTAGACATCCTAGGACACTTAACCTAGTGCTCTGATACAAAGTTTGTCACACCCCTATCTGCCCTTGAGACGCCGACAAAGGACCTAGGACCACAAGTGATCCCAACCTAACCCTGTTGGCATGATAATGAGTATACTAAAGAAAATAACTGATGCGGAAGCTACATCATAATTTAAAATGAAAAGATGTGGAATACCCATATTCTATAACTGAGATATTTGAAATTACTGATGAGATTAATACAATAAAGTTATTAACTCCATACTAAGCTGAAACTAACTATGTCTAAAAATAGCCTCCAAACAGACTTGAAATGCTGGGACAGGCCCCAGCTAAGTCTAGTAAAAACTGAAACTAAAAGACTAAATACTGGGGAAAAAAACTCATGACTATTGTCCTCGGAGAATGAGGACTCACCAATGAATCTGTTGAAGATATAAGCGCGATCTGGATGCTGAGAACCTAAACCTACATCACGAGAAGATGTAGCGCACGTATGCGTCGGTACTTGAAGGTACTGAGCATGTAGGATAGAGTAAAGCTGAAATAAAACATAACTGAACAAGCACAAAAGCAAGTATAGTAATCTAAACATTTTATACTGAATGTTGAGGTAACTGAATGCATTGACCAATTTATAACATGCTGAAACTGAATGAATATACTGATAAATGGTCAATGCAATAGAGTCTGACTGAACTGTGGGAGCTACTAATAACCGATAATAAACCACATGAGCTAAATGTGGAGTCCGATGTATACGCCCCATCGAGAGGACCCAATATACCATGCCAGAGATATAAAGGCATCCTGGCGTGATCACAAAACTGATGCCCACAAAGGGGACTTAAACCTACTTGGCTAGTAGTTTTGGGACTATTTTGGTACGCTGAACCCTAGTCCAACTCGGTATTATGCTACTCCCAATGAATTAAGTGATTAAGACATTATGACTGAATTTCTGTAAATACTAGATAGCTCAAAACTGAACATGCAAACTGAGAGTGCAATAATTAATCTGATAATTATGCATTTATACCTGCGGCATGTATATCTGAAGTAACTGAAATATCTAACCTAGCATGTGTAATTCAAGCACTAAAGAAATACACAGGTAGGGTTCTGAAATTCATGCGATAAACTGAATAATACCTTTACAATATGATTTGGAACATATATCTAACTAATTTATGATGATATGTTGTAATTCTAGAAACCCTAGGATTAATCATGATAAGAGAATCAAGAACTGACTGAAAACTAGGGATCTAATGGGTGAAAGTAATCCGTTAGTAAAATCCCACATACCTGGTGATGAAATCCACGGAGAAATATTTAGATTTCAGGGCTGGAACTGTTGGAACCTTGCTGCGTTCTTGAACTAGGGTTCTTGATCTCTTTCTCCTTTCTTCCTTCTAATTTTCTAAGTTTTGATTTAATGATATTGACTTAGGTAAGTTCTTGTTATGTTTCTAGGCTTAAACTGACTAAAATTTGATGATTTAGGGTCAAAACGACGTATCTTAGGGTTTACATGTAGTGGAAAAAGTCCAAAAGACCAGTGAGTTAATTGTTGTCAGACCAAACGATGACTTGTACAGACGGGCCTTCGTTCAATCGACAGTCCGTAGGTTGGGTCTGTTTGATAGGCCTTTACTAAAACGGGCATAACTATTTATTCGGAGGTCTGATTTTAGCAAGGTAGGTGATTATGGAAAGCTAATTCAATTATCTATATTTTGATAGGTCATGGGACATTTAATTAATTTTGTGCTAAAAGTTATGACAAATTGAAGTTGACCAACAATATTTCCCTTCTAACTGACTGCTAAATTCCACCCACGGTCAGACCTACGTACCGTAGATCGAACGACGACCTGTGCTGGTCAATCGTAGTTCTTGTCATAGGCTGGTTTAAATAAGGTATTGATCCACGGATAGAGACTGCAGACCGTAGTCTGACTTACAGACCGTAGATCTGTCTGTAGATTGACATTTAGTCAATTTTTCTGGGATGCGTCATGGGAGAGTTTCAGTCATAACCGATCGATGTGCAATACGGGTCGTAGATCAGACTACGGTCCATCGATATTACCGTTGATTGCACCTGCAGATTTCTGAAAAACTGAGTTTTTGTCTGTTTTGGGTACGGGATGTTACATGAACGAATCAACTCGTAGGTCTGAATACTACATGAAACTCATCTATATGACTCTTCTCGTTCTCTTATTTATTTCCTCAAAACATAGTTCAAATCAATGATGGATCTCAAGAAATTCACAATTTAACTTAATGGCTCTCTTGAACTCTACTCCTAACTCTCTCTTGAATTTGAATTATGAATTAAAGAGTTTTGGTTCATGACATGGAGGATCTCATGATGACAATGTAGACTCATGAATAAATTCTCTTCATTCTCATACCACTTGCTTGAGTCTTGAAACAAGTTATTAGAAGTTGCAGAAGAATCCTCAAAAGAACTCGAATGGACTCTCTCAAAAGGTTTAGAGAACTCTCAAAACTTAATATTAACTTTACCTTGAATTTGAATTATTAATTCAAGGTTATGATTCATGCTATGAATGTTTTCTAATTTTTAAGAAGTATTTTAAAGTGTTTAGGATCAAAAGGAATGAATATACACTTAAAATTAGCTCAAACAGGACAATCGACGGAAAAGGAGTGGGGGCAGGTGACCCTGGCGTGTTCTGGGCGCGGGGCGCGCCGCGCCAGCATCTCTTCAGGAAAGGTTTCGACGAATTTTGCCTCTCATTCCGTAACCCTAAATCACTTTTAATCGATTTATTTTCTAATGTTTTTTTAGATTCAATTACCCAACCTAAGTACAGAATAATACACTAAAAACAAAACTCCAAACAATCACTTTCATCTCAAGAAATCATCAAAACTCCAACAGGACAAGATTCATACTGAACCTGAAGAACACTTATCAAGAACTTAAACCCTTCAACTTTTTTAGAATGAAATTACGATGAAAATAACATGTATTGGTGTGTGGATGAAGTAAAACAACACTATGGAAGCTTACATACCTCTTAGGTATTAAACCCATGGCGAAATTTCGCAACAATCTGAACGAACGCTTGATCCTCACCTCTTTTTTCCTCTTTTCTTCTCTTTTCTCTTCTTTTCTCTTCTTGAATTGTCAACTAAAACCCTAGGCGTATTAGAATAATAAAACTGAACCTAATAGGATTGCACCCCTAAAATATTAGTAAAATGAATTAAATCTGATTGTGTAAAGAAAAGACCAAAATACCCCTCACTATTTTCGGGTAACTATCCTTTACTGGACAACCTAACTTCAGAAGGTCATATATCACTCATCCGAACTCAAAACTTAGCGAACTCAGCGGCGTTGGAAAGATAATCAAAAATATTTCTTACGGTATCTTGTAGCACACCTATCTCACCATGTGCTAGAAGTTATGGTCGTTTGAAGTTGACCAAAAACTCATACTTAGCTTAATTTTAAAATTTTCAGATTTTCCTATTCCCAATTTAGTTCTTTTAGAACTCAAGGTGCTACATCTATTGATCTTTATACTTAAGAAATTTTAAATTCCTTGGTAAAACCTTACTCACTACAAAGTACGGTTCAATTCTTAGATCAAAAATTTTCCTGGGTCTTACACCTACTTTCCTTACATGATAGACAAGACAACCCAATGACGAATAACCTCATCATACTCCTCATGTCGGCAACCATCTCTTTGTTTGCCTAAGCTCATGGGGAAAGACACGCCCTATGAAAGCACTCTCAATATAGCCCAACTCACAAACGGTTACGCGTAAGCACAAGTTAGAAAGAAACTTTTTAGAGATAAACTCTAACACACTAAATGAGTATGAAAGAAGTGAAGAAATTCCTAAAAGTTGCAGCCTCCTAATTATAGATGTGGCACGCTTCACACCGATTACGAGAACTCTACAGACACAACTTCATAGACTCCCTAGTACTCTTGAACTCTGTGCTCTGATACCAAGTTTGTCACACCCCGAGCCTACACCCTGGGCGGGACTGGCACTCGAAAACCATTAGTGGCCTTAAGAGAACCCTTGTCCTGGCTTACTTAATTAGTGGAAGACTTAAAACAGAAGAATGGTCAAAATAAGGAACTTGTAAAATAAACTAAGAATGTCTTAAAAGAATAATTTAACTAGTCTAAATGGCTACTCAAATCTCATAACAAAACATCTAGAATACAAAGCTAAAAGACTGATAACTAACTGTCTGATATCTATGAAGCCTCTAAAACAATTGAGATTAACATTGGCACAAGCCCACAACATCCTAATGAGCTAATATAATAACCGAAAGAAATAAAAAGGAGTCCTATAGAATGCAATGAGGCTCACCAACTGACTCTAGAGTGCTCACTGGATCAACAATGCGTTGCTTGCTGATTTTGTGTTACATGCGTCTGCATCATAAGACGATGCAGGACAACTGGAATCAGTATATAGAATGTATGAGTATGCGAGTTGGAATGCTAAACATAACATAGGCTTCAAAAGAGTCTAAAAGAAACACTTATCTGGGTTTTACTTAACTCAATTGGACTCAATTGATTTCAATATAAAGCAGTGTAAACAAATGCAATATAAAGAAAAGTTTTAAAACATGATTTTCAACTCTGTGTATTTAGAATACAATAATAACTATGTATGTATGCAAATATACAATATGAACTGTGTTTGTATATGAATAAACAAATATCTAAAGTGATGATATAACACATTACCTCATGCTTCCAAGGACCATCCTATTCCTTTCCAGGGTATAGGACAAAACTCACTAAGTGGATACACTAGTGTATGCTAAAAAGTACTAAAGGAATCATCTAAAAAGTATGATCCTTTTCTATCCATGATTGATACATGGTTTATGGGGGCTGTGAGTTATCTCAACTCTCCCCCATATTGGTTTTCAATATTACTCCCAAAATATGATACTAGCTCTTATGTTTAAAAACATAATTCTTTGTGCGATTTGACATAATTGCTTAAAAACATAGCTCAAAGGATAGCTTGGAAATCAAATTTTCCCTTCTTTCTTAATTGTGAAAGAATTTACTCTTTTTTGAAAACTATCTCAAAGTCTCTTTGGAAATCTCAGTTTCCTTTCTTATTTAAATGGGAAAAATATTTGAAATTTCTTGGGAATACTTAGTTCCCATATACTTTTTTGAAGAAAAGAACTTAATATCAGAACTCTTTGCTTAACTTTGAAACCTAAGTCTTAAAACAAGTTAAAACATTTGTGAAAGACTTTTAAAAAACTTTAAGAACCTATCTTGACTCAACTTTCGACTTCTTGACTTGACTCTTAACTTATTGACTTGACTCGTGACTTTCCTTAAATTGAATTATGGATTCAAGGATATATCCTGATTTGTGATAGGAAAAATCTCATAATGTTTAGAAATGGTTTTAGATATGAACAACAAGATTCTTGAAGAATCTTGGATAAGAACTTGAATAGGACCTTGAAACCCTAGCTTGAAGGTAAATGATCAAGGAATCCTTTCTTGAGATTCTTGAATTAGTTTCTTGAATTCTCTATGGCCAAGAATTATAATTTTTCATTAGTAAAGATGAAAATCTGATTGTTTTGAACCTTTTATTAGTCAAGAAATTCGTTTAGGGTTTTCTTGGAGGTAAAAAAACAAAAAAAAACTTTTTAAATTTTTCCCGTCGGCTAATTCGTAACATGTTACTAAACTAGTCATAACTTTTTACTCAGAAATTAGATTGACGCAAAATTGGTGGCGTTAGAAAGTAGATTCAATTACCTATAATTGCATAGGTTATGAAAAACATAAATATTAATAATCTAAGAGATATGGTCGTCTAAAGTTGACCCAAGTAGAATCTTTAATATCAAAACTTAATCGATAAGAAAACTTCAAAAACACTTATCAAGAACTCATCAAGAACTTAAATCCTTAAATTTCAAGAATGAAATTACGTTGAATAAATCATGATTGGCGTGTGGGTGAATGAACCCAACACTATGGAAGCACACATACCTCGTAGGGATCACCCCTTGATGAATTCCACAAACGGTTCTTGAACGTTCTTGACGAATCTTGAGTTTTCTTCCCTTTTCTCTTCCTTTCTCTTCTCTCCAAGCCCTAGCTTGAAATTCACTTTTCTAAACTAACTAAAATATGACTTTACCCCAATTAAACTCCTAAAAATGAATTGATTAAGTTTGGTAGGAAAAGACCAAACTACCCTTCTAAAATCCGGTTTTCAGACTCTCTTTATTCCAAAAGCCCAATTTTCAAAGGTCATAACTCATTCATACGAACTCGGAATCGCACAAACTTAGCAGCGTTGAAAAGAACATTCCAAGAGCTTTCTAACCATATCTTAAAATGTACCTAACTTATCCTGAGCTAGAAGTTATGGTTGTTTGAAGTTGACCAAAAACTCATTTTTTTCTAACTGAAGTAAATTTCCAGATTTCCATTCTTTCCAAAATATCACTATTTCAAATTCATAGATTCTTCCTAGTTACTTCAAGTTGTGAGATGTTACAATTATTATCAGTACAAGGTACATCATGCTGAAATATTGCTATCAAATGAATTTTAAAAGGAATATTCGAACAATTTTAATTATTTAATTTTTTAAATATATCAAGTCTTCAACTTGATAAAAGTATTTTTAGTAAGTCACAACACATAATTTAAGTGTCTCTTATTTTTTCAAAATATTTTATTTCTAAAATTTTTGCCTTCTTTCTAAGAAACTATAGCCTCCATCATTTTATAAAAAAAAATACAAATAAAGAAGTTGTTTTCGAATGTAACATCTCATAACTTGAATTAACTATGAATAATCTAAGAAACCAAGAATAATCATTTTTTGAAATAAGTAGGGGAAATCTGGAAAATTTCCAGCTTTCAAAATTGAGTTTTGGTCATTTTCAAACAGCTATAACTTCCAGTTCAATAGGAGTTTGGATGAGTTCTTTATATGCTTGGAAATACCCTGGGAAGATCTTTCCAACTCCACCGAGTTTGCACAAATCGGATGTACTATGAGGGAGATATGCCTTTCGAAAGTTAAACTATTGGACTGAGGAAAGTCCAATCCGGATTTTAGTAAGGATAAAGTTATCTTTTCACCCTAGTATTGTCTAATTTGTTTTAAGGGTTATTTAGGGGTAAAGACAGAGTCCCAAATCAATTTTACCAAAATTAAGAACGCTTAGGGCATGGGAGAAAAGAGAAAAGAAGAGGAAGATCAAGAATTGCCCAAGAAACGCCAAGATCGTCGCGTGGATTTCGTCAGGGGTGATCCCTATCAAGGTATGTGAGATCATTAAGTTTTGGGTCCTTTCATTCACACCCCAATTTGATTCAATACAGAAAACTGGAGTTTATTTGAATGAAAATCTTGAAGTTCTTGATGAAAAGTTGTGAAGTTCTTGTTGGTTGAATTGTAGTATCTCTAGTAAGTTTAATTCATATTTTCGGACTGTTTTCGGGTCTAATCCATTAGGAAGTTCAGGTCCTACACTCTGTCAAGGTTAGGATGGACGGGTAGCGTGGGACGAGTAACATTGTATCATCACTACAACTCTTAAGTGATGGTTGTCGGTTAGCGAAGCTCCCATAGCAGTATTGTATTTTCATATACATTAGTTATTTGTATTTCTATATACATCTCAGATATTATTTGTATACTTGTATGCATTCAGAGTTCACAACATGTTTTCAGTCAACATTTCTTTATATTGCATTTATATTTAAACTGCGTATATTGAATAAGACTTAGTAGATCATGAGTTTAGTAGAGCCAAGGTAAGTGTTCTTCTTACTCCTTTTCAAGCTTAAATGTTGTTTACTATTCCAACTCGCGAACTCGTACATTCAATGTACTGATGCCAGTTTGCCTGCATTATTTTATGATGCAGACGCAGGTAACCAGGATCAGCATGCAGTGCTTCGTTGATCCAGATTGAGCTCCAAAGTTAGTGGTGAGCCTCCTTGCATTCTGGAGGACATCCTTTTCATTTGCTTTACTAGTTTAGTTTTTAGGATGTTGTGGGGTTTGTCCCAACATCAATCTAAGTTAGTTTAGAGGATTTGTAGACAGCTAGTAGTTCAGTAGTCTTTATTTTTCATTCTTATGTTAAAGACTTGAGTTGTCATTTTGGCCAGTTTGAATGTTTAAACTTTTAAAACTTCTAGATAGTATTATTGTGCAGTTTAATTAAGTTCTTTGATTCTTAAGTATGATGTTGTCTTCCGCTGAGTTAAGTATGCCAAACCAAGGGTTTGCTCGAGGCCAACAATGGTCACCTAGTGCCGGCCACGTCCAGAGTGTAGGTTCTGGGCGTGACAAACTTGGTATCAGAGCATAGAGTTCAGGAGTCCTAGGGAGTCTATGAAGCCATGTCTGTAGAGTCTTAGTGATCGGTGTGAAGCACGCCACATCTATGATTAGGAGGCTACAACATTTAGGAATGTTTTACTTCTTTCATATTCTTTTTGTTTGTTAGAGTTTATCTCTAAAAGTCTCTCTCTAATTCGTGCTGACGTGTATTTTCTGATTCATCATGCCTCCATGAAGAGCAGTCAGAGGTCGACTAGCCCAAAGAAATGTTGAGTAACAAGAGGTCCCAAATGCACCGGATATGCAACCCCAAGGAGAGGTTACAAATTTTGAATTACGGGAAGCTATCCGGATGTTAAGTCAAGTAGTAATAAACAAAGTCAGGCAACAGAGAGAAGCTCGACAAGAAGGGGCTGACACCTCGAGGGTTTGTGAGTTTCTGAGAATGAATCCTTCTAGTTTCACCGATCAAGCACTACTGAGGATCCGGAAAGCTTTGTGGAAGAGTTGAAGAAAGTGTTTGAGGTAATGCAGGTGGTTGATGTTAAGAGGGTTGAGTTGGTTGCATACCAACTGAAGAGTGTGGCTAGAACTTGGTTTGACCAATGGAAGGAAGGCAGAGCTGAGGATGCACCACATCCAAGTTGGGCTTTCTTCGAAGAATCCTTCTTGGGAAGGTTCTCTCCTCATGAATTGAAGGAAGCGAAGGTACGGGAGATCCTCACATTGAAATAGGACTCCATGAGTGATCATGAGTACGGGTTGAAGTTCACCCAACTATCTTGCTATGCTCCGGAAATAGTGAAGGATATGAGGAGCAGAATGAGCTTGTTTGTTGCCGATTTGGGTCGTGCTTTAAGCAAAGAATGTAGGGCTGCAATGTTAATTGGTGACACGGACATATCAAGGCCTATGGTCTACGTGCAACAAGTTAAAGAGGAGAATATGAGGGACAGAGAGGAATATTGAAACAAGAAGGCAAAAACTGGGAATGAGTTTGGTCAACAGAAGGGTGGTTCAAGTCGCCCACAATTTCAAAAGTCAAAGCGGCATGCACCATCATCTGCTTGTGTACCTCCACCCAGAGACAGGGTTGAGTATCATGGTCTGACCTCCTCAGCTAAGTCTTATATTCATAGAGTAGTGTGACGCAAGGAGGTAGTAAGCCTCCTACCTACGCCAGGTGTGGTAGGAATCACTATGGCATCTGTCGTGAAGGCTCCGCGGGTTGTTTGAAGTGTGGTCAATGTAATACTCTGAAGGCCTAAAGCCTAATCTAGAGCCAAAAATGATGTTCTAAGAGTTTTAAAATTGTTTTAAGGTCAAATATAGTGTATATAATCCATTTAGGAAGTTTTAGAATCAAAGCGTCAAAAGTCGTCCATGACGTCCCGAAACTAGTTCAAGAGGTGCTAGTGTGCTTTAGCCTATTTGACTAGGTTTTAGGAGTTGGAATTCAATGGAATTGGGTATAAAGGTATCTAACAAGTATTAAAGTTGGTCTAGGGTCGAAACGTCCAGGTACAACTCCCCAAGGACCAGCCAAAGGGTCCTTGAGAAGGACCCTTGCATTGGGGCTAAAAACTATCTTGAGACAATAACCATCGACGATTGCAGGCTACGAGGCGTGGCCTGATCGACGAGGCATCGATGGATACCATCGATGGTCACTTAGTCAATTTCGTGAAAGGTTCTTTTGGAAAGTCTTTTACCAAAATGATGGACCTGCATGATGGTTGGTCCAAAGGTCCGTCAACTGACCTACGGCTCGTAGGTCGGGGTCTCGTAGGTCAGGGTCACTGTTTTGCTGTCAAGTTTTAATTAGTTAGTTCAATTAAGTTGGTTAGTTGAGGGGTTAATTAGTGTTTAGGGGTTGGTTAATTAGGTTAGTTAATTAACTATATAACCTACCCTAAGTCTTAACATAACTTAACACCTCTCAAATATCCCAAAACCCAATTGCTCTTCCTTTCTCTCTTCTTTCTCTCTCCCAAATAGAAGAACTCCATTAAAGGGCTAGGTCAAGATCTAAGGGCAGAAAGAAGGGGGATTTTTCTCAATCATTCTTTATCAATTAACAGGGTATGGGTTCCTTCCACCTTTGGGATTCCTTTCCCCAAAGGGTTCTTTTAAAAATTGATTTCAAAAGATGAGTTTCAAGTGGATTTTCTTCTATTACGAATATGATCTTCTAAAATTGCTTTATTATGATTTATTTAGGTGATTATTATTAGATTATGATGTATTATGATTTAATTTTTCTAGTTCTTGATGAATTAACCTAGTTTGTTGAAGTAGATGATGAATTTCACCCAAGTCCCTAACCCTAGGTTATGAACTAGTGATGAATTGATGTGTAGTGATTCAGTTGACTTCATTATTGTGTTAATTACTATTGTGTGATGATATTACACCCATTTTTGGGTTGAATTGGATGGTTGATGGTAAAACCTTGGATGATGACTTTTGAAGAAGATGGGGTAAGTCTTGTGATCTCAATCCTTTACTTCAATTATGATTACTTGTGGTTAGTAATAAAGTTATATTGAAGTATACGTTATGATAAGATTGATTAAGTTTGGTATGATGTTGATTTGAAATGTCTTGAATTATGGCTTGTGAGTGTTAGCTTGGATGTAATGACATAAGGGTGGTGATGAATTTGCCTATGTGCCTTGTCATGATATGATTATGTAAATGTGCTAACCTCACATGTGTGAATTGTATTGAAAGTACAATACTCATGCAATTCTCTTTGATCTATGACTATGATTATGTAAGGGGAAAACCCTATGACCTAAATTAAGTTATGATTATTAATGAAAGACATTTCAAAAAGGGACTCTAGCTTAGCACCGAGTGAACTAGAAGAGTGTACCTTCCCACATAGGGAAGGTAGGATAACTATTGTACTCATGAGATTGAAGAATTTAATGCATAAAGCATAAAGAGGGTCCCAACTACATATCTTAGTTCTTGAACTATGTTACCCCCATAGGAATACTAGCTAGTGGATCCACATAAATGTTATGTTCATGTTTTGGTACTACCTTGGCAAGTAGTCCGCCTTTTTTCGGTGCAGGGTTCCATGACAACGGATTCCACATTAGCTCATGTGGTCTATGTCGGTTAAGGCAAGATGTTCCCAAAAGGTAAAATAAAGTAATAAAGTGAACTCTAACTAGGATGACCTAAGGGGTTTGGCTTAGTCTAGGTAGACGTACGGGACTCTACCTATACATTGCACTAGTTATCCTTGAGGGAAGTCTTAGAAGGATGTTCTTATGTTCTTATATGCTTATAAATGTAAATGATATGTATGTGTTTACCTTACATGTTAAATGACACTATGTGATAATGGTTTCACTTATGAACATGTGGTTGGTCTTTATTGCTAAAGTATGATGATCTCTACTCCTAATGATATAATATCAAAAGTTGGGCATTACTTATAGTTCTTATTTAGTTTACTTGGTTGAGTGAGGTTATGGGGCCTTACTTAGTCGTTGCACTAGTGGACTTAATGGGGGTTCATGAGTAATAGTCTTGCTTAGGTTATGATGTCATGAAATATTATGCATGTTTGTTGATATCATAACTTGATGATTGAGTTGTCTTAATTATGTGCTCAATTATTTTGATATGCATGTTGACTTGACTAGACTTGGTATTGTTGGTCTTGTGATGTACATGGTCTTGACTTAAGGAATATGTTCTTATTGACTTGTATTGGTTCTTGAATGTGCATAAGGTATTTCCAAAGTAAATTAGCATGCTTTTGAATAAATTTCCCTTTTTATCATGATTTATATGTTGTATGTGCATATGATTCCATACTTAGTACAAGTAATGTGCTAACCCCATTTGTCCCTTTTTCCCCAACACTTTTTTCCGGTCGTTGAAGGGTTCGTGATGATTTTGGAAGGAAGGCTTGGAATCATTTTCCAAGTGGGTATGTCCTCATGTTCCGATGATGATGCCTTTTTATCACTCTACCTATGTTACATTGTTATAGTCTAATGACAATCATTTCATTCATCTTGTTTCAAGATATTGTTGTAAGCCCTAAGTGGCATGTCTACATTTGTGTAAAGGCTTGTGCCCATATGATTGACTCCGTTTAGATGGTTTAATATGAGACATCCCTTTTAAGACAATGTTATGTATCTGATATATATGTGTGTGCCATAAAAGGAGAAGACTATGTAATCTTCTTATACGAAGGGTCTATGTATACTCGATATGAATATATTATGTGTAAGCGAAAGGTCTAAGTAAACCTCATGAGGTAGTGTAGATGAAAAGTTTTAAATTTTCCGCATTTTTAACCTATGAATGTAATGATGAATTCCAAGAGGCTAGTCCTAGTCCTCTCCTAGGACGACGATGCCGATTACGTCTAGGGGGTACTTTCCGAATGTGACAAACTTGGTATCACAGCATGAGGTTTAATATACCTAGAAAAGATGTCTCATTAAACAACGTCTATGTAGATTCTTATTCATAATTTTGAAGCGTGCCACACTTATGAATGAGAGACTATGTGATGCTTAGAAACTCTCATCTTCTTGTATTCCTATGTCGTGCCTCTAGAGTCTTATTATGTGCCTTCACCTAAACCTTGTATCGTGGTTATAGGTATGAGTACTAGAAGAGAAGCTACTAGAAGAGCCGAGTAAGAGATGGCTAATGTGGGGGCTACTCACAACCAAGTTCCTCCACAAGACAACTAAGTGACTTCACTTGAAGAAGTTGTTATGGGTGATCATGTCCCGGTTGTTCTTCCACCAATGACCGGTGAAGTGATAAGGGCGTATTTCTCAATTTTACCCAAGACATGACCTCTCAAGATAATGTCGTCACTTATTAAGTCCAAGCCATGACGGCTCAAGTGAATAGGGAGGTTGGACCTTGAGTGCCTCAACATGCTAACATTATGGCCTCTCGTTTGCGAGACTTTACTAAGATAAGTCCACCTATATTCTTTGGGTCGAGGTAGGATGAGGACCTTCAAGATTTCCTCAATGAGGTTTATAAGATCCTCTAAGCTATGGGTGTGACCTTAATTGAGAAGGCTGATTTGGCGGCCTATCAACTCAAAGATGTGGCCCAAACTTGGTATGTACAATGCAGGGATAATAGGGCACTAAGGGGTGGTTAGGTGACTTGAGAGATCTTCAAGAAAGCTTTCTTTGATTGGTTTTTTCCTAGAGAGTTGAGGGGAGAGATGGTATCAACCTTCGTCAAAGAGGTATGAGTGTACTTAACTATTCCATCAAATTCACTAAATTGTCCAAGTATGCTCCATCCTTGGTGTCAAACCCAAGGGATGAAATGAGTCATTTTCTTACAGGGGTGTCCAAAGACTTGGTTGAAGAATGTCGTTCGGCTATGCTTCATGATAATATGGATGTCTCTTGTCTCATGATTCATGCTCAACAAGTGGAAGAGAGTAGGCTAAGGAGAAAGAAGATGGAGGCTAAGAAGGCAAAGTCTTATGAAGGTGGTTCTTCTAAGGGTAGGATGTCAAGACTACATTCAAGAAGAGGTTTTCAAATCAAGTTCCTTCAAATTTTCCCAAGGCTCATGATGATAGGGTGTCTAACCCTAAGTCTCAAAAGGGAAGAGTTACTAGCTCACCAAGAAAGAAGCAAACTTGTGGAAAGTGTGGCAAGAAGCATTATGGTAATTGCCTTGTTGGGACAGACAATTAATATTGGGTGTGGCAAAAGTGGCCACAAGGTTAGGGATTGCCCTAATTTGAAGGGGAAAGACAAAGGTATCGGGCAAGCTCAAGCTAGTCGTTCTAATGTGGATGCTCCAAAGAAAAATTGATTTTATGCACTTCGCTCTAGGGGTGAACAAGAGTTCTCCCGATGTGGTGATCGGTATGTTACAAGTCTTCTCAATTGATGTCTATGTTTTATTTGATCCGGGTGCTACATTATCTTTTGTTACTACCTTTATAGCTAGGAAGTTTGATATTTTGCCCGCTATTCTAAATGAACTTTTCATTGTTACTAACCTGGTAGGTGAGTCAATGGTTGCAAATAGGGTATATAGAAATTGTCCTATAATGTTGCCCAATAAAGTTACTCATATTGAATTAGTAGAACTTGATATGGTCGATTTTGATGTCATTTTGGGGATGTATTGGTTGCATGATTGTTTTGCTTCCATTGATTGTAGAACAAGAATTGTCAAGTTCAATTTTCCAAATGAACCTGTCTTAAAGTGGAAGTGGGAAAATTCTATTCCTAGAGGTCGTAGTATTTCTTGTCTTAAGGCTTGTAAAATGATCTCAAAAGGGTGTCTATACCATATTGTAAGAGTCAAAGATATAGACTCCAAAAATCCTCCCATTGAGTTAGTCCCCGTAGTGAGGGAATTTCCAGAGGTCTTTCCTAATGATCGTCCTGGAATCCCTCCCGAACGGGAAATTGATTTTTGTATTGACTTGCTACCGGATACTAACCCAATTTCAATTCCTCCTTATCGGATGGCTCCGGCCGAATTGAAAGAGTTGAAGGCTCAACTCAAGGACATTCTATACAAAGGTTTCATTAGACCTAGTATTTCTCCATGGGGTGCTCCGGTATTGTTTGTGAAGAAGAAGGATGGGTCCCTTAGAATGTGCATTGATTATCACCAACTCAATAAAGTCACTATTATGAACAAGTATCCTCTCCCTCGGATTGACGACTTGTTTGATCAACTCGTAGGGGAAAGCTACTTTTCTAAGATTGACTTGAGATCAAGGTATCACCAACTTAGGGTGAGAGGTAAGGATAGACCAAAAATGGCATTTCGAACAAGATATGGTCACTATGAGTTCTTAGTAATGTCCTTTGGTCTCACTAATGCCTCGGAGACGTTTATGGATCTCATAAATAGGGTGTTTCAAAGTTACCTAGATTCATTTGTCATTGTCTTCATTGACTACATCTTGGTATATTCAAAAAATGAAGGTGAACACATGGACCATTTGAGGGTGGTGTTACAAGTGCTTAAGGAAAACCAACTATTTGCCAAGTATAGAAAATGTCACTTTTGTATGAGGTCAGTGGCATTCTTGGTCATATCATCTCTAGTGAGGGAGTTGAGGTTGATCCAAGGAAAACGGAGGCGGTGAAAAATTGGCCTAGACCATTGACTCCAACCGACATTAGGAGTTTCTAGGGTCTAGCGGGATACTATAGGAGGTTTGTGGATGGTTTTGCGTCCATTGCTTCTCCTTTGACTACCTTGACCCAAAAGAGTGTGAAATTTGAGTGGTTGGAGGCATGTGGAAGAAGCTTCTAAATCTTGAAAGAGAGGCTTACCTCTGCTCCGATGTTGACTTTACCGAAGGGTACCAAGGGCTTCGTTGTATATTGTGATGCATCCTGAGTGGGCTTAGGGTGTGTCATTATGCTGTTACAACCCAAAGTACCCCTTAAGCGTAACCAACGACGTCATTTTCAAAGAGGACTAAGACAAGCCTCTTAGCAATTGTCATAACATATCACAGGATAAAAATGCGGAAAAATTTAAAACTTTTGCTTATATAGGAAGGAGGTTTACATACACCTCTACATAGGAAGCATACATAGGCTTCTCGCATACACAACATAACAACATATATGAATTTAGTCTAAATCTTTGTCTCATATCAACTATCTAAACAAAGTCAAACAATTCGGGCAAAGATCTTACACAAATCCATAATTAGCACATAGGGCTTACATCAATATCTTCAACAATAGGAGAGAAATGAATGTCTATTAGACAATACAAGTACTACTACGATAGAGTGTGTGGTAGCATCCTCGATCTAGAGGGCATACCAAAACTTGTAGAGTCTAGTCCAAGCCGTCTTACTTTAACCTCAGTATTACCTCAATGGCCCGAACCTACAATATTTGGGAAAAAGGGAAGATATATGGGTTAGTACAAAACACATGTACTAGGTATAGTCCCTATGCATCAAAATCATTACTATATAGGAAAAGGCACAATTTAGTCAAAACTATGCACAATGACCAACAATTCAATATACACATATAAGGAACAACATAATCATATCAACATACAAGTAACTCAAGCAACACTTGTGCAGTGCCAAGAATAAAGCCCCATATCCCTATCCAAAGCTAAGTATCACATCAAGAAACCCATTTCATACTTACAACATATTCTCATATATATATAACATGCTTTATGTATCAATACTAGTCATAGCTTATCAACATAATCATAATCATAATCATAATCATGAAATAACTCTACTAGAATCATCCTATAGGATCCCACATGTGCAATGTGTAAGAGAAGTCCCATACCCTCCCTCACACTATGTAGTAACCTTTAAGACAACCCAAATTCGAGTTCACATACATAACTTGTTCATACTTTTACTTCAGGGAAAATAAGAACCATAACCTACATGAGACCATGTGAGCTACATAGAATCCGGTGTTCTACTCCCACGCCGAAAAGAGAGGGTCAACACTTGCCTAAGGTTTAAACATTCGTACGTAGCTATCTAGGTGGATCAACTAAGCTAGAGTCCTATGTGGGCACATAGTTAAGGGACAAGGAGATTGCTTCTAGAAACCTTGACTTACTAACGTGAGGGTTTCCATCTCATGAGACAACACATATATTGGGAATCCAGACTTACTAACGTGAAGAAACTCATGTGGGAGGCCGCACTTACTAGCGTGAAATCTCCATCTCATTTACACGCCCTTTCGGTTCTAAGCAATTATTCCCTTTAGTAATCATCTTATAACATAACACAAGTTCACATTAGTCTCTTCTACACTCTTGTCATAATAGCTCATAGGTGATCACAAGTGAGAACTACCCTTTCACTTTAGACACTTTATTATAATCATGAGAAACTACATTCAATCATATAATACTCACATCATAGCATAATTACATACTTCATAGCCAATTCATGAATCTAGGGTAAGGGATGAGGGATTCTTGTCACCAACATAACAACAACACAATTAGCTAGCTATAATTACCATCAAAGTAGTTTCACCCTCCACAATTGAGACCAAAGAAGGATCAAGATCATACCTAATTGCCCTTCATGGGAATTCATACTTCAATGCCCAAGAACTCACAACCAGCATATGAAATAGGGCAATTAATGAAGTATTAACATAACTAAAATTAAAGTAAACAAGTGACGTGTTCATCACTCTCATCAATTCACCTTAATCAATCCAAGAAATTAGGAATTTGGGGGAGGAACATGGGTCAAGGGAAATCTCATAGAAATCATCAATTAGCCATCAACACATACTTAAACAACATTAATTTATCACAATTCATAACAATTGATCCACAATTTCATTTTAGAAAGAAGACTCATGGGAGGAGAAAAACCCTTATTTGGGGGGATTTAGAAATCATCTTTTTGAAGGACCTCTTGGGGAAAGTTATCCCAAAAGTGAAAGAAACCATACCTTATAGGTAAGAAATACACTATATTGGGTTGAACAACTTGAAGGCTTGATCTTCTTCTTGGAGCTCTATGGGTCTTCAATGGAGTTTTGGAGGAACAGAGAATTTGGAAGAAAGAGAGAGATTTTTTTAGTTCAACTTGTGGGAGTTGATTTTTGTTTTAAAATTGACCTAAAGCTGATACTAAGACCTTATATATTCACCCATTAAATTATCCAAAATACCCCTCACTTAAATGGGTCTTTTTGTGAAGTCAAAACACCAAAAATACAATTTTTTACGAATCTGGGTAGTAGGTGCGAGTCGCGAGGCTAATTTCCCATTTTATTTTTGAATTTTGAGTTGAGGTAATAGACCTCGTGTCAGACCCGTGTCGTGAGGCCAACTTCAAATCCCCACATGATGTCTGCGCGTTGCGCAATAGCCACCATAATCTGCCCGCGGGCAGCTGCCTTGGCAGCTTGCTCGCCCATGTTAGGGTCCTCCCAAGGACCCTTCCGATGGTTCTTGGGGTTTCGTGACTGTACTTTTTGACACTATATACTACACTCTATCTATTCAATGTATTCTTACAAGTTCTAGACTTCATTTGACCCTCCAAAACCTTCACCAAACATAGAGACGTCAACAAGTCAAATTTTGCTAGTTTCCGGACGTTAAGGCTTTTCATTAATGTTGTGGCTCCAATACTTCTCAAACAAGTTATATACACTATTTTAGGTCTAAAATCATCACTATACAACATATGAGTCTCTATTATAGGTCATGGAATTTCCGGGGTGTGTCAATACTCCCCCCTTAGGAACATTCATCCTCGAATGACACTCTAGACCCAAGCAGCCCAACCAACAACTATATAATAGAATGTGTCACAGATCATTGGAGGAATCATTAACTCCTTTCAACCTATAATCATGGAAATAACACATAGGAACTTAATCCACAACATACCATACACATAACAACTTTTCATATCACATAAGGAGGAACTACCTTCTCCATTTCAATATGAGCTCAATATTACTTAAAAGAGTTGACATGTTGATTTCTTATAACAACAATATCAAACATGCTCATTATAATCTTCCACGAATACTTACATCACACAACACACTTAAGTGAAAGCCAACACAATACACATATTTCATGGAAAGAAAAGAACTCAAACTTAGGCATGAATTTCTACTACAATATTCACATATTAGAAAAACATGATAAGTTGAACATTGTTCATAATGATCATATAAGGAACTACTAACCACAATCTTGGCTAGGAGTAAAGGGGAAAAGATGAGGATAACGAGACTTCATGTCGGCCTCAGCCTCCCATGTTGCACCCTCTACATGGTGGTTCCTCCATAGAACTTTTACGGAGGAAACCTCCTTATTCCTCAATTTCTTAACTTGGATATCCAAGATCTCAACCAGGACCTCTTCATAATAAAGGTCCTCTTTTACCCCTAAGCCTTCTAGAGGGAGGATGGAAACCGGATCACCTATACACTTCTTAAGCAAAGAAACATGGAACACCGGATGAATCATGGACAACTCATCTGGAAACTTCAATCATAGGCGACACTACCGACTCTCTTCAAAATCTCATACGGTCCCACATAACGAGGACTAAGTTTCCCTTTCTTTCCAAACCTCATTACCCCTTTCATGGGTGAAATTTTAAAATAGACCCAATCTCCTACTTCTAATTCAATTTCCCTCTTTCTATTATCGGCGTAGGACTTTTGTCGACTTTGAGCCGCTTTAAGTCTATCTCTTATAACCCGAACCTTCTCGAGAGATTCATAGACTAAACCAGGACCAAGTAGAGCAAACTAACCTACCTCATCACACCCAACCGGGGATCTACACCTCCTCCCATAAAGTGCCTCAAAGGGTGCCATAGAGATAGTAGAGTGGTAGCTATTGTTGTAGGAGAATTCTATCAAAGGTAAGTGCTCATCCCAATTACCTTTGAAGTCGATGACGCATGCCCTTAACATATCTTCTAGATTTTTAATAGTGTGTTCCTCTTGACCATCTATCTTGGGATGAAAAGAGGTGCTAAGTTTCACTTTCGTACCAATCCCACTTTGGAAAGCTTTCCAAAAATGGGAGGTAAATTGAGTGCATCTATCCGAAATGATGGATAAAGGGGCTCCATACAAATTCACAATTTCTTTGAGGTACAATTTGGCATAATCTTCTACGGAGTAAGTGACATTGACGGGAAGAAAATGTGCGGACTTGGTCAATCTATCCACAATGACCCATATCGAGTCATGTTGCCTTGGTGTACGAGGCAGCCCAACTACGAAATCCATGTTAATGTCCTCCCACTTCCATGTGGGAATGTCTATATTTTGAGTCAAGCCACCCGGCCTTTGGTGCTCCGCTTTTACTTGTTGGCAATTTGGACACTTAGCAACAAAATCCGCTATGTCCCTTTTCATACCATTCCACCAATAAGTTTCTCGTAAATTGCGGTACATCTTTGTGGCACCCGGGTGAATGGAATATCGGGAGCCATGAGCCTCTTCCATGATCAATTCCCTCAACCCATCCACATCCGGTACACAAAATCTTCCTTGGTTCCTAAGCACCCCATCTTCCCCTTGAGAGAAAGACTCATTAGACTTACTAAGGACCGTTTCCTTCAACTCCATCAATAGAGGATCAAGGTGTTGCTTGGATTTCACCCCAACCACTAAAGATGACTCAGAATTGTGGCGAACCACGAAACCACCCTTTGGAGAGTTTTCTAGTCGGACATCGAAACGATCCAACCTATGACCCTCTTTTACTAACTCTTTCTTATCATCAACCACATGAGTCATACTACTCATGGACACTCTACTCAAGGCATACGCTACTATATTAGCTTTTCCGGGATGGTAAAGGACACTCATGTCATAGTCCTTTAAAATTTCTAACTATCTTCTTTGACGTAGTTTCAAATCTTTTTGGGTAAACACATATTGTAAACTCTTGTTATCGGTGAATACATCAACATGTACCCCATAGAGATAATGTCTCCAAATTTTCAATGCAAATGCCACAGAAGCAAGCTCAAGATCATGAGTTGTGTAATTCTTCTCATGTGGCTTGAGTTGTCTAGAGGCATACACTATGACTTTCCCCATGTTGCATGAGCACACATCCTAGACCCACCCGTGAGGCATCACAATAAACCACAAACCCTTCGGTACCCTCCAGTAAGGTCAATACCAGAGCAGAGGTGAGTTTATTTTTCAATAATTGGAAACTCTTTTCACATGATTTCGACCATTCGAATTTGGACTTCTTTTGGGTTAAGGACGTTAATGAAGATGCGATAAACGAAAATCCCTCAACAAACCTCCTTTAGTAACCGGCCAAACCTAGAAAACTTCGGATGTCGGTAGGACTCAAAGGTCTCGACCAACTTTTGACCACTTCCGTATTCCTTGGATCAACTTTACCCCTTCACTAGAAACAATAAGCCCAAGAAATGCAATCGAACTCAACCAAAACTCACACTTGCTAAATTTAGCAAAAAGTTGGTTATCCTTGAGAACCTACAAAACTATCTACAAATGTTTCATATGATCATCATCACTCCTAGAGTATATCAAAAGTGTCATCAATGAAGACAATCACAAATAAATCAAGATACTTTCTAAAAACTAGATTCATAAGGTCAATGAATGTCGCAGGGGCAATTGTTAGACCAAATGACATCACTAGGAATTCAAAGTGACCATATCTTGTTCAGAATGTCATTTTCGGAATATCAACTTCCCTCACTCTAAGTTGATAATAAACCGACCTCAAGTCAATCGCTGAAAAGTAACTCGCTCCTTCGAGTTGATCAAATAAGTCATCAATCCTAGGGAGCGGGTACTTATTCTTTATTGTGACTTTGTTCAGTTGGCGATAATCGATACACTTTCTCAAAGACCCAACCTTTTTCTTCAAAAACAATATCGGGGCACCCCATGGAGATATGCTTGGTTGAATAAAACCTTTATCTAGCAAATCTTTGAGTTGAGCCTTTAGTTCCTTCAACTCGGCCGGGGACATCCGATAAGGAGGGATTGAAATAGGTTTTGTATCCGGCAATAAGTCTATGCCGAAGTCAATATCCTGGTCGGGAGGAAATCCGGGAAGATCATCAAGAAAGACCTCTGGAAATTCTCTCACTTTGGGTACCGACTCTATGTGAGGGACCTCGGATTCAAGATCCCTAACTCTTACTATGTGGTAGAGACAACCCTTTGCAATCAATTTAGAAGCTTTTAGACATGAGCTGATCTTAAACCCTAGGATTTGAGTTTCCTCCCTTCCACTCAAAAATGGGTTCATTTGGAAATTGAAATTTGACTACCCTTGTCCTACAATCAATGGAGGCAAAGCTAGCATGCAACCAATCCATTCCCAATATGACATCAAAATCAAGCATATCAAGTTCTAGCAAGTCAACTAATGTAACTCTATTGGGCATGGAAATTGGACAACCTTTATAGACTCTATTAACCACCACAAAATCATCCACCGGGGAAGAAACCGAAAAAGGTTCGTCTAATATGTCGTGTAGTATATCAAACTTCATAGTTACAAGAGGGGTCACAAATGACAATGTATCTCCCAGATCCAACAAAGCATATATATCAAAAGAAAACAATTGTAACATACCGGCAACCATATCCGGTGAGCTCTCTTGATCACCTCGGGATTGGAGAGCATAAAAGCGATTCTTCTTAGGAGCATCTGGATTTGGGGCACTTGCTTGAGCTTGAGCATTTTCCCTTCCTTGAGTCTTCATCATAGGGCAATCTCTTCTCATGTGACCACTCTTGCCACAACTATAGCAATTACCCGTCAAACTAGGCACTTACCATCATGCTTCATACCACATTTTGAACAAAGACGCTTCTCAACATAAGAACCACCACCTTTCCCCTCTTGGGGCTTGAGAGTAGACACCTTACTCTTGTTGACTCTTGGAGCATTAGGAGGTCCTTGGTTGGAAAACCTCCTTTTGAACCTTTGTTTGTCTTGAACCTCAAACCTAATTTTAGAAGAATTCCCCTCTTCGGTTCTAACCTTCTTCAACTCCCTACCAACTTGCTTAAGATTTTGCTTCTCAATTTGTTCGGCATGAACCATGAGACGAAGAGATTTACATGCTAGGAATCAACATAGCCGACCTGCATTGATTAACCACAAGATCGGATATCCCCATGATAAATTTGTTTATCTTAGCCCTAGAATTCGCAACCATAGTAGGAGCATGCTTCGATAGTTGAGTGAGTTTGAGACTATACTCCTTCACGCTCATACCCATTGACAAAGGTTGATGAATTCTTGCATTTTCCTCTCCCTTAGTTCCAACAGAAAGAACCTATCGAGGAAAGCCGTTTTGAAATCTCCCCAAGTAATTCGGCCTTTTATAACCGGCCTCTCATCTTTCCATTGCTCATACCACACTTGAGCTACATCTTTGAGTTAGTAGACGGATAGTTCCGCCTTTTCTTGAGAAAAAACACCCATAGCATCAATAACTTTGAACACTTTATCAATGAACCCTTGTGGGTCCTCCTCTACCTTAGAACCATAGAAAGTAGGGGGATCATCCTTGTCAAATCCCTAATCCTTGAAGTAGTGGTATTAGCATTGGGGTTCACTTGCACCCTTGTATCCCTAGCAACTTGGGTAGCCAATACTGGAGTCAAGATATGAATAGCCGACCTTATCTCAACATTAGGCATAGCCCCTTCTTCAAATGGAACATGAGGGTTTTGAGGAGCTTGAGGGGGATTGGTCTCATTCAAGTTATCCTCTCCATCCCGTCGAGCATTGTTCCTCCTTGTATTCATTGCCTATAAGCACAATAAAAGTATTAGAAGAAAGGACTAGATAGAGTTAAGAATCTTAGGCACGACTAAGAAATATCAAGAGAGTGAAAGTTCCTAAGCATCACATAGTTTCTCATTCATAAGTGTGGCGCGCTTCGCAATTATGAATAAGACCCTACATTGACGTGGTTTAGTGAGACATCGATCCTAAGAATACTTAACGTCATGCTCTGATACCAAGTTTGTTATGGCCAAAGTACCCCTAAGGAGTAACCAGCGACGGCGTCCTCGAAGAGGACTAAGACAAGCCTCTTAGCAATCGTCATAACATATCATAGGTCAAAAACACGAAAAAATTTAAAACTTTTGCTTATATAGCAAGGAGATTTACATAGACCTCTACATAGGAAACATACACAGGCTTGTCGCATACACAACATAACAACATATAGGAATTTAGTCTAAATCTTTGTCTCACATCAACCATCTAAACAAAGTCAAACAATCCGCGGGCCCTTACACAAATCCATAATTTCCACATAAGCCTTACATCAATATCTTCAACAATAGGAGAGAAATGAATGTCTATTAGACAATACTAGTACTACTAAGATAGAGTGTGTGGTAACATCCTCGAACTAGAGGGCATACCAAAACATGGAGAGTCTAGTCCAAGCCTTCTTGCTTTAGCCTCAATGATACCTCAACGGCCCGAACCTACAATGTTTGGGAAAAAGGGAAGAGATATGGGTTAGTACAAAACACATGTACTAAGTATGGTCCCTATGCATAAAAATCATTGATGCATGAGAAAAGGCACAATTTAGTCAAAACTATACAGAATGACCAAAAATTCAATATACACATATAAGGAACATCATAATCATATCAACATACAAGTAACTCAAGCAACACTTGTGCAATTCCAAGAATAAAGCCCCATAACCTATCCAAAGCTAAGTATCACATCAAGCAACCCATTTCATACTTACAACATATTCTCATATATATAACATGATTCATTTATCAATACTAGTCATAGCTTATCAACATAATCATAATCATAATCATAATCATGAAAGAACACTACTAGAATCATCCTATAGGATCTCACATGTGCAATGTGTAAGAGAAGTCACATACCCTCCCTAACACTATGTAGTAACCTTTAGGACAACCCAAATAAGAGTTCACATACATAAATTTTTCATACTTTTACTTTAGGGAAAATAAGAACCATAACCTACATGAGACCATTTAGCTACATGCAATCCAGTGTTCTACTCCCACACCAAAAAGAGAGGGTTAACACTTGCCTAAGGTGCAACCATTTGTACATAGCTATCTAGGTGTATCCACTAAGCTAGAGTCCTATGTGGGAACATAGTTAAGGGACAAGGAGATTGCTTCTAGAAACCTTGACTTACTAATGTGAGGGTTTCCATCTCATGAGACAACACATATGTTGGGAATCCAGACTTACTAACGTGAAAAAACCCATGTGGGAGGCCAGACATAATAACGTGAGATCTCCATCTTATTTGCATGCCCTTTCGATGCTAAGAGATTATTCCCTTTAGTAATCATCTTATAACATCATAAAAGTTCACATTAGTCTCTTCTACACCCTTATGTAGACATATTGTCATAATAGCTCATAGGTGATCACAAGTGAGAACTACCCTTTCACTTTAGACACTTTATTATAATCATGAGAAACTACATTTAATCATATAATAATCACATCATAAAATAAATACATACTTCATAGCCAATTCATGAATCTAAGGTTAGGTATGAGGGATTCTTGTCACCAACATCACAACAACACAATTAGCTATAGCATCATTACCATCTATGTAGTTTCATCCTCCACAATTGAGACCAAAGAAGGATCAAGATCATACCTCATTGCCCTTCATGGGAATTCATAATTCAATACCCAATAACTCACAACCAACATATGAAATAGGGCAAGTCATGAAGTATTAACATAACTAAAATTAAAGTAAACAAGTGACATGTCCATCACCTCATCAATTCACCTTAATAAATCAAAGAAAATATGAATTTGGGCGATGAACATGGGTCAAGGGAAATCCCATAGGAAATCATTAATTAGCCATCAATACATACTTAAACAACATTAATTAATCACAATTGATCCACAATTTCGTTCTAGAAAGAAGACCCATGGGAGGAGAAAAACACTTGTTTTGGGTGATTTAGAAATTATCTTTTTGGATGACCTCTTGGGGAAAGGAATCCAAAAATGAAAGAAATCATACCTTATAGATGATAAATCCACGAAATTGGTTTGAACAACTTGAAGGCTTGATCTTCTTCTTGGAGCTCTATGGGTCTTCAATAGAGTTTTGGATGAAGAGACGAAGAGAGATTTTTGGAGTTCAACTTGTGTATCTTGATTTTTGTATTACAATTGACCTAAAACTGACCCTAATACCTTATATAGTCACCCATTAAATTACCCCAAAGACCCCTCACTTAAATGGTCTTTTTGTGAAGTCAAAACACCAACAATATGACTTTTTACGAATCTTGGAAGTAGGTGCGCGTCGCGAGGCTAATTACCCATTTTATTTTTGAATTTTGAGTTGAGGCAGTATACCTCGTGTCAGCCCCGCATCGCTAGGCCAACTTCAAATCCCCACGTGATGGCTGCGCGTTGCGCAGCAGCCACCATAATCTGCCTGCGCGCAGCTGTCTTGGCAGCTTGCTCGCCCAAGTTCGGGTCCTCCCTAAGGACCTTTCCGGTGGTTCTTGGGGTGTAGAGACTGTACGTTTTGACCCTATACACTACAATCTACCTATTCAATGTATTTTTACAAGTTTTAGACTTCATTTGACCTCCGAAACCTTCACCAAATATAGGGACGTCAACTACTTACATTTCTCTAGTTTTCGGACGTTAAGGCTTTTCTTTAATGTTATGGCTCTAATACTTATCAAAAAAGTTATATTTTAGGTCTAAAATCATCATTATACAACATATGAGTCTCTAGTATAGGTCATGGAATTTCCGGGGTGTTGTCATATGCAACATGGAATGTAGTAGCTTATGCTTCTAGATAACTTAAGGTGCATGAGAAGAATTATCCAACTCATGATCTTGAGTTAGAGGCCGTGGTATTTGCCTTTAAAATATGGAGGCATTATTTGTATGGTGTCCATGTGTATATGTATACCGACCACAAGAGTCTTCAATATGTGTTTACTCAAAAGGAGTTAAATCTCCGACAAAGAAGATGGTTAGAATTGTTGAAAGATTACCACATGAGTGTTATCTACCACACCGGAAAGACCAATGTGGTTGCGGATGATCTAAGTCATATGATCACGGATAGTGTGTCTCATGTAGAAGAAGCCAAGAAAGACCTACTGAAAGATGTTCATAGGTTAGCTCGTTTGGGTGTTAGATTGGAAGATTCTCCAAATGGTGGTTTTATGGTTCATAATCACTCCTAATATTCTTTGGTGGTTGAGGTTAAGTCTAAGCAACACCTTGATCAACCATTGATGGAGTTGAAGGAGTCGGTTATTGGTAAGCTTAATGAGTCATTCTTCTTGGGGGGATTGTGCCTTTAGGTATCAAGGAAGGTTGTGTGTTCCCAATGTTGATGACTTGAGAAACCAAATTCTTGAGGAAGCTCATGGTTCTCATTATTCATTGATCCTGGTTCTACAAAGATATATCATGACCATAGAGAAGTGTTTTGGTGGGAAGGCTTAAAAGGGGACATAGCGGAATTTGTTGCAAAATGTCCAAATTGCCAACAAGTGAAAGCCGAGCACTAAAATCCGGGTGGTTTACTTAAAGAAATCCAAGTTCCCACTTATAAGTTGGAAGATATTAATATGTATTTCGTGGTAGGTTTGTCCCGGAAACAAAAGCAACATAACTCTATATGGCTGGTTGTGGATAGGTTGACCAAATTCGCTCATTTTATTCCTGTCAAGTCCACATACTTGTCGGAGGATTATGCAAGGATCTTCATAGATAAGATTGTGTGTCGCCACGGTATTCCGTTATCCATCATATCGGATAGGGGTGCACAATTCACATCTAGGTTTTGGAGGTCATTCCAAAAAGGGTTGGGTACCAAGGTGAATCTAACCACCGCTTTTCATCCCCAAACGGATGGTCAAGAGGAGAGTACTATTCAAACCCTTGAGTATATGCTTAGAGCTTGTATAATAGAATTCTAGGGAAATTGGGATAAACATTTGACTTTGGTTGAGTTTTATTACAACAATAGTTACCATTCATCTATATATATGGCTCCTTTTGAGGCCTTGTATGGTAGGAGATGTAGGTCTCCAATTGGATAGTTTGAAGTGGCCGAGTCTTCACTTTTGTGTCCCGAATTTATTTATACGACTTTGGAGAAGTTCATATAATAAGAATTCCCTTGAAAATAGTCTTATGCCGACCATAGGAGAAGAGACTTAGAGTTTGAAGAAGGTGAAAAGATTTATCTAAAAATTTCACCTATGAAAGGGGTGGTGAGATTTAGCAAGAGAGGGAAGTTGAGTCCTAGTTATTTGGGTCCTTATGAAATTTTGCAAAGGGTTGGCAAGGTTGCATATGAGTTGAGATTACCTAGTGAATTGGCTTCGGTTCATCCGGTATTCATGTTTCTATGCTTAAGAAGTGTATCGGTGATCCCGAGTCCATTCTTCCTATTGAGGGTCTAGGTTTTCAAGAGAACCTCTCCTATGAGGAGGTTCCGGTTGAAATCCTTGATAGGCAAGTAAAGAAGTTAAGGAACAAGGAGGTGTCTTCCGTAAAGGTGTTATGGAAGAACCACCTAGTTGAGGGTGCAACATGGGAGGCCGAGGCCAACATGAAGTCCCGTTACCCTCACCTATTTGATAACTAAGGTTAGTTGTTCTTATTTAAAGTGAAGATAATGAGTTTATTTGAAGTTGCCTTCATTTTTGGTAAAATAGTGAAATATATGTTTTGTTACAGTGATTTACAGTGAACTATGCCTATAGAAATGAAAGTTTTCAAAAAATGCCCTTTTACTTGATTTGAAACTTATGTGGTGTATTTGGTATGTTGTGCCTTCATGAGTTGTATTGAGCATGACGATATGTGTTGAAGAAATCTTTGGCATAAGTGAATACGTACGTAGTGAATGTTGAGCTCTTATGAGTTGAAAAATTATGTTTTGAGTTGCATTATGTAAAAGTTCATGTGGTTATGTGAATTTGAATTGTAACTCATGTTTTGATACGTTGTTGTTGGTTGGGCTTCTAGTCTTGAGTCTATTCCTTCCTTCCAAAGGATTTTAGTGTCATTCGGGGACGAATGTTCCTAAGGGGGGATAATGTAATACTCTGAAAGCCTAAAGCCTAATATATAGCCTAACATGAGTGTCTAAGAGTTGTAACATTGTTTTAAGGTCAAATATAATGTATATAAGATATTTAGGATGTTTTAGAATCAAAGCGTGAAGAAACGTCCATGACGTTCGAAAACTAGTTCAAGAGGTACAAGTGTTCCTTAGCATATCTGACTAGGTTTTAGGGGTCAGAATTCAATGGAATTTGGTAGAAAGGTGTCTAACATGTATTGAAGTTAGTTTAGGGTCTAAACATCCGGGTAAGACTCCCCAAGAACCAACCAAAGGGTCCTTGAGGAGGACCCTTGCATTGTGGCTAAAAATTGTCTTGAGAATGTAGCCATCGACAGTTGCAAGCTACGAGGCATTGCCTGATCGACGAGGCGTCAATGGAAACCGTCGATGGTCACTTAGTCAATTTTGGGAAGGGGTCTTTTGGCATGTCTCTAACCAAAAGGACGGACCTGCAGGACAGTTTGTCCCAAGGTCTGTCGACTGACCTACGACCCGTAAGTCGGGGTCTCGTAGGTCAGGGTCACTGTTTTGCTGGCAAGTTTTAATTAGTTAGTTTGATTAAGTTAGTTAGTTAGGGGGTTAATTGGTGTTTAGGGGTTGGTTAATTAGGTTAGTTAATTAACTATATAACATACCCTAAGTCTAAACATAGCTTAACACCTCTCAAAAATCCCAAAACCAAATTACTCTTCCTTCTCTCTTCTTTCTCTCTTCTTTCTCTCTCCCAAATAGAAGAACTCCACTGAAGGGCTAGGTCAAGGTATAAGGTCAGAATTAAGGGGGCTTTTTATCCATCATTCTTCATCAATTAATAATGTATGGGGTCCTTTCACTTGGGATTCCTTTCCCCAAAGGATTTTTCCAAAAATTGATTTCAAAAGATGAGTTTCAAGTGGGTTTTCTTTTATTACGAATTTGATATTCTAAATTGCTTTGTTTATGATTTATTTAGGTTATTATGATTAGATTATGATGTATTATGATTCAATTATTCTAGTTCTTGATGAATTAACCTAGTTTGTGAAGTTGATCATGAATTTGGCCCCAAGTCCCTAGCCCTAGGTTATGAATTGATGTGTAGTGATTCAATTGACTTCATTATTGTGTTAATTACAATTGTTTGATGATATTACACCTATTTTTTGGGTTGAATTGGATGGTTGATGGTAAAACCTTGGATGATGGCTTGTGAAGGAGATGGGGTAAGTCTTGTGATCTCAATCCTTTACTTCGATTATGATTCCTTGTGGTCAGTGATGAAGTTATATTGAAGTATACCTTATGATAAGATTGATTAGGGTTGGTATGATGTTGATTTGAAATGTCTTGAATTATGGCTTGTGAGTTGTTGGCTAGGATGTAATGACATAAGGGTGGTGATGAATTTGCCTATGTACCTTGTCATGATATAATTATGTAAATGTGCTAACCTCAAATGTGTGAATTGTATTGAAAGGACAATGCTCATGCAATTCTCTTTGAGTTATGACTATGATTATATATAAGGGGTAGACCCTATGACCTAAACTAAGTTATGATTATTAATGAAAGACATTTCAAAAAGGAACTCTAGCTTAGCACCAAGTGAACTAGAAGTGAGGAGTGTCCCTTCCCACATAGGGATGGTAGGATCACTATTGTACTCATGAGATTGTAGACTATAATGTTTGTATCATAAAGATGGTGCCAGTTACATCTCCTAGTTCTTGAACTATGTTGCCCTCATAGGAATACTAGCTAGTGGATCCACCTAGATGCTATGTTCAGGTTTTAGTACTATGGCAAGTAGCCGCTTTCTTTTGGTGTAGGGTTCCATGACACCGGATTCCACATTAGCTCATGTGGTCTATGTCGGTTAAGTCAAGATGTTCCCAAAAGTTAAAATAAAGTAATAAAGTGAACTCTAACTAGGATAACCTTAGGGGTTTGGCTTAGTATAAGCAGAGGTATGGAACTCTACCTATACATTGCACTTGTTAGGCTTGACGGAAGTTTTAGAAGGATGTTCTTATGTGCTTATATGCCTATAAATGTAAATGATATGTATGTGTTGACCTTACATGTTAAATGAAACTATGTGATATTGGTTTCACTTATGAACATGTGGTTGGTCTTTATTGCTGAAGTATGATGATGTCTACTCTTAATGATATAGTATGAAAAGTTGGGCATTTCTTATAGTTCTTTTGAGTTTACTTGGTTGAGTGAGGTTATGGGGCCTTACTTAGTCATTGCACAAGTGGACTTAATGGAGGTTCATGAGTAATTGTCTTGATTAGGTTATGATGTCATGAACTCTTATGCATGCTTGTTGATATTATAACTTGATGATAAAGTTGTCTTAATTATGTGCTCAATTATGTTGATATGCATGTTGACTTGACTAGACCTGGTATTGTTGGTCTTGTGATGTAAATGGTCTTGACTTAGATAATATGTGATTATTGACTTGTATTGGTTCTTGAATGTGCATAAGGTATTTCCAAAGTAAATTAGCATGTTTTTGAATAAATATCCCTTTTTAGCGTGATTTCTATGTTCTATGTGCATATGATTCCATACTTAGTACAAGTGATGTGCTAACCCCATTTCTCCCTTTTCCCCCAACATTTTAGATTCTGGTCGTTGAAGGGTTCGTGACGACTTTTGAAGGAAGGATTGGAATAATTCTCTAAGTGGGTATGTCCTCATGTTCCGAGGATTATGTCTTTCTATCACTCTACCTATGTTACATTGTTATAGTCTAAAGACAATCATTTCATTCATGTTGTTTCAAGATATTGTTGTAAGCCCTAAGTGGCATTTCTACATTTGTGTAAGGGCTTGTGCCCATATAGTTGACTCTGTTTAGATGGTTTAATATGAGACATACCTTTTAAGACTATGTTTGTATCTTATATATATATGTTCCATAAAAGTAGAACACTATGTAATCTTCTTATACGAAGAATCTATGTATACTCGATATGAATATATTATGAGTAAGCGAGAGCTCTAAGTAAACCTCATGAAGTAGTGTAGATGTAAAGTTTTAAATTTTCCTCATTTTTAACCTTTGAATGTAATGATGAATGCCAAGAGGCTAGTTCTAGTCCTCTTCGAGGATGACGATATCGATTACGTCTTGGGGGTACTTCCTGGATGTGACAGTCAGACCGGGCATTTCATGAGAGAATGTCCAAAGAGTAATCAAAGCGGTGGTAATGGGGGCAATAGAGCTCAGTCTTCATCTGGATCTCCACCAGACAGGGCTACACCTAGAGAAGCCACTTATGGTACCGGCTGAATTTATGCAATCACTAGCCGCCTATAGCAAGAGAACTCTCTAGATGTTGTTACGGGTATGATCAAAGTCTTTACTTTTGATGTTTATGCTTTGTTAGACCCAGGAGCAAGTTTATCCTTTGTAACTCCTAATGTTGCAAATTAGTTTGAAATTCTTCCTGAAAAGCTTTGTAAACCCTTTTGTGTTTCTACACATGTTGGGGAGTCTATTCTAGAGGAAAGAGTCTATCGTGATGGTCATGTTTCCATCAATCACAAGAACACGATGGATGATCTAGCAGAATTGAACATGGTAGATTTTGATGTCAATCTAGGTATGGAGTGGCTTCATGCCTGTTATAGATCAATAGATTGCAAAACTCGAGTTTTCAAGTTTCAAATTCCTAATGAGCCAGTCATGGAGTGGACTAGTAGTTCAGCAGTGCCTAAGGGTCATTTCATTTTGTACCTTAAGGCGATGAAGTTAGTTTTTAAGAGGTGTATCTATCACTTAGTCTGATTTAATGACTCAAGTGTTGAGGTACCTTTCCTTCAGCCAGTTCCTATAGTCAATGAGTTTCCAGAAGTCTTTCTTGATGATCTACCCGGAGTCCCTCCTGAAAGAGAGATAGACCTCGGCATAGACATCATCCCAGATACTCGTCCTATCTCTACTCCGCCATACAGAATGGCACTAACAGAGTTAAAAGAGCCAAAAGAGAAATTCAAAAGATTTGTTAGATAAAGGCTTCATTCGACCAAGTGTATCACCTTGGGGCGCTCCTACTTTATTTGTTAGGAAGAAGAATGGGTCCCTTAGGATGTGTATAGACTACCGCCAATTGAACAAGGTGACCTTCAAGAATAAATATTCTCTCCCAAGTATAGATGATCTTTTTGATCAACTTAAGGGTGCTTCTTACTTTCCAAAATTGACCTTAGATCAGGCTATTATCAGTTGAAAGTATGGGAATGTAATATTCCAAAGACAGCTTTTAGAACAAGGTATAGGAATTATGAATTTTTGGTTATGTCCTTTGGTTTGACAAATGCACTTAAAGCGTTCATTGATCTTATGGACAGAGTCTTCAAACCTTATTTAGATCCATTTGTCATCATCTTCATTGATGACGTACTGATTTATTCAAGAAGTGAATAAGATCATGGTAGTCACCTTAGGATTGTTCTTCCGACTTTGACAGATAAAGAATTATATGTCAAGCTCTCCAAGTGTGAGTTTTGGCTTATGCCTGTGGCATTCTTAGGCCACATTGTTTCTTGTGAAGGAATTAGAGATGAAACTCAGAAGATTGAAGCAGTTCAGAGTTGACTTAGACCCACATCTCCAACAGATATAAGGAGTTTCTTGGGCTTGGTTGGCTATTATAGGAGATTTGTTGAAGGATTCTCATCTATATCTTCTCTTTTGACCAAGTTAACTCAGAAGACAGTCAAGTTTCAATGGTCTGAAGTTTGTGAGAAAAGTTGTGCAAGAGTTGAAAAAGAGACTGACTACCGTTCCGATTTTGACATTACCAGAGGGTATTCAAGGTTTTGTGGTGTATTGTGATGCATCAAGAGATGTCTTGGGCTGTGTGTTAATGCAAAATGGCAAGGTTATACCTTATGCCTCTAGACATTTGAAGGTTAATGAGAAGAATTATCCAACTCATGACTTAGAATTGGTTGCAGTAGTGTTCGCTTTGAAGATATGGTGGCAATACTTGTATGGTGTTCATGTAGATATATTCACTGGTCACAAGAGCCTCCAATATGTGTTCACCCAGAAGGAGTCCAACCTCACACAGAGAATGTGGTTGGAATTACTCAAAGATTATGACATGAGTATTCTTTACCACCCAGGTAAGGATAATGTGGTTGCTGATGTCTTAAGAAGGTTGTCGGTGCAAGTACTTCCCATGTCAAAGAAGGGAAGAGAGAGTTAGCTAAAGATGTGCACAAACTTGCACATATGGGAGTCAGACTTATGAATTCCACAGAATGAGGCATAGTGGTGACCAATGGGTCTGACTCATCATTAGTGTCAGAGGTGAAAGAGAAGCAAGACCAAGACACTATTTTGCTTGATTTGAAAGAAAGTGTTCACAAGCAAAGAGTATTGACTTTTGAATATGGGGAGATGATGTAGCGTAGTATCAAGGCAGATTATGTGTACCTAAGGTGGATGGACTCCAAGAGAGGATCTTGGAGGAGGCTCATAGCTCCAGATATTCCATTCATCCTGGTTCCACCAAGATGTACCGCGACTTGAGATGTGTATATTGGTGGGAAGTCATGAAGAAAGATATTGTTGAGTTTATTGCCAAGTGCTCAAGTTGATAACAAGTGAAAGTAGAAAACCAAAGGCATGTAGGTTTGACTCAGAATATAGAACTTCCAAAATTGAAGTGGGAGATGATTAATATGGACTTCATCACAGGCTTGCCAAGATCTCGAAGGTAGCATGATTCCATTTGGGTGATTGTCGATATTATGACAAAGTCAGCCCATTTCTTGCAAGTAAAGACTACCTATTTGGCCGAGGATTATGCTAATTTGTACCTTCAAGAGGTGGTGAGACTTCATGGAGTTCCGGTCTCCATTATCTCATATAGAGGTGAACAACTTACTACTCAGTTCTTGAAATCTTTCCAAAAAGGTTTGGGTTCAAAGGTGAACTTAAGCACTGCTTTTCATCCTAATACAGATGGACAATCAGAGTGTACTATCCAAACCTTAAAAGACATGTTGAGAGATTTTGTGATCGACTTCAAAGGGAGTTTGGATGATCACATACCTTTCATTGAGTTCTCTTACAACAGTTACCATTCGAGCATCCAAATGGCTCCTTATGAAGCTCTTTATGGGAGAAGATGCAGATCTCCTATTGGGTGGTTCAAAGATTGTGAAGAAGGGTTGATAGGACCAGATATAGTTCACCAAGCTATGGAGAAGGTGAAAGTAATCCAAGAAAGATTGAATACAGCACAAAGTCGCCAAAAGTCCTACACAGATGTTAGGAGAAGGCCGTTAGAGTTTGAGGTGGATGATTGGGTGTATCTTAAGGTTTCACCCATGAAAGGTGTTCTGAGGTTTGGTAAGAAGGGGAAACTTAGTCCCCGGTATATTGGACCTTATAGAATCTTCAAAAGAGTGGGCAATGTGGCTTATGAGTTGGAGCTACCCCAAAAGTTAGCGGCGGTTCATCCAGTATTCCATATATATATGTTAAAGAAGTGCTTGGGTGATCCTTCATTGATAGTACCAACAGAAAATGTTGGGATTAAGGATAACTTATCCTATGAAGAAATTCCGCTTCAGATTTTGGATCGTCAAGTTTGCAAATTGAGGACGAAGGAAGTTGCTTAAGTCAAGGTCCTTTGGAGGAACCAATTCATTGAAGAAGCGACTTGGGAAGCTGAGGAGGATATGAAGAAGATACATCCACATCTCTTTGAATCCGTAGAGAATGCAGACCAAGGTACTAAATTCTCTTTTTAGCACTTTATAAGGCTATGTGTAAGCATGTTATTACTTGCTTTTGTTTGTTGAGAGCTGAAATGATGTTACTACCTTAGCTTAGTGAAAGAATTCTCATTCGAGGATGAATGTTCCCAAGTGGGATATATTATAACATCTCGTAACTTGAATTAACTAATAATACGCTAAGTAACAAAGAATAATCATTTTTGGAAATAAGTAGGGAAAATCTGGAAAATTTGTAGTTTTCAAAAGTGAGTTTTGGTCATTTTAAAACGGTCATAACTTACACCTTAGTAAGAGTTTGGATGAGTTCTTTATATGGTTGGAAAACCCTTGGGACGATCTTTCTAACGCCGCCGAGTTTGCACAAATCTGATGTCGTATAAGGGAGATATGCCTTTCAGAAGTTGGGATGTTGGACAGAGGAAAGTCCAATACGGATTTTAGTAAGGAAAAAGTTGTCTTTTCACCCCAGTATTGCCTAATTTGTTTTAAGGGTTATTTAGGGGTAAGGACCAAGTCCCAAATCAGTTTTACAAAAATTAAGAACGCTTAGGGCTTGGGAGAAAAGAGAAAAGAAGAGGAAGATTGTAACACCCCGTACCTAAAACAGACCAAAACTTAGCTTTTCATAAATCTGCAAGTGAAATCAACGTCCACTATCGACTAACCATGGTCTGATCTACGGACCGTACTGCACATCCGTCGGTTGTGACTGAAACTATCCCATGACACAACCCAGAATAATTGGCTAAGTTCTATCCACGGACAGACCTACGGTCAGTAAGTCAGACTACGGTCTATAGTCTGTGTCCGTGGATCAAGACCCCATTTACACCAGCCTCTGACAAGAACCACGATTGACCAGCATAGACCATTGTTCGATCTACGGTTCGTAGGTTTGACCGTAAGTGGAAGTTAGTAGTCAGTTAAGGGGGAAATGTTGTTGGGTCAACTTTAAATGGTCATAACTCTTAGCACAAATGAATTAGGTGTCCCATGGCCTATCAAAAGATATATAATTGAATAAACTTTTCATATCCACCGACCTTGATAAAATCAGACCTCCGAGTAAAAAGTTATGCCCATTTTAGTAAAGGCCTGTCGAACAGACCCAAACGACGGACCCAAACGACGGACCGTCGATTGAACGGCGATTTGTCAGTCGAGGTGTCGTTTGGTCCGCCGCAATTAACTCGGGTTTTTGGTCTTTTCCCACTTTGTTTAAACCCTAAGATACATCGTTTTGACCCTAAATCGTCAGATTTTAGTCAGTTTAAGCCTAGAAACATAACAACAACTTACCTAAGTTAAAATCATTTGATCAAAACTTAGAAAATTAGAAGCAAGAAAGGAGAAAAAGGTCAAGAACCCTAGTTCAAGAACGCAGCAAGGTTCCAGCAGTTCCAGCCCTGAATCTAAATATTTCTCCGTGGATTTCATCGCCAGGTATGTGGAATTTCACTAGTGGGTTCCTTTCATCCATTAGATCCCTAGTTTTCAGTCAGTTGTTGATTTTCTTATCATGATTAAACCTAGGGTTTCTAGAATTACATAAGATCATCATAAATTAGTTAGATATATGTTCCAAATAAGATTGTAAAGTTATTATTCAGTTTATCCCGTGAATTTCAGAACCCTCCTTGTATTTCTTTAGTTCTTGAATTACATATGCTAGGTTAGATATTTCAGTTATTTCAGATATACATTCCTCAGTTATTAATGCATAATTATCAGATTAATTATTGCATGCTAAGTTTTGATCTATTCAGTATTTACAGAAATTCAGTCATAATGTCTTAATCACTTGATTCATAGGGAGTAGCATAATACCAAGTTGGACTAGGGTTGAGCGTACCCAAATAGTCCCAGAACTACTAGCCAAGTAGGTTGTAAGTCCCCTCTGTGGGCATCAGTTTAGTGATCACTCCAGCATGCCTTTATACCTCTGGCAGGGTATATTGGGTCCTCTCGATGGGGAGTATACACCGGACTCCACATTTAACTCATATGGTTTATTATCGATTATTAGTAGCTCCCACAGTTGAGCCAGACTCTATTGCATTGACCATTTATTAGTATATTCAGTATTCAGTTTCACCATGTTATAAAATGGGCATTGCATTCAATTACCTCAACATTCAGTATATCATGTTTAGATTACTATACTTGCTTTTGTGCTTGTTCAGTTATGTTTTATTTCAGCTTTAATTTATTCTGCATGCTCAATACCTTCAAGTACTGACGCATACGTGCACTACATCTTATCGTGATGTAGGTTCAGGTTCTCAACATCTAGATCACGCGTAGATTGATTTCCGATCTCCAGTTCAGCAGATTCAGTGGTGAGTCCTCATTCTCCGAGGACAATAGTCATGAGTTTCTTTTCAGTATTCATTTAGTTTCAGTTTTTGCTGGACTTAGATGGGCCCTGTCCCAGCATTTTTAGTCAGTTTAGAGGCTATTTTCAAACATAGTTAGTTTCAGCTTAGTATTGAGTTAATAACTTCTTTTTATTAAACGCGTCAGTATTTCAAATATCTCAGTTATAGATGATGGGTATTTCCCCATCTTTTCATTTTAAATTATGATTTAGCTTCCGCATCATTTATTTTCTTTAGTATGCTCATTATCATTCCAGCAGGGTTAGCTTGAGATCACTTGTGGTCCTAGGTCCCGTATCCGCTTCTCGGGGGTAGCTCGGGGTGTGACAAAGATCAGGAATTTTCCAGGTAACGCCAAGATCATTGTGTCAATTTTGTCGGGGGTGATCCCTGTCAAGGTATGTGAGATCATTCGTTGTTGGTCCTTTCACTCACACCCCAATTTGATTCAATACAGCAAATTAGAGTTTATTTAAATGAAAATCTTGAAATTCTTGATAAAAAGTTGTGAAGTTCTCGTTGGTTATATTGTAGTTAATCTCTAGTAGGTTTGATTCGTGTTTTTGGACTGTGGTTAATCCATTAGGCAGTTCAGGTCCTATATTCTGGCAAGGTTAGGATGTCCGTGCAGCATTGGTCGAGTAACGATGTATCATCACTACAGCTCTTAAGTGATAATTGTCGGTTCGAGAAGCTCCCATACCAGTATTGTATTTTCATATACATAAGTTATTTGTATTTTGATATACATCTCAAATATTATTTGTATACTTGTATACATTCCAAGTTTACATCATGTTTTCAGTCAGCATTTCTTTATATTGCAATTACATTTAAACTGCGTATATTGAATAAGTTAGTAGATCATGAGTTAGTAGAGTCAAGGTAAGTGTTCTTCTTACTCATTTTCAAGCTTAAGTGTTGTTTAGTATTCCAACTCGCATACTCGTACATTAAATTTACTGATGCCAGTTGGTCTACATCGTTTTATAATACAGACGTAGGTAACCAGGATCAGCACACAGCGCTTCATTGATCAAGATTGAGCTCCAGAGTCAGTGGTGAGCCTCCTTCATTTACGGATGACATCCTTTTCATTTGCTTTACTAGTTTAGTTTTTAGGATGCTGTGGGGTCTGTCCCAACATCTATATCAGTCAGTTAGAGGCTTCGTAGAGAGCTAGTAGTTCAGTAGTCTTTACTTTTCATTCTTTTGATTAAGACTTGAGTTGCCATTTTGGTCAGTTTGAATGTTTAAACTTTTAAAACATTACAGATAGTATTACTGTGCAGTTTAATTAAGTTCTTTTATTCTTAAGTATGATTGTTGTCTTCCGCTGAGTTAGTAAGTCAGACCAAGGGTTCGCTCGAGGCCATCAATGGTCACCGAGTGTCGGCCACGTCCAGGGTGTAGGCTCCGGGCGTGATATCGAATGTGAATTATCTTTCGTAAAAATTTCACATAAATTAGATCAACATATACCTTTTTTATGATAGCTAGTGGATCATTGTCAATTTTGTGGTGTACACCTACAAAAAAATAGTTATTATTAGTGATAAAAATAATAATTGCTAAAATATCTAATCGATGTTTATAAATCATAATTATTATAGGTACGTGTACAGTTTTGCCCAATTCAAAATTATTAGTTCTATCATCTGTGACTTCAATAAAAAAATATCAGTTAATTTACGTAAATTGATTCCTAACCAAAATTTACACAAACAAGAATATGCAGTTTCATGATACTCATAGAAGTTATAACCAAAAAGAAAGTAATGCTACCTGATTTGATATTTGCAAGACAAATTTCTATGTTGCAAGAGGTGAAATGGCTATAACACACACGTTTACCTACCAAGTAAGATGAATTTCCAACTAATCAGAAAACATATATGAATAAGTCGAACTAAAGAGAATAACTTATAATGTGAATAGAAAAAATAGAGAACATAACAAGAAGTAGAAAAGAGAGACACAATTATATTATAAATATGAGAAAATATTCCTACACAATGTAGGATTGATAATCTAACAATTTGATAAATTTAGTTGTCTTGTGATTTTTACCTATATATACATAGTATATAACATTTAGTAAATGAATATATTGTATTGAATTGATTGATATACCAAACAGGTTTTCAAATTCTCCAATATGTTTATTACTACGAAAAGACCATGTTTGATTTGCATTAGGAGTAGGAAGATAAAGCATTTACAAAAAATGAATACACATAACTCCATGTCTTTTAATTTATCTGTTCATTCATTTGTTGTATTATTATACATGTATAAGTAGCTCTTTCTTTTAATTTGGTATATAAAAAGGGGGAACACCAAGGTATCAACACCTTTTTTTTTTTGTTTTTTTTCGATATTTTTTCTCTTGGTTGTGTTGGAGCACTTCTCTCCAACTTCCAAGGTTGATGCCCTTCCATCAAAGCCTTTTCTTTTCTTTTTTTTGGATATTTTTTCTCTTGGTCGTGTTGAAGAACTTCTCTCCAACTTCCAAGGTTGATGCCCTTTTCACCAACACCTTTTATTTTATTTTTTGTTTTTGGTGTTGGAGCTCTCTCTCCAACTCTCGTTGATGCCCTTCCCATCAATCTTTTTCTTTTTGTGTTTTTTATTATTATTATTATTATTATTATTATTTTCGTGCTAAAGAACTCTCTCTATATATATAACTCTAGTTGATGCTTTTCCCATCAACTCAAAAAATCTATATATTTCTGCATATTTCTATGTTGTGATGCATATTTCTGTGTTTTCTACTGTAAATATAAAAAATAATTAGTAACATTCATATTAATAAAGGTAAAAATCAAATTATACTACAACAACCACTCTAACTAACATATCCTAATTAAACATAAATAAGAACGTATTATAAATTAAAAATCCTAATCAACTTCGACTTCCTACTCAAACTTTAAATAATTATTTCCAACAAGTTCAATTCCCATAATGAATATTGGGCCTTGTGATCACAAACTTTCTATAAATCTTGTATCCAGAGTTGGGCCTACTTAACAAGTTATTGCACGTAGGGATGGCAATTGGAGAGGGGTAGGGTAAGGCAGGGTAGAGTAAGCCTTGACACGCCATATCCTGCCCCGTTTAGTATTTCTTGAAAATTAGCCATGTCCCACCCCTCCCTAAAATAATTCAAATATCTAAAATAGAGTTATAGATCTTAATTGTGAGACATTATACAAACTAGTTTGAGTAGAAAATGTTGATCAAAGGAGAACCCCATAAGGAAATAAAAGGGATAGGACTTACTTAACAATTTTTGTAGACAAGCTATTTTATTTTCTTCATTTTCACCTTAATTTTTGTTTTTATTACAGAAATGATGATTGTATATGTCTCAAATTTCTTTGTCAAGTTTTGTCAAAGTACTCAAAATCTGTTTGATCAAGTACGGTATGAATCTCACACCCACACACTTGTAGTATCGACAGGAGCGACAACGAAAGTGAAGTGTTCGAGCAACTTAGGTAGCCGCCACTCAAATGGTGAAATGGGAGTATCCGAGAGCAATGAAGACCTCACTACCTTAATCGAATTGCTGATAATCACCATTATTTTGATAAGTTTCATCAATACAAAATTCAAATTGATATATGTTTCATACAAACTTAGAGATTAAGGGGTTGTTTAGTATGCGGGATGAAATAGACAAGGATGTTACGTTGGACTTTACATTGCTAAAAAGTTCCTCCAACAAGAAACTTCATGGCAGACAAAAGAAAAAGCAAGACAATTTGTTTGGTCATATAGCTTAATAAAGGAAAGCAAAAGGAAAACCAAAACCAATACCAAAAGCATTGATTGGTGACTTTGAATAAGTAGTTAACTAACATGCTATAATAATTTAATTCACAACAAGTATTTAACTAACATGCTATAACAATCTAATTCACAAGTGTGTATATAACTTAATATGTTTCTTCATCCAAAAAAAATAACTTATCATGATTCAAGTATACACTATTAATTCAATTTACTCTATTATAGGAGGTTATTATTCTATTTTTCATGTTACCTTACGAGCTTGATATGGTATATAATAATTTTCATTCCAAAGGACTCACAAGTCCAAATTTTGAGTAACTTTGCTAATAAAAAAATAATTAATGGATCCAATATCATACAATGCTGCGAAGAACGGCAGGAAAAATAGATTTTAAAAAAAAAATAGGACCTTCCCTCGAAATTCAATTTTAGGCCATCAAAAGTATTGAACCGCTCATGTTCACTATAATGAAAAATGTTACAGCTTACTGTGACGAGTACAATATTCAAAATATATACTCTAACTCACTATTAATTTAAACACCTTATAATACCATTGTTCATTCTCTTTATTATTCCCCACAAACTATTTTTTTACGCACCGACCACTCACTTCTTTCCACACTTCAGTGTTTTGTAACTTTTGTATGAAGATCCTATCCATTACTTATTTTCTCCATTTCTCCAACAAGTACACACTTGGATGGAAGCCATGTGTCATAATTAAAAGCTAAAGGTGGAAATTTATTTGTTATGGATAATAACCTAAATTTGGATAACCTCTTCCATGATGCATGCAGCTTCATCACCGAAAAGTTGGTCTACATAATTAGACATGGAGTCCTGCCCATGATATCTTTGATAAGAAGATGGTGGTGGTGGTAACTGAATTGACAGAGTCGGAGCATACGGATGGCGACAGAGCTAGGCGATATGAAAGAATAGTCAAAAATATTCTGAATGCAGCTCAAATGCATTTAGTTGTGGCAACTCTTATAATGACAGTAACCTTCACTGCTGGTTTTACATTGCCAGGATGTTTCGAAAGCGATACTAATAGCCCTAACAAAAAGATGATAATTCTATTAAGGAGAACATTATTCCGTGCATTTGTTGTTTCAGATATCATCGCCTTTGAATGCTCCTCTGTTGCTGTATTCGCCTACTTTTGCATTGCAACAATAACAATAGTATCATCTGTAGCGGAGTTACAAGGTATTGTCCAGTTTTATAATACCACAACTATGTTGCAGCTTCTGGTGATGGAAGCAGGTCTAGTTGCATTTACAACTGGTAAGTTAGTTTAGCACATTCAGTTGGTCTTGTAGTTACTGTATGTGTTACCAACGGCATCTCTTACTATCTCGTCTGCTTTATGATTCTTCTTACTTAAACAAGGCCTAGCAAAAATCTGAACAGATCCATTGTGTGACAATACGATTTCATCATTCTAAAGATGCAGCCTGCAATGTGTTTGATGTTGCATATAATTTCCAGTTATGACCAATTGTATCTTATGAGTTCAATTCCATAAAGAATATTGAGCCTTCTGATCTCAAACTTTCTATTGAACTTGTATACAGAGTTGTGTCTGCTTTTACAAGTTTTTGCACGGGCTGCCGCTATTTTGTGATGTTCTTCAAGTTTTGCCCATGAAATTTTTTTTTTGTCCAAAGTACCCGCAAGTAAAACGACTTAATTTCGCTAGGCAAACCTTTTTATAGAATGTATGATCTAGGGAATAATTTCAATGTCATTTAATTCGCATAATAAAACTTTACCCTTAATACTGAAAAAAAATTCTCTAGGCACAAGTAATGCCCTACATAAGTACATTTATGCAGGCACTTCATCAAATGTGAAGATGGCAAATAGATACAGTTGATAATAGCCTATCGTTTTCTTCTCCATACAATAATTTTATAAAACATATTGCTGCATCTTCAGAACAATGAAATATTCTTGTCACACAATGGATGCACGTTTCTAACTTTTGTTTAGGTAATAGTCTCTGGTCAAGACTAAGCAGAACATAACGAATTAGTAATAGACTATTGGTATATTAGACTAATGAATTGTTTTGTTTTAAAATTTAGAACCCACATACATTGAATCGTGGCTCCGCCTCTGGGTACCACCATCATCATCCCTCCTATCACAGATAGAATACGCAAGAGGAATGCAACAGCACCGCGCATGGCAGGTTGCACGGTGAATTCTCCGATCATTCTTTCGGCGATTATCAAAAAACTCCAAAAGTGTGATCTTGGTAAGTCCTTTGCTTTCTTCGGATGAAATATTATACAGGAATTCTTTAGACTTATTGGTGAAGTCTGTTGAGTCTTTCTTTTTGTTTAGAATATCTTAATTAATATGTCATACTGGTGTAGAACTTGTGGATGTGTGTTTATTTAATGAAGTTTTTACTGAGTATTTGTATTAAAATATCTTAAAAAAAGAACTTTACGTACATTATCAATATTTGAGTCCTAATTGATTCGAAAGTGGTTTGCATACCATACTGATACTGGTCCATGAACTTTTAGAAGTATATTTAGAATAGAATATGCATAATACATAATTATGTCCTTTGATTTTCCTTCAAATCACATTTATGTCCTTCAACTTTGGTTGTGCACAAGTAGACAATTAAATTTGTATAAAGTTTCACAAATAGACACACATGTCCTATATGTCATTTTTGTCCTGCATGGTGTGCTACGTATATTATGTCACATAGGACTCATGTGTTTACTTGTTCAACTTTATACAAGTTTAAGTGTCTATTTATACATACCCAAAGTTGAAGGGCATAAATGTGAAATGAGACCAAGTTGAAGAACTTATTTATGTATTACGTATGTTGACACCTAATTTTGACCCTATGTAATTCGAGTTAACTAAAGCTTCTTCAATTTCAAACGATTTGAAATATGTTCTTTAAAGAATCCTATATATATATATATATATATATATATATATATATATATTAAAATCTGTTTCTAATTAGTTTTGGTTAGTTCTTCACAAATAATTATATAAGTATATATATTGTCTTATATAATTTTCATCTTTTATATAAATATTTAATAAATAGCCAAAAGGTAATACTTATTTCTCTCGAATCTATTTCGATTCCAAATGTAACGATTGTTTGAATATAATTTTTTATTTTAATTGTGTAAAGTATCGAGATGTTAGGTTTTAGAGTATTTGATTGATCAATGGTTAAGAATCATCAATGCAATCATATCATATATATATATATATATATATATATATATATATATATATATAAGAGAACCCTAGGTCCGCCTACGTGGTGCAGCCAAAGCGAGAATTTCCTTTTAAATTTAATTATTTCCAAAACTAGCATTCTGCATTCATGAAAAGTTGTGACTTTCATGAAGAGTTGCGACTTTTATGAAGAGTTGCAACTTTCATAAAAAATTGTGACTATTATGAAAGGTTGTGACCTTTCCGAAGGGTTGTTACTTTTATGAATGGTTGTGCCCTTTCCAAAGGTTTGTAACTTTTCCAAAGTGTTGTGATATTTCCGATAAGGCACAATAAATATTTGTTCACACTATTCTTTATTTTCTATAAATAGAGGGATTTCATTTCATTTTAAACAACAAAAATTTTTAACATTTTCTTTTTCTGCACAATTAAATATTATATTTGTATGATACACTGCTGAATATAATCATTCTATCATAAGAGGATCTATTCTTTTAAACCTCGGGTACTAGAGGGGAATAATTTCCTTAAGGGGACACCATGCATTCAATTGACTCGATATTTTACTTTATGTTTCTTTCTACCTGGTATGTTTGTCTTATACATTTTTGTTATGTTTCTGCAAATTTATTGTTATAAGTATTTGTAATAAATAAAACACAATAATTTAGTATGCACACAAGTTTTTCTAGTGAAATTGTAGTTTCAAATTGAACTTCATCACTCTCGTATGTTGATTTTTAAAAAACACTCAAATAAACTTAATAGTTATATGTAGTATTTCTCAATCAATTATATATAATAAGTTGAATTATTGTCCTATATGATACATTCTTCCTTTAATTTTTTATTTTAATAATTAATCGTGATACATTTAAATGTGGAAGCTTAAAATAATATATGTAAAACAAATAGTATGACTGAACTTTCTACACGTTAGAATTAGAATATTTGTTCACTTTTTTAAGTCTTTTAAAATTTATTTATCCCTCCACCAATGATTATTTATTTATGACGTTTATTTGATTCCCTAGAAATATCAAATAGTAACACTTTTTGGAAGGAAAAGAATACATTATGAAATCAAACTTAAGATGATCGATTGAGTGATAAATGATAAGATGTTATAATTATCATTTTTCTTTATATTTTTTAATGTTTGTTACTTCGTATTGTATGTAAGAGAATATAATATTTTAGTTTTAGTTACTGATATGTTTTAAGTATTATTTTATAAATTTTGTGATACTAAATTTCCGCGCGAGGCGTGGGTTATTTTACTTGTATTTATATAAAATAAAATCGTAAGCCCACCTACGTGGCGCCACAAGAAACCAAAATTTACTTTTAAATTTATTTATTTTCCAAACTAGCCTTCCCTTTTCATGAAAAGTTGTGACTTTTATGAAAAGTTGTAACTTTTATGAAAAGTTGTGACTTTTTTGAAAAGTTGTGACTTTAATGATAAGTTGTGACTTTTTTGAAAAGTTGTGATTTTTATGAAGAGTTGTAACTTTTATGAAAAATTACTATTTTTATGAAAGGTTGTGACATTTCTTAAGGGTTGTAACTTTTTCAAAGAGTTTGACATTTCCGATAAGACACAACAAATATTTGTTCACACTACTCTATGTTGTCTATAAATAGAGGAATTTCTTTCCACTATAATTTGTAGGTTTTTTTCCCCACAATAGGGTAGTCAAATTAAAATACATTAATTGTGTTTTTTTTTATGAAGTTTGTTTCATTCTTGAAAGTTTTCATGGAGCTTAATCTTTACAATAAGTCATGCTGATTCATCTAACTATGATAATTTCTTTTTTCTATTTTGGTGACCTTTTTTTAACTCTGTTAAAATTCCAGCAAGGATGATTGAAAATTGATCTTCTCTTTTGTCAATAAATAGAGGAATTTCTTTCCACTATAATTTGTAGGTTTGTTTCCCCACAATAGGGTTGTCAAATTAAAATACATTAATTGACTTTTTTTATTAAGTTTGTTTCATTCTTGAAAGTTTTCATGGAGCTTAATCTTTACGATAAGTCATGCTGATTCATCTAACTATGATAATTTCTTTTTTCTATTTTGGTGACCTTTTTTTAACTCTGTTAAAATTTCAGCAAGGATGATTGAAAATTGATCTTCTCTTTTGTCCCTTTCTACATGCTTCTTCTTATAAACAAATAAAATTGAATTTAGTTACAATGTGACAATAGTACTCTTGGACCTCTTAGTTGATGGTTAAATTCATTATATTTGGTTCTTTAGTAAACAAATCTTTTATTTCTATCATTATTATTTTATGTTTTATTCGAACTCAAATACATTAATTAAGCTTCTTATAAAGTGTATTTCATTTTTCAAAGTTTTCTTCCTCCTATTTCATGAAGATTGATTTTTTACTACAAATCATAGTGATTCATGTATCTATTGCAACTTCTTTTTGCTATTTATCTTATCTTTTGTCCCTTTTTACAAGTTCTCTTCATATACTTTTTGAGAAAATTGCTTGTGGGTTGTGCTATATTTGATAGCACACAACAACAAATATTTTATAACTAATATGAAATCAATGATGAAGTTTGTTAAAAGAACCAAAATGATTGCTCTCTTGCTTGCCAGAGTTGGTATATTATTTTGATTGATTTTTCTTAGGTACAAACATTTTATATGTCATTGCACTATTTCTAGAATATTTGTATAGATACAATTAGTCCACATTTTTTATTGTAACTTAACTAATTAGTCATATTTCTTCTTCTCTTATTTTTGAGCATAAATATCAAGTTTTGGTGAAACTAACAAATGTCCAAAATACACTATAAAAAAAATATTTTTTATCGGCAATAAATATGCACATTCACAAAGAATGCTACAATATTTACCGAAATTAATTAATTGCCATTAAATTCAATGTTGTTATAGACTTCAGGGACATTTATACAGAGTATCAATTGCCTCTGAAAATACATATTTAAGGATAATTAAGCTATTAATTATAGTTCAAGATCATTTTTATTGTAGTGATAACTCATTCTTTTGATAAAGTTTTAATTTTTGATAAAGTAGTAATAACTCTTTTTTTTGGCTTCTTTCAATTAAATTTGTGAATTGTAAACATTGATACAACCCGAAAGACTATTTTTGAAAAATATATTAAGCAACATACCTTTTTCTTCTTGATTGTTAGGAAAGTAAGGTCGATTTTATTATTATTTTTAGATACTTGTGTGTTCAGGTGCTCACAAAATTATGTTGTGAGATTTTAATGTGTTATGTGTCGAAATTTCGGTTTACTATATCGCGTTGTGAACATTCAGATGTCACCTACTGCTTGGTTCAGGGGCGTAGCTACATACCTTTTGGACACTTCGTCGGAAAATTATATCATATATACAAGTAAAATATTATATAAAATGTTTAAATAACGTATTTTGGACACCCTTAACATAACAAGGTGTTGTAGCCTAGTGATTTAAGGACTCTTGAAAGACTCAAACTTTTAAGAGTTTGTGAGTTCAAATCTCGCTAACAGCAATTTTAAGCCTTTTTCCCCAAATTTTTTCATGTATATTACGTCTTTTTTCCAAAAACTTTCATGTATATTACGAAGTTAAATTTTTTAAAATTTCTAGGGCACCTTTTATCTTTTTCCTCTTTTTTTTTTTCATGTATTAACATACTTTTTTTCAAATTTTTTTTTTGTATATTACGTAGGTTAATTTTAAAAATTTCTGGTTCAATTTTTTTCATGTATATTATGTATTTTTTTTCAAAAATTTCATGTATATTATGTAGTTAAATTTTTAAAATTTCTAGGGCGCCTTTCATCTTTTTCCTCTTTATACAAAAAAAATATTGTATATTACGTACTTTAATTTTTAAAATTTCTAGTACACTCATTCAGCCAAAAGAGAAAATGTATTCGTGTATAATTTCTGGACACCCTTCGTGAAATTTCTGGCTACGCCACTGGCTTGGTTGATAATACATGATTTTCCACTTTACTTGGGAGTGTTGTTGTTCAACGGTTTTTGGTCTTTTTTTTATCTAATGTTGTTATTTATAACTTCTTACAATTTAAATTTTTTTATTACATCTTACCAACTATTTCCAGGGAGATTTTCTTAAATTTCTATCTTATACTTAAGATCTATATGTGACTCATAATTTTTGTATAACATAAACGAAAATTTTAAAAAATATAGCACTTTAAGATTTCGAAGAAACGTTTTGCCTAAAAATAAAATGTTTTTACCAATTATTTATCGAAATTATGAATATTATCAAATGATCATATTTAAGCTTAATAAAATAGTTCAATCACGTGCGAAGCACGGGTAATTTACCTAGTTGATTAACTAATTCAAATGTTCTTTCAGTTCATACTTCGTGACTTCATTTAGTGTCGAGATGTTTCATCTCTGTTAAGTGTACCATCTATTTCAAATGGCTTCCTCTGTTTAATCTCACTATATTGTCAATGGATCTTAGTTCAGTTCTGAGTCTTATTTAACTACTTTGTACGATCTTTTCTTATTCAATTCTTGCATAAGGTTGAATAGAAGGATTTGGGCTTACTTAATGATAGTTTCACGGTATTAAACATGATTCGATTCCATTTCTTTCTCAAGCTTCAGGTCAGATTAGAATCATGGACATAAACTTCATCGTTCAAAGTCAAATTTTACACTTTTCTTGCTAAATCTCTGGAATATTTTGTGAACTAGATGATGTTATGTTTTTTTTCCCCTTGTCTTAGTGTTATTTCCAGCTGATATGAAGCGGCAGTGAATATGATTCAAAAACTGATTAATAAATAGAATATTTCTAGTTCTCGTTAAGTCGCCTTGTGTTTCTTTCGTGCTTTTGTCATTCCTCAACCTAATCTGCCTACTTGAACACTGTTGAACCTGGTTTGCCTATACCATACTCTACTTTCAAGCACCACGCCCTTTGTTGTTTGATGTTGATTGTCGTTATCTTTAAATATGTCCAGAATCTCAAAATCAGTTAATTTGGTAGTAGTACCTTGTCTTATTTTTTCTTTATGGAGTCAACAGCCCCATTTCTCCATTCTCCGCTCTCATTATTCTCTCATTGCTTAGCATGACATGTTTGATCAAGTCTATGCCTTCATTTTGCCTACAACTTGTGTTTAAAAGTTGTTTACTACTTGCAGTTGATCTACTGTCAAAATGTGGAGTTCTGTTATTTTCCAAATTTTAGCTTGTTCCAGTTCTTTTTTTTTTCTTTCACGTTTAACCTTTAATTCTTTACGTTAAGATCATAATTCTCATATTAGTTAATGTTCAGGTAATAAGACATGATGCATTGAGTCCTTTCTTTTAGTTGTCCTTAACTCCTGCATTAAAGTAATGTCAATTAGAATATCTTTAACCCCTTTATTATTTAAGCTTACATGATAAGCATACCTTGATATACTCATTTAGCTGGTCATATTTTAGCTTGAAACATTTACATAGATAGGGATGATATTGCCATCTGTTTAAAAGCTCCTTAATTGGTTATATTTGTTATTAAAATTATGGCATTGAATAACTATCAAATTTTATAGTAAGTTGATATGAATTATGAAGTCTTTAATTGATCCTTATTTCCTTTCCTTGCATGAACTTTCTCGTATGACTCCACACAGACCCTTCCCTTGCATTTAAAGTTGGGTTGAGACCAAACATCACTATCGAGTCAATCTTGATGAAGTATAGGTCAGCCCTCGAAAGCTGAAATACAAGGACAAGTGAGCTGTTATACAAGGATTGAAAGCTAATATACATATGGAGGTGGGCCAAAAGCCTAAACATATATCAACAGCAGCTCACTTTTAACAATAGTGAATCTAGGCCAAGAGGCCCCAAATTGAGTTTCTCCTTACTCTTAAATCATTTAGTTATGATTATTCATTATTTGTTGTTTATTAACTCTAACTCTAGAATTATTAATTTCCCCCAAAATGAACTATATTCTTTATGTTAGTTTATTTTAATAAAATTACATTTTTTATGAACTCTTATACTTCTACTGATAATCTTTAGTCAAAAATTCTATCTATTCATCAATTAATTTATAATAGTTTATCATTATTTAATTAACAAAGTGATTAAACTATTATTTGTAAAGTGATTCAAATAATTCTTACATAATACATATATATATATATATTTTAGAGTTTTAATTTGTATCTCGTCTTTAAAATGTGAATCTTAACGTCATTTTTTAAGTGCTAATCTTAACCTATTTTTTTTTAGAAGTTTTGATAACTTTCAAATAATTAAATTTGTTTTACTTTCGCAAAACCCCACAAAAAGAAATTTAAAAAAAAATCTTCTTTGTACACTTAATTATTTTTTCTCAAACATAGTCAAATATTTTAGCCAAGTCGTTGGATAACCGCGTGTTAGCGGCAATTTTATGTGATAATACCTTCTTAAAGTAGTAATAAGAACCTCTTACCCATTTTCTCTAATTTTGTAAAGACTTAATCTATAGAGTCTTTTTAAAATAAGTTTTCTTAACTTCTTTAAAAAATTAAGTGGCGACTCTTTTCTAAGTATTATTTTTAACTTGTTTTGCATTTAAAACATTTCAAAAAGTGATTTTTCTAAAGATAGTAAAATTACTAATGTGAATAGAATATCATAGTCAATTATATATAGTATGGCCAGCTAACATTATTGATACTAAAAAATATCCAATGAACTTGAGAGTCTTTTGCTTCTTGGACAAAAGGTGTCTACCTAGATTAAGGGTGCGTTCTCTTGTAAATGTACTCTATCTTAAATGATTTGGAAAATCAACTTATTTTCCTTCAAAAATTAAGGAAAATATTTTTCAAAACTCTACTTCATTCTTAAATTACAATATTTTTTTCTTACCATACCCCGTATCAGACCGTCCCCATCCAAAAAAGTTTTAAGATTTTCTTATTTTTTAAATTTCAAATATTTTTTCGTACTCCCAAACCATCCCTAGCCCCCCCCCCCCCAAATAAATTTTTTTGAAAAAGTAATCAATTTTTTAAAATTTCATTTTTAGCCCATCCCATACCCCTGACTACGGGGCACCCCCTCATCAAATATTTATTTTTTTTAAAAAAAATTGTTTTTGAAAATATTTCAAATAAAACTACTTTTTTACGAATTATTCCATCCCCATTCAAGGTCGGAAATATGGGTCAAGTCTTTGGCTAGATCTTAGGATCAAATTTTTGAAGCGGTCGTCGAGGTCGTTTCATAGTTCGGGTGTGATTTTCAAGTTAAAAATTATTTTTCTAAAGAATATTTTCTGCATTTTTTACCAAATTAAAGTCATTATATAAAGCAATTCACCAAAATAATATATTTTTCTAAAATTTTACCAAACTAGTATAAACGTATTCCACATTAATGTTTTAGGGTATATTTTATTTTTTAAAAGGTGAGGTGTTAGGTTGATATATGTTACTTATAGTAACATTTTACACTCCTTTCAGTTAGCTAATTTCCTCTACAGTTCTAAGTTGCTTCTTTAACTTTACCTTCATTTTAATAGGTTTTCCCTTTACAGTTCTAAGTTGTTTGTTCTTTTAACTTCACATTGCATGTCATTTCCTTCTAATTTCTATGGTGGCCTAGGGAATCGAAGTAAAGTAATTTATTTTACAGTGTTGTCTTCGTAATTGCAAGTGAACCAAGTCCCATATTGTTAAGTTGTGAAGGGAAATGAAACAAACATGTTCCTCTGATTTCGAGGAGTGGTTAGCCTTTAGAAAATTATCTCAGATAAGAAAATATTGATTATTATTTGAATTATATTACAATAGCTAACTGAAAAGAAATTAACATAATTAGACATTGACGCACAACTGAAAATTAACACAACTTCACTAATAAAAGACGATCACTTTTAGTAAAGTGTGAGTGAAAGTCACGTATAATAAAATATTACTGTGAGTAACGTTTTAGAGGTAAAACATTTGTAACACCCGGCAACTATAAAGAACTAGAATTAGAAAGAAACTGATTTTGGAAATAATCAAATTTGAAAAGTTTGACAAATTAAGCTAAGTATAAGTTTTGGGTTAACTTGAAACAACCATAACTCTTAGATCAGTATGAGCTAGGTGTTCTACCCGTAGGAATGATCTTTGAATTATATTTCCAACTCAGCTGAGTTTACTCAGTTTCGAGTTCGTATAAGGGAGATATGTCCATTGTAAGTTGGGTTGTCTAGACAGGGAAAGTCGAAACCGGATTTTAGAAGGGTATTAAGGTGTTTACACTACCCAATTAATAAATTTGTTTTTGGTAATTAAGTTGGGATGTCCACTGATTGGATTCAGTTTACGCTATTGAAAATAAGTTAGGGTTTTGAGAAAGAGAAAAGAAGAGGAGAAAAGAGAAGAATCAAGTAATCACCAAGTTCTTGAAGAATTGCTTGTGGATTTCGCCAAGGGGTGATCCCTACGATGTATGTGAGATCACATAGCGTTGTGTTAGTTGACCCACGCGCAAATCATGATTTAATTCAACAAAATTATGTTCTTGAAAGTAAAGAAATTGAATTTTTGATGAATTTATTTGAAGTTTCTATTGGGTTCTTGATTGTTGAAGTTGTTGAGAAGTTCTTTATTTAGATTCATAAAATTAGATATCATTTTGATTATATTCTTGCATATTTTGGTTATATAGTCGAATCTAAGTGTTTGGCATGGGAGATTTGAATCTAGAGGGTTTAGAGAGCAAGAAAATAAGGGATTTTCATGGCAGGGGCAGGGGGAGCCACACCACTCAGAGTGCCCCACATCAGTATCTGAAGTTTGGGCTCTGGGCGTTGAGACAATCAAAGTTACCCAACCCAGACTCTGAAGTGTGGGCTCTGGCACCCGCCGCCACTCAGAGCGCTAGGGATGCCAACTCTTCTATCGTTTCCCACTTCCTTCCTATTAAGTTCCCTTGAAACGTACCTATATTTCCTAGTTAATTTCTACACTCTAAGGTACGTCTAACCAACATTAAATCATAAATAAAATGAGATCATGAGCCTGAATCCATACTTCAATTAAAGGAAAGTTAAGAGTCAAGGCAAGAGAAGTTCATGGAGTTTTTCAAGAGTCTTTTACAAATGTTTTAACTTTGTTTGAAGACTTGAGTTCAGAGTTAAGCAAAGAGTAAAGATTGAAGTTCATTTCTTCAAAAGAGTATATGGGAACTGTGTATTCTCAAAGAGTAAGATGTTTTAACATTTAAACAAAAAATATAAGTGAGATTTCTAAAAGAGCCTTTGCGCTAGTTTTTTAGTAAAGAGTAATGCTTTCACAATTAAGCAAAAGAGGAAAGTTTGATTTCCAAGAGAGCCTTTAAGCTAAGTTTCTAAAAATTATCTCAAACCACATAAAAAGTTATTTTTTGAAACATACTAGTTAGTATTATATTTTGGGAGTAGTATTGATCACCCACATGGGACAGAGTTCAGACAAATCCATCCCCCATAAACCATGTAGCCATCATGGGTAGAAAAAGGGTCATACTTTTTTTGATGATTCCCTAGTGATTTTAGTATAAACTATTGGATCCACTTAGTAGTCATGTTCTATATGTAACGCCCCGAGCCTACACCCTGGCGGGACTGACACTCTAAGATCATTGCTGGCCCTCAAGCGAACCCTTGTCCTGACTTACTTAACTCAGCAGAAGACTAAACTTAACTTAAAAAAGAAATAAAACATGTTTAAAGGAAAATACTTCATATAATATCCGGCCATGATGGCACTCAAGTCTCAAAAAGCAATAATAAACTCTAAACTGAAATACTATTGTCTAAGAAGCCTCTAAACTAACTTAAGAGGGATGTATGGACACACCCACAAAATCCTAAAACTAAACTACTAAAAGCAAACGAAATGGATGACTTCCGGAATGCAAAGAAGCTCACCACTGACTCTGGAGCTCAAGATGGATCAACGAAATGCCGCGTGCTAATCTTGGTTACCTGCATCTGCATCATAAAACGGCACAGGCCAACTTGCATCAGTACATTGAATGTACGAGTATGCGAGTTTGAAAGCTAAACAAAACTTAGGCTTGAAAGGGAGTACGAATGAATACTTACGTTGGCTCTTCTCAACTCATGATGTACTAACTCTTATTCAATATACGCAATAATACTGATCTGTATAAAAATACAATGACTGATGTACATAAAAATACATTTACCTGTGGGAGATTCTCTAACCGAAAACCATCACTTAAGAGCTACAGTAATGATACAATGGTCTACCGCATGCTGCCAGCGCATCCTATACCCGGCCAAAGGTATAAGACCTGAACTGCCTAATGGATCCACTAGTAAAATGTGAAAAGAAATCATCTAAGAAGTATGACCCTTTTCTACCCATGGTGGTTACATGGTTTATGGGGGCTGTGAGTTATCTGAACTCTCCCCCATATCGGTGCTCAATACTACTCCCAAAAATATAATGGCTCTTATGTTTTAAAAACATACTGATTATGTGATTTGAGATTAGTGCTCAAAACTTAGCTTTTAAAAAGTTCTCTTGGAAATCATAGTTTCCTCTTTCCTCTATTAAAACTAGTCATAGGTTTTGTGGAAGTCTAGCTTCCCTTCCTTCTCAAAAGTTTGAAAGCATTTTTTTTTAAACTCTTAGGGACTACTTAGTTCCCTTATAACTCTTGAGAAGTGAACTCAACTTGATACTCTTTGCTTACTTGAAACTTAACTCTTAGGGAACACTTAGTTCCCTTATAGCTTTTGAGAAATGAACTCAAATCTTTACTCTTTCTTGACTTGAAATTTAAGTCTTTAAAACAAAGTGAAAATGTTTGTGAAAGACTTTAGAAAACTTGATAGCTTTACTGTGACTTGCTTCTTAACTTCTAGACTTGGCTCTTCACTTCTTTGACTTTGATCTTAACTTTCTTTGAATTGATTATGGATTCAAGGATCATGATCTTATGTTTATGGATGATTTCATGATGTTTAGATGTACTCTACGGTGTTGGAATCAACTAGAAATGAAGCGTAAATCACTTAGGAACTAGTACGAAAAGATAGGGAAAGAACGAGGTCTCCAGGGGGTCCTGGTACTCTGAGAGGCGCGGAGCGCTATAGCCCGATGGACATAGACTGTCCTCAGGCGCTCTGAGAGGTGCGGCGCACCATAGCCTGACGGACTTACTATGTCCTAAGGGGCTTTGGAGGCGAGGCGCCCCAGTACTTACCAGACGGGTTTTCTGACTTTCTTCTTCATTTTTAATCTCTAAACCTTTCCAAAATCCCATGGATTCTACCCCAAACTCTTAGGATCTCTAAATAACTCATTACCCAATAGTTTAGACCCAAAAACAGTCCGGAAACATGGATTAAAATTAACAGAGATCAACAACAATCCAACCAACAAAAACTTCAAACTTTTCATAAAGAACTTCAAGATTTTCATTCAATTTAACTTTAAATTACTGTAATGATTCAAATTGGAGGGCGGGTGAAAGAACCCAACACCGAATGATCTCACATACCTTGTTAGGGATCACCCCCAACGAAATCCACGAACGTATTTTGGCGTTCTTGCGGCTTCTTCTCCCTTCTCCTCTTTTCTCCTTTATCTCAAAGCCCTAGATTATTTTCTAAATGTGAAAACTGATTGGGATCAGCTTAGACCCAAACTTATTACCCCTAAAACGAAAATAATAATTAATTTAGAAAAACACCAAAACACCCTTAACAAATCCGGATTTGGAACTTTCCCTGCTCAACTTCTGAAAGTCATATCTCCCTCATACGACCTCAAAAATTCGCAAATTTGGCGTCGTTGAAAATATCTTCCGACGAGCTTTCCACCCATATAAAGAACTCACCCAAAATCATTCTGAGCTGGGAGTTATGGCTTTTTGTAAATGACCAAACTTTTGAAATCTGGAAATTTTCCAGATTTCCATACTTATTTCCAAATTCGATTCTTCTTGTCTTTCTTAGCTTAACCTTAGCTAATTGAAGACACAAGATGTAACACTATACATTCGTCAAGGTATAGGACGGTTCTAACAGCGTGAGGCAAAACAAAGTATCATCACAATAGCTCTTAAGTGATGGTTGTCTTTTAGAGAAACTCCCACAAAAGTATTTTGTATTCTTATATACACAAAAGTAAATTGTATTTTTATATACATTCCAGAGTTTATATTATCTCTGCATACCTACAAAGTTACTATTGTATTTCAAAATACAGAGAGTCGTTATCCATATTTTAAAAGCCTCTATACTACATTCATATTATTACTTTATATTGAAATCAGTTAAGTTGATTTGATTTGAGCCCAGGTATGTTCTTTCTGTTCCTTTCAAGCCAATGTCTTGTTTTAGTATTCCCCTCGCATGTTCGTGCATTCAATATATTGATTTCATTTGACATGCATCTTTGTTATGATACATATAAAGGTAACCAGGATCAGCATCCAGCGCAGTGTTGATTCTAGTTGAGCTTCAGAGTTTGTTGGTGAGCCTCCTTGCTTCTGCAGAATCCCCTTTATTGCTTTCCAGTATTTTAGTTCATTAGGATGTCGTGGGTCTTGTCCCGACATCCATCTTAGTTATTAGAGTCTTTTTAGACAATTAGTTAGTTCATTTGTCACTATCTTGTTATTGGCTTATGTTTTGAGACCTGAGTTGCCATCTTGGCTAGTTGAATGTTTCTTTTAAGACATTCTAAGTTTATTTCATAAGTTAATCATTTGACACTATTTTTTTGTGTTTAAGTCTTCCACAGAGTAGTAAGACAAGCCAAGGGTTAACTTGGGGCCAACAATGATTCTCGAGTGTTAGTCCAACCCAAGGTGTAGGCTCGGGGCGTGACAAACTTGGTATCAAAGCACAAAGTTCAAGAGTCCTAGGGAGTCTATGAAGTCGTGTTAGTAGAGTCCTAGTTATCAGTGTGAAATGTTCCACATCTATAATTAGGAGTCTGCGACTTTTATTAACTATCTCACTTCTCTCATTACACATTTCCTTCGATAGAGTGTATCCTCGTAAAAGTCTCTTTCTAACTCATGCTTGCGTGTGTCTTTTCATATCGTGCCTCCACGAAGAGTTGTAAGAGGTCGTCCAGCTAGAAGAAATGTTGAACTACAGGAACAAGGGGTACCTAATGCACCAGAAGTACAACCCCAAGGAGAGGCCACCAATGCCAAATTTCGTGAAGCTATCCAGATGTTGAGCCAAGTTGTGACCAACAAAGCTGGGAAACAGAGAGGGGATCGACAATAAATGGCTGACACTTCAAGGATCCGTTAGTTCTTAAGGATAAATCCTCCAAGCTTCACTGGTTCAACTTTTACTGAGGACCCTAAATTTTTTGTTGAGGAGCTTTAGAAGGTTTTAGAGATCATGTCTGTTGTTGATACTAATAGGGTGGAATTAGTTGCATGAAGGACGTCACTAAGATATGGTTTAATCAATGGAAGAAAGACCGAGTTGAGGGAGCACCACTTGTGAGTTGGGATTTTTTTGAGGAGGTCTTTTTGGGGCGTTTCTTCCCCCGAGAATTGAGAACAAGATTCTATGATGAGGCCTTCTCGTTTTTGGCCTATGATTTCCTCACTCTTAAGTAGGATTTTGTAAAAACCCAAGAGCGCCCCCTTGTCGTCACATGGCGTATTTGAACTCGAAGAGGTCTTATACAAGCCCTTAGCATTCATTCATCACATAGGCTATCAATAGTGCGGAATGCAAACCTTATTTAAGAAAAATGAAAAGACTTAAGAGTCAACATACTTTTAAAAGAAGTATTTATAAGCAACGAAATTCTAGTCTCATAAGGCCAATATAGACCCAAACTTTAAGAACGTCAACCTTAGGGACACAACCCTTTACATTGAAAGAAAGATAAAACTTTAATATTGTAGTCTTAATGAAAGAGAAACCACAATAAAGAGTCTTTGTCCTCCACATATGAGGACATACCCAAGTCTTGAGAGAATTTCTAAGTCCCAAGTTTCAACACTAGAGATCACCTCACTTGCACACACCTACACTTTGTACAAAATAGAGGGAAATAAGGAATTAGTACAATTAAGCACTAAATATGATGACCATACAAAACATGCTAAAAGGGACATTTACTTGATATAAATGATTTTCATGCCATTTTGATAAACTTTCATAAATTAAGTGTAAAGGATATAATACAAGTCAACATCAACATACAAGATAATACCCACATAATACACAAGGTACCACCACATTCATTAAGTAGTCCATCTTATCATTTAGACCCTCTACCTAAGGTTATCCTAAGACCCACCTAAGTAAGACATGAAGGGGACGCCCATACAACCTCCTCATGCACACCTAAGTGTTCCTCAAGACTACCTAAGACAAGTACCCTTCCTATCCAACACAACTTAACAAGTCAACATTCCTTATTAGAGCATTTAAAGAGACATTCATGCATTTAAGAGACTTCACATATGGACTTGGAAGACCTAGGGAACTCACACTAGTATCTTCAAAGCCTACTTGTGCCATGTTTAGGTAGCATCCCATACTACTACCTATATATTGTAGAAGTTATTCAATAGCTAGAGTGCACATCTCACATGATGGGAATAGGCATAACCGACATAGACCACACTAGATATGTATGGAATACAATTCTACCCTACTCCGTGGAGTGTCTTCTACTTACCAATGGTAGAATTAGGATACATCCCATATAGGCACATGGTTTAGAGGATATCAAAAGACTTCTTTGTACTCTAGTCTCATACTCAAGTAGAGCTACTATCTTAAGCATATTTACTTTGTACTTTACCTTAGTTCCCATAGAATAATTTCATTCACATAAGTGTATTAGAGAGGGAGACATTATTAGGCCTACCGACCCATAATACCATTACCAAGAAGGGCACCACAAGGGTCTACCGATGAAGATTCATAAGGATAACTCATCTATAGAGAGGGAAACATGCTAGGTCTAGCCGATTCAATTCATTCTTTCATTCATTCACTCAAGAAAAGGATGCCTAAGCCTACCAAGTCAGGAGATCACATTCATCATATCTCTCATGTATCAAGTAGGGACAACTAGGTTTATCTAATCAAGAAACCATATCAACATATAAAGACTCTTCATAGTCTATAATCATCACATGTAAACATTTAGAGGAAACATGCTTTCACGCACAATACCATATAACCTTATACAATATCACATTAACATCACATCACAACTTTACATTATGCTACCTTCTACACAATAACATAACCCTCACTTCAATTCACCTCATAATGCCTTAAAGGCCACAATCATAATAATAACAATAATTAAACACCTCTACCATATGTGGATCAAACCATACAAAAACAATCCTACTATAATAAGAAATTGAGTCAACTTACCATTCTTCAATTCCACAATTCACCATTATTCAACTTCCAACAATTTCAATATAACAAGAGAATTTGCCCATTATCATGCCCACAAGACTAAGATCACTAACTTATCCATATATCAACAATTCATCATATATAGAGATAGATAACAGTAGGAATCAATACTATAAAACCATCTAAGTACAATTCCACCAATAGACAATAATAATTATCAAACCCACTTTACAAGCCAAAATTAGGAAATTAGAGGAATCATTGAGTTTTTCACCATAAAACATAAATTAAACAATAATATAACCATAACAATTTGTTTGAAACTATTTAATGCAAGAACCCGTGAGTTGGAGGAAGAATTAGGTTTTTTCATAAATTTTGGAAAACTTGGAGACCATTTGAAATTGACTCGAGGGTAAAGGCTAGTCCTAGATGAAGGATAAACATACCTTAGAGATGAATTCCTCACAAAATTGAGGAATAAAGCAATAAAAATCTTCAACCCTAGCTCCAACTTGACCTTAAGCTCCCATGATGTTCTTGAGAGAACCTTTTTGAAAGAGGGGTTTTGATTTTGAATAATGAAGTCTAATTCTATGTTTAAGTGTTTTAACTAACTTAAAATACCCTAAAATACATAAAATAATCGTCAGAGTATTTATTTAGCAAAGGGTGGAATTTACCAAACCACCCTTGGCTTGGCCGACTTGAACCTGAAAAATAGGTACTCACTGACGACCATTACCTACGGACTGTAGGTGGTGTGATAGAGCGTCCTATTGCCTTGTGGAACTGGTTTGAAACTTGGCCATAGGAGATAAGTCTCCCTAGGCTATGTCTTGACTTATGGAGAAAGACCACACCCCATCAAAGGACCTACTGACGTAAGTCATGGCCGTAGGTTACTCCATTTTGGTAGTTTTGGGGGTTGAGCTTAGTGTCCTCCTCAAGGACCCTTAGGGTGGTCCTTGGGGAGTCGTACCCAAATTTTTTACCCCTAAACATGTTCATCTAGTCCCTAGGGTAAAGTCCACTTATTTTAGACACTAAGCAACACACCAAATCAAGGAAAACATACTAGAACGCACTAGCACAAGAAAGATTAGTTTTCGAACGTCTTGGTCGTCTCTTGACGTTTGACCTCAAAACTCTTTAAACCAAATACTAAAAGATATTTCTCATAATTTTAACAAGTTATTAACTCAATAAACTCATGTGAAGCTCTAGTTCATCCTATTTTATTTTTAGGGTCTTTGTTGATTCTTTGAGTGTTCATGAGTACAATCTGAAGTTCTGCAGTCAAGAGGAGACACTTAAATCAATATAGGTGATAAACGACACCATTTTGCTTCTTCACTTACTTCCATTTTTTAAGGGATAGATCAACAACCAAGAGGACATATGAACGCGATCGAGACTATATTGATTCACTCATTCATTCTATCCAATTCATTTTTGTCTTTTATTTTCTTTCAATAATGTAATCGAATTGTGTGATGCTGAGTTTGATTCAATTGAACTCTTTTTTTGTTTCTCAATTTTTTTCCCGTGTGTTCATTTATAAATTTGCATTTCATTTTAGTAAATGTCTTGTTTTTAAATTTATCAACCATTTCCAATAAATTTTAAAACCTATAATTAACAAGAGTGAAAAATGATTGATTTCTCCTTCTTGTAATCCTGTTTTAATTCTTTTGTCTATGGCATATCAGGAAAAAAATATTCCTACCCCCAAAAAGTTGTAGAAAAAGTTGTGTACATCTTTCTATTTTCAAACCCTAGGTTGTGTATATCTCACCATTTTCAAATCCTACTTGTGGGATAACATCATGTATGTTGCTTTTATTGTTGTGTATTGATATGTATGAACAATCTCATTTAAATACAACAAGACTTCCATCAATTTTTCCATAGTCATTCACTCAATTATAATTTTCAATATGAGAACGAGACATCCATCTCGATCTGAGAATGAGCGTCACCGAAGGATGACGCTTTATTCATCCCTTATAATCATTACTCTATGTTTTTCTCAAATCAAAAAGCTTTGTTTCAGCTCTCAAATCTATATGCAATATATATTTTTTTGTCAAATCAATTTTACTTTATGAAGTACAGTGTATATGTACGGTAATGATTAAGATAAAGTGTATGTAGCTTCAAGGGAATATGTGTATAGTAACGTAACTATGTTTCTTTTGTGACTTCTAAAATTTAATTTGTTTTCAACTATAGACTTTTTCGTACGGAGGGAAGATCTTGCTTTTTGCGAGTATGATTTGTCACTTTGAATAATTAGTTTATCCTTTCTCTTTATATTTCATTCAATAGTATATGCCCAATATGCTTGAAGCAGAAAAGAAAAAGAAAGAAGATGCCAAGAGGATTAAGAAATCTTCTGGATAGGACCAAGGAGACACTTCCAAGAAAATACTACAGAACAGGCGAAAGCAAAAAATTATTTATCGTACGTAATTAATTAATTCAGCATCGTACACTTGACTTATGTTGATTATTGCTTTCCTTGTTCACTTTAATAAATTAAAAGAGAATTGATGTCTTTTTTAATTTTAATCTTATTATTAACTAACTTTTTAAAAATTAATTAGATTATTAGTAGTAAAAAAAATTGATTTCAATGTATCATTAATAAATTATTTTAGTAAAATAAAATTTTAACTAATATTGTTTCAAGAGAACAAGGGAAGAAATTCACATCTTTCCATGAAAGAGAGGAAGGATGCAGACTGTGAACAACAAATTATTCACTGTACATAATTTATTAGTTGATTCAAGAACTTATAAATGACTTATACTATTAATTATCTTTCATTTGGTTACTTATGATTTTTAGGTAGGGACATCATAACAATATCATATAAGTAACTCAAGCAACACTTGTGCAATGCCAAGAATAAAGCCCCATAACCATATCCAAAGCTAAGTATCACATTAAGCAACCCATTTCATATTTACAACATATCCTCATATATATAACATGTTTCATATATCTATACTAGTCATAACTTATCAACATAATGATAATCATAATCATAATCATAAAGAACACTACAAGAATCATCCTATAGGACCCCACATGTGCAATGAGTAAGAGAAGTCTCATACCCTCCCTAACCCTATGTAGAAGCCTTCAAGACAACCCTAATAAGAGTTCACATACTTAACTTGTTCATTTACTTTTATGTTAGGGAAAGAAGTACAATAACCGACATGAGACCATGTGAGCTACAAGTAATCCGGTGTTCTACTCCCACACCGAAAAGAGAGGGTTAACACTTGCCTAAGGTGTAACCATTCGTACGTAGCTATCTAGGTGGATCCACTAAACTAGAGTCCTATGTGGGCACATAGTTAAGGGTAAAGGAGATTGTTTCTAGAAATCTTGACTTACTAACGTGGAGGTTTCCATATCATGATACAACACATAATTCGGGAATCCGGACTTACTAACGGGAGGAACCCATGTGGGAGGCCGAACTTACTAACGTGAGACCTCCATCTCATTTACATTCCCTATAGGTGCTAAGAAATTATTCCCTTTAGTAATCATCATATATCATCATACAAGTTCACATTAGCCCCTTCTAGACCCTTAGGTAATCATCTTATCATAATAGCTCATAGGTGATCATAAGTGAGAACTATCCTTTCACTTTTAAACCCAATATTATAATCATGAGAAACTACATTCAATCATATAATGATCATACCATAACATAATTACGTAATTCATAGAAAATTCATAGATCTAGGGTTAGGGATGAGGGATCCTTGTCACCAACATCAACACAACACAATTAGCTATAGCATCCACATAAGTAGATTTCACCTTGCATAATTGAGATCAAAGAGAATCAAGATCATACCTCATTGCCTTTCATGGGACTTCATACTTTTAATGACCAATAACTCACAACCAACATATGAAATAGGGAAATTCATGAAGTATTAACATAACTAAAATCAAGTAAACAAGTGACATGTTCATCACCCTCAACAATTCACCTTAATCAATCCAAGAAATTAGGGATTTGGGGGAAAGACATGGGTCAAGGTAAAACTCATAGGAATTGATCTATTAGCCATTAATTCATACTTAAACAACATTAATTCATCATATTTCATCACAATTGATTCACAATTTCGTTTTAGAAAGAAGACCTGTGTGAGGAGAAAACCCTTGTTTTGGGGGATTTAGAAATCATATTTTGAAGGACCTCTTGGGGAAAGGATTCCCAAGAGTAAAAGAAACCATACCTTATAGAGGATAAAGCCACGAAATTGGGTTGAAAAAATTTAAGGCTTGATCTTCTTCTTGGAGCTCTAATGGTCTTCAATGGAGTTTTGGAGGAAGAGAGAATTTGGGAGAGAGAGAGAATTTTGAGTTCAACTTTTGGGACTTGATTTCTGTGTTAAAAAATGACTAAAAACTGACCCTGAGACATTATATAGTCACCCATTAAATTACCCAAAAGACCCCTCACTTAAATGTGTTTATTTGTGAAGTCAAAACACCAAAAATATGACTTTTACGATATCTGGGAAGTAGGTGCATGTCGCGAGGTTAATTCCCAATTTATTTTCAAATTTTGAGCTGAGGCAGTAGGGTCTGTTTCAGCCCCGCATCGCGAGTCCAACTCTAAATCCCCGCGTGATGGCCACCAGGATCCTGCCTGCGCGTAGCTGCCTTGGCAGTTTGCTCGCCCAAGTTTGGGTCCTCCCATGGACCCTTCTGGTGGTCCTTGGAGTGTCATAACTGTACGTTTTGACCCTCTATACTACACTCTACCCATTAAAAGTCTTTTTAAAAGTTTTGGACTTCGTATGACCCTCCGAAACTTTCACAAAATATAGGGACGTCAACTAGTTCAATTTCGCTAGTTTTCGGACGTTAAGGTTTTTATTTAATGTTATGGCTCTAATACTCCTCAAACAAGTTATTTACACTTATTTAGGTCTAATTAATCATTTTTCAACATATAAGGCTCTAGTATAGGTCATGGAATTTACAGGGTGTTACAATATCCCCCCTTAGGAACATTCGTCCCCGAATGACACCTTAAACCTTCTATTGGGAAAAAGGAAAAAGACTCAAGACTAACAGCCAACCAATAACCAATATCATAATGAGTCACTGTTCGTTGGAGGAAATTTCAACCCCTTTCAACATATAAACATAGCATCAACAAATAGGAACTTAATCCACAACATACCATAATACTAGCTCAACTTTTCATATCACAAAAGGAGGTACTACCTTATCCATTTCAATTATGAGCTTAATATGAACATTAAGAGTTGACATACTAATTTCTTATCAACACAACATCAAAACATGCCCAAAACACTTCTCATGAAAGCAATACATCCCACTACATATTTAAGTACAAGTTAATCATGAGAGCCATATATCACAAAAACTCAATTTAGGCATGAATTTCCTAAATTTCTACAAGAATATGCACATACTAGATAAACATGATAAGTTCAACTTTTTGCATATTACTCATTTAAAAGGAAAGTTAATAACCTTAACTTTAGATAGGAATAGGGGGAAAGAGATGAGGATAGCGGGTCTTCATGTCGGCCTCGGCCTCCCATGTTGCACCCTCAACAAGGTGGTTCCTCCATAGCACTTTTACGGAGGCAACCTTCTTCTTCCTCAATTTCTTAATTTGACGATCCAGGATCTCAACCGGGACCTCTTCATAAGAAATGTCCTACTTTACCCCTAAGCCTTCTAGAGGGAGAATGGAAACCGGATCACCTATACACTTTTTAAGCATAGAAACATTGAATACCGGATGAATCATGGCCAACTCATTTGGCAACTTCAACTCATAGGCAACACTCCCGACCCTCTTCAAAATGTCATACAACCCCACATAACGGGGACTAAGTTTCCCCTTCTTTCCAAACCTCATCACCCCTTTCATAGGTGAAATTTTCAAGTAGACCCAATATTCTACTTTGAATTCAAGGTCCCTCTTTCTATTGTCGGCATAAGACTTTTGCCGACTAAAAGTCATTTTCAACCTCTCCCACATGAGTCGAACCTTCTCGGTGGCCTCATACACTAATTCGGGACCAAGAAAAGCAAACTCACCCACTTCAAACCATCCAATAGGGGACCGGAACCTTCTAAATAGGGGACCGGAACCTTCTACCATAAAGTGCTTCAAAAGGTTCCATACCGATACTTGCATGGTAACTATTGTTGTAGGAGAATTCGATTAAGGGTAGATGATCATCTCAATTACCCTTGAAATCAATCACGCAAGACCTTAAAATATCTTCTAGAGTTTGGATGGTGCGCTCCGCTTGTCCATCCGTTTGAGGGTGGAAAGATGTGCTAAGCTTTACTTGCGTACCAAGTCCATTTTGGAAAGATCTCCAAAATTGTGAAGTGAATTGGGCTCCTCTATCCGAAATGATCGACAATGGGTCCCCATGTAACTTCACAATCTCTCTAACATAAAATTTAGCATACTCCTCCATTGAGTAAGAAACCTTTACGGGAATAAAATGGGTTGACTTGGTCAACCTATCCACTATGACCCAAATGGAGTCATGTTGTCGACATGCTCGAGGCAAACCTACCACAAAGTCCATGTTGACATCTTCCCACTTCCAAGTGGGGATATCAATATCTTGGCTTAGGCCACCCGGTCCTTGATGCTTGGCTTTGACTTGTTGGCAATTTGGGCACCTCGACACAAACTTAGATACCTCTCTTTTCATTCCATTCCACCAATAGATGTCACACAAGTCATGATACATCTTGGTGGCCCTCGGATGGATGGAGTATCTGGAGCTATGAGCCTCATCCATGATTTTCTCCCTTAAACCATCCACATCCGGCACACATAACCTCCCTTGGTACCTAAGTAGCCCATCCTCCCCTTGGAAGAAAGATTCATTATTCTTGTTAAGGACTAACTCTTTCAACTCCTTAAATAGGGGATCAGGATGTTGCTTAGACTTCATATCCACCACTAAAGATGACTCGGAGTTATGACGAACCATAAAACCACCCTTCGACAATTCTTCTAGTCGAACACCCAAACAGGCCAACCTATGAACATCCTTGACTAGTTACTTTTTGTAATCATTAACATGAGCCACACTACCCATAGACACTCGACTCAAGGCATCCGCCACCACATTAGATTTTCCGGGATGGTAAAGGACACTCATGTCATAATCCTTTAAAAGCTCTAACAATCTTCTTTGGCGTAGATTCAAGTCTTTTTCAGTGAATACATATTGGAGACTTTTGTGATCGGTGAATACATCTACATGCACCCCATACAGATAGTGTCTCCAAATTTTCAAAGCAAATACCACGGCCGCAATCTCAAGGTCACGAGTTGGATAATTCTTCTCATGTGGCTTGAGTTGTCTAGAGGCATATGCTATGACTTTTCCATGTTTCATGAGCACACATCCTAGACCCACTCGGGAGGCATCACAATAAATCACAAAGCCTTCGGTACCCTCTGGTAAGGTCAATATCAGAGCAAAGGTGAGTCTATCTTTCAATAATTGGAAACTCTTTCCACATGATTCCGACCATTCAAATTTTGACTTCTTTTGGGTTAAGGCCGTTAATGGCGATGCGATAGACAAAAATACCTTGACAAACCTCCTATAGTAACCGGCCAACCCTAGAAAACTTCGGATGTCGGTAGGACTCAAAGGCCTTGGACAACTTTTGACCACTTCCATCTTTCTTGGATCAACCTCTACCCCTTCGCTAGAGACAATGTGCCCAAGAAATGCAACCGACCTCAACCAAAACTCACATTTGCTAAACTTAGCAAAAAGTTAGTTATACTTGAGAACTTGCAAAACTATCCTCAAATGTCTCATATGATCATTTTTACTCCTAGAGTATATCAAAATGTCATAAATGAAGACAATCACAAACAAATCAAGATACTTTCTAAAAACTCGATTCATAAGGTCCATGAATGCCGCCGAGGCATTTGTTAGACCAAATTACATCATTAGGAATTCAAAGTGATCATATCTTGTTCGGAATGCCATTTTTGGAATATCAACCTTCCTCACTCTAAGTTGATGATAAACCGACCTCAAGTCAATATTTGAAAAGTAACTCACTCCTTGGAGTTGATCAAATAAGTCATCAATCCTAGGGAGTGGGTACTTATTCTTTATAGTGACTTTGTTCAATTGACGATAATCGATACACATTCTCAAGTACCCATCCTTCTTCTTCACAAACAATACCGGGGCACCCCATGGAGATATGCTTGGTTGAATAAAACCCTTATCTCGCAAATCTTTGAGTTGAGCATTTAGTTCTTTCAACTCGGCCTAGGCCATTCATAAGGGGGGGATTGAAATAGGTTGTGTATCCAACAATAAGTTTATGCGGAAGTCAATCTCCCATTCGGGAGGAATTCCGAGATGATCATCTTGAAAGACCTCTGGAAATTCCCTCACTACGGGTACCGACTATATGGGAGGTACTTCGGATTCAAGATCCCAAACTCTCACTATGTGGTAGAGACAAACCTTTGTAATCAATTTGGAAGTTTTTAGACATGAGATTATCTTACCCCCTAGGATTTGAGTTTCCTCCCTTTCACTCAAAAATGGGTTCATTTGGAAATTGAAATTTGACTACCCTTGTCCTACAATCAATAGAGGCAAAGCAAGCATGCACCCAATCCATTTCCAATATAACATCAAAATCAAGCATATCAAGTTCTATCAAGTCAACTAGTATAACTCTATTGGGCAAGGAAATTGGACAACCTCTATAGACCCTATTAACCACCACGGAATCACCCACCGGGGTAGAAACCGAAAAAGGTTCGTCTAATATGTTGGGTAGTATATCAAACTTCGTGGCTACAAGAGGGGTAACAAAAGACAATGTGGCACCGGGGTCCAACAAAGCAATTACATCAAAGGAGAATAAGCGTAACAAACCAGTCACCACATTCGGGGAGCTCTCTTAATTACTTCGGGATTTGAGAGCATAAAAGCGATTCTTCTTAGAAGCATTCGGGTTTGGGGAACTTGCTTGAGCTTGAGAATTTTCCCTTACTTGAGACTTAATCATAGGGCAATCTCTCTTCATGTGACCACTCTTTCCACAACCATAGCAATTACCCATGCCAACTAGGCACTTACCATCATGCCTCTTGTCACATTCTTCCACCTTTCCCCTCTTGGGGCTTGGGAGTAGGCACCTTACTCTTGTTGACCCTTGGGGAATTAGAAGAGCCTTGATTGTAAAATCTGTTCTTGAACCTTGGTTTTTCTTGAACCTCAAACATCGTCTTAGAAGAATTCCCATCTTCGTTTCTCACCTTCTTCAACTCTCTACCAACTTGCTTAAGCTATTGCTCCTCAATTTGTTTGGCATGAACCATGAGACGAGAGATGTCCATGCTAGGAATCAACATAGCCGACCTACATTCATTAACCACAAGATCGGATATCTCCATGACAATTTTGTTCATCTTAGCTCTAGAATCCGCAACCATAGTAGGAGCATGCTTTGATAGTTGAGTGAATTTGAGGCTATACTCCTTCACGCTCATACCCCCTTGATAAAGGTTGATGAATTCTTGCACTTTCCTCTTCTTTAGTTCCAAGGGAAAGAACCTATCAAGGAAAGCCATTTTGAAAGCTCCCAAGTAATCCAACCTTCTATAACCGGCCTCTCATCCTTCCATTGCTCATACCAAACTTGAGCCACGTCCTTGAGTTGGTAGGAGGCTAGTTCCGCTTTTCTTGAGAAGAAACACCCATAGCATCAAGAACTTTGAACAATTCATCAATGAACCCTTGTGGGTGTTCCTCCACCTTAGAACCATAGAAAGTAGGGGGATTCATCCTTGTGAAATCCCTAATCCTTAAAGCGGTAGTGTTAGCATTGGGGATCACTTGCACCCTTGCATCCCTAGCAACTTGGGTAGCCAAAAATTGAGTCAAGCTATGAATAGCCGACCTTATCTCAACATTAGACATAGCCCCTTCTTCAATAGGAACTTAAGAGATTTGAGGAGCTTGAGGGGATCCGCCTCATTCAAATTCTCCTCTTTGGCCCTTCGAGCATTGTTCCTCCTTGTATTCATTGCCTATAAGCACAATAAAAGGATTAGAAGAAAGGACTAGATAAAGTTAAGACTCTTAGGAACGACTAAGGAATAACAAGAGAGTGAGAGTTCCTAAGCATCACATAGTCCCTTATTCATAAGTGTGGCACGCTTCAAAATTATGAATAAGACCCTACATGGATGTGGTTTAGTGAGACATCATTCCTAAGAATACTTAAACTCATGCTCTGATACTAAGTTTGTAATGACCCAAAGTACACCCTAGTCGTTATCGGCGTCGTCGTCCTCGAAGAGGACTAAGACAAGCCTCTTAGCTCGTCATAGCATTTCATAGGTCAAAAACGCAGAAAAATTAAAACTTTTGCTTATATAGCAAGGAGGTTTACATAGACCTCTACATAGGAAACATATATAGGCTTCTCGCAATAGACCATAACAACACATAAGAATTTAGTCTAATACTTTGTTTCATATCAACCATCTAAATGAAGCCAAATAATCCGGGCAAAGCCCTTATACAAATCCACAATTTCCACATAGGGCTCACATCAATATCTTCAGAAATAGGAAAGAAATGAATGTCTACTAGAAAATACAAGTACTACTAAGATAGAGTGTGTGGTAGCATCCCAAACTAGAGGGAATACCAAAACATGGAGAGTCTAGTCCAAGCCTTCTTACTTTAGCCTCAATAATACCTTAACGGCCCGAACTTACAATGTTTGGGGGAAAAGGAAAGAAATATGGGTTAGTACAAACCACATGTACTAAGTATGGTCCCTATGCATAAAAATCATTAGTGCATGAGAAAAGGCACTATTTAGTCAAAACTATGCACAATGACCAAAAATTCAATATACACATATAAGGAACATCATAATCATATCAACATATAAGTAACTCAAGCAACACTTGTGCAATGCCAAGAATAAAGCGTCATAACCATATCCAAATCTAAGTATCACATTAAGAAACCATTTCATATTTACAACATATCCTCATATATATAACATGCTTCATATATCAATACTAGTCATAAATTATCAACATAATCATAATCATAATCATAAAGAACACTACTAGAATCATCCTGTAGGACCCCACATGTGCAATGAGTAAGAGAAGTCCCATACCCTACCTAACCCTATGTAGAAGCCTTCAAGAAAACCCTAATAAGAGTTCACATACTTAAATTGTTCATTTACTTTTATGTTAGGGAAAGAAGTGCAATAACTGACATGAGACCATGTGAGTAACATGGAATCCGGTGTTCTACTTCCACACCAAAAAGAGAGGGTTAACACTTGCCGAAGGTGTAACCATTCGTACGTAGCTATCTAGGTGGATCCACTAAGCTAGAGTCCTATGTGGGCACATATTTGAGGGTCAAGGATATTGTTTCTAGAAACCTTGACTTACTAACGTGGAGGTTTCCATCTCATGAGACAACACATAATGCGGGAATCCGGACTTACTAACGTGAGGAACCCATGTGGGAGGCTGATGTACCGTGGCTATATGGTACTTTCAATGCTTTTTCCTTAAGTTTAGTGTGTGTCTAAGGCCTTTTTGTATTGGTTTTAATGTAATTTTCTCTTTGTTTTCAGGAAATCTGTCCAGAAGGAGAACGTAAGAGTTTGTGCTGAAAGTTCCAGAAGTGGCAACCTACGGAGCCATCGACGGTCCGTAGGTGGACACCGTTGTAAGAAGAAGAAGGCTAAGAAAAGAAGTTGGGGAATTCTGATCAAGTGTGGGGCTACAGAGGCTCTCGACGGTCTGTCATAGCCACGACGTACCGTCCTGTACATCCGTCAACGTCAACAGAAAGTAGCCCCAGTACCCATCTTCAGAAGATTCTAATGTGGAACGACGGAGGGACTCGACGGTCCGTCGTGCCCTCGATGGTCCGTCATTCCAGTCGTCGACTCAGACGCGTTTTTTGGACAGATTTTTCATAAATAGATTTCCCTCTTTTGTTAAGATTCTAGTATTATAAATACTGGAAAACACCTCATTTTGGGGGTTAGACTTTTGGATATTTTTTTAGTTTTATTGTTCTAAGTATTGAATTTTGAGATTTTGGAAATTACTCTATTTTCCGGAATAGTTTGTTGCAAATTTTTGATTAATTCAAGTAATTTTCTGGATTATCTTCAATCTCATCAAAGTAAGTGCATGAATTCTTATCTAATTAATATAAATTGTGTGATTATTAACATGGGTAACTAAACTCCATAACTAGGGTTGTGGTAACCATGGGTAAATAACAAGGTAAAATCTAACTAAAATAATAATTCTCGAATAATGTTTTGCATGTATTGGTAATTCTTTCGTTTAAAAGTCTTTTTAACGGTGGCCAACGTTAGAACTTGCCTTATTGCTACTTGCCGGACCAAGGAGGTAGATAATAAGAAAAGAATTATCAACGTAAATTTAGTATATACTATCTAATAAGCTAGTTTTGGTTGGTGCGAAGTGACAACTAAGCCAAATATCGATTATGATGCTTAATATGAGGTAAATGTAAGGTTTAGTAAAGCATACACACGCAGTCGGACCAAGGTGCGTAGTGAAATTTCCTAGTTGCCGGACCAAGGAATTAGGGATACATAACTTACCACTTTGCATGCAAGATATTAGGAAAGGATTGTTATAGCTAGAATTACCGAGTTATGAACCTATAGAGGAACACTTAAGCCCTAGTTACTTTCATTACTTGATAAAAATCAAATCTTTGAACGTGTCACTTGTTTACGTAGAATTAGCTAATTACATTTGTTATTCAAAACCCCTTTTTTGTTATTTGTTTTCGGAAAGGACTTGACTAAATAAAAGTAATAGTAGGTTAAAGTTAAGTCTAAATCATTTTCCTCGTGGGATCGACCTCAACCTCATAATTGGGTTTTTTACTTGATATGACCTCTTATACTTCTTTTCGAGAAGTAAAATTGAGCGTATCAAATTTTGGCGCCGCTGCTGGGGGAAGTGTCTTTTAGATTAACTTTAAGCTTATTACTGAAGTTTAGTCAATATTTTCCTAATTTTACTTTTTTCTTGTTGTTTTTGTCTCTTGCAGATCTAACTTCCTTGTATGCCAATTACGCGGAGTAGAAGAGAACCCATACTTCCACACGACCTCAAATTGGAGCGTACACTAAGCAGGATGAATCGAAACTTGGGTATTAAATATGATAATCACAACCAGGACATTCCAGCTCCGGTTGATGCTCATGGTCAGTTATTACCTGAAAATTGAGGGGAAGATGAAATACGGAGGCAACATCCCGCTCCACACCCTCAAGAGTATTATAGGGGATATGATAACATTACTGATTCAGACGGGCCACTTGTCTTGCCTTCCCTACCACACGGCCATAATTTCGTGGTAACTAGTAGCCTGATGCAAATGCTCACCTCTAAAGGTTTGTTTTCGGGGTTACCTTCTGAGTATCCACATGCTCACATCGCCAAAGTAAGGTCGGTGTGTAAGAGTTGTGTAGGGAGGCCTGATTTGAATATGGACGTGATTGGGTTAAGAGTGTTTCCTCTCTCACTGACGGGAGAGGCTGATATATGGTTTACCGAGCTACCCTATAACTCAATCTAAACTTGGAATGAACTAAGGGATGTGTTCTTAGCACGTTACTACCCGGTGTCTAGGAAGCTAAACCACAAGGATAAGGTGAACAACTTTGTGGCACTACCGGGAGAATCAGTCAGTAGTTCTTGGGATAGGTTCACCTCGTTCTTGAGAAGTGTCCCCAATCACCGCATCGATGATGAGTCACAGAAAGAATACTTCTATCGGGAACAGGATGATAATAACAAAGCAGTACTGGATACGATAGGGGGTGGTTCTTATGGGGAGTGTCCTTATGCTGAGATTGCTGAAAAGTTGGAGAAAATCTCCCAAAATAATAAAGCATGGAGTACTAGGAAGTCAGATACTGGGAGAAACACTTTTGCAGTGCAGTCCTCACACAACCCAGCCACCGACGAGATTCGTGAAGAGATTGCTCAAATGAGAACTGAGCTTGGGTTAGTGTTGAAACATGTCACTGGGGTGCAGAAAAGGTAAATGCGGTGAACTACTTGTCTAAACCACCTCCGCCGACTGATGAGTATTACTATGAAGAGGACTCTTATGCGGTAAATGAGTAGACGGGGGGTTTCCGACCAAACGCCCAAGGCTCCAATCAGGAGAATTGGCACCAAGGTTAAGGAAACCAAGGTCGGACTATGGTAATTACGACCGAGAGGGTCATTATGTCCGGGATGGGAATTACAATCGCGATAACAACTTCAACCGGGGTAACTATTGTAACAGAAATGATAGGAGTGGGACCTATGTTACACCTCAAAATCGTGAAGTTACTCATAGGGATGGTGGAGGTATTATGGAGCGAGTTGAGGATATGTTGCAGAAAATGATGAGGAGGTTCGATGCTAGTGATGAGCACACTAAAGAGTTGAGGAGTGACTTAGCGAGTATTGGGCAGAAAGTTGATACACATGCAATCTCGATCAAGCACCTTGAGTTTCAAATGGCTCAATTATCTTCGATTGTGAATCCACGTCAACCGGGCACTCTTCCAAGCAACACTGTCCAAAATCTGAAAAATGATGGACATTGTATGGCAATCACAACTCGAGGTGGTAAGCAAACCATTGACCCACCAATACCGTCTGGAGTAGAAAAGGTGATAAGAGGAGATGATGAGGTAGTGGAGGTTAGTGGTGAGTTAGGAGATAAAACAGAGAAAAAAGCTGAGGTACCCCAAAAGGTGACCCCCATGCCTAGACCACCACCTCCATTCCCACAAATGTTAGTGAAAAAGACCGAGGATGGTAAATACCGGCGTTTTATCAATATGTTGAAACATGTTTCCATCAATGTTCCTTTGATAGAAGCTCTTGAACAGATGCCTGGTTATGCCAAGTTCATGAAAGATATGGTTACCAAGAAAAGATCGATCAGTTTTGAGGATGATGATAGAATGCAGCATTGTAGTGCTATTGCTACAAGGTCTCTAGTGCAAAAGAAAGAAGATCCGGGTGCTTTCACTATTCCATGTACAATCGGGTTATTACACTTTGCAAAGGCATTATGTGATCTTGGGGCAAGCATAATCTCATGCCTCTTTCTATTTACAAGAAGTTGGGTTTGGGTAACCCAAAGCCCACTGCGATGCGGCTACTGATGGCCGATCGAACGGTGAAGAGGCCTATTGGGATACTCCACGATGTGTTAGTAAAGGTGGAGTCATTCATATTTCCGGCCAATTTTGTGATTCTTGATTGTGAGGTCGATTTTGAGGTGCCTATTATTCTTGGAAGGCCATTCCTTGCTACGGGTAGAGCCTTGGTTGATATGGAGAAAGGGCAGATGAAATTTCGATTGAACAATGAAGAAGTGACTTTTAACATTTGTAAATCCATGAGGCAGAGTGGTGAGCTCCAATCGGTATCTGCCATATCTTACAAGGTTGAAAAGTCATCTGAAGTACAAATAGAAAAACGTCTGGGGGTAGAAGTACTAGCGGCAGTGATCATGAACTTTGATAGTGATTGCATTGAAGAGTATGGGTCATTGGTCGCGGCACTTGATCGAGGTGATGTTCAGTTTAAACTAAAGAAGTTTGAGTTGGATATGAAGAATCGCGAGTCTCCACCCGCGAAACCATCTATAGAGGAGGCTCCAAAATTAGAACTAAAGGCTCTACCACCTCATCTGAGGTATGTATTCTTGGGAAATGGTGACACTTTGCCGGTAATCATTGCATCAGATCTGAATGTACACCAAGTTGAGAGTTTGGTGAAAGTGTTAAAAAGGTTCAAAAGAGCTATTGGGTGGACTATTGCGGATATTATTGGGATTCCGCCCGGTATTTGTTTGCATAAAATCCAACTCATGCCCGATCATAAGCCAAGTATTGAGCACCAAAGACGTTTAAATTCACCTATGCAAGAGGTGGTGAAGAATGAAATCATTAAGTGGTTGGATGCTGGAGTGATATATCCAATCGCCGATAGTAGTTGCGTATGCCCTGTTTAGTGTGTACCTAAGAAAGGGGGAATGACTGTGGTCCCTAATGAAAAAAAAGAGTTTGTTCTGATGCGACCGGTGACTGGATGGAGGGTATGTATGGATTACCAAAAATTAAATGCATGTACCGAGAAAGACCATTTTCCGATGCCCTTCATGGATCAGATGTTGGACAGACTTACAGGAAAGGGGTGGTACTGTTTTCTTGATGGTTATTTGGGTTATAATAAAGTTTCTATTGCACCGGAGGATCAAGAGAAAACCACCTTTACTTGTCCATATGGGACCTTCGCGTTCAAGAGAATACCGTTCGGTTTATGTAATACAGCGACCACATTTCAGAGATGTATGATGTCAATATTCTCCGATATGGTGGAGGACACTATTGAGGTGTTTATGGATGATTTTTCAGTGGTTGGTGACAACTTTGAGCGGTGTTTGAGTAATTTTTCCGAGGTTCTTAAGAGGTGTGAAGACTGAAACCTTGTGCTTAATTAGGAAAAATGTAACTTCATGGTGAAAAAAGGTATTGTATTGGACCATCGTATTTCAGAGAAGGGTATATAGGTTGATCGAGCTAAAGTCGAGGTGATAGAGAGACTTCCTCCACCCATCTCTGTAAAAGGTGTGAGAAGCTTTCTAGGGCTCGCGGGCTTTTACCGGAGGTTTATCAAGTATTTTTCAAAGATTGCACATCCCTTGTGCAAGTTGCTTGAGAAAGAGTGTAAGTTTTATTTTGATGAATCTTGTCTTAAGGCATTTGGTGAGCTAAAGGAAAAGTTGGTGTCTGCACCTATCATCATTTCGCCGAATTGGAGTAAACCATTTGAGGTGATGTGTGATGCAAGTGGAGTTGCCCTTGGTGTGGTTTTGGGTCAAAGAAGGGATAAAATCCTTCACCCCATTTACTATGCTAGTAAAGCCCTCAATGAAGCCCAAAAGAACTACACCGTGACTGAGCAAGAGCTCCTTCCAGTAGTCTTTGCTTTCGAGAAATTTTGCTCATATTTGCTTGGCACTAGAGTGATAGTGCATACTGATCATTCTTCTTTGAGATATTTGATGGCAAAGAAGAATGCAAAACCGAGGTTGATTCGTTGGGTATTACTATTGCAAGAATTTGACGGTGAAAGATAGAAAAGGGACCAAAAAACAAGTTGCTGATCACTTGTCCCGATTAGAAGATGAAGCAATGAGGGAGTAAGGTGAAAAGGCTGAAATTGATGATACTTTCCCTGATGAGCATATATTTGCTGCCTCCCAAGACTTGATCCCATGGTTCGCAGATTTCGCAAATTATCTGGCTAGTGATATCGTCCCACCGGACTTGTCCTTTCATCAAAGGAAAAAGTTCATGCATGACGTGAAAAAGTTCTTTTGGGATGAACCATATTTATATAGGAGTTGTGCCGATGGAATTACTCGGAGTTGTGTGTCGGAAGTTGAGATGTTGAGTGTTTTGGAGGCGTGCCATTCTTCGCCTGTCGGTGGGCATCATAGTGGTATCCGGACAGCCCACAAAATCTTACAATGTGGCTACTATTGGCCAACTATCCATCAAGATGCTCATGATTTCTCCAAGGCATGTGATAGATGCCAAAGAGATGGTGGCATTTCGAGGAAGCAAGAGCTCCCTTTAAATCACATCCTTGTGATTGAATTGTTTGATGTGTGGGGCATTGACTTTATGGGCCCTTTTGTGAGTTCTTATGGGATGAAGTACATTCTTGTGGCAGTCGACTATGTGTCTAAATAGGTGGAGGCTATCGCACTTGCAAATAATGAAGGGAAGAGTGTCACCGCGTTCTTGAAAAATAACATATTTTCCAGATTCGGCACCCCAAGGGCTATTATTAGTGATGGGGGATCCCACTTTTGCAATAAGCTATTTAAGGGATTACTGAAAAAGTATGGGGTTCGCCATAATGTGGACACTCTGTACCATCCTCAAACTAGTGGGCAAGTTGAGGTGTCAATAGGGAGATTAAGCAGACTTTGTCGAAAACGGTGAATCCTAGTAGAACGGATTGGTCAAGGAGGCTTGATGATGCTCTTTGGGCCTACCGGACATCATACAAGACTCCCATTGGTATGTCCCATACCAACTTGTATATGCGAAGGCTTGTCACTTACCGGTTGAATTAGAACAAAAAGCCATGTGGGCAATGAAGAAGTTGAAAATGGATTGGAATGAGGCTGCAGAACAGAGGTTAAACGGGTTGAATGAGCTTGATGAATTTCGCTTGAAAGCATATGAAAGTTCATCCCTCTACAAAGAAAAGATGAAGAAGTACCATGACCAAAAGATTGAGAAGCGCAATTTTTTGGTTGGGGATTTGGTGCTTTTTTTCAATTATAGGTTGCGCTTGTTTCCGGGAAAACTCAAGTCCAAATGGACTGGTCCCTACTTGATCACCCAATTATTCCCTCATGGTGCGGTTGAGTTGGAGAACAAGGAGGGTGTGCGGTTTAAGGTGAACGGACAGCGAATCAAAATCTATCTGGGGCATGCTGAATCAGCGAATGAAGTGATCGAGGAATACCATCTTGATGAAGTCTGAGTAATCAATAGTCTTCCGTCGTGCCGCGACGTTAAATCAAGCGCTGATTGGGAGACAACCCAATATGTAGTATCATCTAGCCAACTATAGGTCTTGCGTTACTTTCTAGGAATAGTTGCATTATTTTTGCGTTTATTTATGTAATGTTCCATCTGACTGCTCTTTACTTTTTCGTTAGTAGTGTTGGCTAGAGCATAGATTAGGGTCCGTGTCCAAAAAGTGTCCAGAAAATATAAAAAGATTATCTTAATGGGTGCTAAATGTGCAGGTATCAAATCACCAGAAATCTGCAGAAAATTGGTGTGATGCACCCATCGACGGAACCATCAACGGACCGTCGTACCTGCTACGGACCGTCGGTGGGATCCGTCATGCCCAGGTATGTCTTTCAAAAAATTTTAAGTTAGGGCACCCACGACGGACCGTCGTACCTGTTACGGTCCGTCGACGGGGAAACGTCGTGACTTTATCCACAAACCCTACCGACCCGTCCGGCTGAATATCAAAAGTTTTAAACTTTTAAACTTCCCACCCCTTCATTTAACCCCTCATAACCGTCCCTCTCCCTATTTCCTACCATTTCCCCCCGTTTCATCACCTCTAACTCCCATTCCCTCTTCTATCTCTTGATTCCCATCATTTCCTCCATATTCCCACAACCCCTTTCTCTCCCAAATTCTCCAAGCTCTTCAGTCCATTGGTAGTCGGTGCTTGTGTTTTTGAGTTGTTGTTCAACTACCTGTGCTTTTCTTCTTTCTCCTCTTCTATAGTTATCAGGTATGTTCTTCTGATCTATCACTCATTATCGATAATTTTGTGTTTTTCTTGTTTTCAATTAAACTTGTTGTCTTACAGACTTGGTCTCCAATTTTGGACCCTTATTGCATGCTAAAACTCACACCCATAGTGCTAAGTCCCCGTAGACTATTGCTATTGAATAAGAATTGGGTTATTCTACTAGAACTAGCGTGTGTTTCCTGACTCCGTCTCCGACCTAGGGCTGATAGACTGTTAGAATTTGAATGTTAAAACTCGATAATATTCTTGCCCTAGGGATGATGTGATGCTATGTAGAAAATTGGTACACTTAGACTTCTCAAAATTAATACATAGGGAACCAATGTGGCTACAAAACTGTGCCCCTGAAGGGCAGTACGAGACCCCATCGAAGGACTTTCGATCCCTCGACGGACCGTCGTTGGGGTCTGTTAATCCTAATCCCCTTGGTTTCCCTAAGTGTCCATCGACGGACCCTTACGACGGACCGTCGTTCCTTCGATGGTCCATCCTGCATATCAGTCGCCCCTGTTAGAACCTCGGTTTCTAAAAAGTTTAAAATTTATTCTAAGTGTCTATCGACGGTCACTCATGACGGACCGTCGTGCCTTCGACGGTCCGTCCTGCATATCCGTCGCCCCTGTCATAACCTTGGTTTCTGACGAGTTTAAAATTTATTCTAAGTGTCTATCGACGATCACTCATGACGGACTGTCGTGCCTTCAACGGTCTGTCCTGCATATCCGTCGCCCCTGTCAGAACCTTGGTTTCACACGATTTTAAAATTTACTCTAAGTGTCCCTCGACGACCACCTATGACGGACCGTCGTGCCTTCGACGGTCCGTCCTGCATGTCCGTCGTCTCTGTCAAAACCTAATGTTCCTGATGTTTTGAAAAATTTCTCCAAGTGTCCCTCGACGGACCCCCACGATAGACCGTCGTGTCTACGACGGACCGTCGATGGGTCCATCTTGCACTTTGCATTTCTGCACTGCTAGTTCCTTTTTCTGCATTTTGCTGCTTCCACTGGTACTAACTATTTCTCTTTGCAGGTACTCATGGCTCCTAAACAAGACCGTTTCTATTCACGAGGGCGTTCCAAGTCCGTCGCCCCGTCCAACCGACTGGTCATCGGCTCAGACGATGAGCGTGACCAAAAGTACGTGCCACCTGGCACCCGCGCTGCTACACCTGCTGCCCGCCCCACTAGAGCCACTCCCACGAGGGTGGCGCCCGGCGTAGTCACTATCTCCCAGTCTGACGAGGAGCGCATAATGACCGGCACACTTTCTGGGTCGGCTGTACAGTCAGAGGGAGCATCTGGCTCCGTGGAGGCATCCGGTTCGGAGGAATATTAATAGGCTCTGAGGAGGTCTCCGGATCTGTGTAGGCCTCTGCTTCTGCCTCGGCTGATGAGGCTGATAGTACTGACTCCACTTCAGCACCCCAGACTGGGGTCCCCGCTCCGGTTGCTGATCAGCCCAACCGGTGGTGTGTTGAGGGGCAGTATCAGGTATACACAGACGCCAATATGCCGAATGAAAAGGGGGTCATGACCCGGACACTGACACTTGAGCGGAGGGTTCTCACGGGTAGCCTTTCCACCATGCCATCCATACATGAGTTGTTCACCAGACATCGGCTGGAGTGGACGGCTCGGGATATAGGCCACTACAGTGAGGAGATGGTCCGAGAGTTCTACGCCTCCTATGTGGCGACTCTCCAATCTCAGCTAGACAGGCGGGCAGCCCCCGCCAAACATGCTCCTTTGGATTACGTCCGAGTCCATGGCAAGCGGGTTGACATTTCCTTGCCGGCCATCCGCAAGTTTCTCTATGGTGCGGATGTTGATGCCACCCGGACACCTCTCACTGCCGAGTTCGACTATCGGTGGCAGTTGATTAAAGATGGACGGTTCCAGCGTGAGCCATCATTAAGAGAGACCACCAAGCGGTGGATTGCATAGTACCTTTCTGTTGATGGTGAGGCTGCCGATTCGGTGTTGGAGCCCAAGGGAAGTATCAAGAAGGCTAACCTCACCTTCCCAGCCAAGTTTTTGTGGTTACTAGTACGACACTGCCTTTCCCCCTGCAGATGACAACATTGTCACTTGGGATCGTGCGGTACAGATGGCGGCGATGATTGCTGGGTTCGAGGTGGATTTTGCATGGCTCCTACAGGCGGTGATGCACGAGAGGTCCTTTAAGGCCACTACTACTTACCCCTTCCCGTGCATGGTCTTTGCTTTGTGCAGGTTAGCAGGAGTGCCCGTGTGGCACATTGATGTGCTCAAGATCCCGCCGGGCATAGTAGATATCGGCCTCATTCGGGATGAGGCCAATGAGTTGTCTCCTCACAGAGGGCCCCATCCGGAGGTGCAACCGCTTGGTGAGACCCTAGCGGCAACAGTTGAGCAAGCCCAAGCGGCTAACTCGGCTACTTCTGAGCCACCGACACCACTCCGATCGAGTCTATCCCGGGTGGTAGAACCACTCCTAGATCCTCCTGATCGACTCCACAGGCTACTCTGGTCCCACTTGCTAGGGTCCAGAAACTTGAGGCCCAAATGGCCACTCTTCTGCACCACATCCAGCCTTGGATGCAGAAGTCTATTGCAGAGGCAGAAGAGCGTTTAGAGAGGAACATGGCCCAGCACACTGAGCGAAAGGTTATGGAGGTCCACCAGCGTTTGGACGCTTTTGAGCTGCAGGTTCTTTCCCGACCAGCCCCTACTGTGGATGTGACGTCCCTCCAGGATGTTGTGGCGAGTCTGCGAGCCGACTTAGACACGATACTAGAGGCTCGGGTGCCGGAGTCTGAGGCCCCTTCTGCAGAGCCTGTTGAGGACACAGTGATGGCTGCCCTGTTCGCCACTACTGATGTACCACCACCTCCACCACGAGAGCGTGCCAAGAAGCACCGGACTAGAGATGAGTATGAGTCCCGAGCTTGGAAGAAGGAGTGCCATGAGTTGGAGGCAGCGAGGAGAGCCTCGCTTATTGATGAGGAGGCTCGCCAGATGAGGGTTCTGGAGGTGGCTGCTGGAGCGTCTAGTTCCAAAGTTGCAGAGGTTGCGAGGAGCACTACTGATGGTGCTGTCATTGCTGAGGACACTACTGATGGTGTCCCTACTTTAGAGGGAGCGGGTTCTGGGAAACCGGACCCGCCAGCTTGTTGATCATCGGCGCTTTGCGCCTCATGTTTGCTTCACCTACCCCTCTATTTCATATATTTTTATGCATTGGGGACAATTGCATTTTTTTTGGTTGGGGGTGGGGTAAATGGAAAGTGAGTGCTAGGGTGAAGTCTGAGTAGCCCAACTGACGATCCTCTCTTGGGGTTTTCTTGCATGTGTTCTTTTCCCCCAAGAGACTAATTCCTTTATTATTTAACCGGCATGTTGGTATCTTTTGTACATAGTATAGAAATGGACTTTGAAGCATGATGGCTAAACAAAAATGATATCCCGATTTTAACGAACATGATGCATGACTAGGCATAGTAACTGATAAATGTATGGCTCTAAGCATGACACAGAGATACACTACTGCATGACCCTAAATTTAAGACTCGAACTAGGTGCCTAAAAATCTGGTAGAGCAATGAAATGTCAAGTGAGTGAGGAAATTTGAATATTCCACCATTGGTACTGAGCTAGAACTTGCCTGGTTAGTCCTGCTAAAAGTAATCCGGAATAGACAATTAGGAAAGGATCATAGGCCTATAACAACCCTAAAAATGACTATGCTAAGTAATGTCTAACCTATCTAGAATGCCTAGATTAGATCGGGTTCACACGAATTGATGCGCGTAGAACCAGACCTTTGAACCTCTTCAACAACCAAGCCAACTGACTTGGTGAGTTATTTGAGATAGGAAAGGTTGGGTCCAGCCATGTAGGGCACCCGAATATGAAGATTTACCCGGATGAGTCTTAATCAGACTTAAAAAGGGGTAATCTTAAGTTTGGAGGGTCTAGGGGTAAAATGGTCTTTTCTGGGATAAGGGTAGTATTGTAATTACCCTAATTATTTATTTAATTAATTAATTAATATGGTGGAGGGTCAATTCGGGTAGAGGTTGCCGAATTTGACCCTTTAAGCAAAATCTAGCTTCACCCGGGTTCGAGCCTTGGTGGAAGCAAGGATTAAATTGATTTAATTTTATTAAGTGAATTAGTTGAATTAATTAATATTTAAAAAGCTGATTTAAGTAAAGGAAAAATCATATTTTTAATAAAAAGAAAATAATAATAAAATTAATAAATAATGAGCAGTCCTACTTTGACTAAGTCTCCACCTAACTCTCCTAATCCTAATCCTCTCATTCTCACGTCTCTCACTCTCATTCTCACGTTTTTTATCAGTAAAAGAACTGAAAATAATAGTTCTTCACTCTTGAAGAACTTACACACAAAAACTCAAACGAAAAGCTAAGCTAAAAACGAAAAAGGAGAGGAGAAGAATGAAATAAAGAAATAATAAAAATGAGGTATGTGGGATTCGAACCCACAACCTGTTGGTAGAATGAGAAGGTAAGGAGAAAATGTAAATTAAAATAAGGTGAGGCTGAACCCATAACATCTTGAATAGATGAGAGAGTTTGGAGAAAAATAAAGGAGGAAAAATAGATGTGGTGAGTGGGGATTGAACCCACAACCTCTTGAATAGATGAGAGAGTTAGGAGAAAAATAAAGGAGGAAAAATAAATGTGGTGACTGGGGATTGAACCCACAACCTCTTGGATAGGTGAGAGAGTTAAGAGATAAATTAAGAGAAAAAGAATGAGATTGTGGGGGATTGATCCGACAACCTCCTTGCCTTAAACGAGAAAGAGAAGAGGAAAAGAAAGGAAATATTATGGGAGTGATGGGTATCGACCTAGGGTCCCCCAAATCTGAAAAATACAATTACCAAGTTTAATATAAGATTAAGTGTTGCTCAAGGGATTCGAAATCGGGTTTCCTTGCCCAATTTCGTATTGACACATAAGTCTTACGTGATTAAATATTTAATGAATGCTTCCTATAGGAATCAAATGGAGACCTTGGCATACTTACAAGATGCATAAGTCTTGTACCACATAATCTTGGGCAATATAAATCACTTAAATAAACTATGAATGAAGCCTCATGGCTGGTGTGTGTGGACTCATAAGTCCAGCATACGTTTATAAAGTAAGTGAACCTAAGATGTTATGTGATGAATGATGAGACCCCAGAAGGGTTAAGTAAGAGTGTGAAACACACTAAAAGGCCAAGTGCATTGGCACATGATGAAATAAACATTTACGTAAAAAGGGGTGAGTAATTATGAAGGGCAAATGTGCTAAGACTAATGAATGTGATGACAACATGATAAGAGGCTAATGTGAAACATGAGAGCAATCTCAAATGAGCCTAAGTAAATGTTACCAAAACGTACTCACCTATGAGAGTGTAAAGTTAATGAAGAGACCAGTCTCTATGAACACTCTAATGAAAGTATTAAAGTTAATGCATACTTAATACTAATGATGAGATGAGAAATCATCTAATGAGCAATGATGTCCTCATGCTAGAAGTTAGCTTCCATGATGTATGAGTTAAATGTAATAGAACTTCATGCTGAGCACCGATAGGCTAGCTATGAGCGGTGATTCCTTCCTTCGGGAAGGACGGAGGTTCACGTAACTCTCATGAGATGAGACTGTCCGGCATGCCGGGTATGGGTCTCCTTATATCTCCTAGTCTTTGAACCTATATTGCCAATATAGGGATCTAGCAGGGTTCAATTCCCTATATACGCTAGTATGTTTTGGTTCACTTTGGCCGTTGATTCCACCTCTTTTCGGTGTGGGGATTACACACTGGATTTCATGATCTATGTCGATTAAGGTTAAAGTTCCCAAAGAAAGAATGAGGACAGCCTCAAATGATGCACATAATGAAATTAACGATACCAAAGGTGTTAGGATAGGATGAGCAGGAGGTGAGCTAGACTCAAGTAATGACACTAGGTTATTCTTGTTCATTGCACAGCAAACCCAATGAGAGTCTTAAACTACATCCTAGGTATGACTAGTGATTGCACTAGTATATGAATGAATGAAAATAAAGTACGTATGAATGAATGAAGCAGACTCTGTGTTTGCTAAAGAAGTCTCCCTAGTTGAGTCCCATATGTTGAGCCCTCATTTTGGGAAGTCCTAATGTCAAGTCCATGATTCCAATGTCTCATGGCATATGAAAGAATGATATGAACTACGTGATATGATATGTGCAATATGTTATGTGCTGCTTGCAAAATGATAAGTATGATGATGCATGTTACTCTCATGGCATGACTTTCCTAATCCAAATTTGGCAAGTCCACTGACTTTCCTAATCCAAATCTGGCAAGTCCACTGACTTGACTTACCATAAATCATGTTGTTAGGAAAGAGCTATTCTTACTCATGCATGTCCTTGGTGTGTGCTTGCATATACCCATACTTAGTACAAGTGTGTACTAATCCCATACAAATATCTATTTTTAGGTGCAGGTACAGGTGGATGTTAGAGCTTACAGTACGACGTTGCAGCTATCCGGACGTGGAGCTTTCATCCGGATTTGGTAGGCCCTCATGCTTTCGAGGATGTCTACTGTTATTATCTAGCTTAGATGTAGGCTTTAGCTAGTGGATCATATTCCACTAGTGTTTCATTTCCCATTTCATTTCAGGCTTTGTATTGGTGTCGTTTTAGCAAGAATACGTTTAATGCAATTATGAACTGCTTCTTTCATTTGATTATTTTTATATTAGATGGTTGTTGTGAACGCCTATGATGTTAAGTATAATATGTTTCACATGAAATAAGAAAACATAAAGTTCAAAGTTTCCGCTAAAATTAACCTAGATGAAGTAACGATGACGTATGTAGGCTTGTCTGCGACCTCTGAGAGGTCAACGACGCCGGTCTCGTCTGGAGTCTAGATTCCGGTCGTGACAAGGCCGTTTTTCAATATAGCCAATCTTTAGCCTAAATAAAAGAAAACCGAATGAAATTAATCCCTTTTTGATCCAATGATTTGAGCTTAAAATAGACCTTTCTTTTTCAACCCAACTGATCTTTTGGGAACAATGTTTTGGCCCTGGTCCCTCCTTGGACATGTGCACCTCAGCTTATGCCAAAAGCATAAGTTGAGGGTGGCTAATGCAGCAAACAACCTTGTCGCGGCCCTGACCCAACTTTGGGTATTGTGTACCTTGACACATGGCAAAGCCATGAGTTAAGAGTGGCTATTATGAGGAATGCCATGGAAAGTGGGGTTGAAAGAATAAAGAGAGAGAAAGAACAAAAGAAAAGTGACTCAAGAAAAAGAAGAAAAGTGAAAAATTTGAAAACTTGAAAATACAAGTAAAATAAAAAAAAAAAAAAGGAGAAAGAGTCACTTACACAAAAGGAGAATGAAGGGAGAATGGCAAGGTGAAAAATGCAAGAAAATTAAGAAATAGGGCGGAATAAAATGATGAAAAGGTAGAACGCTTAGTCATTATGTCAAGGAGGGCAATAAGTCACTAAAAATGCATCTAAATGTATCCAACCTGACCCCGAGCCTAAGTTACAAGCTAAGAAAGTCCTATCGTGATCCTAAGAGTCTATTATGGTGAACTTAAAGCAGTGAAAATAAGGGCAAGCCTATGGCAATAAGTGTAAATGAGATGTGAAGTTGTTCTAAGAGCGAGTGTTGAAAAATAATCCTTATACTCAAACTGAAATCATTGTGTGAAAAATGAGGATGTTGTTTTGAAGTGAGGACACTAGTTGCAATACCGAAAAATTGGTAACTTGGTGAGAGATTAACGAGGATAGGTGTCTGTGTGTGGTGAGTCTGTGTCATGGTCTGATCCACATTATCAAGCCTAATAGTAATAGCATGCATAACTCAATTTGAAAATAATCGGGATTGATAGCCAGATGATTGCAAAAAAGCTAAAATAAGGATACTCTTGTACAAAGATTTTGTGGTGAGTCATAGTGCGTCGCTTGAGGACAAACAACGAATTTAAGTTGAGGGTGTTGATGTACTGTGGCTATACGGTACTTTGAATGCTTTTTCCTTAAGTTTAGTGTGTGTCTAAGGCCTTTTTGTATTGGTTTTAATGTAATTTTCTCTTTGTTTTCAGGAAATTTGTCCAGAAGGAGAACGTGAGAGTTTGTGCTGAAAGTTGCAGAAGTGGCAACCTACGGAGCCATCAACGGTCCGTCGTGACCTCGACGGTCCGTAGGTGGCCACCGTCGTAAGAAGAAGAAGGCTGAGAAAAGAAGTTGGGGAATTCTGACCAAGTGTGGGGCTACGGAGGCTCTCGATGGTCCGTCATAGCCACGACGGACCGTCCTGCACATCCGTCAACATCAACAGAAAGTAGCCCCAGTACCCATCTTCAGAAGATTCTAAGTGTGGAACGACGGAGGGCCTCGACGGTCCGTCGTGCCCTCGACAGTCCGTCGTTCCAGTCGTCAACTCAGACGCGTTTTTTGGACAGATTTTCCTTAAATAGATTTCCCTCTTTTTTTAGGATTCTAGTATTATAAATACTTGAAAACACCTCGTTTTGGGGTTAGACTTTAGGATATTTTTTTAGTTTTATTGTTCTAAGTATTGAATTTTGGGATTTTGGAAATTACACTATTTTTCGGAACGTTTGTTGCAAGTTTTTGATTAATTCAAGTAATTTTCTGGATTATCTTCAATCTCATCAAAGTAAGTGCATGAATTCTTATCTAATTAATATGAATTGTGTGATTATTAACATGGGTAACTAAACTCCATAACTAGGGTTGTGGGAACCATGGTTAAATAACAAGGTAAAATCTAACTAAAATAACAATTCTCGAATAATGTCTTGCATGTATTGATAATTCTTTCGTTTAGAAGTCTTTTTAACGGTGGCCAACGTTAGAAATCGCCTTATTGCTACTTGCCGGACCAAGGAGGTAGATAATAAGAAAAGAATTATCAATGTAGATTTAGTATATACTATCTAATAAGCTAGTGTTGGTTGGTGCGAAGTAACAACTAAGCCAAATATCGATTATGATGCTTAATATGAGGTAAAGGTAAGATTTAGTAAAGCATACACACGTAGCCGGACCAAGGTGCGGAGTGAAATTTCCTAGTTGCCGGACCAAGGAATTAGGGATACATAACTTACCACTTTGCATGCAAGATATTAGGAAAGGATTGTTATAGCTAGAATTACCGAGTTATGAACCTATGGGAACACTTAAGCCCTAGTTACTTTCATTACTTGATAAAAATCAAATCTTTGAACGTGTCACTTGTTTACGTAGAATTAGCTAATTACATTTGTTATTCAAAACCCCTTTTTTGTTATTTATTTTCGGAAATGACTTGACTAAATAAAAGTAATAGTAGGTTAAAGTTAAGTCTAAATCATTTTCCTCGTGGGATCGACCTCAACCTCATAGTTGAGTTCTTTACTTGATATGACCGCTTATACTTCTTTTCGAGAAGTAAAATTGAGCGTATCAGAGGCCGGACTTATTAACGTGAGACCTCCATCTCATTTACATTCCCTTTTGGTGCTAATCAATTATTCCATTTAGTAATAATCATATATCATCATACAAGTTCACATTAGCCCCTTCTAGACCCTTAGGTGAACATCTTATCATAATAGCTCATAGGTGATCATAAGTGAGAACTATCCTTTCACTTTTAGACCCAACATTATAATCATGAGAAACTACATTCAATCATATAATGATCATACCATAACATAATTATGTACTTCATTGAAAATTCATAGATTCAGGGTTAGGGATGAGGGATCCTTGTCACCAACATGAACACAACACAATTAGCTATAGCATCCACATAAGTAGATTTCACCTTGCATAATTGAGATCAAAGGAGAATCAAGATCATACCTCATTGCCCTTCATGGGACTTCATACTTTTAATACCCAAGAAATCACAACCAACATATGAAATAGGGCAATTCATGAAGTATTAACATAACTAAAATCAAGTAAACAAGTGACATGTTCATCACCCTCAACAATTCACCATAATCAATCCAAGAATTAGGGATTTGGGGCAAAGACATGGGTCAAGGGAAAACTCATAGGAATTCATCACTTAACAATTAATTCATAGTTAAAAAACATTAATTCATCATATTTCATCACAATTGATTCACAATTTCGTTTTAGAATGAAGACCCATGTGAGGAGAAAACCCTTGTTTTGGGGGATTTAAAAATCATATTTTGAAGGACCTCTTGGGGAAAGGATTCCCGAGAGTGAAAGAAACCATACCTTATAGATGAGAAATCCACGAAATTGGGTTGAAAAAATTGAAGTCTTGATATTCTTCTTCGAGCTCTAATGGTCTTCAATGGAGTTTTGGAGGAAAAGATAATTTGGGAGAGAGAGGTTTTTGAGTTCAACTTTTGAACTTGATTTTTGTGTTAAAAATTGACTTAAAACTGACCTTCATACATTATGTAGTCACCCATTATATTACCCAAAAGACCCCTCACTTAAATGGGTTATTTGTGAAGTCAAAACACCCAAAATACGCTTTTACGATATCTAGAAAGTAGGTGCGCGTCGCGAGGTTAATTCCCCAATTTATTTTTGAATTTTGAGCTGAGCAGTAGGGTCTGTGTCATCCCCGCGTTGTGAGGCAAAATCCAGATCCGCACGTGATGGCAGTGCGTGGCGCAGCAGCAATCAGGATCCTGCCGGCGCGCAGCTGCCTTGGCAGTTTGCTCGCCCAAGTTCGGGTCCTCCCAAAAAGACCCTTTTGGTGGTCCTTAGGGTGTCGTAACTGTATGTTTTAACCCTATATACTACACTCTACCCATTCAAAGTCTTTTTACAAGTTTTGGACTTCATATAACCCTCCGAAACCTTCACCAAAAATAGGGATGTCAACTAGTTCAATTTCACTAGTTTTCAGACGTTAAGGTCTTTCTTTAATGTTATGGCTCCAATATTTCTCAAACAAGTTATTTAAACTTATTTAGGTCTAATATCATCATTTTTAAACATATAAGGCTCTAGTATAGGTCATGGAATTTACGGGGTGTTAGAACTTAGGACGAAGATTGCAATGGGTAAGTCCCACGAGACCACTCTTGATGCGGATGGGGTACTCAATCATAAGGGTAGAGTTGTGTTCCTCGAGTGGATGACTTGATATAAAAATTATTGGTGGAAGATCATGGTTCGCAGTATTCCATTTACCCGGGTGTGACCAAGATTTGTAGGATCTGAAGCAAATTTATTGGTGGTCGGAAATGAAGAAAGACATCGCGGAGTTTGTGGAGAAGTGCCAGAATTGTCAACAAGTGAAGTATGAACATCAAAGGTCTACGGATTTACTACAAAGAATTCCATTTCCGGAATGGAAGTGGGAAAGAATAGCTATGAATTTTTTGTTTGGTCTCCCCAAGACCTTGGGGAGGTTTGACTCTATTTGGGTTGTTGTTGATAAATTGACTATGTCCGCCCATTTTATTCAGGTAAGGGTAGATTACAATGCGGAACAAGTAGCTTAAATATATGTGAAAGAGATAGTGAGGCTGCATGAGGTGCCCCTTTCTATCATCTTATATCGTGGTACCCTTTTTGCTTCCATGTTTTGGAAGAAGTTGCATGAGGAATTAGGTACACAACTCACATTTCCTAGATAGATGGACAATCGGAAAAAACCTTCCATCCCTAGATAGATGGACAATCGGAAAAAACTATTCAAGTGTTGGAAGATATGTTGAGAAATTGTGTGATTGACTTTGGAGGGCATTGGGATAAGTTCTTACCATTATGTGAGTTCTCTTACAATAATAGTTATCACTCAAGAATTGATATGTCAACATTTGAGGTTCTATATGGGAGGGGATGTAGATCACCCATGGGTTGGTTTGAGGTTGGATATGTGAAACCTTTGGGGGTCGACTTAGTGAATGATGTTGAAGATAAGGTGAGGAGCATTCAAGCTAAACTTCCAGCTGCCCACAGTAGAAAAAAGAAGTATGCAGATCATAAGGTGAGATACATGGAATTTCACACCGGCGATAATACCCTTCTGAAGGTATCACCCATGAAAGTGGTGATGAGATTTGATAAGAAGGGTAAGTTGAGTCCGCGATATATTGGTCTTTTTGAGGTTCTTGAACATGTAGGACCGGTAGCGCATAGATTGGCGCTACCCCATAATTTGTCCGGTGTACATCCCTTACTTCAAGTTTCGATGTTGAAGAGATATCACGGTGATGGTGACTACATCATTAAGTGGGATTCAATAGTGGTAGATAAAGACGTTCAATATAAGGAGGAACTGATTTCTATCCCTTATTATGATGTTCGTAAGTTGAGAACCAAAGAAATTAAGTCCATGAAGGTTCAATAAAAACATTTTCCAATCGGGATAGCTACTTGGGAGATTGCGAAGGACATGCGAGATAAGTATCCGTAATTGTTCACTGATTCAAGTATTCTTCGCTCTTTCCTTAGCCCTCATTTCCTAAGTTTGTCACTCGGTGACAAGTGATAGGTAAATTTTTATCTATTGTAATGATGGGCTCCGTGTTATAGAAATGTCAACGAGGGAAAAATCGGGGCCGAAATTATTTTTTGGTAGTGTTAGGATTTTCCAACCATGTCTAGATTTGTAGGAAATCAAAGTCATCAAGGTGTAGGGAAATAAGGTATCAATTGGGTAGAGTAAATATAAATTTGATTACATAATCGGTTAGATAATTCGTTAAGGAATCCTTACCACTTTATGAAGTTTAATTTGGATAAGTAGATCTCTGGGAATCGATCTTGGCAATAAGGGCATTTTCCGAGTGTATGAGGCTAAGGTTGTTCTGTAAAATAGGGGAATTTAGCTCACTGTCCCAAAATATGCCGCTGTAGCAGACGATATGGGAATTAAAATTATAGATTTTTGGGATTTCTCAACGAGGTTCATTGGTCCAAAAGGTGCCGCTGCAGCGACGTCGCTACAGCGGGATGGGTGTCGCAGTAGCGGGATAGTCCCAAATAAAGTCGTAAATAAAGCCCCTAAATGACCTTATTTGGAACTTTTCGACTTTTAGAGATAAAGAAGGACCTCTGGGCTAGTCAAACTCGTTTTTCACCATTCTTGAAGCTAAATGTAAGCTTTTCACTCCCCAAATTCACTTTTTGTTCTGTAGAACGTAATCAAATGGGTCAATATTGATGGGGAAGGGTTTCTTGATAGATTCTATGGTTTAATTAGCCCTAATTTGAATAGTTGGGATCATGGGTTTGATCTATGGTTTATATAATTGTCAACAATCCGGATAATTAGTGATTGTTTATTGATTCCACTGTTATTGTGATTGTTTCTAGACCAATAACAAGCGAAACCAATCAGCAAGGGAAGGATCAAGTTTCTTAGGGTTTCAAACTTGTTTCGAGGTTGGTGATGGTTGTGATTTCATGATTGTGTTATGTATGCATGTTCTTGCTTCATTATGATACTTGTATGTGTATGAATGTCGTAATATTAATTGCGGTGTTGTAAATGAGATAGATGAATAATATAACCATGAAATCATGATATAAATGTGTGATCTTGATGATGTACTTGTGATTGTGATTGTGAATGTGGTGTGTGAATGGGGATGAGATTTCCACATTTCGGCAAGCTAACTTGGATCGGATTGCCACGTTCTGGCATAAATATTTGATCAGGTTGCCACATTTCGGCACAACTGTGGAATGGATTGCCACGTTACGACAGGATAACTGGGATCGGGTACCACGCTGGTGCACTAACAGTTTGAGTTTGGGTTCCGTTATAGGACGAATGATGTGTTAAGCATATGAAATGTGTCGTCAAATTGTAATGTTGATAATGTTTTTTATGTAGATATATATGCATGTGATTATAATGTTTGTTCGACTTGTTTATATCGAACTATTGGGATAGCCATGTGATCCTACCAGTACACGGTGGTTGTATACTGATTATTCACTTGCTCTTATTTTCGTTCAGTACAGGACATCTTCAAGCGACTATTGACCGACCTCACTTAAGAGATTAGAGATTATCGCATCGACTTCAAGGGTGAGCTGCATCTTCAGGGCTTCCATGGAGTTCTCTTTCGTCCATGTCCACAATTCTGGACTTGGACCTTTATGTTTAGTTAGTTGAATAGTTGATTTGCAATTCCTTGTTTAGACTTTGTTATCGTTAGTAGTTTTGTTACATTGACATTCAGATCATAGGTTTCTCTTCCGCAAATTTTAGCTTATAGATCTTTTGTTTAGTAATGAACTTTTGCTTTTAGTCATTTTACTTGCTTCCGTAACTCAAATGTCTTAATTTAGAATTATTTCTTTAGTTAGATAGTAGTAGTGGTTTTCCCACCTGCCTGTAAGTGTGGGTGTCAATAACGACGGGTTTTGGGTCGTGACGGTTTTGTAACACCCTAGAAATTGTTTTTGAACTAAGACTCGAACTGTTCTTCGTAGTGAGTGAGATTTTACCAAGAAATTAAAATTTTCGTAAGTATTAAGGTCAGTTCACTATATTTAGCACCTTGAGTTTCAAAAAAAAATAAATTGGAAATAGCAAAATCTGAAATTTTGTAAGTTATGCTAAGTATGAGTTTTGGATCAACTTCAAACGGCCATAACTCCTAGAACAGGATGAGTTGGTGTGCTAAAGGAAACCATAGGAATGATCTTTGAATTATCTTTCCAACACCATCGAGTTTGCTAAGTTTTGAGTTTGGATGAGGGATATATGACCTTTTGAAGTTATGTTGTCTAGTTAAGGAAAGTTAGCCGAAAACAGGGAGGGGTATTTTAGTCCTTTCCTTACCCAATCAGATTTAATTCATTTATAGTCATATTTTAGGTTCATAATCCTTTTAGGTTAAGTTTTACAATCCTAAAATGCGCTTAGGGTTTTAGGTTAGAGTTCAAGAAGAGGCAAGAAGAGAAAAGAAGAGAAAAGAGGAGAAAAGAGGAGAGGATCAAGCGTTCGTCGAGATTCTTGCGTCTTGTTACGGAATTTTGCCGTGGGTCCAATCCCTAAGAGGTATGTAAGCTTCCAGAGCATTGGATTAGTTCACCCACACACCAATCATGTTATTTTTTAGCAATATTTCATTCTTAAAGCTTAAAGATTAGATTTCTTGATGAGTTCTTGATAGGTGTTCTTGAAATTCATTCTAAATCTTGTTGTGTTGGGTTTTTGATGATTTATTGAGATCAAATTGTGTAATTTTAGTGTTGTGTCCAGTAAATTATAGTGTAATTAATTTAAGCAATCGAATAAAAGTTATTAGGGAAGAAACCGTTTGATTTTAGGCTATTTAGGGTGAGAAAACGACCAAAAGTGCTCGGCAGAATTTTCTGGATTGGGGCCTGCCCCATCCACTTTGCCTCCGGTTGCTCTGTTTGAGTTAGTTTAAAGTCCACCTTCACTCCTTATCGATTCTAATTAATCTAAGCTACTTCTAAACATCTAAAATAAGTCCTAACATGATCATATCCTTGAATTCATAAATTCAAATTCAAGGTAGAGTTGAGAGTTATGTTTTGAGAATTCTTTCGAGCATACTAAGAATATCCCTTTGAGCCATTTTGAGGAGTCTTCCACAACTTCTAGCAACCTTTTTCAAGACTCAAGTAAGTTAGTATGAGGATGAAGAGAATTTATTCATGAGTCTACCTTGTCATCATGATATCCTCCATGTCATGAACCAAAACTCTTAAATTCATAATCCACATTCAAGAGAGAGAGTTAAGAGTAGAGTTTAAGAAAGTCTTTAAGTTCAATTGTGAATTCTTTGAGATCCATCATTAATTTGAACTAAGTTTGAGGAAGTAAATAAAAGAATGAGAGAGTCATATACATGATTCCATCTAGTTACTTAGACCTTTGAGTCGAGTTGTTCATGCCCATAACTTTCGCATGAATTCCATAAATTGAGTATCATTGACAGGAGTAGTATCTCCAAGTTCTAAATCTTGAGTATTGAGTTCCTTATTCTTATCTTGAGTTAAGAAGTACCTTTTAGTTCTCGAGTTGAGTAGTTAATGCTCATAATTCCGCATGAAAACTCCAAGTTGAAAATCATGAAATCGCCCATAAACACAAGATCATAAACCTTGAATCCATACTTGAATTCAAGGAAAGTTAAGGAGTCAAGTCTAAAAGTTAAGAAGCGAGTCAAAGTAAAATCCTAAAGTTTTCAAGAGTCTTATTTAAACATTTTTAACTTTGTTTTTAGGACTCAACTTTCAATCTAAGTAAAGAGTAAGTTGAAGTTCTTTTCTTCAGAGGTATAAGGGGACTATGTATTCCCAAAGAGACTTAAAATGTTTTAACATTTAACTAGTAAGGAAACTCTGATTTCCAAGGAGCATTAGGGAAAGTTTTCATAAAAGAATTATAGCTTTCTAAAATAAGCTAGCAGGGAAACTAAGACTTCCAAGATAGCCCTTGAGCTAAGTGTTTTTTAGCACTAATCTCAAAACACAGAATCAGTATGTTTTTAAAACATAAGAGCTAGTATATTTTTAGGAGTAGTATTGAGCACCCATATGGGGGAGAGTTCAGATAACTCACAACCCCCATAAACTATGTCGACACCATAAGTAGAAAAGGTTCATACTTTTTAGATGAACCCTTTTCATAGTAGACTAGTGGATCCATTAGGCAGTTCAGGTCTTATACATTTGGCCAAGTATAAGATGCGCTGGCAGCTTGAGGTAGATCGTTGTATCATCATTGTAGCTCTTAAGTGATGGTTTTCCGTTAGAGAAACTCCCTTAGAAGTTATTGTATTTTTATATGCATAAGTTAATTGTATTTTCATATACATTTCAGAGTTATGTTGTATGCTTGTTATACACACATAGTTAACATCATGTTTTTAAACAACTTTTCTTTATATTGCACATGTTTTAAACTGCTTTATATTGAATACGTTTAGTAAAGTATCTTGAGTTGAGTATCTATAGTCGAGTATCATATCTTTGAGTTCAGTATATAATCTCAGAGTAGAGTATCTTATTCTTGAGTATTCTTAGGTATTCCTTGAGTTTCAAGTTTGAGAAGTGGTAAGTATGTTCCCATCTTTTTTTTAAAAAGTATCAAGCTTATGTTATGCTTTGGAATTCCCCTTACATGCTCGTACATTCCACATACTGCTCCAATTGTCCTGCATCTTCTCATGATGCACAGGTATTCAGGATTATCAATAGGAGCTTCGTTGATACATCCAAGAGTTCAAGTTAGCTATTGTGAGCCTCCTTACTTCCAGAGGATTTCCTTTACTTTTCAATTTAGTCAGGATGTCGTGGGTCATTTCCCGACTTCCATCTTTATCAGTTAGAGGCTTCATAGATAGTCAGTTTAGTTAAGAAGTTTGTATTATTTATTTATTTTATTAAATGTTTTAAAGACTTAAGTTGACTATTTATGGCGAGTTGAACATACTAATTTGATTGTTCAAAGTTGTTCATTTGAGTTAAAGCCTTGTAAAGATGAGTTATTGAATTCTATTTCACTTTTTAAGCTTTGTATGCTTAAGTTAGTCTTCCTCTTGTAGTCATCCAGGATGAGGGTTCGCTTGGGCACTAGAATTGGTTCTTGAGTGCCGGCCACGTCCGTGTTGTAGGCTCGAGTCATGACAAACTTGGTATTAGAGCACAGAGTTTAAGTGTCCTAGGGTGTGTATGAAGTCGTGTCAATAGGATCTTATTTATGGTTGTGAGGGCCCCACTTCTATGAATGAGGTACTATAGGCATTTAAGAAAAGTTTCTCTTCTTTAATACTCTTAATCGTGAAATAGAGCTAAGTCATAGAGATCTATTCTAACTCGTGCTTTTCTCATAATCATTCAACTACCCATCATACTAGAGGTGGTTAAAAAGCAGAGTCAGTTCTATGTTAGTGAGTTGTTCTTAGCAAGAGTTTTGATGAAGTCACGAGAATCCAGACGGGCTAGAAAGAAGCCTAAGAGTAAGTTAAGTATTTAGTATCAGAGTAATACACCCATATTCACATGAATCGTGCGTTGGAGCAAAAATGAGTTGTACTCTTTTCCTTAAATCTTGTTTCCGCTGAGATCTTTATGAGAAAGTATGTTTAGAGCTTGGGTAGTATTTTCACCCGAAAAGGTAGCATGAGTTATGAGATCATGAGTAGTAGTAGTGAAAGAGCCAGAGTTATAGGAAAGTATGAAGAGGTTTAGTAATCCTAGTAAGGAAGATAGTGTTTTGAAGATCTATATTACTATAGTCATGCACCTAGTAAGATCATATTGAAAAGTTTTCCCGTATGGTTAGACTAAGAAGTTAAGAGTTGTGAATAGTTCATTATAGGAGGTAGAGTAAGTGTTGCAAGTCAATATGAGTTAGAGTATACCTTAACTAGAAAGGGGTTATGATGATGTGTCATTGTGTTAGTTATGACCAAGTGTAAGAGGTGAATAGAAGAGAAAGAGTATTCATGACGTGACAGATCTAAGCTAGGCTTATGATTTTTGAGAGAGAGCCCGTAATATTCAAATTTTTATAGAAATAATTAAGCATTGATATATAGTGAATGAGTGAATAGTACTTATGTTGTGAAAGGAAATGAGATGGTAAATTGTAAGTATGAATACTAAGAGGTGACAATTGAATATTTGTCATAAGGTCCTAGTGGATGAGTGTTTCTCAGTTTGTATAGTAGGCGAGCAATCTTATTGATATTCTTGTTTAGTTATGAACATTAAGCTTGAATTTGAATGAGTGTCATGATTCAAAGAATGGTAACATGATGGTGATGACGTTAGTCTTGAGATTTGATCTAAAAGACTTTTCATAGAGTAGGTGAGAAATTGAAGTGATTAGTTGCAATAGATATGAGTAATGCAATTGAGAGACCCGAACTTTGAGATAAGAGAAGTGAAGTGTGGCTAAGTCACAAGTGTAAAAAGATCATTAAGAGAATGTATATCAGTTAGAGATGTGGAATAGGTGCATAACTTTCAATTGTTAGCTTTAGACCTAAGGGGGAGATGCTACGATGAGAAAGAAAGTCAATTGTTTGAGAGTAAGATATTAATAATTTCGAAAGAGTTTGGGGGATTTCATTTAGAGTTCCTTTTAGTTCATGGAGTTGTTAGAGTACTAAGCATGAATGTGGTGGTAAAGAGTAATAGTTTGAGATGATATTCCCTATACAGAGGTATAGAATCTAAACTTAAAGATTTGAGTTAATATTGAATATGGTAATAAGAGACCATTAGAAGCAGACCTTAGTAAGAGTAACCCATTCCATAGTCGGTCCAGTCATCATTCGAGGACGGATGATCCCAAATGGGAGATAATGTAACACCCTATAAATTATTTTTGACTTAAGACTCAAATCGTTCTTCGTAGTGAGTGAGATTTTACAAAGGAATTCAAAATTTCTTAAGTATTAAGGTCAGTTCACTATATTTAACACCTTGAGTTTCAAAAAGAATTAAATTGGAAATAGAAAAATCTGAAATTTTGCAAGTTAAGTTAAGTATGTGTTTTGGGTCAACTTCAAACGACAATAACTCCTAGAATAGGATGAGTTAGGTGTACTACAAGATACCATAGGAAAGGTCTCTAAATTATCTTTCCAAGGTTTCCAGTTTGGATGAGGGATATATGACCTTTTGAAGTTAGGTTGTCCAGTTCAAGAAAATTAGCCGAAATTAGGGAGGGGTATTTTAGTCCTTTCCTTACCCAATCAAGTCATATTTTCGGTTCATAATCCTTTTAGGTTAAATTTTATAATTCTGAAATATGCTTAGGGTTTTAGTTGAGAGTTCAAGAAGAGGCAAGAAGAGAAAAAAAGAGAAAATAGGAGAGGATCAAGCGTTCGTCGAGATTATTGCTTCTTGTTGCGGAATTTCACCATGTGTCTAATCCCTAAGAGGCATGTAATCTTCCATAGTGTTGGGTTAGATAACCCACACGCCAATCATGTTTATTTCTTTAGCGAAATTTCATTCTTAAAGCTTAAAGATTAGAGTTCTTGATCAGTTCTTGATCGGTGTTCTTGAGGTTCAGTCTAAATCTTGTTGTGTTAGGTATTTGATGATTTATTGAGATAAAATTGAGTAACGTTAGTGTTTTTTCCAGTATATTAGAGTATAATTAAGTTAAGTAATCGAATCCAAGTGATTGGGAAAGAAACCATTCGATTTTAGGCGATTTAGGGTGAGAAAACGAGAAAAAGTGCTCGACAGAATTTTTTGGGTTAGGGCCTAGTGCGGCGCGCCTGCCAGAGTGCCCCGAAGCCATCTCAATCCTCTAGGGTCTGGCGCCCCGCGCTACCCATAGCTCCAAGGTCACCCGCCCCATCCAATTTTCCTCCGGTTGCTCCGTTTGAGTTCGTTTAAAGTGCACTTTCACTCCTTTTCGATTCTAACTAATCTAAGCTACTTCTAAACATCTAAAATCAGTCCTAACATGATCATAACCTTGAATTCATAAATTCAAATTAAAGGTAGAGTTGAGAGTTATGTTTTGAGAATTCTTTCGAGCACACTAAGAATGTCCCTTTGAGCCCTTTTCAGGAGTCATTCACAACTTCTAGTAACTTGTTTCAAGACTCAAGTAAGTTAATATGAGGATGAAGAGAATTTATTCAGGAGTTTACCTTGTCATCATGATATGCTCCACGTCATGAACCAAAAGTCTTGAATTCATAATTCACATTCAAGAGAGAGTTAAGAGTAGAGCTCAAGAAAGTCTTTAAGTTCAATTGTGATTTCTTTGAGATCCATCATAGATTTCAGCTAAGTTTTGAGGAAGTAAATAAGAGAATGAGAGAGTCATGTAAATGATTCCATTTTGTTACTTAGACCTTCAAGTCGAGTTTTTCATGCCCATAACTTCCGCATGAATTCGATAAATTGATTATCATTGAGAGGAGTAGTATCTCCAAGTTCTAAGTCTTGTGTATTGAGTTCTTTATTCCTATCTTGAGCTAGGAAGTACCTTTTAGTTCTCAAGTTGAGTAGTTCATGCTCATAATTCCGCATGAACCCTCCAAGTTGAAAACCATGAAATCTTCCATAAAAATGTGATCATGAACCTTGAATTCATACTTTAATTCAAGGAAAGTTAAGAGTCAAATCTAAAGGTTAACAAGCGAGTCAAAGTAAGTTCCTAAAGTTTTCAAGAGTCTTATTTAAACATTTTTAACTTTGTTTCTAAGACTCAACTTTTAGGCTAAGTAAAGAGTAAGTTGAACTTCTTTTCTTCAGAGATATAAGGGGATTAAGTATTCCCAAAGAGACTTAAAATGTTTTAGCATTTAACTAGTAAGGAAAGTCTGATTTCCAAGGAGCATTAGGGAAAGTTTTCATAAAAGAATTATAGCTTTCTAAAATAAGCTAGCAGGGAAACTAAGACTTCCAAGATAGCCCTTGAGCTAAGTGTTTTTTAGCACTAATCTCAAAACACAGAATCAGTATGTTTTTAAAACATAAGAGCTAGTATATTTTTGGGAGTAGTATTGAGCACTGATATGGGGGAGAGTTCAGATTACTTAAATCCCCCAAAAACCATGTAGCCACCATGGGTAGTAAAGGTTCATACTTTTTAGATTAACCCTTTTCACAGTAGACTAGTTGATCCAGTAACACCCCGTACTCAAAACAGACCTAAAATCAGATTTTTGAGAAAAAAATTGCAGGTCCAATTGACGGGTACCATCGACAAACCGTAGTATGATCTACAAACCGTACCGCAGGTCGGTAGATTGTTACTACAGCTCTTCGAAAATTCAGCTTAGCAAAATCTACTAAGTCTCGATCCACGGATGGATAGACGATCCGTAGATCAGACTACGGTCCATCGATAGTGTCCGTGGATTGAGACTCTTACTACCTAGACTCTGACATGAACGACGGATGACCATCACGGACCGTCGTTTGATCTACGGTCTGTAGGTCTGACCGTAGGTGAAAGTTAGTAGTTTGTTAGGGGGAAAATGTTGTTAGGTCAACTTCAAATGGTCATAAATCTTAGCACAAAATGAATTAGGTGTCATATGACCTATCAAAAGATATATAATTGAATTATGTTTCCATAACCACCGAGTTTGCTAAAATCCAACCTCCGAGTAAAATGTTATGCCCGTTTTAGTAAAGGCATGTCGAGCAAATCCAAATGACGGACCATCAACTAAATGACGGCCCGTCAGTCTATGTCGTTTTTTAGTCCGACAAAAATTAACTCAGGGGTCTTTTAGTCTTTTTATACTTCGTTTAACCCTTAAGATACGTCATTTTGACCCTAAATTATCATATTTTAGTTAGTTTAAGCCTAGAAACATAAAAAGAACTTACCTAAGTCAAAATCATAAATCAAAACTTAGAAACTTAGAACAAGAAAGGAGAAAAAGGTCAAGAACCCTAGTTAAAGAACAAAGCAATGTTCTAGCAGTTCTAGCCCCGAAATCTAAATATTTCTCCTTGGATTTAACCACCATGTATGTGGAATTTCACTAGTGGGTTACTTTCACCCATTAGATCCCTAGTTTTCAGTCAGTTCTTGATTCTCTTATCATGGTTAAACCTAGGGTTTCTAGAATTACAACAGATCATCACAAACTAGTTAGATACATGTTCCAAATAAGATTGTAAAGTTATTATTTATTTTATCGCATGAATTTCAGAACCCTAAATATATATTTCTTTAGTTCTTGAATTATACGTGCTAGGTTAGATATTTCAGGCACTTCAGATTTACATGCCTCAGTCATTAATGCATAATTATTAGAATAATTGTTACATTCTCAGTTTGCATGTTTAATTTTGAGCTATCCAGTAGTTACAGAAACTCAATCATAATGTGTTAATCACTTAATTCATTGGGAGTAACATAATACCGAGTTGGACTAGGGTTGAGCGTACCATAATATTCCTAGCATTACTAGCCAAGTAGGTTGTAAGTCCCCTCTATGGGCATCAGTTTAGTGATCACGCCAGCATGACTTTATACTTGTGGGAGGGTATATTGGGTCCTCTCGATGTTGCGTATACATCGGACTCCACATTTAGATCATGTGGTTTTATTATCGGTTATTAGCAGCTCCTACAGTTCAGTCAGACTCTATTGCATTGACTATATTTACATTTCAGTTTGTATTCAACCTCAGCATGTTATAAATTTGGTCATTAGATCTAGTTAGCTCAGAATTCAGTATATCATGTTCAGAATATTACACTTGTTTTTGTGCTTGTTCAGTTATGTATTATTTCAGCTTTACTCTATCCTACATGCTCAGTATCTTTCAAGTAATGACGCATACATGCGCTACATCTTCTCGTAAAGTAGGTTCAGGTTCTCACCATCCAGATCACGCTTAGATCGATTCCCGATCTCCAGTTCAGCAGAATCAGTGGTGAGTCCTCATTCTCCGAGGACAAGAGTCATGAGTTCATTTCAACCTTTTAGTCATTTAGTTTCCATTTTTTCTAGACTTAGCTGGGGCTTGTCCCAGCATTTCTAGTAAGTGAGAGTCTTATTTCACATATAGTTAGTTTCATCTTAACATTGAGTTAATATTTTCTTTGTATTAAACTCATTTGTTTTAAAATATTTCAGCTGTAGTATATGGGTATTCCCCATCTTTTCATTTAAAGTATGATTTAGCTTCCGCATCAGTTTATATTCTTTAGTATGCTCATGATCATGCCAGTAGTGTTAGCTTGGGATCACTTGGGGTCCTAGGTCCTATGTCCGCGTGTCGGGGGTAGCTCAGGTCGTGACAGATCTGTTAGGCAGTTCAAGTCTTATACCTTTGGCCGAGTATAAGATGCGCTGGCAACGTGAGGTAGATCCTTTTATCATCACTGTAGCTCTTAAGTGATGGTTGTCAGTTAGAGAAACTCACACAGAAGTTATTGTATTTTTATATACATAAGTTAATTGTATTTTCATATACATTTCAGAGTTATGTTATATCCTTCTTATACACACAGAGTTGACATCATCTTTTAAAACACCTTTTCTTTATATTGCACTTGTTTTAAACTGCTTTATATTGAAATGAGTTCACTTAAGTATCTTGAGTTGAGTATCCATAGTCGAGAATCATATCTTTGAGTTCAGTATTTAATCTCTGAGTTGAGTATCTTATTCTTGAGTATTCTTAAGTTTTCCTTCAGTTTCAAGTTTGAGAAGTGGTAAGTATGTTCTCATATCTTTATTCAAGTATGAAACTTATGTTATGCTTTAGAATTCCCCTTACATGCTTGTACATTTCACGTAGTGAGACAGTCTGCATCTTCTCATGATGCAGACACAGGAATTCATGATCATCAATAGGAGCTTCGTTGATACATCCGAGAGTTCGAGTTAGCTATGGTGAGCCTCCTTGCTTCCTTAGGATTTCCTTTACTTTTCAATATAGTCAGGATGTCTTAGGTCTTGTCCCGACTTCCATCTTTATCAGTTAGAGGCTTCATATATAGTCAATTTAGTAAACAAGTTTGTATTATTCATTTATTTTATTAAATGTTTTAAAGACTTAAGTTTCCTATTTATGGCGAGTTGAATATACTAATTTTATTATTCAAAGTTGTTCATTTGAGTTAAAGCCTTGTAAAGTTGAGTTATTGAATTTTATTTTAATTTTTAAGCTTTGTATGCTTAAGTTAGTCTTCCGCTTGTAGTCAACCAGGATGAGGTTTCGCTTGGGGACCAGCAATGGTTCTTGAGTGTCGGCCACGTCCAGGGTGTAGGTTCGGGTCGTGACAAGTTTGTGGTGTATTTCTTATGGCAACATCTCTTTATAGAAAAGTTATCCTTTCTTGAAGTGGATATAGAATTAAGAAGTACTAGGAGCACCTGTGATTTGTATTTATTTTCACATGGTTACTAATAGACATGTTTCTCTTTTCAATTAATAGTGCATGATACTTTCTGAAAATGACAATAAATATAATAACTTATTCTTTTTATAATTAAATATCATAAAGAACATTGATATTTATATATTGTGAATATTTTTCACTCAAATGAGAGGAAAGATAATTATCTTTGTGCTAGTAGATTTGCAATTCAAGATTATTGCATCTTTTATTTATTTGAGTTGGAAATTTTGAAGACAATTTTGGCAAGTGATCAGTGAGGGAAATATTGAAGCTCTTTTAATCAAGTGTTATTATTTATAATCTTATAAAATTTTAATCAATTGTGTATTTAATTAGTTTTTGAGAATTTTTCTCATCACTACTCAACTATTTGATTTGCTTAAAATTAAGAAAATTAATTTCTTCTTCTAAAATAACTATTTCCTTCCTTTAACATTTTTTTAATTTATGTGATAACATCTTTTCCCTATATCAACTCCGAAATTTTTTAAAAATAATTTTTCAACTTTTCTTTTTTCCATTTTTTTAATAATAACTTATAAATAAATTGAAAACTGTAGGTTGTTAGTTACAAATTCAAAAACAATTAAATTCTTTAAGGTAGATATTGTGCAGGTTAAAGAAAAATGTAGAAAGATATTTTTTTCTTCTAAAAGAAATATATTTATGGATAAGATAATATATATCTTTGACCGTGAGGATTCAAAAAATTTAGAAGTACATATATGAAATATTAATTATTTAAATCATTGATTGGACTGTGGATATATACAAATTTATGGTAAGTTGGTATAGCTTCTTACCGTCATGTTGTTTATTCAGGAAAAAAAAGGTAAAATAAATAACAAATAAAAATGTAAAGAAAATTAAGAAGCTACTAAAAGGAAGTGGTAAAACTTGGTAAGAAAATCTAATATAGACTTTGGTGCAACAAGATAGACTTAAATATTTGTATAAATAATAGAACTTGGTGTCTTCATTTTTGTTCTTATCTATTTAATTTTGTGTTTTCTTTCAACAAAAAAATATCCAAAACAATTCAGTGTTATCAATTATTTTTTGTGGAAGAAATAATGAAGGAACAAAACAATCAACTTTTTGAAATAATCAGATGTATGCTGGTATATGTTGATGTCAGTTGCCTTCTCATTACTGCTACTTTTCTCGAAAAATCCAAATTTGAAGGTACTTAACTTTAGTTTTTCATTTTACCAAATATTAAGAGTTTTTAAAATCTAAGATTCTGATAAAACTTATATCATCTTAAAATAAAGTATATTTTCTATTCTTTTCATGTTATCATATTTTTATTTGAGATTTATGTCGATCGAGATTTATATAAGTCAAAACTAGTCATCAATTCATCTAATTAGTTTTTTTTAATTTCTTCTTTTTCTCATCAACTGATTTCGGAAACTTTTCTATATGTATTATCAATAATTTTAGATTTTTATATGTTTTACAATAATATAATTGCTTGGTTTAACTCAGTTGTGACAGTGAAGAGCGCAAAAGATGCTTTAGGTGTTCTTCGGAGCAGTGGCCTCTCATTTGATATTGTTGTTACAAAAGTCCACATGTCCGAAATGAATAGTTTTTAACTTCAACAAGAAATAGCCAAAGAATTTAACATTCCTGTTGATTTTGAGTTCATAATTCTTTTTATTCTCAGTTTTAGCATATGGGTATTCCCCATCTTTTCATTATTAATTATGATTTAGCTTCCGCGTCATTTTATATTCTTTAGTATGCTCATGATCATGCCAGCAGGGTTAGGTTGAGATCACTTGTGGTACTAGGTCCCGTGTCCGCGTCTCAGGGGTAGCTCGAGGCATGACAAACTTGGTATCAGAACACTAGGTTTAAGTTTCCTAGGATGTCTGAAAAGCCGCACTAAATAGAGTCCTTTTTATGGGTGTGAAGTGCACCACATCTAATGAGAGGGAGGCTATGAAGTGTTTTAGGAAAACTTCACTTTGTTGTTCCTCTTATCGTGCGAAAGGAATGATCTAACTCCATTCTAACTTGACGTTCTACGTTTTAGATCATGCCTACTCGTAGAGCTAACGCTAGGAATGCAAATGCCAGGAATGCAAATGCAGCTCCTCCAGTCCCAGATCAGGAAGTCTCCAATGGTGAATTCATGAATGTCATTCAGATGTTGGCTCAAAGTGTCGCCAACCAAAACAATTAGCAGGTTCAAGCTCATGAGAATGGAAATGGTGGATCAACAGCAACTAGGGTCCGTGGCTTTGTTAGGATGAATCCGCCTTAGTTCTTAGGATCACAGACAAGTGACGTTCCTCAAAATTTAAGATGAGATAAAAAGATATTTGAGATGATGCAAGTCACTGGGGATGATCAGGTTGAGTTAGTATGAAGGTTGACTTGGCATCATACCAACTGAAAGATGTTGCTCATATCTGGTACACTCGGTGGAAGGATAATAGGGGTACTAATGCAACTCCTATTACTTGAGATTGCTTTAGTGACACCTTTCTGTAAAGGTTTTTCCCGATAGAAATGAGAGAAGCCAAAGCCCATGAATTCATGAACTTAAGGCAAGGTAACATGACAGTCCAAGAGTATGGGCTCAAATTTAACCAACTCTCCAGGTTTGCTCCTCACATGGTTGTTGACTCCAGGGCTCAGATGAATAAGTTCTTGTATGGAGTGTCAGATTTGGTGAAAACAGAGTGCAGAAATGCTATGTCACTAGGGATATGAACATCTCTAGGCTTATGACTCATGCTAAGCAGGTTGAGGGTGATAAGCTTAGGGATAGTCCAAGGAGAATAAGAATGTTAGGACTGGGAACTATGACTATTCTAAGCAAAAATCGGGTGGTGGAAATCGCTCGCAGAATTAGAATAACTTTTCAGCCCCAACTCCTTCATCATCTAGTGTTCATCCTACAAGAACAAGTATGATCAGAAGGTTAAAGAACCAGGTTTTAAGTCTCTGGGAAGCGTTTCATGCACCAAGACTTACCCCACTTTCCCTAAGTGTAGTAAGAACCATCCAGGCGAGTGCCTTGCAGAAAAGGAAGGGTGTTTTGGGTGCGGTCAGTCTTGTCACAGGTTAAGGGATTGTCCTTCTAGACAAGGTCAAGGAGGTGGTAATGGTAGAGCTCAGTCTACAACTTCAGCAGCACCAGCAAGTCGCCTGCTCAGCAAGGTAACTCATCTGGTACAGGTGGCGGTCAGCGCCAGAACAGGTTGTATGCTCTTCAGGCTCGCCAGGATCAGGAAGGTTCTCCTAATGTAGTCATTGGTGAGTTACGAGTCTTTGACCTTGATGTTTATGCACTGTTAGATCCAGGGTCTACTCTTTCTTTTGTAACTCTTTACATAGCAGTCCAATTCAGTGTCAGTGGAGAAACTCTCTTAGAACCTTTCTCATTCTCTACTCCAGTTGGTGACCCAGTTATAGCTAGACAGGTATACAGAAATTGCCCTGTCACAGTTCTCAGAATGTCACCTCAGCAGATCTTGTAGAGATAGAAATGGTGGACTTCGATATCATTCTAGGCACGGATAGGTTACATTTCATTTATGCTTCAGTCGATTGTAGAACTAGGATTGTTCTTTTTTCAGTTTCAAAATGAACCAATCTTAGAATGGAAGGGTAGTATCTTAGCGTCTATGGGTCGATTCATTTCTTATCTTAAGGCCAGAAAGTTGATCTCTAAGGGTTATCGTTATCATCTAGTTTGGGTTAAGGATTCTAGCTCTGAAACCCCAACTCTTGAGTCACTTCAAATAGTCAGTGGGTTTCCATAAGATCATTCCCGGAGTTCCTCCCGAAAGGGATATCGACTTTGGAATTGATCTCCTTCCAGATACCCAGCCTATTTCTATTCCTTCTTACAGAATGGCTCCAGCAGAGCTTAAGGAATTGAAAGAGCAGTTGAAAGACCTTCTAGATAAGGGCTTCATCAGACCTAGTATTTTACCATGGGGTGCACCAGTTTTGTTCGTAAAGAAGAAAGATGGTTCTCTCAGAATGTGCATTGACTTTAGACAGTTGAACAAGGTCAAAATCAAGAATAAGTATCCCATCCCCAGGATTGATGACTTGTTTGATCAACTTCAGGGTGCTAGTCACTTCTCAAAGATAGACCTCAGATCGGGTTATCATCAGCTCAGAGTCAGAGATAGTGACATTCTAAAAACAGCCTTTAGAACTCGGTATGGTCATTATGAATTTGTAGTTATGTCGTTTGGACTAACCAATGCTCCTACAGCTTTCATGGATTTGATGAACAGAGTGTTCAAACAGTACTTGGACTTGTTCGTTATCGTCTTTATTGATGATATCCTCATTTACTCTAGGAATGAGAAAGAACATGCAAGTCATTTGAGCGTTGTTCTGCAGACTCTCAAAGATCGACAGTTTTTCGCTAAGTTTAGCAAATGTGAGTTCTTGTTGCAATCCATTGGTTTTTTTGGTCAGATTGTATCTACCAAGGGGATCCGAGTGGATTCGCAAAAGATAGAAGTAGTGAAACAATGGCCCAGACCTACCTCTGTTATAGATATCAGGATTTTCTTAGGTCTAGATGGTTATTATAGAAGGTTCGTGAAAGGATTTTCATCCATAGACTCACCATTGACTAGGTTGACTTAGAAGATGGTCAAGTTTCAATGGTCAGAGATGATTATGAGAAAACCTTTGCAGAATTGAAATCTAGATTGACTACAACTCCTGTCTTGACTCTACCAGAGGGTTCAGATGGTTATGTGATCTATTATGATGCATCCAAAGTTGTCCTAGGTTGCATGTTGATGCAGCGAGATAAGGTTATAGCTTATGCTTCTAGACAGCTTAGGGTGCATGAGAAAAACTATCCAACTCATGACCTCGAGCTTGCAGCAATGGTGTTTGCACTCAAGATCTGGAGACACTACTTTTATGGTGTTCATGTAGATGTGTTCACTGACCATAAGAGACTTCAGTATGTGTTCACCCAAAAAGAGTTGAATCTTCGCCAAAGGAGATGGCTTGAGTTCCTTAAGGGTTATGATATGAGTGTGCATTACCATCCTGGTAAGGCGAATGTAGTAGCAGATGCTCTTAGTAGATTATCTATGGGTAGTGTAGCCCATTTTGAGGAAGAAAGAAATGAGATAGTGAAGGATGTTCACAGGCTTGCTCGCTTGGGAGTTCGCCTTATGAACATGTCAGACAGTGGTGTAACAGTTCAAAATGGGGCAGAATCTTCTTTGGTAGTGGAGGTTAAGGAAAAGCAATACAGTGATCCAATCTTCCTTGAACTTAAGGGTGCAGTCCATAATCAGAGAGTGGAGGTTTTCTCCCAAGGGGGAGATGGTGTACTTCGCTACAGTGTAGATTGTGTGTTCCTGATTTGGGAGAGTTGAGACAACATATTCTTGCAGAAGCCCATAAATCCAGATATTTTATTTCATCCAGGTGACAATAAGATGTACCGCGATCTACGGGAAGTCTATTGGTGGAATGGCATGAAGAGGGATATAGCAGATTTTGTGAGTAAGTGTCCCAATTGCTAGCAAGTCAAGGTAGAACATCAGAAACCAGGGGGTATGACTCATGAGATCGACATTCCTACTTGTAAGTGGGAAGTGATCAACATGGATTTCATCACAGGGTTACCACGTACTCATAGACAGCATGACTCCATTTGGGTTAAAGTTGACAGGATGACTAAGTCTTCTCAATTTTTGGTTATCAAGACTACATATTCGGCAGAAGACTATGCCAAGCTTTACATTAATGAAATTGTGAGGTTGCATGGGGTTCCTTTGTCTATCATCTCAGATAGAGGACCTCTGTTTACCTCTCATTCCTAGAATTCATTTCACAGGGGTCTTGGTACTCAGGTTAACCTTAGCACAACATTTCATCCACAGACGGATGGACAGGCAGAGCGTACCATTCAGACCATAGAGGATATGTTAAGAGCTTCTGTGATAGATTTCAAAGGTAGTTGGGATGATCACCTTCCTCTTATTTAGTTTGCCTACAATAATAGCTACCATTCCAGCATTCAGATGGCCCCTTATGAGGCACTGTATGGGCGCAAATGTAGATCTCATGTTGGTTATGTTATGGAGAAAGTGTAACTCATTAGAGGTAGACTTAATACATCCCAGAGTCATCAGAAATATTATGAAGATGTAAGTAGAAGGGAACTAGAGTTCCAAATTGATGATTGGGTTTTCCTGAAAGTGTCACCTATGAAAGGGGTGATGAGGTTTGGCAAGAAAGGGAAGCTCAATCCTATATATGTAGGACCTTACAAGATCTTTACAAGGGTTGGCAAGGTGGCATATGAGTTAGAGTTGCCAGCAGAACTAGCAGCAGTGCATCCAGTCTTCCACATCTCACTCTTGAAAAACTGTGTGGGTGACCTATCCTCTGTAGTGTCATTAGAGAGAGTGGCTATGAAAGATAGTCTTTCTTATGAGGATGTACCAGTTGAGATTCTTGACCGTCAGGTTAGAAGGTTGAGAAACAAAGAAGTAGTTTCAGTCAAGGTTTTGTGGAGGAGTCAATCCGTAGAGGGATCTACTTGGAAGCAGAAGCAGCCATGAAAGCCTAGTATCCTCACCTCTTTCCTTCCGATTCCACTCCAGCTTGAGGTAATAGTTCCTCTTCAGTTTTTGAGTCATTCATGTGTGAATTTAGTCTTAGAATCATGTTCCCTCATTTTGTACTTGCATTTTCAGCATATTTGCATGTTCTTGGAACTCAATTCAATACGAAATTTAGTCCTCAGTGTTTACTAGTAGGGATTGCAGCTCTCTCCCTCTATTTAAGCTAGTTTAGTCTTCATTCAAGGACGAATGTTCTCAAGGGGGAGATAATGTAATACTCCGTACTCAAAACAGACAAAAAATTAGATTTTCAGAAAACAATTATAGGTCCAATCGACGGGTACCATCTATGGACCGTATTCTGATCAACGGCCCGTACTGCAGGTCCGTAGATTGTCACTACAGCCCTCCCAAAATTCAGCTCAGCAAAATCTACCAGGTCTCGACCCACGGATGGACCGACGGTCCGTAGATAAGACTACGAACTATCGATGGTGTTCGTGGATTGAGACTCTTACTACCCAGCCTCTGAAACGAACGACGGATGAACAGCACGGACCGTCGTTTGATCTACTGTCCGTAGGTCTGACCGTAGATGAAAGTTAGCAGTCATTTAGGGGGGAAATATTGTTTGGTAAAATTCAAATGGTCATAACTCTTAGTACAAAATGAATTAGGGGTCATGTGACCTATCAAATGATAGATAATTGAAATATCTTTCCATATCCACCGAGTTTGCTAAAATCCAACCTCCAAGTAAAAAGTTATGTCCGTTTTAATAAAGGCCTGTCGAGCGGACCCAAACAACAGACCGTCGACTGAACGATGGACCGTCAGTCCAGGTCGTTCTTTGGTCCGACAACAATTAACTCAGGGGTCTTTTGGTCTTTTCCTACTTCGTGTAACACCTAAGATACGTCGTTTTGACCCAAAATTATCATATTTTAGTCTGTTTAAGCCTAGAAACATAACAAGAACTTACCTAAGTCCAAACATAAATCAAAACTTAGAAAATTAGAACAAGAAAGGAGAAAAAGGTCAAGAACCCTAGTTCAAGAACGCAGCAAGATTCCAACAGTTCCAGCCCCAAAATCTAAATATTTCTCCATGGATTTCACCACTAGGTATGTGGGATTTCACTAGTGGGTTCCTTTCACCCATTAGATCCCTAATTTTCAGTCAGTTGTTGATTCTCTTATCATGGTTAAACCTAGGATTTCTAGAATTACAGCAGATCATAACAAACTAGTTAGATACATGTTCCAAATCAGATTGTAAAGTTATTATTCAGTTTATTGCATGAATTTCAGAACCCTAGCTATGTATTTCCTTATCAGAATAATTGTTGCATTCTCAGTTTGCATGTTTAGTTTTGAGTTATCTAGCATTTATAAAAACTCAATCATAATGTGTTAATCACTTAATTCATCAGGAGTAACATAATATCGAGTTGTACTAGAGTTCAGCCTACCCAAATAGTCCCAGAACTACTAGCCAAGTAGGTTGTAAGTCCCCTCTGTGGGCATTAGTTTAGTGATCACGCCATCATGCCTTTATACCTCTGGCAGGGTATATTGGGTCCTCTCAATGGGGCGTACACATCGGACTCCACATTTAGCTCATGTGGTTTAATTATCATTTATTAGCAGCTCATACAGTTCAGTCAGACTCTATTGCATTGACCATATTTACATTTCAGTTAGTATCCAGCCTCATCATGTTATAAATTTGATCATTGCATCTAGTTAGGTCAGAATTTAGTATATCATGTTCAGAATATTACACTTGTTTTTGTGTTTGTTCTGTTATGTATTATTTTAGCTTTACTCTATCCAACATGCTCAGTACCTTTCAAGTACTGACGCATACGTGCGCTACATCTTCTCGTGATGTAGGTTCAGATTCTCAGCATCCAGATCACGCTTAGATTGATACCCGATCTCCAGTTCAGCAGAATCAGTGGTGAGTCCTCATTCTCCGAGGACAAGAGTCATGAGTTCATTTCAGTCTTTTAGTCATTTAGTTTCCGTTTTTGCTAGACTTAGTTGGGGCTTGTCCCATCATTTCTAGTTAGTTAGAGGCTTATTTCACACATAGATAGTTTCAACTTAACATTGAGTTAATATTTTCTTTGTATTAAACTCATGTGTAAATATTTCAGCAATAGTATATGGGTATTCCCCATCTTTTAATTTAAAGTATGTTTTAGCTTCCGCATCCGTTTATATTCTTTAATATGCTCATGATCATGCCAGTAGTGTTAGCTTGGGATCACTTGGGATCCTAGGTCCCGTGTCCGCGTCTCGGGGGTAGCTCGGGTCGTGACAGACCCATTAGGCAGTTCAAGTCTTATACCTTTGGCCGAGTATAAGATGCGCTCGCAGCGTGAGGTAGATCGTTGTATCATCATTGTAGCTCTTAAGTGATGGTTGTCGATTATAGAAACTCCCACAGAAGTTATTGTACTTTTATATACATAAGTTAATTGTATTTTCATATACATTTCAGAGTTATGTTGTATCCTTATTATACACACAGAGTTGACATCATCTATTTAAACAGTTTTTCTTTATATTGCACTTGTTTTACATTGCTTTATATAGAAATGAGTTTAGAGAAGTATCTTGAGTTGAGTATCCATATTCGAGAATCATATCTTTGAGTTCAGTATTTAATATCTGAGTTGAGTATCTTATTCTTGAGTATTCCTTGAGTTTCAAGTTTGAGAAGTGGTAAGTATGTTCCCATCTCTTTATTCAAGTATCAAGCTTATGTTATGCTTTAGGATTTCCCTTACATGCTCATACATTCCACGTTGCGAGCCAATTGGCCTGCATCTTCTCATGATGCAGACACAGGTATTCAGGATCGTCAATAGGAGATTCGTAGATACATCTGAGAGTTCGAGTTAGCTATGGTGAGGCTCCTTGCTTCCGGAGGATTTCCTTTTCTTTTTTCAGTTTAGTCAGGATGTCTTGGGTCTTGTCCCGACTTCCATCTTTATCACTTAGAGGCTTCATAGATAGTCAATTCAGTTAAGAAATTTGTATTATTCTTTTATTTTATTAAATGTTTTAAAGACTTAAGTTTCCTATATATGGCGAGTTGAATATACTAATTTGATTATTCAAAGTTGTTCGTTTGAGTTAAAGCCTTGTAAAGTTGAGTTATTGAATTTTATTTCAGTTTTTAAGCTTTGTATGCTTAAGTTAGTCTTCCGTTTGTAGTCAGCCAGGATGAGGATTCGCTTGGAAACCAGCAATGATTCTTGAGTGTCGTCACGTCCAGGCTGGGTTCGGGCCGTGACAAGTTTGTGGTGTATTTCTTATGGTGACATCTCTTTATAGAAAAGTTATCCTTGCTTGAAGTGGATATAGAACTAAGAAGTACTAGGAGCACTTGTGATATGTATTTATTTTCACATGGTTACTAATAGACATGTTTCTCGTTCAATTAATAGTGTATGATACTTTTTGAATTGGTGCATCAATGACAATAAATATAATAACTTATTCTTTTTATATTTAAATACCATAAAAGAACATTGATATTTATATATTGTGAATATTTTTCACTCAAATGAGAGGAAAGATAATTATGTTTGTGCTAGTAGATTTGCAATTCAAGATTCTTGCATCTTTTGTTTATTTGAGTTGGCAATTTTGAAGACAATTTGACAAGTGATCAAAGTGATCAGTGAGGGAAATATGTCGAAATTGTTGTGATGTAGTATAATATTGGAGCTCTTTTAATCAAGTGTTATTATTTATAATATTATAAAATTTTAATTAATTGTGCAGTTAATTAGTTTTTGAGATTTTTCTCATCACTACTCAACTATTTGATTTGTTTAAATTTAAGACAATTAATTTCTTCTTCTAAAATAACTATTTCCTTCCTTTAACAATTTTTTAATTTATGCGATAACATCTTCTCCCTATATCAACTCTGAACTGTTTTAAAAATAATTTCTCAACTTTTCTTTTTTTCATTTCAAAATAATAACTTATAGATAAATCAAAAACGATAGGCTGTTAGTTTCAAAATCAAAAACAATTAAATTCTTTAAGGTAGATATTGTGCAGATTAAAGAAAAAAGTAGAAAGATATTTTTTTCTTCTAAAAGAAATATATTTGTAGATAAGAATATATATATCTTTGACCGTGAGGATTCAAGAAATTTAGAAGTACATATATGGAATATTAAATATTTAAATTATTGATTGGATTATGGATATATAAAAAATTTTGGTATGTTGGTGTAGCTTCTTACCGTCATGTTGTTTATTCAGGGAAAAAAAGATAAAATAAATAATAAATAAAAGTGTAAAGAAAATTAATATGCTACTAAAAGGAAGTGGTAAAACTTGGTAAGAAAATCTAATATAGACTTTGGTGCAACAAGATAGACTTAAATATTTGTATAAATAATTGAACTTGGTGTCTTCATTTTTGTTCTTATCTATTTAATTTTGTGTTTTCTTTCAACAAAAAACATCTAAAACAATTCAGTGTTATCAATTATTTTTTGTGAAAAAAATAATGGAGAAACAAAACAATCAACTTTTTGAAATAATCAGATGTTTGTTGGTAGATGTTGATGTCAGTTGGCTTCTCATTACTGCTACTTTTCTCAAGAAATCCAAATTTAAAGGTACTTAACTTTATTTTTTTATTTTACCGAATATTAAGAGCGTTTAAAATCTAAGATTCTAATAAAACTTATATCATCTTAAAATAAAGTATATTTTCTATTCTTTTCATGTTATCATATTTTTATTTGAGATTTATGTCGATCGAGATTATATTAGTCAAAACTACTCATCAATTCATCTAATTAGTTTTTTTTAATTTCTTCTTTTTCTCATCAACTGATTTCGGAAATTTTTCTATATGTGTTATCAATAATTTTAGCTTTTTATATGTTTTACAATAATATAATTGTTTGGTTTAACTCAGTTGTGACAGTGAAGAGCGCAAAAGATGTTGTAGGTGTTCTTCAGTGCAGCGGCCTCTCATTTGATATTGTGGTTTCAGAAGTCCACATGCCCGAAATGAATGGCTTTCAACTTCAACAAGAAATATCCAAAGAATTTAACATTTCTGTTGCTTGTGAGTTCATAATTCTTTTTATTCTTCTTGCAATTGAAATTAATAGATGTCTATAAGAGAAAAAATAGTTTTTTATTGAGAACTCTCTATCAATAACATATTTATATAAAAAAATAACTCACCCTAAGAGCATCATTGATGATTGATGGAAACAAATTAACCCCACCCCAAATATAAATGCTTGCTTTTGCTATTTTCTTATAACATCATCCCTTTTATTTAGTTTTTGCTCAATGTGTATGACTTAAATTTGTATTATTGAATGTGATCAGTTTATTCAGCTGATGAAAAAGAATGTTCAATTATGAAAGGGCTTGAGAGTGGAGTTATTTTATTTATGGGAAAGCCCATATCATAAAACGATATTAATTTTTTATGGAAATATGCTACCGTGGGAAAGAAAATTTACAAAAACAAACAAGTTATTAATCAACAGAATCAAGACAATACCAATGAAAGAATCCCCCATGAAGTAATTCATATTGAATCTTCATCGTCGGACAATGAGAGGGACAAGTCTGGGTGAAAATGTGAAGAGACCGAAAGCGAACAGAGTTCGTCTCCGCCGTCAAAGAAGAGTAGAGTTGTTTGGAAAGATCCCCTCCATGACAAATTTGTGAAAGTCATTTCAAAACTTGGCATGAAGAGTACGTCTTCTCAAACATTATATGTGAAAAATATGAGATCATCTAAAAGTTATCTATATGTAAACTACCTTACATTTGGTTGATGATTTTTTTTTCTGCAGAAGCTCATCCTAGGAAAATTCTTGACCTCATGTATACTCCTGAATTGACAAGAATACATGTGGCAAGTCACTTGCAGGTATACTACAATTAACTCATCAATAAATATTACTAATTGAGTATAGAGTTAACGATATTCTATATTCTATAATAAAGTAAATGAGCATAGAAAGGATTTTTTTTATAATTATAAAAACTCTAATGTTTATTACACAAAAGTAAGAAAATAAACTTATGTCATAACTTTATAAATATATTTCAAAGTAGGTAACACAGAAACGAATTAATTAACATAGAGGTCTATTTATGATAATTTTTTAAAAAATTATCTATTATACAATAATGAATATGAAATTATAATCTAGAAAAATATTTCAGTTATGCCAATAAAAATTATTTATATATATAGACAATAGACAATATGAAACTGTCAAACATACATATATGCATGCACATTAGGGTCGTGAGTGTGTCATTAACTAACCCTCCGCCGAAGAAACCCTTAAGACTTAAACTTCGCAAATTAAAAACAATCCATAAACTCAACAATATTATGTCCAACAATATTTTATAAATAAACTTCATAAATAAGTTAAAATCTTATTTAACAACTCCTCAAGAAGTGAAAGTCATTGTAAAGAACTGCTAATTAAGTCAATTCCACTAAATTGTCTAACAACTAAAATTTAAGAAAGAATATACCCGTGTATGAAACATGGACTTGAACTGTAAGATGATCCTTGGTAGCCTGAGCACCACCCTGTGATAAAAAAAATGTATGTTAGGCTAGATATGTGGTTTTGGAGGAACCCTATCAATAAGATTCACTCAACAAAAAGGAGTAGATGTTGGTATTACTATGTACTCGTAGGCATCATAGACTGACTCAAATTTCAAAAAAAAGTAACACATAAACAAAATAACAAGTAGATTAGACTCGAACACATAAATAATCACAACTATTAAATATTATCATCACAGGGTTATCAATAATAAATCATTCAACAATACCTTGCTCAATGAACCATTAACCTACACAACAATAAACAAAGTATACATATAAGTTAAGGGATTTATTTATGACAACAACCATGATTTGCGGGGAATAGCTTCATCCATATATCATATTGTCATGGTACTCAACCTTCGATACATACATACATATCATCACTAGCAAGCATGTATAAAGAACAATCAATAAGCATTTTACTCAGAAGTATATATGCATAAATCTCAGTATGTTCTAACAAATTTAACGATGTTAGAAAGGTGTAATGAGCTTACCTTGATGATAGAAAAAACCATAGATATGGGATTTTGGAGTAACCCCTGTCAATAAGATTTTGGAAGAACCCTATCAATAACGTGAGTTCTATTAATATAACTTTCATTTTGAAAGTTTTTATCGATCACTAATCCCTCCCATTAAGATAATCTAGGATCAAAACAATCAAACCTCAATTAAAGAATCACAAATGACTCTAAAACCCTATAACATCCTTTTTTTTGCTAAAAACTATTATAATCGGAAATTTTCACCTAATATCATCCCGACAAATTTCATCTAATTATATAAATTTTGAGGACTATCATAACGACAGAACATGTCATTAGAAACATAGATAACACATATTTAATGGATGCGATATTATATTAAAATAACAATCATAAATGGTTATCATTAGATTTTGTATATGAAAAATATTACATAAATGAATGATTGAAATATTGAGGACAAAATAGAGACGATATGAAATAAGGGTGTGCTGGTGGTTAGAGAATGTCTATTATATGCAATGTTTAGGGGATGCTTGATATTTAAATCAAAGTTTGAAGTGTGTATTATTTTTAGTCCATTGAGATATTGTAACTTCTCTTAAATGGAACTCAAGTATCCATATATATGAGACATTAAGTATTTTCTCGAATAAAAGGTATAAAATTTGAAAGTTGTAGTTGTATTAATTTATGCTCATGTTAGAAATTTTATCATAGAATAAATTTTTAAAGTTAGATAAACATTGTATAGAAATTTACATATTATTTTTTTATTGTTAGAACAAAGTAATCATTCTCGTGCTTACAAACTTTGTAGAAATATTGCATGGACTTGGAAAAGAACAGAAGAGTTCAACAACTTATGCCAGAAAATTTGAATGTTGTTGATAATGTTATAGAGATTGATCATCAAGACTTCCATTCTAGTCAAAGGGAGAAAGAATTGGCAAGAATATTGTGTCGTCATGTAAATGAAAAGGTTCACCATATTGGATTGGGAGAGGCTTTAGTAGAGCTATCCACTTTACAACAGAGTTATGAAAGTACTGGAAATGGAGGAACTAGTACTACAGTAGATGACTTTGCTATGTTAGACAATGTTTATTCAACCGAACTTACTTCATTTATTTCTGGAAGCCAGCTGAATGTTCAATCTTCTAATATGGTATATTTTTTTACATTTCTTAGATTTTGTTCGTATTTATTATCTGTATTCTTTAAGTTCAACAAGTTTTCAATCTTTTTTGGTAATAAAATGTGAAATATTACCATAACACCAACAAGGAATGCAAACTTAGAGCATCAAGTCTTCCAGCTTTCTTCTAGGAAGAGTGCAAGAAGAACCTAGAACTCGGAAAAAGAACAAAACCAACAGTCTATTCTAGTTACAAATTCTATCTATCAAGCAAGGACATTTGCTTCATTTTCTTGCACAACTAAACATACTCACTCTTTCTTTCAGTTCTCTTTGATTTTGTATCACTATACGTCCACTATTTACAATTGTTTGCCGGTATACTTTCAAATTTCTAGCTTGCCAAGTATAATATACTAATGTTCTACAAATTGCAGCCACAACTTCTTTTTTGAATTGCGTGCAGTGTCTTCCTTTAACTCCATTGTAGACTTTGTTTCAAAACCTTTTGTGGAATGTCAATTCTTATCCATATTGCCAACGCAGTCCTTGCTTCATTAATCCATTTGCATTAAGCAAACATATGTTGATCAGTTTTATCCACTTCCTCATCACATAAGCCACACATTGTGTTCTCTACTTAAATATGCATCCTTTGTAGCCTTTCCTTAGTCAACAAGTTGTTTTGATATGCCAACCAACTAATCATTCGTTGTCTTGGCAACATCATGCAATTCCAAATCAGGTCTGCTTCTCTCATTACATTCATGTTTCCTAGTAGAGCATTATAACTGCTTGATATTGAATATTGCCCATTACTAGTCAACTTATACACACCTCTATCATACCAAGTTGATATCATATCTTTTAGGCCATTCAGTATTCTCCAGAACCAACTACCATCTCGTGATGGTTTAAAACTCCAAATATCCTCATCTGCTTTCATATAAACTTCATTTACCCATTTCACCACAACACATCCTTCTTAGTAGCTATCTGCCACAATAATTTCCCCACTGATGCTAAGTTCCCCAACTTACATCTTTTTACATTCAATCCTTCATATTTCTTTGGTTTACAAACATTATCCCATACCACAAGTGATATCTTCCTATGTCACTCTAAGCTTCCCCATATGAACATTCTGCATTGTTTATCAATATCATCCAATACACTTTGTGGTAGAAGGAACACAACTCCCCAAAAATTATATATGAAAAATAAAAATGAATTGATAACCTGTACTCTTCCAGCATAGGAGAGTTACCTTTCATAACCACATTTTATACTCTCAGTTATTTTCTCCACCAGCTGATGACATTCCACTTTACTCCATTTCTTTGATGATAAAGTTAGTCCAAGATACTTTATGGGAAGAAAACCTAGAACAAATCATGTTTCCCTCAAAATCAATCGTTTGGTGTTTTCCTCTATACCAGCTTGAAAGATACTAGAATTGTCCATGTTTGCCACAAGTCCAGTTACTTCACTGAAATGCTTTAAGGCTTCCATGATTCTTTCTATAGAATTCATATTACCTTTACAGAACACCATTAAATTATTTGCAAAGATAAGGTGAGTAAGCTTGCTAGACTTGCACATAAAATGAAATTTGAAATCAGGTACCTCACCCATCTTCCCAAGAAGTCTAGTAAGATATTCCATTACTAGAACAAATAGAAGTGGTGGCATAGGATCTCCTTGCCTTACCCCTCTTCTCCCTTTAAAGTAACCATGACCTCACCATTAAGTTTGATAGTTAACTCGGTGGATGTAACACACCTCATCACTAACTGAGTAAAAGGCTCAGGAAATCCATACCCTGTAATGCTTAATATAGAAAATCCCAGCTAACCATATCATTAAGCACCTTGGAGATGTCTTCCTATTATAGTACCTTAATAATTCATGAAAAATCAATACATTATGAATTAATGATCTCCCCTCCACAAATGCTTCTTGATTTTCAGCTATCACTAAACTAATTTCCTTCCTTGGTCTCACACAAATGAGTTTAGATATGCACTTATATAAGACATTGCAACAAGAGATAGGTCTGTACTGACTAGCATATTGTGGCATTTCATTCTTAGGAATCAAAGCTATGATTTTTGCATTTAACTGAGTGAGTAACTTGCCATTATCAAATAACTCCAGAACTACCTTTGTTATATCCTCACCAACAATCTCCCAAGCTGCTTTGAAAAAACCACTCCCATAACCATCATGCCCTGGACTCTTTGTGCTACCAATGCTGACCATGACTTCTTTAATTTCCTTGGCCTTATAAGATTTTACCAGTTCTAATTGTTGAGCAGTATTGAGTACATGCCCATTTATCAGTATGCTAGTGCAGGTTGTGGTTATATGTCTCTCCTTACTCCCCAACAAATAATGATAATAATCAACAAATATTTTTGTAATAACTTGTCGGTATGTCTGGATCACATTCTGCTCATCATAAATTTGAACAATAGCTTGTTGCAACTTTCTATGTTTAATTACAGAGAAGAAATATCTTGTGTTATCATATCCTAGATTAATCTAATTTGACTTACTCATTTGGTGAAGGAAAGATTCTACCATATAGGATGAACTTCTGAATTTCTGATAACTCATTTTTTCTACCTGTTGTAATTTATGATAAGGAGGATCCTGATGCAAAGCTGTTTGAGTCACATTCAGGGCTATCCTATCTTCATCCGCTTCCATAATAATGTTTCTGAAATGCTCCCAATTCAAGATTCTCAACCTCTTCTTTTTAAATATTTTAACTTCTTCACTATCTGCAACATCATACACCCTTCTATATGTTTGTACCATACTTCCTTAACAATTGACTGAAATTTTGGATGACTAGCCCACACATTGCAAAACTTAAATATTGTTCACTTTATACTTGGACCATTTAGAATCATTAGCTTTACAGGGCAATGGTCACTAATTTCCTCAGGCATAAAATTTGCATAATAGTGTGGCATGGAATTTAGACAATCTGTGTTGAAAAAAATCCAATCTAACTTTGAAAGTATTCTGTTATCATCATGGCTGACACTCCAGGAATACCTACTACCTTGTTGAGTCATTACCAGTAATCCACAGCTCTCCACACAACTCTAAAAATCAGCAACTTCCACTAGACTTATAGGATTTCCTCGTCATCTATCCTCCATTTTTAACACAGCACAAACATCCCCCATGATTAACCATGGCATATTAATTCCTGCGTTCACTTCTTCTAAATAACTCCATAAACTTCTCCTCTCTTCACTTGTGTTAAAAGCATACACAATTGTGAAGATAAACTTCCTTTACAAATTCATATTTCCACTTGGCATATTATAGCTTGTGCATTACTACTAATAGGAGTCACCTTAAACCAGTCAGGTCTCCAAGTCACACATACTCTTATAGTGTTCTGTCAAGTTTTTTAAATACCCCCATCCTCCAAAAAGTTTGTTGGTCATCTTGACCATCTTATTGACCTTAACTTTTGTCTCAACCATACCTAGAAGTCCTATATTCTCTTTATTACATATGAGTTTCACCTCCTTTTGTTTTTTAGAAGAATTCAAGCCCTTAACATTCTAGCACATGGTACTATGCAGAAGCAGAGGAAGTTTTAACACTACCTCCTCTTTTTTGGTTGGGCTTCTTGCAACCTGCATACCTGTTTTTTCCTTATTCAGTACCTGGAAGAAGTTTTCATGTATTACACTACCTTCCCTCTGTGGTATTATTTGTTGACTTTGCTTGTTGTAATTCCTGTTTGTATGGGTTATTCATCCTGGCTGTTCATTCCTTTTTGGACTCTGATTGATTCCGCTAGCATCACTTTCCTTTGTGTCCATATGTGCCTGATCATTGTTACCATCTTTCACCATGGGTGTCATTTCCTTTTGGTCTTGATCTTGGAGCTGTATAGGATGTTCATTTTTTCTGTCTTTGTTTGCCCTACAAGCTTCTTCATCATGCCCAAATTTCTTAGAGAAATTACATAAAATTGGCTTCCATTCATATTGGAACTTTTGCTCTACTAATATTCCTTTCTCATTTTTAAAAAATACTTTATCCGGCAGCTTCACATTTATTTCCATCTCTATTAGAAGCCTCGCAAAATTCAAACATATAATCATTTTGTGTTGCTTTACTTTCTGTTGTTTTTCCACTTTCCCTTACTCCGATCAAGGAGCGGAGATGGTTGTATAATTTGAGGTCGAAGGGTTCTTAAAAATTTGATTATTAATTTGAATTTTGTAATTTCTTATATTTTTTTAGAACATACATGATCGATTTTTTTGAATGCATGCAAAGTTAAATTTGCACCGAAATACTCAATAATGAAAATAAATATTATATCATAACCTACAAGAAAATATGTAAAATGATTGTTAATAAAAATGCTTTCAACTTTTGATCTTTTATTATACTGTGCAATAAGGAGATTATGAAAGTTCTATTAAAGAAGAATGTTCATTTCTCCATAATATTTTTCTGAATCAAGAATTTGAGGTAGTTTCTCATATACATGTGTTTGTTTGATCATAGAGCATTATGTTTTGAAAGAATTTGAATTGAACGTAAAGCAGGTTTATATATATTATAATTTTTCTCTTCACTTCATATTATTTTAAAACATTTTCCTCCCTCGAGTTAATGAATGAATTAGTGATTGTATACTTTAAGGTGAAATGGTTCGATTTAGCATGTTAATTTTCAACAAAGTCATTTCTTACATTTTTGTTGAATAAAATAATAAACTTTTATTATAGAACAGGTCAAACATGTATGGAACAATGATAATCTCAACAATGAAAATCAAACTTTAACATAGCATGCGAATACATGTTGTAGAAATATTGTTTTGTAAATATTCTTAAAAAAATTATGTCTTATTTTATTGGGTACAAGAAAATTAAGGCATTATTACTACAAGTAAAAATAGTTTTATCTCCATAATAATTCTTTGAATACGAAATCTGAGGTGATTTTTCATAAGTCTATGTTTGTTCATTGGATATTTTATTCTAAAAAATATAATTACAGATTTAAGAAAAAACAAAGAAAATTTACACAAACTATCTTTTTCTCTTCACTTCTATATTTTTACCTCCTTCCATTCTCCTAGTTGTTAATTTGTATAGATGGTTATATATTTTGAGGTGGAAGTATTCTCAAACAGTTTGGGTAGTTAATTTTTAATTGATTTGTTTCTTATATTTTCTTACAACACAAACTACTGACTTTAGTAATATGAAAGACCACATTTGTGTTTTATAAGCTAGTCTATTAAAGAAGCTAAAGTTATATCATAACATATGAATACATAGTGAAAATAATTAGTCGTAAATTTGTTTAACTATTCATTGACTTACACTATGTAATAGTAAAAATTTGAAGGTGTTACTAAAGAGGATATATAGTTCCTGCTCCATTATGATTTTACTACATTCAAAACCTTGAGTAATATTTTCTATACCTATATTTGATCATATAGAAGTATATTCTAAAAATGTGATTTAAAGAGTTAAGCATATTAAGAAACTTTGTACACAATATCATTTTTCTCTGCACTATAATTCCTATTTACCTATGTTTCCTTGCCTAGTTAATTAATGGTGCTGATAATATAGTTTGAGGTGAAAGAATTGTAAAAATATGATTGGGTAACTTCTAATTTACTTGTTTCTTATATATTTTAGAACATAAATAATTGGAATTTGTTTAATGAAAGAATAAATATATATTTGATAAGATAATTCGATATTGGCGATTAAAATTATATCATAAGTTGTGAATAAATAGTGTTCAAATAATTATCACTAAATTTACTTACAAATTTTTGTTTCTTATATTTATATGTAGCAAGAAAATTGTGAAGGTATTACAGCAGAGAAAAGACTATTCAATCTATGTATGTTCTTCCGAATTCGGAACCTGAGGTAATATTTCATATACCTTTATTTTTAATATAATTTAGAGTTAACCAAATAATAAAGTTTATACATACTTCCGTTTTTCTCTTTCATTATCTTTCTACTTTACCTGCTATAGAGAAAGTACCATATTAACTCTATTAAGATTTTCTGAAATCGAAACATGAGATAATTTCTTATATATATATATATATATATATATATATATATATATATATATGAAAATAAATTATTTAATTCTAAAAATATAATTATAAAACTAAATGAATTAAGAACATTTGTAATCTCTGGTGACTTATTTTTCGATGTACCAAAAAACTTATTGTGTTATTACTGAAGATGAAAAATCCTTAAATTTTTGTATCGAATATAAAACCTCAAACAGTTTTTAATTTGACTGTGATTGATCATAGAATAATTACTCTAAAAATATACTTATAGAGTTGAGAGAATCGACAAAGGTTTTACACACTATTATGTTTTGAGGTGAAAAGGTCTCCAAAAAAATTAATTAGTTATCTTTTAATATAATTATTTGTTAAATTTTAGTAGAACACATATGATCGACTTTTGTTGTATGAAAGATAAATCTTGTAATGTATAAGATAATTCGATAATAAAACTAAAAACCACACCATAATTTATGAAAACATAGAGCAAAATTATAAGTAGTAAATATGCTTACAATTTTTTATGCAATCAATGTGTAGGAAGAAAATATGTAGGTATTACTATAGAGGAGGGGTCCTTCCAACTTAAATATAATTCCTCAAATTCAGAAGTTGAGATAGTTTCACTTATGCCAATGTTTAATAATAGATAATTATATTCTGAAAATATATTTATGATGAAGTTCTAGAATTAAGAATCTATGTATATACTATAATTTTTCTTACTTGTTCTACTTATCCACTTTCACTCTTCTAGTTAATTAGTTGAGATGATTGTGTATTTTGAGGTGATAAAGTTTCTAGGTTGTATGATTGATTAATTTTTCATTTCCTTTTTTCTTCAACTTTTTATTGTGTTAAAATGAACTCCTTTTGTTAAATGAGTGTTTATACATGTTTTGAATAAAATTAATTCAAAATTGAATATCAAAATTAAATACTAACTTGTGAATAAATAGTGTGAAAAGAACTTTCATGAAATATACTTACAGCTTTGGTGTTTATTTTATTATGTAGCAAAATAATTACAATGATATACTTCAAATGAAAGAGCGTTCAATTTTTGTAGTGTTCTTTCAAGTTCGAAACCTCAGATAATTTTTTTGTATACTTATATTCGGTCATACCATACTATACCTAAAATTTTACTTATAGAATTGAGAGAACAAATAAAAATTGTACACACAATTATTTTTATCTTCATAATCTACTGTTCGTTCCACCCACTTTTTCTCCACTCATTAATTGTGAAGACAATAGTACTTTTTGAGGTAAACGAATTCACAAATAATTCAAGCTACATTGTTTCAACATCAAAACGTTTTTCCCAGCTCAGAATTTGAGATAGTTTTTTTGTTCTATCTATTTTTAGTCAATGATCATTGTATCTTAAATATATAATTTACAGAGTTAAAGGAAATTAAATATTTTTTCCACAATATCATTTTCTCTGCACTCTACGATTCTTTTACCCAAATTTCTTTCCCGATTAATTTGTAGAGATGATTTTATACTTTGAGATGAAAGTTCTCAAATAGTTTGGCATGTTAATTTTTGTAGAACATAAGTTTCAGATTTTTTTAAATATAAAATATTAAATTATTATTATAGAAAATAATTAAATAATAAAATATAAAACTATATCACTTTTGGTATAAATTCTTACAACTTATGATGTCTTATTTAACTATGCAGCAAGAAAATTATGAATGTTTTACTGCAGAAGACTTTTTCATTCCTCCATAGTATTTTTCATAAAGAATTGGAGGTATTTTCTCATATATATTTGCTTGTTTGATTATAGGACATTATGTTTTGAAGAAGCATTTTTTATACTTGAACAAATTAATTAAGCTTTTATATTATCATTTTTCTCGTCATGTTTCTATATATTATTTTAAAACTATTACCCTCCCTCTAGTTATGAGTAAATATGATTGTATATTTTTAAGTGAAAGCATTTAATTTGGCTGACTAAATTTCAATAAAATTATTTCTTATGTTTTTATGAAATAAAATTAACCACTTTTGATAATGGAATGATTAAATATGTATTAAATAAGGAAAATTCAAAATGATAACTAAGCTACATCATAAAACGTAAATACATATGTTTGAAAATGTTATTTTGTAAATATGCTTACAACTTCTAATGTTCAATTTTATTATACAAAAAGAAAATTTCATATTTATTGCGACAGAGGATAGACTGCTCCATTAGCTTAATGTTCCTCTAAATTCAGAATTTGAGGTAATTTTTTGATATATCAATGTCTAGAAGTAAAATATTTTATTCTATAGATATAATTTTAAAGTTGATTGATATAATAGAAATCATATTCACTGTTATCTTTCTCTTTCTCTTCATTATCTGTTCTTTTTATTCTCTTTTTCGCTCCTTATGGAGATAATTGTATATTTTGAAGTGCAACAAAAAGAATTACTAACCAAATTGACTTGTTAATTTTTAATTTAATTACTTCTTAATTTATTATAGAACACACATGATCGACTTTTATTATATGAAAGGTAAATTCTGTGATGTATAAGTTAATTTAATATTGAAACTCAAAAGTATGCCCTAACTTATGAATACATATTGAACAAATTATCATCAGTAAATAATCTTGCAAGTTTTGATGTCTTATTTTAATATGTAGCAAGAAAATTTAATAGATTTTTCTACGGATGAAAGATCCTTCCAACTTCACTATAGTCCCTTAAATTCAGAGGTAGATGTAGGTTCACATATACTAATATTTTAGAATAATACTCACAACCTCGAAAATCTTTTTACGATTAAATTATATGAATTAATAATTTTTGTATATACTATCAATTTTCTCTTTACTAGTTATTTTTATCAACCTTCACTCATCTTGTTAATTAATTGAGATAAATGTATATTTTGTACTGATAGAGTTTCTAAACAATATGAGTGATCAACTTTCAATTACTTTTTTCTTATTCTTTTGTAGAGTACAAATGATTAACTTTTGTTATATGGGTGATTAAATATGTGTTGAATAAGATAATTTAAAATAAAATATTGAAATCAAATCCTAACTTGTGATAAACAATGTGAAAATAGTGTTATGAAATGTACCTACTACTTGTGATGTTTATTTCAATATCTAGCAAAATAACTACAATGATATTATTGTGGCTGAAATATCATGCCATTGTTTAGTACTATTTGAGTTAGTTCAGTCTGATGTACGGACCTGTCCTTACTCTGTTTTTATCGGGTTATATTCATTTTGTGACTTTCTCTCGAGTTCAAAACCTCATATAGACTTTTATATATATATTGGGTCATAAAATGCTATATTCTAAAAATATACTTATAGTGTTGACAGAATAAACAAAGATTGTACACACTATTATTTTTCTCTTAATTATCTATTGTTCATTTCACCCACTTTTCCTCCACCAATTAATTTGTGAAGATAAGAGTGCATTTGAATTAAATAAGTTCACAAATAACTTAACTAGCAAATTTTTAATTCAGTTGTTTCTATTATTTTTGTAGAACACAAATAATTCACCCTTGATATATGAACAGTTACAAATTTATGTTGTATAAAACATTTTTAATAAGAAAACACAAAATTATATCAAAATTGGAGAATTCGTAATAAAAGTAGTTTGTCTGTAAATGCACTTATTACTTTTGATGTCTTATTTTCTTGTATAGGAAAAAAAATTACTATGCTATTACAGAGGAAATATCGTCCCAGCAACAATACCTCTCCCCCAATTTTGAGATAGTTTTTGATATATTTATGTCTAGTCAACGAACATTATACTTTGAATATATAATTTACTAAATCACTTCTTTTATAAAATTTGTAAACTATCATTTTTCTCTTCACTTTATCCTTTTGACTTGTTTTCCTCTCAAATCGACTAGTAGAGATGATTTTATATTATGAGAGAACGTGTTACCCTAATAGTTTGGCATATTAACTTCAATTTAGTTGTTCTTAGATTTTTAGAGCATAGATTTAAGATATATGTTCAAGGTAAAGGATTCGCAAGAAATTTGACTGGTTAATTTTTAATTTATTTCTTAATATTTTTAAAACATATATGATCAACTCTTGTTATATGAAAATCATTAATTTCATGATATATAAAATAATTCAATAATGGCATAATCTGTAAATACATAGTGCAAATAATTATCAGTAAGCATACTTATAACTTTTGATATCTTATTTCAATGTGTAGCAAGAAAATTAGGGAGGTTACCTATGTTTGATAATAGTGGATTATGTTCAAAGAATTCAATTACAATAAACGTCTATTAATTAAGTGTATTTGTATCCACTATTATTTTTTTGTTCACTAGTTGTTCTTTGTGAAACACTCTTATAATTCTGGTGTCTTATTTCACTATGTAGCAAAACAATTATTGTGATATTCTTGAAGATGAAACATTACTCAATCTCTGTGATTTTCCTCAGGTAAATTTTCATATCAATATCTTTGGTCACAGATTAATATAATTTAAAAATACAGTTACAAAGTTTAGAGAAATAAAAATGTTGTAATTTGATTTGTTGGTTTTTTATTTAATTATTGAGAAATAAAAATGTTGTAATTTGATTGGTTGATTTTTTATTTAATTATTGTAGAAAATAAATTATCAACTTTTATTTTATGAAAGATTAATTTTGTGATGGATAGAATAATTTGATAATGAAACTACAAATTATATCATTACTGTGAATATATAGTGCAAATAATTGACGATAAATATGCTTACAATTTTTAGAGTTTTATTTTAATGTGTAGCATGACAATCAAAGAGGTATTACTACAGAGGAAGAATCTTTCCAACACAACTATAATCCTTCACATCCACAACTTGAGGTAGTTCCTCATAGACCTATGTTTTATAATAGAGCATTATGTTCTAAAAATGTTCTTACATTAACTTTTATTAATTAAAAATTCTTGAACACAATGTCATTTTTCTCTTCAGTAGAAATATTTGAGTGACGCTTTATATTGAAATGAGTTCAGTTAAGTATCTTGAGTTGAGTATTAGTCGAGAATCATATCTTCGAGTTCAGTATTTAATCTCTGAGTTGAGTATCTTATTCTTGAGTATTCTTAAGTATTACTTGAGTTTTAAGTTTGAGAAGTGGTAAGTATAATCTCATCTCTTTATTCAAGTATCAAGCTTATGTTATGCTTTAGAATTCCCCTAACATGCTCGTACATTTCACGTAGTGAGACAATTGGCCTGCATCTTCTCATGATGCAGACACAGGAATTCAGGATCATCAATAAGATCTTCGTTGAAACATCTGAGAGTTCGAGTTAACTATGGTGAGCCTCCTTGCTTCCGGAGAATTTCCTTTACTTTTCAATATAGTCAGGATGTCTTGGTCTTGTCCCGACATCCATCTTTATCAGTTAGAGGCTTCATAGATAGTCAATTTAGTTAAGAAGTTTGTATTATTCATTTATTTTATTAAATGTTTTAAAGACTTAACTTTCTTATTTATGGCGAGTTGAATATACTAATTTTATTATTCAAAGTTGTTCATTTGAGTTAAAGCCTTGTAAAGTTGAGTTATTGAAGTTTATTTCAGTTTTTAAGTTTTGTATGCTTAAGTTAGTCTTCCGCTTGTAGTCAACCAGGATGAGGTTTCGCTTGGGGACCAACAATGGTTCTTGAGTGTCGGCCACGTCCAGGGTGTATGTTCGGGTCGTGACAAGTTTGTGGTGTATTTCATATGGTGACATTTCTTTATAGAAAAGTTATCCTTGCTTGAAGTGGATATAGAATTAAGAAGTACTAGGAGCACTTGTGATTTGTATTTATTATAACATGGTTACTAATACACATGTTTCTTTTTTCAATTAATAGTGTATGATACTTTCTGAAAATGACAATAAATATAATAACTTATCTTTTTATATTTAAATACCATAAAGAACATTGATATTTATATACTGGGAATATTTTTCACTCACATGAGAGGAAAGATAATTTTGTTTGTGCTAGTAGATTTGCAATTCAAGATTTTTGAATCTTTTATTTATTTGAGTAGGAAATTTTGAAGACAATTTTGACAAGTGATCAGTGAGGGAAATCTGTTGAAATTGTTTTGATGTAGTATAATATTGGAGCTCTTTTAATCGAGTGTTATTATTTATAATATTATAAATTTTTTAATTAATTGTGTATTTAATTAGTTTTTGAGATTTTTCTCATCACTACTCAACTATTTGATTTGTTTAAATTTAAGAAAATTAATTTCTTCTTCTAAAATAACTATTTCCTTCCTTTAACAATTTTTTAATTTATGCGATAACATCTTTTTCCTATATCAACTCCGAACTTTTATAAAAAAAAAATCTCAACTTTTATTTTTTCTTTTTCAAAATAATAACTTATAAATAAATTAAAAATGGTAGGTTGTTAGTTACAAATTCAAAAACGATTAAATTCTTTAAGGTAGATATTGTGCAGGTTAAAGAAAAAAGTAGAAAGATATTTTTTTTTCTTCTAAAAGAAATATATTTATGGATAAGATAATATATATCTTTGACCGTGAGGATTCAAAAAATTTAGAAGTACATAGATGAAATACTAATTATTTAAATCATTGATTGGACTGTGGATATATACAAATTTATGGTAAGTTGGTGTAGCTTCTTACCGTCATGTTGTTTACTCAGGGGAAAAAAGATAAAATAAATAACAAATAAAAATGTAAAGAAAATTAAGAAGCTACTAAAAGGAAGTGGTAAAACTTGGTAAGAAAATCTAATATAGACTTTGGTGGAACAAGATAGACTTAAATATTTGTATAAATAATAGAACTTGGTTATTTATTTTTGTTCTTATCTATTTAACTTTGTGTTTCTTTCAACAAAAAATATCTAAAACAATTCAGTGTTATCAATTATTTTTTGTGGAAGAAATAATGGAGGAACAAAACAATCAACTTTTTGAAATAATTAGATGTTTGCTGGTAGATGTTGATGACAGTTGCCTTCTCATTACTGCTACTTTTTTCAAAAAATTCAAATTTGAAGGTACTTAACTTTACTTTTTCATTTTACCAAATATTAAGAGCGTTTAAAATCTAAGATTCTTATAAAACTTATATCATCTTAAAATAAAGTATATTTCTATTCTTTTCATGTTATCATATTTTTATTTGAGATTTATGTCGATCGAGATTATATAAGTCAAAACTACTCATCAATTCATCTAATTAGTTTTTTTTAGTTTGTTCTTTTTCTCATCAACTGATTTTGGAAATTTTTCTATATGTATTATCAATAATTTTAGCTTTTTATATGTTTTACAATAATGGAATTGCTTGGTTTAACTCTGTTGTGACAGTGAAGAGCGCAAACGATGCTTTAGGTGTTCTTCGGTGCAGTGGCCTCTCATTTGATATTGTGGTTACAGAAGTCCACATGCCCGAAATGAATGGCTTTCAACTTTAACAAGAAATAGCCAAAGAATTTAACATTCCTGTTGCTTGTGAGTTCATAACTCTTTTTATTCTTCTTGCAATTGAAACTAATAGACGTCTATAAGAGAAAAAATAATTTTTTTATTGAGAACTCTCTATCAATAACATATTTATATAAAAAAATAACTCACCCTAAGAGCATAGTTGATGATTGATGGAAGCAAATTAACCCCACCCCAAATATAAATGCTTACTTTTGATATTTTCTTATAATATCATCTCTTTTATTCAGTTTTTGCTCAAAGTGTATGACTTAAATTTGTATTATTGAATGTGACCAGTTTATTCAGCCGATGAAAAAGAAAGTACAATTATGAAAGGACTTGAGAGTGGAGTTATTTTATTTATGCGGAAGCCCATATCACAAAACGATATTAATTTTTTATAGAAATATGCTACCATGGGAAAGAAAATTTATAAAGGCAAACAAGTTATTAATCAACAGAATCAAGACAATACCAATAAAAGAATCCCCCATGAAGTAATTCATATTGAATCTTCATCGTCGGACAATGAGAGGGATAAGTCTGGGAGAAAATGTGAAGAGGCCGAAAGCGAACAAAGTTCATCTCCACCATCAAAGAAGAGTAGAGTTGTTTGGACAGATCCCCTCCATGAAAAATTTGTGGAAGTCGTTTCAAAACTTGTCATGAGGAGTACGTCTTCTCAAACATTATATAGTGAAAAATATGAAATCATCTAAAAGTTATCTATATGTAAACTACCTTACATTTGTTTGATGATTTTTTTTTTCTGCAGAAACTCATCCAAGGAAAATTCTTGACCTCATGGATACTCCTGAAGTCACAAGAATACATGTGACAAGTCACTTGCAGGTATACTACAATTAACTCATCAATAAGAATTACTAATTGAGTATAGAGTTAATGATATTCTATATTCAGAGCATAGCAAGGATTTTTTTATAATTATAAAAACTCTAATGTTTATTACACAAAAGTAAGAAAATAAAATTATGTCATAACTTTATAAATATATTTCAAAGTAGGTAACACAGAAATGAATTAATTAAAATAGAGGTCTATTTATGATAAATTTCTAAAAAATTATCTATTATACAATAATGAATATGAAATTATAATTTAGAAAAATATATTAGTTATGCCAATAAAAATTATTTATCTATATAGACAATAGAAAAGAAGAAAAATGTCAAACATGCATATATGCATGCACATCAGGATCGTGAGTGTGTCATTAACTAACCCTCCGCCGGAGAAACCCTTAATACTTAAACTTAGCAAATTAAAATCAATCCATCAAATCAACAATATTATGTACAACAATATTTTATAAATAAATAAACTTCATAAATGAGTTAAAATCTTATTTAACAACTCCGCAAGAAGTGAAAGTCATTGTAAAGAACTGCTAATTAAGTCAATTCCACTAAATTTTCTAACAACTAAAATTTAAGATAGAATATACCCGTGTATGAAACATGGACTTGAACTGTAAGATGATCCTTGGTAGCCGGAGCACCACCATGTTAGGCTAGATATGTGGTTTTGGAGGAACCTTATCAATAAGATTCACTCAACAAAAAAGAGTAGATGTTGGTATTACTATGTACTCGTAGGCATCATAGACTGACTCAAATTTAAAAAAAAAAGTAACACATAAACAAAATAACAAGTAGATTAGACTCGATCACATAAATAATTCACAACTATTAATATTATCATCACAAGGTTATCAATAATAAATCATTCAACAATACCATGCTCAATGAACCATTAACCTACACAACAATAAACAAAGTATACATATAAGTTAAGGGATTTATTTATGTCAACAACCATGATTTGCAGGGAATAGCTTCATCCATATAGCATATTGTCATGGTACCCAACCTTCGATACATACATACATATCATCACTAGCAAGCATGTATAAAGATCAATCAATAAGCATTTTACTCAGAAATATATATGCATAAATCTCAGTATATTCTAACAAATTTAACGATGTTAGAAGGATGTAATAAGCTTACCTTGATGATAGAAAAAAACCTAGATATGGGATTTTGGAGGAACCCCTATCAATAAGATTTTGGAGGAACCCTATCAATAACGTGAGCTCTATTAATATAAATTTTATTTTAAAAGTTTTTATCGCTCACTAATCCCTCCCATTAGGATAATCTAGGATCAAAACAATCAAACCTCAATTAAAGAATCACAAATGACTCTCAAACCCTATAACATTCTCTCTTTTTTCCTAAAAACTATTATAATCGGAAATTTTCACCTAATATCATCCCGACAAATTCCATCTAATTATATAAATTTTGAGAACTATCATAACGACAGAACATGTCATTAGACACATAGATAACACATATTTAATGTGATGCGATATTATATTAAAATAACAATCATAAATGGTTATCCTTAGATTTTGTATATGAAAAATATTACATAAATGAATGATTGAAATGTTGAGGACAAAATAGAGACGATATGAAATAAGGGTGTGCTGGTGGTTAGAGAATGTCTATTATATGCAATGTTTAGAGGATGCTTGATATTTAAATCAAAGTTTGAAGTGTGTATTATTTTTAGTCCATTGAGATATTGTAACTTCTCTTAAATGTAACTCAAGTATCCATATATATGAGACATTAAGTATTTTCTTAAATAAAAGCTATAAATTTTGAAAGTTGTAGTTGTATTAATTTATGCTCATGTTAGAAATTTTATCATAGAATAAATTTTTAAAGTTAGATAAACATTGTATAGAAATTTACATATTATTTTTTTATTGTTAGAACAAAGTAATCATTCTCGTGCTTACAAACTTTGTAGAAATATTGCATGGACTTGGAAAAGAACAGTAGAGTTCAACAACTTATGCCAGAAAATTTGAATGTTGTTGATAATGTTATAGAGATTGATCATCAAGACTTTCATTCTAGTCAAAGGGAGAAAGCATTGGCAAGAATATTGTGACGTCATGTAAATGAAAAGTCTCATCATATTGGATTGGGAGAGGCTTTAGTAGAGATATCCATTTTACAATAGAGTTATGGAAGTACTTGAAATGGAGGAACTAGTACTACAGTAGACGACTTTGCTATGTTAGACAATGTTTATTCAACCGAACTAACTTCAATTATTTCTGGAAGCCAGCTGAATGTTCAATCTTCTAATATGGTATGTTTTTTTAAATTTCTTAGATTTTGTTCGTATTTATTATCTGATATTCTTTAAGTTCAAGAAATTTTCAATCTTTTTTGATAATAAAATGTGAAATATTACCATAACACCAACAAGGAATGCAAACTTAGAGCATCAAGTCTTCCAGCTACCTTCTAGGAAGAGTGCAAGAAGAATCTAGACCTCGGAAAAAGAACAAAACCAACAGCCTATTCTAGTTACAAATTCTATCTATCAAGCATGGACATTTGCTTTGTTTTCTTGCACAACTAAACATACTCACTCTTTCTTCCTGTTCTCTTTGAATTTGTATCACTATACCTCCACTATTTACAATTGTTTGCCGGTATACTTTCCAATTTCTAGCTTGCTAAGTATAATATACTAATGTTCCACAAATTGCAGCCACCACTTATTTTTTGAATTGCCTCCAGTGTCTTCCTTTAACTCCATTGTAGACTTTGTTTCAAAACCTTTTGTGGAATGTCAATTCCTATCCATATTGCTAACGCAGTCCTTGCTTTATTAATCCATTTGCATTAAGCAAACATATGTTGATCAGTTTCATCTAAGGCTGGGCAACGGAATGAGATGTATCAGTATCGGTCCGGTACCATTTCGGTTCGTTCTGGTTTGTCCCGGTTCGGTTGCCTACGGGACAGAACGGGACATCCCAAACCGAAACACGAAACTAAACGGAATCGAGGTTTGGTACCGCTATACCGGTACCGGTTTATCCCGATTTATTCTGATTCCGGTCCTGTTCGATTTCGATCCGATTCCGATTAATTAATATTTATTAATTAATTTATATTATATTTTTATTAATTAATCTATATTATATATTTATAAATTATAATTTATATTTTATATTAAATAATAAATACTACCCAAGTAACCCAACTACCCCTTATTAGTATTACATTAGTATTACATTCTAGACTTAGTTGAAACAGAACCCTTCCTACAATGTGGTTGCGTAAACTATGCACTCTACTAGTAGTTGTAAATTGAAATTATAATTTATAATACAAACTTAAATAAATTAAATTGATATTTTTTAATTTGTGTAATTGTTTTATCCTTATTTTTATTTAATTTTTTAGAATTACAAATTTAATTTATTTAAATTACAAGTTATAAATATTACTTATAAATTATAACATATTAATAAATAATAAGTAATAACTTATAAACTTCAAAAGATTAAATCTTGAAAACTTAACTAGACTTAACTTGCAAACTTAATAAGTAAAATTTTTATAAAAAATATCTTTAAAATAACTTAAGTAAAAAATTACATTATAAATTTAAAAACTATTAATTCAAACTTAGAAAAATAAAAAAATATTCATATATTCGTAATTCAAAAAAATCATTTTTTGAAATAACTAGATGTGTCATCCCGTTTATCCCATCCCGTTCTATTCCGATCTGTTTCGGCCCGTTTCGGTTTCATTCCGATATATAGTGGGACGGGACTGAACCAAGTATCCGTCCCGGTAATTCCGGTCCAGTTCAACCCGGTACCGGTCAACGAACCGATCAACTCGTCCCGTTCTGGTCCGATATCAGTTCGTTCTGGTCCGGTGATCCCGTTCCGGTCCGTTGCCCAGTCTTAGTTTCATCCACTTCCTCATAATATAAGCAACACATTGTGTTCTCTACATGAATATCCATCCTTTGTAGCCTTTCCTTAGTCAACAACTTGTTTTGATATGCTAACCAACTAATCATTCGTTGTCTTGGCAACATCATGCAATTCCAAATCAGGTGTGCTTCCCTCATTACATTCATGTTTCCTAGTAGAGCATTATAACTACTTGATATTGAATATTTCTCATTACTAGTCAACCTATACACACCTCTATCATACAAAGTTGATATCATATCTTTTAGGCCATTCAGTATTCTCCAGTACCAACTATCGTCTCGTGCTGGTTTATAACTCCAAATACCCTCATCTGCTTTCATATAAACTTCATTTACCTATTTCACCCACAACAAATCCTTCTTATTAGCTATCTACCACAATAATTTCCCCACTGATACTAAGTTCCCCAACTTACGTCTTTTTACATTCAATCCTCCATATTTCTTTGGTTTACAAACATTATCCCATACCACAAGTGATATCTTCCTATGTCCCTCTAAGCTTCCCCATAAGAACATTTTGCATTGTTTATCAATATCATCCAATACACTTTATGGTAGAAGGAACACAACTCCCCAAAAATTATATATGAAAAATAAAAATGAATTGATAACATGTACTCTTCCAGCATAGGAGAGTTACCTTTCATAACAACTTTTTATCCTCTCAGTTATTTTCTCCACCAGCTGATGACATTCCACTTTACTCCATTTCTTTGATGATAAATTAGTCCAAGATATCTTATGGGAAGAAAACCTAGAACAAATCATGTTTCCCTCAAAATCAATAGTTTGGTGTTTTCCTCTATACCAGCTTGAAAGATACTAGACTTGTCCATGTTTGCCACAAGTCCAGTTATTTCACTGAAATGCTTTAAGGCTTCCATGATTCTTTCTATAGAATTTATATTACCTTTACAGAACACCATTAAATTATCTGCAAAGATAAGGTGAGTAAGCTTGCTAGACTTGCACATAAAATGAAATTTGAAATCAGGTACCTCACCCATCTTCCCAAGAAGTCTAGTAAGATATTCCATTACTAGAACAAATAGAAGTGGTGGCATAGGATCTTCTTGCCTTATCCCTCTTCTCCCTTTAAAGTAACCATGACCTCACTATTAAATTTGATAGGTAACTCGGTGGATGTAACACACCTCATCACTAACTGAGTAAAAGGCTCAGGAAATCCATACCTTGTAATGCTTAATATAGAAAATCCCAGCTAACCATATCATTAAGCACCTTGGAGATGTTTTCCTATTATAGTACCTTAATAAGTCATGACAAATCAAAACATTATGAATTAATGATCTTCCCTCCCCAAATGCTTCTTGATTTTCAACTACCACCAAACGAATTTCCTTCCTTAGTCTCACACAAATGAGTTTAGATATGCACTTATATAAGACATTGCAACAAGAGATAGGTCTGTACTGACTAGCATATTGTGGCATTTCATTCTTAGGAATCAAAGCTATGATTGTTGCATTTAACTGAGTGAGTAACTTGTCATTATCAAAGAACTCCAGAACTACCTTTGTTATATCCTCACCAACAATCTCCCAAGCTGCTTTGAAAAAACCACTACCATAACCATCATGCCCTGGACTCTTTGTGCTACCAATGCTGAACATGACTACTTTAATTTCCTTGGTCTTATAAGATTTTACCAATTCTAACTGTTGAGCAGTATTGAGTACATGCCCATTTCTCAGTATGCTAGTGCAGGTTGTGGTTCTATGGCTCTCCTTACTCCCCAACAAAGATCGATAATAATCAACAAATATTTTTGCAATAACTTGTTGGTCTGTCTGAATCACATTCTGCTCATCATAAATTTGAACAATAGCTTGTTGCAACTTTCTGTGTTTAATTACAGAGAAGAAATATCTTGTGTTATCATATCCTAGCTTAATCCAATTTGACTTACTCCTTTGGTGAAGAAAGTTTCTACCATATAGGATGAACTTGTGAATTTCTGATAATTCCTTTTTTCTACCTGTTGTAATTCATGATTAGTTGGATCCTGATGCAAAGATGTTTGAGCCACATTCAGGGCTATCCTATCTTTATCTGCTTCCATAATAATGTTTCTGAAATGATCCTCATTCAAGATTCTCAACCTCTTCTTGAAATATTTTAACTTTTTCACTATCTGCAACATCATACACCCTTCTATCTTTTGTCCCATACTTCCTTAACAATTGACTGAAATTTTGGATGACTAGCCCACACATTGAAAAACTTAAATGTTGTTCACTTTATACTTGGACCATTTAGAATCATTAGCTTTGCGCGCAATGGTCACTAATTTCCTCAGGCATAAAATTTGCATAGTAGTCTGGCATGGAATTCAGATAATCAGTGTTGACAAAAACCTAATCTAACTTTGAAAGTATTTTGTTATCATCATATCTGTCACTCCAGGAATACCTACTCCCTTGTTGAGTCATTACTAGTCATCCACACCTCTCCACACAATTCTGAAAATCTGCAACCTCTACTAGACTTATAGGATTTCCTCCTAATCTATGCTCCATTATTAACACAACACTAACATCCCCCATGATTAACCATGGCATATTAATTCATGCATTCACTTCCTCTAAATAACTCCATAAACTTCTCCTCTCTTCTCTTGTGTTAAAAGCATACACAATTGTGAAGATAAACTTCCTTTGCAAAGTCATATTTCCACTTGGAATGTTATAGCTTGTGCATTACTACTAATAGGAGTCACCTTAAACCAGTCAGGTCTCCAAGTCACACATACTCTGCCATTGTAATGTTCTGTCGAGTTTTTTAAATAACCCATCCTCCAAACAGTTTGTTGGTCATCTTGACCATCTTATTGACCTTAACTTTTGTCTCAACCATACCTAGAAGTCCTATATTCTCTTTATTACATATGAGTTTCACCTCCTTTTGTTTTTTAGAAGCATTCAAACCCCTAACATTCTAGCACATGATACTATGCAGAAGCAGAGGAAGTTTTAACACTACCTCCTCTTTTTTGGTTGGGCTTCATGCAACCTGCATACCTGTTTTTTCCTTATTCAGTACCTGGAAGAAGTTTTCATGTGTTACACTACCTTCCCTCTGTGGTATTATTTGTTGACTTTGCTTGTTGTAATTCCTGTTTGTATGGGTTATTCATCCTGGCTATTCATTCCTTTTTGGACTCTGATTGATTCCGCTAGCATCACTTTCCTTTGTGTCCATATGTGCGTGATCATTGTTACCATCTTTCACCATGGGTGTCATTTCCTTTTGGTCTTGATCTTGGGGCTGTATAGGATGTTCATTTTTTGTGTCTTTGTTTGCCCTACAAGCTTCTTCATCATGCCCATATTTCTTAGAAAAATTACATAAAATTGGCTTTCATTCATATTGGACCTTCTGCTCTACTAATATTCCTTTCTCATTTTTAAAAAATACTTTATCCGGCAGCTTCACATTTATTTCATCTCTATTAGAAGCCTCGCAAAATTCAAACATATAATCATTTTGTGTTGCTTTACTTTCTGTTGTTTTTACCACTTTCCCTTACTCCGATCAAGGAGCGGAGATGGTTGTATAATTTGAGGACGAAGGATTCTTAAAAATTTGATTATTATTTTGAATTTTGTAATTTCTTATTATTTTTTTAGAACATACATGATCGATTTTTTTGTATGCATGCAAAGTTAAATTTGCACCGAAATACTCCAAAAATGAAAATAAATATTATATCATAACCTCCAAGAAAATATTTAAAATGATTGTTAATAAAAAGGCTTACAACTTTTGATCTTTTATTATATTGTGCAATAAGGAGATTATGGAAGTTCTATTAAAGAGGGATGTTCATTTCTCCATAATATTTTTCTGAATCAAGAATTTGAGTTAGTTTCTCATATACTTGTGTTTGTTTGATCATAGAGCATTATGTTTTGAAAGAATTTGAATTGAACGTAAAGCAGGTTTATATATATTATAATTTTTCTCTTCACTTCATATTATTTTAAAATATTTTCCTCCCTCGAGTAAATGAATGAATTAGTGATTGTATACTTTAAGGTGAAATGGTTTGATTTAGCTTGTCAATTTTCAACAAAGTCATTTCTTACATTTTTGTTGAATAAAATAATCAACTTTTATTATAGAACAAGTCAAACATGTATGAAACAATGGTAATCTCAACAATGAAAATCAAACTATAACATAGCATGCGAATACATATTGTAGAAATATTGTTTTGTAGATATTCTTAAAAAAATTATGTCTTATTTTATTGGGTACAAAAAAATTAAGGCATTATTACTACAAGTAAAAATAGTTTTATCTCCATAATAATTCTTTGAATACGAAATCTGAGGTGATTTTTTATAAGTCTATGTTTGGTCATTGAATATTTTATTCTAAAAAATATAATTACAGATTTAAGAAAAAACAAAGAAAATTTACACAAACTATCATTTTTCTCTTCACTTCTATATTTTTACCTCCTTCCATTCTCCTAGTTATTAATTGTATAGATGGTTATATATTTTGAGGTGAAAGTATTCTCAAACAATTTGGGTAGTTAAATTTTAATTGATTTGTTTCTTATATTTTCTTACAACACAAACTACTGACTTTAGTAATATGAAAGACCACATTTGTGTTGTATAAGATAGTCTATTAAAGAAGCTAAAGTTATATCATAACATATGAATACACAGTGAAAATAATTAGTCGTAAATTTGTTTAACTATTCATTGTCATACACTATGTAATAGTAAAAATTTGAAGGTGTTACTAAAGAGGAAATATAGTTCCTACTCCATTATGATTTTACTACATTCAAAACCTTGAGTAATATTTTCTATACCTATATTTGATCATATAGAAGTATATTCTAAAAATGTTATTTAAAGAGTTAAGCATATTAAGAAAGATTGTACACAATACCATTTTTCTCTGCACTATAATTCTTATTTACCTACGTTTCCTTACCTAGTTAATTAATGGTGCTGATAATATAGTTTGACGTGAAATAATTGTAAAAATATGATTGGGTAACTTCTAATTTACTTGTTTCTTATATATTTTAGAACATAAATAATTGGAATTTGTGTAATGAAAGAATAAATATATATTTGATAAGATAATTCGACATTGGCAATTAAAATTATATCATAAGTTGCGAATAAATACTGTTCAAATAATTATCACTAAATTTACTTACAAATTTTTGTTCTTATATTTATATGTAGCAAGAAAATTATGAAGGTATTATAGCAGAGAAAAAACCATCCAATCTCTGTAATGTTCTTTCGAATTCGGAACCTGAGGTAATATTTCATATACCTTTATTTTTAATATAATTTAGAAGTTAACCAAAATAATAAAGTTTATACATACTTCAATTTTTCTCTTTCATTATCCTTCTACTTTACCTGCTATAGAGAAAGTACCATATTAACTCTATTAAGATTTTCCGAAATCGAAACATGAGATAATTTCTTTTATATATATATATATATGAAAATAAATTATTTAATTCTAAAAATGTAATTATAAAACTAAATGAATTAAGAACATTTGTAATCTCTTGTGACTTATTTTTCGATGTACCAATAAATTTATTGTGATATTACTGAAGATGAAAAATCCTTAAATTTTTGTATCGAATATAAAATCTCAAACAGTTTTTAATTTGACTATGATTGATCATAGAATAATTACTCTAAATATATACTTATAGAGTTGAGAGTATCGACAAAGGTTTTACACACTATTATGTTTTGAGGTGAAAATGTCTCCAAAAAAATTAATTAGTTATTTTTTAATATAATTATTTGTTAAATTTTATTAGAACACATATGATCGACTTTTGTTGTATGAAAGATAAATCTTGTAATGTATAAGATAATTTGATAATAAAACTAAAAACCACACCGAAATTTATGAACACATAGAGCAAAAATTATAAGTAGTAAATATGCTTACAATTGTTTATGCAATCAATGTGTAGGAAGAAAATATATAGGTAGTACTATAGAGGAGGGGTCCTTCCAACTTAAATATAATTCCTCAAATTCAGAAGTTGAAGTAGTTTCACTGATGCCAATGTTTGATAATAGCATATTATATTCTGAAAGTATGTTTTGATGAAGTTCTAGAATTAAGAATCTATGTATATACTATAATTTTTTCTTATTTGTTCTACTTATCCACTTTTACTCTTCTAGTTAATTAGTTCAGATGATTGTGTATTTTGAGGTGATAAGTTTCTAGATTGTATGATTGATTAATTTTTCATTTCCTTTTTTCTTCAACTTTTTATTGTGTTAAAATGAACTCCTTTTGTTAAATGAGTGTTTATACATGTGTTGAATAAAATTAATTCAAAATTGAATATCAAAATTAAATCCTAACTTGTGAATAAATAGTGTGAAAATAATTTTCATGAAATATACTTATAACTTTGGTGTTTATTTTATTATGTAGCAAAATAATATAATGATATTACTTCAAATGAAAGAGCGTCCAGTTTTTGTAGTGTTCTTTCAAGTTCGAAACCTTAGGTAATTTTTTTGTATACTTATATTCGGTCATACCATACTATGCCTAAAATTTTACTTAAAGAATTGATAGAACAAAAAAATTGTACACACAATTATTTTTATCTTCATAATCTACTGTTCGTTCCACCCACTTTTTCTCCACTCGTTAATTAAGAAGACAATAGTACTTTTTGAGGTAAACGAATTCACAAATAATTCAAGCTACATTGTTTCGACACCAAAATGTTTTTTCCAGCTCAGAATTTGAGATAGTTTTTTTATTATATCTATGTTTAGTCAATGATCATTATATCTTAAATATATAATTTACAGAGTTAAAGGAAATTAAACATTTTTGTCCACAATATCATTTTCTCTGCACACTACGATTCTTTTACCCAAATTTCTTCCCCGATTAATTTGTATAGATGATTTTATACTTTGAGATGAAAAAATTTCTCAAATAGTTTGGCATGTTAATTTTTGTAGAACATAAGTTTTAGATTTTTTTTAAATATAAAATATTAAATTATTATTGTAAAAAATAATTAAATAATAAAATACAAAACTATATCACTTTTGGTATAAATTCTTACAACGTATGATGTCTTATTTAACTATGCAGCAAGAAGATTATGAATGTTTTACTGCAGAAGACTTTTCATTCCTCCATAGTATTTTTCATAAAGAATTGGAGGTATTTTCTCATATGTATTTGCTTGTTTGATTATAGGACATTATGTTTTGAAGAAGCATTTTTTATACTTGAACAAATTAATTAAGCTTTTATATTATCATTTTTCTCGTCATGTTTTTATATATTATTTTAAAACTATTTCCCTCCCTCTAGTTAATGAGTAAAGATGATTGTATATTTTTAAGTGAAAGGATTTAATTTGGCTGACTAAATTTCAATAAAATTATTTCTTATGTTTTTATAAAATAAAATTAACCACTTTTGATAATGGAATGATTAAATATGTATGAAATAAAGACAATTCAAAATGATAATTAAGCTACATCATAAAACGTAAATACATATCTTCAAAATGTTATTTTTTAAATATGCTTACAACTTCCAGTGTTCAATTTTATTATACAAAAAGAAAATTCCATATCTATTGCGACAGAGGATAGACCGCTCCATTTGCTTAATGTTCCTCTAAATTCAGAATTAGAGGTATTTTTTTGTTATATCAATGTCTAGAAGTAGAATATTTTATTCTATAGATATAATTTTAAAGTTGATTGATATAATAGAAATCATACTCACTTTTATCTTTCTCTTTCTCTTCATTATCTGTTCTTTTTATTCTTTTTTTCTCTCCTTATAGAGATAATTGTATATTTTGAAGTGCAACAAAAAGAATTACTAACCAATTTGACTTGTTAATTTTTAATTTAATTATTTCTTAAATTTTTATAGAACACACATGATCGACTTTTATTATATGAAAGGTAAATTGTGTGATGTATAAGTTAATTCAATAATGAAACTCAAAATTATGCCCTAACTTATGAATACATATTGAACAAATTATCATCAGTAAATAATCTTGCAAGATTTGATGTCTTATTTTAATATGTAGCAAGAAAATTATATGGATTTTACTACAGATGAAAGATCCTCCCAACTTCACTATAGTCCCTTAAATTCTGAGGTAGAGGTAGTTTCACATATACTAATATTTTAGAATAATACTCACAATCTTGAAAATCTATTTACGATTAAATTATATGAATTAATAATATTTGTGTATACTATCAATTTTCTCTTTACTAATTATTTTTATCAACCTTCACTCATCTTGTTAATTAGTTGAGATAAATGTATATTTTTTGCTGATAGAGTTTCTAAACAATATGAGTGATCAATTTTCAATTACTTTTTTTCTTATCCTTTTGTAGAGTACAAATGATTACCTTTTGTTATATGGGTGATTAAATATGTGTTGAATAAGATAATTTAAAATTAAATATTGAAATTAAATCCTAACTTGTGATAAACAATGTGAAAATAGTGTTATGAAATGTACCTACTATTTGTGATGTTTATTTCACTATCTAGCAAAATAACTACAATGATGTTATTGTGGCTGAAATATCGTGTCATTGTACTGTACTATTTGAGTTAGTACAGTCTGATGTACGGACCTGTTCTTACTCTATTTTTATCGGGTTATAATCATTTTGTGACTTTCTCTCGAGTTCAAAACCTCATATAGACTTTTATATTCATATATTGGATCATAAAATGCTATATTCTAAAAATATACTTATAGTGTTGACAGAATAAACAAAGATCGTACACACTATCATTTTTCTCTTAATTATCTATTGTTCATTTCACTCACTTTTCCTCCACCAATTAATTTGTGAAGATAATAGTGCATTTGAAGTAAATAAGTTCACAAATAACTTAACTGACAAATTTTTAATTTAGTTGTTTCTAATTATTTTTGTAGAACACAAATAATTGACCCTTACTATATGAACAGTTAAAAATTTATGCTATATAAAACATTTAATAAGAAAACACAAAATTATATCAAAATTGGAGAATTCTTAATAAAAGTAGTTTGTCTGTAAATGCACTTGTTACTTTTGATGTCTTATTTTCTTGTATAGGAAAAAAAAATACTATGCTATTACAGAGGAAATATCGTCCCAGCAACAATACCTCTCCCCCAATTTTGAGATAGTTTTTGATATATTTATGTCTAGTCAACGAACATTATACTTTGAATATATAATTTACTAAATCACTTCTTTTATAAAATTTGTACAACTATCATTTTTCTCTTCACTTTATCCGTTTGACTTGTTTTCCTCTCAAATCGACTAGTAGAGATGATTTTATATTATGAGAGAACGTGTTACCCTAATAGTTTGGCATATTAACTTCAATTTAGTTGTTCTTAGATTTTTAGAGCATAAATTTAAGATATTTGTTCAAGGTAAAGGATTCGCAAGAAATTTGACTGGTTAATTTTAATTTTATTTCTTAATAATTTTAAAACATATATGATCAACTCTTGTTATATGAAAATCATTAATTTCATGATATATAAAATAATTCAATAATAACATAATCTGTAAATACATAGTGCAAATAATTATCAGTAAGCATACTTATAACTTTTGATATCTTATTTCAATGTGTAGCAAGAAAATTAGGGAGGTTTTACCTATGTTTTATAATAGTGGATTATGTTCAGAAAATTCAATTACAATAAATGTCTATTAATTAAGTCTATTTGTACCCACTATTATTCTTGTGTTCACTAGTTGTTCTTTGTGAAACACTCTTATAATTCTGGTGTCTTATTTCACTATGTAGCAAAACAATTATGGTGATATTCCTGAAGATGAAATATTATTTAATCTCTGTGATTTTCTCCCAAATTCAGAACCTCAGGTAAATTTTCATATCCATATCTTTGGTCATAGATTGATATATTTTTAAAATATAGTTACAAAGTTGAGAGAAATAAAAATGTTGTAATTTGATTTGTTGGTTTTTTATTTAATTATTGAGAAATAAAAATGTTGTAATTTGATTGGTTGATTTTTGATTTAATTATTGTAAAAAATAAATTATCAACTTTTATTTTATAAAAGATTAATTTTGTGATTGATAAAATAATTTGATAATGAAACTACAAAATATATCATTACTGTGAATATATAGTGCAAATAATTGACGATAAATATGCTTACAACTTTTAGAGTTTTATTTTAATGTGTTGCAAGACAATCACAGAGGTATTACTACAGAGGAAGGATCCTTCCAACACAACTATAATCCTTCACATCCAGAACTTGAGGTGGTTCCTCATAGACCTATGTTTTATAATAGAGCATTATGTACTAAAAATGTTCTTACATAAACTTTTATTAATTAAATTTTTTTGTCATTTTTCTCTTCAGTAGTAATATTTGAGTGACGCTCACCATCCGAACAACTTTCTTTTCTTGGTTCTTTCCACCCACTTTCATTACTCTAGTTCATTAGTTGATATATTGTATTTTTAGGTGACAGAATTTTGGAATAATTTTGATTATTCAATTTTAAATTAATTTTTACTTACCTTTTTGTAGAGTACAAATGCCCAACTTCTGTTATATGATTGGTTAAATTTGTATTGTGTAAGATAATCCAAATTTAAATATAAAAATTATATATCCTAAATTGTGAATAAATTGTGCGAAAATATTTTTCATGAAATATACTTACATTTTTTTGTGTCTTATTTGACAATGTAGCAAAACAATAACGGTTATATTATCGTAGATAAAAGTTCATTCAATCTCTGTAATTCTTTCGAGGATTTGGAACCTCAGGTAATTTTCATCATCTTTATCTCTAGTCATAGTATACTATATTCAATATTTATACTTACAAAATTGAGGATAAGAAAAATTGTACACACTGTTATTTTTCTTTTCTCTATCTATCTTCTCACCAATTTTGCCTCGACTGGTTAACTAGTGGCGATGGTAGTATATTTGAAGGTAAAAGAGTTTAAAAATAATTTGATTGGTATATAGTTAATTACATTACTAATATTTTTGTAGACAAATAATTGACCTAGGTTAAATAATTTTAAATTTATGTTGTATAAGATATTTTAATAACAAAATTCGAAACTATATCAAAACTTGTTCATAAAAAATTAAAATATTTCTCAGTAAATATGCTTACAACTTTTAATATCTTACTTCACTGTATAGCAAGAAAATTATAGAGGATTTATTGTAGAGAAAAGATCGTTCCAATGATATTCAAAATTTAGAACTTGTAGTTTCTCATGTATCTTTGTTTAGTTGTACAGAAAATGTTTTTAAAATATTATTTATAGAGTTAAGAAAAGTTAAAAACTTGTACACACTATCATGTTTGTTTTACATATTTTGTTCAGTTTACACACTTTCCCTAATTAATTAGTGGATATGGTTATACATTTTTAGATAATCGAGTTCATAAATAACTTGATTGGTAAATTTGGAATTTAGTTATTTCTTAAATTTATGTAGAATATGAATGATGAATCTTTGTTATATGAAAGTTTAAATTATTTTTGTATGCGATGATTATATACTGAAACTTAAAATTATGTCATAATTTCTGAATACATAGTGAAAATAATTGTCAGGAAATATTCTTATAACTTTGGATATCTTCTTTTATTGTGTAGCTATGAAATTTCGGAGGAGCGTTGATCAGATGTCTGCGAATTATGAAAATGAAATTTGGAGGTGTCTTCTTTCAATGTGGAGCTTTCGTTTAGGTGACTTTGTGTTAAATTTGTTGCCGGATATGGTCATTTGTTGCATCTCCTCTCTAGATATGTAAACAAATTTACCAAACTTGCTATTTCACTACCTTTTAGTTTTTACTTTCTTTTGTGTAATTCAGTTATATTTTCAAGTAGTAGTATGTGTTTTGACTTCTCTTAATTCATACATTTGAGTCTGTTTTATTAGTATCGATGATCATGTTTTATTACATGGACATCAATTGAAAAGTAAGAAAATCATTTACTTTTATATTAACAATATTATAAATTTTGTATTATTACAAAGTTTTGATCACTACATTTTAATGGATTAGCATTCGATATAAATATTATTATTATGAAGGCACATTGTGATATAAAGTTGTATACAGTAAAACCTCTAAAAATTAATACTCGATAAACTAATAATTTCTCTAATATATTATTTTCCTCCGGTCCCCAGTTGGGTCAATGGAAAAAAAATATCAATTTCGATAAGATAATAAGATAATATATTTTCGTAAGATCCCTATATAAATATATGATCCCATTAATATCATAAATTAATAATTTTTTAAAAGTACAGATATATTAAAGACAATTTAGTGAAATATGATTCTATTGGGTTTCATTTTATCTTAAAATTTAAATCTAGTTGAAGCTCATCTCTAACTTTTCTTATTGCATCCAAGAGATCTGGTGTTGTCTTTTCGAATTGCATTATAAAATAGGGAAGAGTTATAGGTATTATAAGTGCTTCCTTACGCGTAACTAGTTCCGAAGGAATATTATCATCTTCAACTTTATCATGAACATTGTTTTTTCCGATAGTTTCCACAATTTCTTCTAAGTTCTGGACTTCTGATCATGTATTACTTTCACCCAGATAATTCAACAGGTTATTGACATCCACTTTATTGTGGTAATTGAGATCATTAGTCATGATCTCAAGTTCATGAATGACGGTTTTACAAGTGGGTTCATTCAAATTCTCTAAGATTGCATCCCCAAACAAATTTTACAGTGTCTAAAACAAATTGCTATTGTCTCTTGCTAAACATTTGTTGTTCAATCAGAGATTGCAAATTTGATAGAATCCAAAACATTAATCTTTGTTGGATCAGTTTGTCCTACTTCATAACCTTCTAATATCCTATGAAATAATCTATTATGATAAACACCTTGAAATCTCTTATTATTTCATCATCACAAGGTTGAATTTTGGATGTCATGTTGGGCGGCAAGAAAAACAATTCAATATTTTTGTAGTCCTTCAATATTTCTATCATGGGTTGGACAATTATCTACCATACACAAAACTTGTCTACCATGTTTTTTTTTGTCAAACCAACATTTATATTGATCAAAAAATACACTTATCATCCATACTGTTTTGTTTGCACGATAGTTACAATTCGACAATATGATACATAAATTAGTAAGATATGATGATTTTGATGTATTCATTGTACTTTAGGTATAATATTTTTTTTATGTGAAAACAATAAATATGATACATAAATTAGTAAGATACAATACTTTTGATATAATAAAAATGAACCTTGTTAAATCTCAAGCCATTCTTTAAATTAATAAATATTAATTTACCGATTAAATAATATATCTATAAAATAATAAAATTGCATGGTCCCGCCTATATTAATTTATAGAGGTTTACTGTAGTAGGTTAGAACATATAGTTAAGTTATAGATTTTAAAATTAACGTATTTTCATTTATCATTGTCTTGTTTTGGCAACAATAAATTGATATCATATCGCAAGTGCGTTATTTATTTGTAATTGGTAGTTAAGGAATTTGTAAATCCCCACAACTTCGAAAGAAGAGATTGAAATCATCCTCCGTATGCATATAGGTCCGAGTCTGATGATTTTTAAGTTTTACATTATTTTAAGGTCCTCTATTGTAACATCACGCAACTTGAAATAGATAATACTAAAAATTAAATATTTTTTGGAAAGAAAAGGGAAATCTAGAAAAAAAATCTAAGTTAAGAAAGTGGATTTTGGTCATTTTAAAAAGTCCACATAACTTCTAGCTCATGATGAGTTAGAGGTAGTTCTTGATATGGTTGGAAAGCCTTCGGAAAAATCTTTCCAACGCCGCCAAGTTTGCCCGATTTTGATATCGTATGAGTGGTTATGACTTTCGGAAGTTAGGTTGTTTGATTGAGGAAAGTCCCAATCCGGATTTAGGGAAGGGAAGACTAGTATTTTCACCAATTAATTTCCTATTTCATTTAAGGAGTTTATTGGGGTAAAAACAAGTGTTAGATCAATTTGGAAAAGTTAGAATTACGCTTAGGGCTTGGAGAAGAGAGAAAAGAAGAATGAAAGGGCGAGAAGTCAAGAATTCGCCAAGAATGTCAAGCTTTGCGAGTGGAATTCGTCGGGGGTGATCCCTATCAAGGTATGTGAGATCTTTTAGTGTTGGATCAGTTCACCCACACACCAAACTTGTTTCAATCTAGTGATTTTCGAGTTGGGTGAATGATAAAAAGTAAAGTTCTTGAAGAATATTGTTGAATTCTTGTTGGTTGAGTTTGTCGAGAATATGTCTCAGGATATTGCAGTAATAAATCAGTTAGCTATTTTTAGGATTTTAAAATTATTTTATTAGAGTCCTATGTGACTTGAATTTAGGAGAGAGTTCTTTTATTTATTATTTAAATTTTACTGATAAGTTAGTAGCATATTTTTCTATTTTTAGTTAGAAATTATATCTATAAATGTAAGTCTTTTGATTATTAATAAGATAATTTCCTTTGATAATACTGCATTATTTTTTCTCTCAAAGTCTTTATCTGTTATTTTCTTAATTTCTTTATTTAAAAAAAACCAACATTTGGTATCTAGAGCCTTCTTCTTGAGGGACCTGTGAGTAGGAAAATGAATTCTGAAAATAGTTTTTCACGAATGGCTCCTCCTATTTTTGATGCTGAGAACTATCAATTATGGGCTTCGAGAATGGAAACTTACTTGGAGAGAGATGCTTGGGAATCCGTGGAAGAGGATTATGAAATTAATTCGCTGCCAAATAACCCCACCGTGGCCCAAATCAAGAGTTACAAGAAAAAGAAAACCATTAAGTCGAAGGCAAAAGCAACTTTGTTTGATGTTGTTTCGACAACTGTTTTCACGAAAATCATGACTTTCACATCACCAAAAGATATTTGGAATTATCTTAAGAAAGAATATGATAGAGATGAAAGAATACGAGGAATAAAGGTATTAAATTTAATGAGGGAATTCGAATTGCAGAGAATGAAAGAGTCAGAAATAGTCAAAGAATTATTTGCTTGATATTGTCAACACGGTAAGATTACTAGGCACTGAATTTAAAGATACAAGAATTGTTGAAAAGGTTCTTGTTACAATGTTCGAAGATATGAAGCATGTATAACTACCTTGGAAAACACACAAGATCTGTCCAAAATTACTTTGGCAGAATTGTTAAATTCTTTGCAGGCACACGAACAAAGAAGGCTTATGAGGCAAGATGGCATGGTTGAAGGAGCATTAGTAGCCAGCCATAAAACTCAAAGTAAGGGTACATTTTTGGAAAATTACCCACCTTGTCAGCACTGTGGAAAAAATGGACATCCTCTATATAAATATTGGAAAAGACCAGATGCACAGTGCAAGATCTGCAAACAACTTATTCATGAAGCTGTAATTTGCAGAAGAAATTTTCAAAAATATGAAATAGCTGCCCAAGTCACTACTGAAGAAGAAGAAGACCACTTATTTATGGCAACTTATTTTTCAACCAAAAAATCTGATTTTTGGATGATTGATAGTGGTTGTACAAGCCACATGACATCTGAAAGAAATCTTTTTAAAGAGTTCATTCCTATGAAAAATAAGAAAGTCAGAATTGGGAATGGTGATTGTATTTCTGCTAAAGGAAAAGGATTTGTTCACTTAAAACAAATTCAGGTACAAAAATAATTTCAGATGTTCTTTATGTGCCTGATATTGATAAAAGTTTGTCTAGTGTTGGTCAATTAATAGAAAAAGGATTTAAATTGTTATTTGGAGACAAATATTATCGAATCTTTGATTCTACTGCAGCAAGAGATTTTAGAAGTTGAAATGAGAGTTAAGAGCTTCTCATTTAGTCCATCAGAAGATGCGCACAAGCTTTGCAAGACAAAGGTTGCATTGACAGATTTGTTCACAAGGTCAATTTCATATGAGATTATAATCTACAATTCCTAATCCAGGAAGGAGTGTTGAGAATATGTCTCAGGATATTGCAGTAATAAATCAGTTAGCTATTTTTAGGATTTCTAAATTATTTTATTAGAGTCCTATGTGTTAGTTCTTTTATTTATTATTTGAATTTTACTGATAAGTTAGTAGCATATTTTTCTACTTTTAGTTAGAAATTATATCAATAAATGTAAGCCTTTTGATTATTAATAAGATAATTCCCTTTGATAATACTGCAATATTTTTTCTCTCAAAGTCTTTCTCTGTCATTTTCTTAATTTCTTTATTAAAAAACCAACAGAGTTGTTGAATGCCTAATGTTGATTTGATTTATATTTCAGGGTTGTTGTTCGAGTTAAATCTATTGGGTATTGAGGTTACTAATGATCCTAAGTGTTTGGAGAAAAACCAATGAAAGTTTAGAGGGTTTAGAGATGAAAAATGGAGGAGGAAAAGTCGAGAACATCTAGGTACAGGGGTTGGGACGTCGCGCCTCCCATGGCCCCACAGGTAAATCTCTGTTCGTAGGGCCTTGGGGTACCGCGCCAGAAAGAGCGCCCCAACATGGCCTTTGAAGTTTGGGGCCTAGCGCCCCACGCCTCTCAGAGCGCCAAGGACGCCTGTTCACCCTATCTTCCCCATCTTTTCGAACTACTTTCTAAGTGATGTACATACGTTTCTTAGTTGATTCTAACACTCTAGGGTACGTCGAAACATAATGAAATCATCCATAAACATGAGATCATGAACCTTGAATCCATAATCCAATTCAAGGAAAGTTAAGATCAAAGTCAAAGAAGCTAAAAGTCATGTCTGAAAGTTAAAAAACAAGTCAAAGTAAGTTCTTAAAGTTTTCAAGAGTCTATAACAATCCCTTTAACTTTGTTTTAAGGCTCAAGTTGGAAGTTAAGCAAAGAAGAAAAAGTTGAGTTCATTTCTCAAAAGTTATAAGGGAACTAAATATTCCCTTTAAGTTGCAAGTCAAGCAAAGTGTAAAGAGTTGAGTTCATTTCTCAAAAGTTATAAGGGAATTAAGTAATCCCTAAGAGTTACAAATGTTATAACATTTTGAGTAAGAGAGGAAGCTAGACTTCCAACAGAGCCTTTGACTAGTTTTATCAAAGAGGAAACTATGATTTCCAAGAGACCTTTTAAAGCTAAGTTTGAGCAATTACCTCAAACCAGAGAAGAGATATGTTTGTTATCGTCTTCATCGACGACATACTAATCTATACAAGGAATGAAGAAGATCATGCTAGTCACCTGAGAATAGTCCTTTAGACTTCGAAAGCTAATGAGTTATATGCTAAGTTCTCAAAATGCGAGTTTTGGCTTAAGTCTGTGGCATTCTTGGGCCACATTGTTTTCGGCGATAGAATTAGAGTTGATACCAAAAAGATAAAAGTAATTTAGAGCTAGCCTACACCCATGTCTCCAACTGATATAAGGAGTTTCATGGGTTTGATTGGCTACTATATAAGGTTTGTTGAGGGGTATTCATCTATCTCATCTCCTTTGACCAAGATTACTCAAAAGACAGTTAAGTTTCAATTTTCTGAAACTTGTGAGAAAAACTTTCAGGAATTAAAAAAGTGGTTGACTACTGTCTTAGCTTTTACCTTATCAGAGAGTACTCAAGGTTTTGTGGTGTATTGTGATGCATTAAGAGTTTGTTTAGGTTGTGTTCTAATGCAGAATGACAAAGTTATAGCTATGCCTCCAGACAATTAAAGGTTCATGCGAAGAATTATCCAACCCATGACTTAGAGTTTGCCGTTGTAGTTTTTGCCTTGAAAATATGGCGTCACTATCTATATAGCGTTCATGTTGATATATTCATTGATCACAAGAGCCTGCAATATGTGTTCACTCAGACAGAGCTTAATCTTAGACAAAGGAGGTGGTTAGAATTTCTCAAGGATTATGACATGAGTATTCTTTACCACCTAGGTAAATGTGGTTGTTGATGCTTTAAGCAGGTTATCAATGGGGAGTACTGCCCATCTTGAAGAAGAGAAGAAAGAACTAGCAAAATATGTGCATATACTTGCACGTCTGGGAGTCAGACTTATGGATTCCACAGAAACAGGAATAGTGGTGACAAATGGGGCTGAAAGAAAAACAATACTAAGACCCCATTTTTCTTGAATTGAAGGCAAATTTTCATAAGAAAAGAGTATTAGCCTTTGAACAAGGGGAAGATAGTGTCTTGAACTATCAGGGTAGGTTGTGTGTACCAATAGTGGATGGCCTCCAAGAGAGGATCGTGGAGGAAGCTCATAGCTCCAGATATTCCATTCATCCGGGTTCCACAAAGATGTACCGCGATTTGAGAGAGGTATATTGGTGGAATAGTATGAGAAAGGGTATTGTTGAATTTGTTGTCAAGTGTCCAAATTGCCAGCAAGTAAAAGTGGAACACCAAAGGCCTGGTGATTTGGGGCAGAAAATTGAACTTCCGGAATGGAAGTGGGAGATGATTAACATTGATTTCATCACAGGCTTGCAAAGGTCTCGCAAGCAGCATGATTCCATTTCAGTGATTGTCGATAGGATGACAAAACCATCCCACTTATTACCAGTAAAGACTAGCCATTCGACAGAGGATTATGTAAAGTTATACATTCAAGAGGTGGTGAGACTTCATGGAGTTCCAATTTTGATTATTTCAGATGCACAATTTACTGCACAGTTCTGGAAATCTTTTCAGAAAGGCTTTGGTTCAAAGGTGAACTTAAGTACTACATTTCATCCTCAAACTGACGGAGAAGCAGAGCGTACTATCCAGACCTTAGAAGATATGTTGAGGGCTTGTGTGATTGATTTGAAAGGGAATTGGCATGATCACCTACCTCTAATTGAGTTCACTTACAACAACAGTCACTACTAAAAACTGGATTTAGCGATAGAAAATTTTTGTAGCTAAAAAACAAATTCCATTGCTAAACCCACTTAGCGACGAATTAGCGAATGATTTTTGTTAGCAACGAGCGAAACAACAACAGACTAGCAATGACGTTCATCGTTAAATGTAGCTTTTTTAGTAGTGATTTATTATTCAAGCATCCAAATGTCTCCATAGGAAGCTTTTTATGGAAGAAGATGAAGATCTCCATTGGATGGTACGAAGTTGGTGAAGTAGGTTTGATAGGACCAGATCTAGTTCACCAAACTATGTAGAAGGTGAAGGTGAAGGTGATTCAATAGAGATTGAAAAAGGCACAGAGTCGTCAAAAAATCCTACAAAGATGTTAGGAGAAGGCCACTGGAGATTGAAGTGGATGATTGGGTATACATGAAGGCTTCACCCATGAAGGGTGTTATAAGGTTTGGTAAGAAGGGGAAACTTAGTCTCCAGTATATTTGACCTTATCGCATAACCAAAGGATTGACAATGTAGCTTATGAGTTAGAGCTACCGCAGGAGTTAGCAGCGGTTCATTTTGTGTTTCACATCTCTATGTTGAAAAAGTGCATGGACGATCCTTCATTGATTGTACCAACTAAAAATGTTGGGATTGAGGATAGCTTATCCTATGAGGAGATTTCGGTACATATTTTAGATCGTCAAGTTCAAAAGTTGAGAACAAAGGAGGTCGCACCAGTCAAGAACCTATAGAGTAACCAATTTGTTGAAGAAGCTACTTGGGAAGCTGAAGAGGATATGAAGAAAATATATCCACATCTCTTTGAATCCGAAGGAGATGTAGATCACGGTACTAATTTTCTTCTTAGTACTATATAAACTATGAGTAATCATGTTGTTACTTGTTGTTGATTGTTGAGTGTTTAACTTGAGGTTATTATTCTTAGCTTTGTGAAAGAAATCTCATTTGAGGACGGATGTTCCCAAGGGGGGGGGATATTGTAACATCTCGCAACTTGAAATAGCTAAGAAACTAAAAATAAACATATTTGGAAAGAAAGGGAAAATCTGGACAAAATTTCTAAGTTAAGAAAGTGGGTTGTGGTCATTTTCAAACGGCTATAACTTCTAGCTCAGGATGAGTTAGAGGCATTTCTTGATATGGTTGGAAATCCTTTGGAAAGATCTTTCCAAATCCCCAAGTTTGCACGATTACGATATCATATGAGTTAGTCATGCCTTTGTGAAGTTGGGTTGTTGGATTGAGGAAAGTCCCAATCCTGATTTAGGGAAGGGCAAACTAATCTTTTCAGCAATTAATTTCCTATTTCGTTTTAGGGATTTATCACGGTAAAAACAAGTCTTAGATTATTTTGGAAAAGTTAGAATTACGCTTAGGGCTTGGAGAAGAGAGAAAAGAAGAAAAAAAAGGAGAGAAGTCAAGAATTCACCAAGAACGTCAAGCTTTGCGAGTGGAATTCGTCGGGGGTGATCCCTATCAAGGTATGTTAGATCTTTTAGTAGTGGGTCAGTTCAACAACACACCAAACTTGTTTCAATTCAATGATTTTCGAGTTGGGTGAATGATAAAAAGTGAAGTTCTTGAAGAACAGTGTTGAATTCTTGTTGATTAAGTTGTTGAATGCCTAGTATTGATTTGATTCGTGTTTCCAGGTTGTTGTTTTTAGTTAAATCTATTTGGTATTGAGGGTACTAATGATCATATGTGTTTAGTGAAAGAACCATGGAACTTTAGAGGGTTTAGAGAGGAAAAATGGAGAAGAAAAGTCGAGAACACATGGGTACGGGATTTGGGGCGCCGCGCCTCCCATAGCCCCACAGGACAATCTAATCTTTGTGCGTAGGGACTTGGGCGACGCGCCAGCCAGAGCGTCTCAACCTGACCTCTAAAGTTTGGGGGACTGTAATGCCGTAATTTTAGTATCTTTAGAAAAATTACTCTTTGAAATGTTGTAAGTATAAAATAATTTGAGAAAAATACTTAGAAAAAAGTCTCCACTTAATTTTTTAATGAAATTAAGAAAACTTAATTTAAAAAGATTCTTCAGATCAAATCTTTATAAATTTAGAGAAAACTGGTAAAAAGTTCTTGTTATGTTTCAAAAAAGTTTTTAAGGCATTTCAAGCGTTCGCTAACGTGCAGTTATCCTACGACTTAAGTCAAATATTTTTTTACTATCTTTTAGAAATATGATTTGATATAAACATAATTATATTAATTTAAAATATTCGATTAACTTGAGAAAATACTTGAAAGAACAATTTATTGATTTTTAAGAAAATTGGACCTTAATTGAAAATTTTGAAATGAAATGCAAGTGATTAGGATTCTAACAAACCAGATTTATTAGAATTTACTCTGTTCATTTTAAAAATAATAATTTAAACCAAATTGGTTGATTTAAGCATGAAAATTATTTTAAATTAATTGAAGAATAAAAATTATGACTAAATATATTTAATGAAAAGCATGAGAGTTTTTAAACAAAAATTAATTTTATTAAAATAAACTAACATAACGAATATGGTTCGGCTTCTAGGGTATTACATAACGAATAGTTAATTAACAATTCTAAAGTTAGAGTTAATGATAATAAAAACAAACAACAAATAAATTAAGACAATTAAATAATAAAGAGAGGGAGAGAAGAATTTGGGCCCTTTGGGCCAATTACTGGCTACAAACATTGGCCAAAGATGCTAATTTTTGGACTTTGAAACAATTCCCATTTTTGTATACATAGATTGTATATCAATGTGTACATCTTGTATATTAGCCTCGTTTCCTATATATTGGGATGTAATTTAGGTCTTGTTACCATCAACTATGGATTAGGGTGATAGACATCCGTAAGACCATATTTATGACTCATTACGATCATTATGAGTTCCTAGTGATGTCTTTTGGGTTGCCTAATGCTCCAATGACATTTATGAACTTGCTTTTATTTATGTCCTATCAACATACCGCTTGAATTATGTTTGGTTGTAAGATTGTAACATCCCAAAAACCTTTAATTAAGCCTATATCTGATCTTGAAAAGCTCAGAAAATTAATTTGTAGCCATGGGTTATTTGGTAGTGAATTTGGGCCTGCGTTGGACTATTTGAGATTAAGATTTGTTTTGGCTAGGAGTGAGTGTAATGACCTTTTCCAAATTTTATGGGTAGACCAATGTTGAAAGATTTGGCTCAAAAAACTTTTTGAGTAGTGACTTGAAATATTTAGGCTAGGCTAGTCTCATACGAAATCTGAGAAAAGTGAGGTCTACCACAATGTGGAAAAGGATTCTATATAATGTCTAAGCATGGGTTGGATCATATTTTAGCTATGAAATTAGGGAGTCTATAGGGATTTTTAGAAGTGAATTCAGGTGCTTAGAACTCCTAATATCGAACTTGGCATGAAAGGGTTAATTTAGAACATCAAGGTTCAAGGGTATGTTGCAAAATGGGGAACTTGGGGAAGAATTCTGATTTTTTTTCTCGATGTTGTGAATAAAGTTAAAGTTGATTTTTTGGGAATATGATAGATTGTTCTAGTAATATTTCTATAATAGTGTAGGATAATTATCTTAAAAATTATCTAGATATCTAGAGGATAAAGTTTCACTAGAGGTTTCTTTGTAGAAGTATCTAAGAGAATTTCTAGAACCATCCATGAACAAGTATAAATATTGGTGGTCTTGTACATTTGTGAGCAACCCAATCAACTCAAGAACAACCTAATAAAAGAGTATTCTTCCAGAAACAAGTTCTCTTTTCTAGTTTCCTCTTCTTTTGTTGAATCTTCCGATCTTAGTTAACGATCTTGGGCTAGCAGAAGGTTTACCGATTATACTGTTCTTATGCTATTATCTACATGGTATCAGAGCCATAGCCGTGGATTGGATTGTGGGTGTTATTTCAAGATCGGGTTGGTGGTAGAATCAACTGGTTTGTCTATATGGAATTTAGCAGTCGTGGTAATGGACTGGGTATGGAGTTGCTGAACCAGTCCAATTACAAGGTATGGAAGACATGTATGAAATCATACATTTTGGGAGAGGATTTGTGGGATGTTGTTAATGGAAATGACACAAGTCCTCTTGTTGACGGACCGGAAAATAGAAGTGCATACAAGAAATGGAAGCAGATTAATGCGAAGGCAGAGTTCATTCTAAAGAGGACAATCTCCTCCATTTTATTTGATCACATTATAAAGTGTAAATCATCTCATGAAATATGGGAGACCGTCGATCTCTTGTTCAACAAAAAGAATGAAGCTCGGCTTCAGATATTGGAGAATGAATTGGCTAATAATACTCAAGGTAAGCTTTCTATCTCCGAGTACTTTTTGAAGATCAAGAAATTATGTTCCGAGATATCTTTGTTGAATCCGAAAGTGGCTATTTCTGATGCACGAATGAGAAGAATAGTCATTCGTGGGTTGAAGCCTCAATATATTCCATTTGTGATGTCAATTCAAGGATGGGCTCAACAACCATCCTTGAAGGAGTTTGAAAATTTGTTGTCGTCACAGGAACTACTAGCCAAGCAGTTGGCTAGTGTATTGTTAAAGGAGAAGAAAATGCTCTTGTAGCCAACAAGAGGAACTTTAAAGGAAAAACAGGAGATATGCCACACTCTAGATACTCAGGTGGTTCACGCTCACCTAGAGTTAAGGAAGAACCTTCGAACTATTATGGTAAGAAGCCTCCCATGTGTTATCGTTGTGGTGAAGTAGGACACATGAAAAGATATTATCGAGCTAAGGAGAGCAATATCGCTCAAAAAGTTTCCGAAGAAGAAGACTGGGAAAATTGTTTAGTATCTGAGGCTCGAGCAATAGATTTTATGGTTTCCATCAACCGTGAAGAAGACTTGATCGAGGATTCAGAATATAATGTAGTCGATTACGTGGAGAAGCAAGACAATGATGTCATCTATATGAAGCAACCAAATCTTGAAGATGTTTATACCGATGATATGGTAGCTTTTATCGAAGAAATCAAGGAAATGGATTCTGAACAAGCATTGTCTGGAGTTATGTATGTCGATGGTGACCTTTATGGAGAAAGTATTGAGAAAGATGTATGAGAGGTTGAAGCCTCCGATCAATCGTTAGTCATATTGAGGTCATTCATTGGCTTAGATCAAATATTGGAAGCAAATGGAGAAAAAGCTAATCAAATAGATGGAGAAGTTGATCTTGAAGGCCAAATTTCAAGCAAAGCGATAGACGATATAACTTTCAAAAGCTCTAAAGCTAACAAACAGGTAATTCAAGAGCTTGAAAGAAAATATGATGGTGTATCCTACTATGGCGCTGAGGCTTCACAAGAAATTGATGATCACTTCATCACCAACTCAAATGAAGCAAATGATCCTAATAAAATTTCCTTCGTTTATGGAGATGCGGTAGAAGGTACGGGGTCCGGAATCTTGAACCCTAGAGTTCCATATTTGTCCATCGCAAATGTTTATCCGAATAGTACAAATGTCGGGAAGCTTGACCAATATACTACGTGCAAATGCGATTACGCCCCTTAGAGTAGACTCGTAAGACTCAAACATGAAATTCCAATCTATGAAATTTAATATACGGATGAAATCCACTGTCTTGAGTTCCTTTTATGGCCCTTAGATGGCGTTCGTAAAACTTAGAATTTTCTGCGGACTTCCACTTTTACTTTTCATGGTCTTATCTAAACATAAAAACCTCTGAGGTGTTGTCACACCTACATACTCGCTCGAGCACAATTTAGTGCTGAGAAATTTATCATGACTAAAGATCCTAACTTGGCTTTGTATGCAGTGGCATGGCTACATAGACTTAAAATGGTCAGTTGATCACGCTTCATCAAAATATTACACGGATTATGTAGAAAACTATACGGTGTATATAGTTCAAAACATCACGTGGATTACTCTTAATGAAATTATAGGCTTTGCCACTGTTTGTACATTAATCTTACCTACAAAAACAGATTCGAATGAGGTACCATTTCTATTCTCATTGAAGTATCTTCAACTGTTGATAACATCCTTTGAAGAAGCCTAAGATTAAACCTTTTCCTTTCACATTGTGAGATAGCTCTACGAGTTACTGTCTTGAACTGTAGCAACCACTAGAGATAAGACATAGATTCTACCCAGCTTCTGCTACATTTAAAAATGTTTAGCATAGTCATCCCTCGACTGCAGTTAGTCTTTTGAATCCCTTGATAGTTGTTTAGAAAAGGCTTTAGAATGCATAGAGTTCTTCTATTGACTTGATGTATGTTGCTTAAGGGGCAATGAGATTTATAGAAATATCAAGTCGAATAGTATGGAGGATATGGATTAGGGTAGAGGTATAGTAAGATAGTTGAGAGTTTTCTCGCTTATTCTTCTATACTGGTAGTCGTATTATTACTCTTGGAGTTCTTGGTAATCCACTTTTGTTACTTTTTTATGTTTCTTGCACTTCGATTATTGTATTATTTTGTTGTAGTTATTAATTCTTTTTTAGTATGTTCTGTTATGCCTTCTTAAGTATTTTGTCTTGGCTTCGTCATTCCTATTGTTTTCTTTTTTCAAACTGATTTGTAATGCTTTTACTTGAACCGAAGGTCTATCGGAAATATCCTCTCAACCTCTCCACTTGCACGGTATGTTGTTGTTCATGTCTAATAGTAGACAATTGTGCTAGTACCTTAACATTTCTGTTTTGGCTGTTATTTGAGGAACAACAAGAATCCTTTTTCTGTTATCTAATCTTACTTTGATAAAACACAATAATTTAGGTACAGGTACAATTTTTTGCTAATTTCTGCGATTCATCTTAGTTCTTATAAGCTTTACCACTATTTCAATGAAGATACTTTTCCACAACTCAAGTATGACGAACGTCTACTAACTAATTACTGTGGATTACTGGAATATGATCTTACTTCCTTCGAATTTGGAAGTTTTTATATCATACCGAAACCTAGGATTGTCTTGTATTCCATTTCTCTTGTACTCATACAACAGAGTCAGAAAAAAATTTTAACATGAGAAACTTGGTACGACAAGTTCAATTGCGCTTAGCTCACACATGTTGTGTTGTATTCAACTATTGTCTAATTTATCCCTTTTCTTTTCAGCAATGATTGCACAAATAGCAGTAGCAACTACAGTTTGAATGCTCGGATTGGCGTATTTGGCATTATTTAAGCCTCCAACTCCAAAATATTGTGGTTCACCAGATTGTCCTCCGGTGACTTTGCCAAGGGTCCAAATCAGTGATGGGAGATATTTTCCCTACAAAGAGGGTGGTGTTGCCAAGGAGAAGGCAAAGCACATCATCATTATTTTTCATGGCTTCGAAAGTTCCAAAAACTTGATGTTACCAATATCTGAAGTATGAAAACTTTTATAACTCCATATTTAGCGTCATGAACAAGTTTGCTTGCACCTGCAATAAGGTTGAAACTCTGAAAAGTCTTGCTGAGTCCAATCTTTAACATTGGACTCAGCAAAACTTTTGTGACGTTCAACCATATTGCAAAGTTCAAGAAAACTTGGACATAACATACATAATAGATGCTAAAATGAATACGCTATATATGGAGTCTTAAAAGTTTCCATACTTTGGATATCGGCAACATCAAGTCTTTGGAACTATCAAAGACATGAACAATAATGAACTTGTGCTTTGCCTTTTCCTTGGCAACGCCACCCTCTTTGTAGGCTACATATCTCCCATCAGTGAGTTGGACCCTTGGCGAAGTCACCGGAGGACAATCTGGAAAGCCACAAACATTTGAAGGGGGAGGCTTAAGTAATGTCAAATAAGCCCATCCGAGCATTCCAAGATCATGATATTGAATCCAAGGGAGCTTCTCTTCTAACAATTGAGTTCACGTGCAATAAGTCTGTCATCGTGTCCTTGCCAAAGTTGGACCTAACCTTCGTTATCTGGAAAAAAGAATTTTGGTATCCGTTGGAGCAAATTCCCAATTTCCAAGCTAACTATCAGGTCGTGATGCAAAGATTCAAACTCGCCTTGATGTCGTACCTTCTCCTGGACAAAGACATAGTTCCAAAATTATGACAATCATAATGGTTAGCACATACTCGCTATGTTAGTGCAACATTAGATGTTTTTGGGGGCGGAAAAATTACATTATATATACAAGGTAAATATGTATATTTTTTTATGTATATAGTAGATATATTGATACATTTATTAATTCACAATGATAGTTATTGTGAAACCATATTGAGGAAACTTTTCATTAGTTAAAGGTGAGTTTTGGAGCAACAGTAATGTTGTCTCTGTGTGACTTATAGGCCACGTGGAAGAAACCACTAGTGCTTGAACCAGAGTAAGATGTCCATATCACGTCCATTATAAGGTGCTGCCCTTTCACGAACTTTCCTAACGTGGGATGCTTTGCGCACCTTGCTTCCCCTTTTGCATGTATTTGTGGACAAGATGGTATCTTGCAACAAACTTAAGTGCATCAACATTTTCAACATTTGTGATAAATATCAATATATGTTACTCTCTCATTCTCAACTTATAGATACAGTTGGAATTTGGAGAATCGTCCAAATTTTTCTATGGCTTTTAAATATTTTATTTTGTTAATTATTATGATTTGTAGTACGTTTTACATAATTTTCAAATAATACATGCTACTCTCTCTCTCTCTCTCTCTCTCTCTCTATCTATCTATCTATCTATATATACATATATATATATATATATCCCAATTAATTTATGTGGCACAAATAGAATTTAAAGAATTAACCAAATTTTTTATATGTTTTTTCAAATACTTCAAGTTGTTAATTATTGAGATTTATAGGAATTTTACGTCATTTTCAAAATAGTCTTTATTACTTTTTTTGTCTCAATTTATGTGGCACCGATAGAATTTTGAGAGTCAACCAATTTTTTTATGTCTTCTAAATTTAAATATTTTAAATTGTAAATTATGGTGATTTGTAGATTTTTTATATGTAATATGCAAATATCAAAAAAGAATAAAAAGAATAAGATAAACAAATTAAAAAACAAAAAATATAAAAATTACATAAGTGACCTTGGCTAAAAGAATGCTTGTCGACCAAGAAGTGTCTGCTCCTAGACTTCTCTATATAGTATAATGAGGTGAAAATTTACTATTTATCTACTCCTTCGGCCAAGGTTCTCTTTGTTTTTTTAGAATGTATTAGCCGAATGAAATCAAAGTTTCATGATCAATTTTGAATTAGAAAGGTTTTAAGGGTCACATGTCAAATTAGGAGTAACATCTTAGTCCTTGGTACCACATTAGGTCAGATCAAACCTTTATACCATGGCAAGGTATACTGAGTGTTTTTATTGGGGATTATACATCAAATTTTATGTTTAGCTCACATGGTTATATGTCTGTCATTAGTACCTCCCACAATCTAGTATTAGCTTAGTGCATTGACCTTATATTTATTTATTCCAATTTAGTACCTATTAATTGCATGTTGATTTACTTGGTCATTGCATGAGTTCATATCTTTTAGTTTCATGTTCAGTTCAACAACTCAGATTTATCATATTTAGTTTATTTAATTATGGTTCATATCTCTCATACTTAGTACATTCAAAGTATTGACCGCATACTTTTTACGTTATATAATTTTATAATATAGGTTCGGATACTTAAGATCCATCCCACGGTTAGTACGACTTCTAATCAGCTCAGTAGCACTTTTGTTAAGTCCTTAATTTTCGAGTAAAACCCTTATATTTATTTCAATTATTTAGTCTTTCAGTTTTCAAACAGTTAGAGTTAGCTGGGAATTTTTCCTAGTAACTCATCTAAGTAGAGGCTTTCAATTATATAGTTAGATATTAGTATTGTTTGTCATTCAAGAAAAATAATGTTCAATATTACAATCGCAAGCATCCTCACTAAATCAAGTCATGTCCTTTACCTTCTATTAGCCCCATGGATGACCATTAGCCTCTTACCATGCATTTACATATCCTCTAAGGTCTGATATCAACTGGAACCTTTCCTTTCTTGTATTATTTCTCTAACACCTCAGTGGTTGCCGCAAGGAATGACGTCATAGCTCCTGCAAAAGTAATAACAATCAAAGACGTAGGTGAAAAATAAAATTTTAGTCCTTAAACATGGTACCAGAACTGACGGACGCCACTAACGATCCGTCGTCTGACACACGGACCGTGGACAGACTCGTGGTTAGCCAGTCTAGTTTTCCTAAAATGTCAAGTTCCAGTACTTTTTTGATGGTTCACCAGGACGGTCCGTTATCCAATCCAAAAGTCGTAATCCGTAGGTAGGTATCATAGGTGAGTTTCAGACTTGATAGTATTTTTAAAGTAAATATCGACTAAACCACGGAGACCATGCATGGTCCGTCATTTGATCCACGGACTGTACATGGGTCCCGTCATCTGATGGACCAAAGATCAAATCTCTGAAAGCATCGATGGTATACAAGGATGATCTGTAGGTTAATAGTCGGACTGTAGTTTGCCACTGTTGTTCGTGTCAACAGTTTTTTGAATAAGGGATTTTGGGTATTTTCCTAATTATTCTAGCCTAATAGTATGTGGGTTTTCCCTTCACCTAAATACTTATATAAGTGTTTTAACCCCCCCCCCCCAAATTTCCCCAATTTAAAATCATTATTTCATATTCCTAAAAGAAGAACAAGTCTTCCTCTTAAATATTTCTCTCTCTAGAAGTTGAAGAAGAAAGCTAGAGTTAGCAACTCAAGTCTCTAATTCAACCATCGAAGTAAAACTTTTGGTATTGAGGTATGATAGTTTTCATCGACAGAGATGTTTCCTCCATAGAGTTCCTAACTTCTCCAATTTACAATGTTAGAATTCCCCAATTGAGTTAGAGTTTTCTTTCATGTCTTGGGTTCTTTCAATGTTGATTTGCTTAATCAATTTATGAACTTTTATGCATGAATTAATATAATCTCATGAATTTAATATGAACCCCCCTTGAACCCATGTGTAATGATCGGGTTCTATCGTTATAAAAAAGCCAATGGAGAATAATTTTGGGGCGGAAAACATTTTTGTAGTGACATGAAATTTCCCAACCTAATTCAGATTTGGAAGAAATTGAAGTCATTAAGGTGTAGGGAAATCAGGTAGCAATTGGGTGATCTAAACATGAATTTTATTACATTATTAGATAGATAAGTGGTTAAGAAACTCGTACGACTTTACGAAATTGAATTTGGGTAAGTAGAACTCTCAGAATTGATCTTAGCGTGAACGAGTAGTTTCTTAGTGACGTTGGTTGAATGTGTATTATGAAATGGGGGTATTATATTTGTTAAAATAGCTCATTGTTTCGTGTAAGTCGCTTTGGTAGTGATGTTGGTCACCAGGGTGGGGCCGTTATAGCGGGGTGATGGCCGTTGTGGTGGACCAGACACGATTTAAAGTTGTAAATAAATCCCAAAAAAATTTTATTCTGCAATTTTCAAACTTGAGAGCTAAGGAACGAATCTAGGACTTTTCTTGATAGTTTTCCACCATTCTTGAGGCTAAAGGTAAGATTTTAACTCTCAAATATGTTTTTTGATCCGTAGAACGTAATTTAATGTGTAATTATCAATGGGGGGAGGGTTTTGATCTAGAATTTATGGTGGAAACAATCCTAATTAGGATCATGGGTTGATCTAGGGTTCATAGGATTGTTGGTAATCCGAATTATTAGTTATTGTTTATTGATTCCCGTGTTATTATGATTGTTTGTAGATCAAGAGTAAGCGAAACGAATTCGAAAAGGGAAGGATCAAGTTTCTTAGGATTTCAAGATTGTTTCGAGGTAGGTGATGATTGTGTGATTTATGTTTGTTTTTGCTTCATTATGATACATATATGTATGTGAATGTTGCATTATTGATCACAGTTGTTGTAAATGAGATAGATGAATGATGAATGTCATGAATCATAACTTGATTATATGATCTTGAGAATAAACTTGTGATTGTGATTGTGTCTTGTTGAATGGATCGGGTGTTTCGTTCCGACAAACTAACTTGAATTAGTTACCACGTTCCAGCATAATTATGGTATCGGTTCCGATGTTCCGACATAAATATTGGATCGGGTACCACGTTCCAGTATGCTAACAGTTTGGGTTTGGGTTCCATGAGAGGACCAACTACTTGATATAACCGTGATATTTGAGAATTGTGAAATTCTCCGTTGTTCATAAATGATGATGATATTGTATATGTTCATGTATGCATGTTCTTAGTATGTTGTATTGACTTACTTATGTTGCACTTAGTGAGATAGCTGCATGATCCTACAAGTATAATGTTGTTGTGTACTCATACTGCACTTGCTCTTTCTTTGTTGAGTACGGGGCATCTTCAGGCGGCTTTTGACAAACCTCCTCCAGAAGATCAGTGATCGTTTCAAATTCAAAAGTCAGTCAATTCTTCCGGACTGCCATGAGTTCTCTTTCCGTCTACGTCCACATTCCGAACTTAGATTTTTTAGTTATTTATTAATTCATTAGTTAGGGTTGTAACTTTTCTTGTTTAGACTTGTTGAACTTTAGATGTCTTGGTACATTGACTTTCAGGTTCTAGGCGTATTACTTCCGCATTGTTAGTTGTTAGATCTTTTGGAAGTTTATGGGAGCTTCAGGTTTAGCCATTATTCTTGTTTCCATATCCTTAATTGCTTTAGTTTTTGGCTTAGTTGTTTGGGTTGAGTTGTAGTAGTAGTTCTCGCAACGGAGGGTTAGTTTGGTGTCAATCACTATGGTCTGGATCGTCACACCATGTCTAACCCATGTTTTCTAGATATTGATGATTAAAAGGGAGTTTTAAACTATTAAAGGTTCATTATGAAATTATACGTGTTCTTATGAAATTGATGAATATGGTGTACATTGCTTGGGAAATAAAAGCATATATGTTGTTATAATAGTTAATTATTGTGAAAGGGTTGCTCACATAACTATTTTATTCTTGGATGTGAAAGGTTTTCTCAGATAAAGAATTCTAAGGTTGAAAGTTCTCCTCACCAATAATGAATTAAAGTAAGGAGCTATTCTAAGAATGAGACAAGCGACAATTACCCATGACCTCTAATAAAAGACAAGATTTGATTACCCATGTCACATGATGTAAGGACAAGAGGTGATTACCTATGTTCTTTTAAAAGATAAGATGAATATGATTAAGAATTATCCATGGAAGTTAATCTTAGTATCGAGTGGAAAAGTGGCGATTGCGCCAACATAGGATTGTCTAGATAGACATTAGCTAGTGTATCCACATAAGCTATAATTCACGGTCCTTCCCTTGGCAAATGGGACAACCCTTTTCGGTGTGGAGACACCGGATTCCATGTTAGTAGCTCACATGGTTTTATATGTCGGTTGAGGCTACTTCCCACAAGCAAGCTATGATGGACTAATGTTACTTCAAGAAGTATCTCATATGTATTTTAAGATGATGATTATGGACATTGACCATTATGATTCATGTATTTAACCTCTTATTTCACGTTTTACCTTCATCATTGCATACCTTGAAAAATTTGTCTCTCTTTAAGTATGTTTTCAAATATTTTATGCATGACAGACATACTTGTACTAACACATACTTTTGCCTACATTTTCCCCAAATGTAAGGTCCGACCTTACAAATTCACACCTTCGTGGCTAGGGATCTCATGTAGAAGTTTGGAGATTGGTGAGTCATTGGCATGAACTCAGAACCAAAACCCTCTCTTTCTCAGCTTCTTAGCCCTGTATAAACCCCCTTTCTCAGATATCAGTCGACTTGACTTCTATTGGTAATAGGTTGTTTTGAATTTGTGTTTTGCTAGATCACCTTGACACTCATCAATTTTATATTTGTCAAGCTAATTTTGGCTTTTGCTATGTGTGGATCATCATTTGCAGCCCTGTGTTAAAGCCCTTTTCTTGGTAATAATTATTTGGGAATTTAGGGGTTAGGCTTAGATGTAATAAAACTATGTCTTGTTGGCTTTAATACTCTTCTGATGTTAATGGATTGTGAAACTTTGATAAAGGAGATGCCTTTTTTAAGTGAATCACCTTGATTTGGGTTATTTTGATGTGTGTAAAGTATGAGTCAATTTTTTTGTTTTGCATTGATATATGTTTCTACTGTTTCATGTATTGTGGTGAATGTTTTTACTTACAATATTGTGAGGTTGGTTTGCAGTTTGCATATCTCCTCTATGCAAGGCGTGGTTGTGCTATGTTGATCCTCTATTTTTTTTCTTAACAAATACATATAAATAGCTAACCCAACTAGAAGCTAGCGCAATTAACTTGCGACTGACATGTGGTTGATGTTGATTGATTGATTGATGAACCTTCATGTTTCTTTTGCGTTTATGCTTGTATTATCATCATCTGTTTCTACTGTTTCATGTATTGTGGTGAATGTCTTTATTGAAAAATTATGAAGTTGGTTAGCCTCTCTTCTATGCGAGGCATGGTTGAGCTATGATGAATCCCCTCTATTTTGCTTTCTTATCAAGATAAGAAAACAAAAATATGAATCCTCTTAACAAATACAGATAATAGCTAACCCAACTAGATACTGACCCAATTAACTTGCACTGAGACATGGTTCATGTTGATTGATGTGGTTGATGCAACTTCATGTTTCAGCCCTTCTCATGCTTTCTCTCTTCTTTCATTGATTGGGTTGGGCTGTTCTACTCCATATTGTAGCGTAGCTGTCAGGATGTCTGGTACTTGGCAGAAAACAGTAGAGATGTCACTTATAATAGGTGTATTGACTAGAAATAAGATGTTGTTAATGATACCCTGCGTAAGAAGGGGAAATAGGCATCCTTCGTTTTTGCCTCCTGTTGTACATAGACCATATATACATGAGTCAAATTTTTGTAATGTACTAGTTTTACATACCATGTGAATCTTCTCTGAAAGTGTGATTTATTTTATATGTGTATACCTATTGATCAATTTAAGCAATTTTGTTCTTTGCATATGAGGCAAGCTTTAAGGCGTAGGTGGATTACCTAATTACGAAATGCATGATCCTGTTAGCTTGAAATTACCACTTGGAGATGCATTTTGATTGATTTCTTAGATAGCTGAATTTAATAGTGGAACATAGTGGCTAAGTGGATAAAACCATCTACTATAGTTGTATGTGTTGGGCTATTGCCCATGTTCCAGCCAAAGGCCCATGGCCTAATCCTACTTGGAAAAGGATTGGAATTATTCTCTTTATTAATTTGGTTCCCAATTCTATTAGGAAAAGGATTGGAATTGTAATCCTATTTGTAGTTGGTTTTGGCTTTGTAAGGAAAAGCACAACTCTATAAATAGAGGATGGTCTTGAGAGAATAATTCAATTGCTCATTGGTATTGTCTTTGAAAGACAATAGAACATAAGAGAGGTTTTTTGAGAGAGCCTTCAACAAGAGAAAAGAGAGAAGAAAAAGGATTATTTTGCTGCGGTCTTTTTCTCCGACCAGCAACGTTCAGATCGTGTTTCCCGATTAACTAACCGTTGGATCAGGCTGAAATTTGGACTGAGTGTTCCTGACATCTTGGTGGTTGATTTGAACGGTGAAGACCGGATTTGAAGGTCAGCAAGATCCTGTTTTAGGTCCCGAACAGAAGCTGGGTTTGGGTGGTGTTTCTTTCTATTTATCTTTTGTTGGTGTAGCTATTGTTTGTTTTCTTTTGGCACTTGTTGTGTAGCCATTAGAAGAATATTTGTAACCCTCTTATTGGTATAGTGAAGAAATTCGGATCTTGTCGATCCCGTGGTGGTTACCTTCAGTTTGAAGGGTTTTTCCACGTTAAACTTGGTGTTCTTTATTGTTAGATTTTCGTTTTCATTTTTTCATCACAACAACTGGTATCAGAGCTAAGGTTATCTATATGGAGGGAAATATGAGCAAGATGGTATGTCTAAACGGAAGAAACTACAACATATGGAAAAGCAAGATGAAAGATTTATTGTTCGTGAAGAAGATGCATCTTTCTGTTTTTTCTGCTCATAAACCCGAGAATGTGACCGATGAAAATTGGGAATTTGAGCACCAACAAGTATGTGGATATATAAGACAATGGGTTGAAGATAATGTTCGCAACCATATTGTGAATGACACACATGCTAGAACATTGTGGGAGAAGTTGGAGACGTTTTACGCTTCAAAAACTGGCAATAACAAGTTGTACTTGTTAAAGCAATTGATGACCTTTAAATACAAGGAGGGCAGTCTTATTCTTGATCATATAAATGATTTTCAGGGTATTCTTGATCAGCTATCAGGAATGGGTATTAATTTTGATGATGAAATACAAGGACTTTGGCTTTTTAATACTCTACCGGATTCTTGGGAAACTCTTCGTGTTTCTTTAACAAATTCTGCCACTGGTGGAAAGGTGACTATGGAATATGCAAAGAGTGGTGTGTTGAATGAAGAGGTTAGAAGAAAATCTCAAGACACATTTTCACATTCAGATATTCTATATACAGAAGATCGAGGGAGACATAAGACAAGAGATCCGAGGAGTAGAGGTGAAAGCAGAAGCAAGTCAAAATTCAAGAATCCAAATATTAAATGTTATCATTGTGGAAAGAAAGGACATATTAAAAGATTTTGCAAACAATTGAAGCAAGATCTTAAAGAAGGGAAGAAGGAAGAAAACAATGAAAATAATGTTGTAGCTGTTGTCCAAGATGACCTTCTCTTCGCTTGTGATAAAGACGTCATAAATTTTGTATCTCAAGATACAAGTTGGATAGTAGATTCTGGAGCCACATCACATGTCACACCAAGAAAAGACTTCTTTTCATCTTATACTTCTGTTAACTCTGAGGTGTTAAAGATGGGTAATGCTGGTGAGGTTAAGGTGTTTGGTGTTGGCACTGTTTGTTTGAAAACCAATACTGGTTCAACGTTGGTCCTTCAGAATGTCAAGCATGCTCCAGACATTCCGATAAATTTGATCTCTGTAGGACAACTAGATGATGATGGCTATCATAATGACTTGTGCAATGGCCAATGGAAGCTCACCAAAGGCTCATTGATTTTAGCTCGAGGAAGAAAGCATTCAAATTTATACGTGACACAAAGATCGATTCTTGTTGATTCTATAAATTTGGTGGAAAGCGAGGCTTTATCAGAATTGTGGCACAAGAGGCTTAGTCATATGAGCGAGAGGGGGATCACCTATTTGGCTAAAAAGAATTTGCTTGCTGGTATGAAACAGGCAAAGGTGAAAAGATGCGTTCATTCCTTAGCAGGGAAACAAAAACGAGTTTCTTTTCACAGTCATCCTCCTTCAAGAGAGTCTGAGCTATTGGAGCTAGTACACTCAGATTTGTGTGGTCCTTTCAAAGTGAAGTCAAAAGGTGGTGCACTTTACTTTGCTACTTTCATTGATGATCATTCTCGCAAGATTTGGGTATATCCTTTAAAATCCAAAGATCAAGTTCTTGATGTGTTTAAACAGTTTCAAGACTTATCTGAGAGACAAACGGGAAAGAAATTAAAATGTATTCGTACTGATAATGGTGGTGAGTATATTGGTCCCTTTGATAACTACTGCAAATCGCAAGGAATTCGTCATCAGAAGACTCCTCCAAAGACTCCTCAATTAAATGGTTTGGCAGAGAGGATGAACAGAACTTTAGTTGAGAGAGTTAGATGTGTGCTTTCAGAGGCTAAACTTCCAAATTCTTTTTGGGCTGAAGCACTTAACACTGTTGCTTATGTTATCAATTTGTCTCCTGCTGTTGCTTTGGATGGTGATGTTCCAAACAGAGTTTGGTTTGATAAGGATGTCTCTTATGATCACTTGAAAGTGTTTGGGTGTAAAGCTTGTGTGCATGTTCCAAAAGATGAGAGGTCGAAATTGGATGTTAAAACTAAGCAGTGCATCTTCATTGGTTATGGTCAAGATGAGTTTGGATATCGTCTTTATGATCCAATTGATAAGAAGCTCATTAGAAGTCGTGATGTTGCGTTCTTTGAAGATCAAACTATTGAAGATATTGACAAGACTGAGAAACCAGATTCTCAGACTGATGAGAGCTTAGTTAATGTTGATCCAATTCATATTATTGATACATCTTCTGCACATGAAGGAACCCAAGATAATGATCAGAGTGTAGAACATATAATTGTTCCTACTGATGATATTGTGGTTGATAATCAACCAACTCATGTTGGGATGACCGCTTCGGATGCTCCAGAAACCTCTTGTAGAAGATCTACTAGAGAGAAGCGAAGCTCAACACGTTATTCACATGATGAGTATATTCTATTGACTAACATGGGAGAACCTGAAGGTTATGATGAAGTCATGTTAGATACTCATAGAGATAAGTGGAAAGAACTCATCGTAGACAATCATGAGTTTTGTAGAAGTGTGGCAGGCAGGAAGCCTGTCAAAAGTTCCTCCACTTGAAGTCCATTTGGCCCCTTGGCTGAAGGGAGTTTGTTGGGCTATTGCCCATGTTCCAGCCAAAGGCCCATGGCCTAATCCTACTTGGAAAAGGATTGGAATTATTCTCTTTATTTGGTTCCCAATTCTATTAGGAAAAGGATTGGAATTGTAATCCTATTTGTAGTTGGTTTTGGCTTTGTAAGGAAAAGCACAACTCTATAAATAGAGTATGGTCTTGAGAGAATAATTCAATTGCTCATTGGTATTGTCTTTGAAAGACAATAGAACATAAGAGAGGTTTTTTGAGAGAGCTTTCAACAAGAGAAAAGAGAGAAGAAAAAGGATTCTTTTGCTGCAGTCTTTTTCTCCGACCAGCAACGTTCAGATCGTGTTTTCCGATTAACTAACCGTTGGATCAGGCTGTAATTTGGACTGAGTGTTCCTGACATCTTGGTGGTTGATTTGAACGGTGAAGATCGGATTTGTAGGTCATCAAGATCCTATTTTAGGTCCCGAACAGAAGCTGGGTTTGGGTGGTGTTTCTTTCTATTTATCTTTTGTTGGTGTAGCTATTGTTTGTTTTCTTTTGGAACTTGTTGTGTAGCCATTAGAAGAATATTTGTAACCCTCTTATTGGTATAGTGAAGCAATTCGGATCTTGTCGATCCCGTGGTGGTTACCTTCGGTTTGAAGGGTTTTTCCACGTTAAACTTGGTGTTCTTTATTGTTAGATTTTTGTTTTCATTTTTTCGTCACAACAGTATGTACAATAATTGAAGCTGCTTTTACTTACTGGTATATGTTTTATTACTATTACCATGTCTTATAAGTTATAACTCATTTTCCTTTTATCATGCCTGTTTTCCATCGTTCTCTGAAAAGATGGCAGAAATGCTTATGTTTTCGCGAAATTCAACTCAATTTCTTTTTCCTTCATTTCAATACCTTTGTGGTGCTTTCTCCTCTCATATACCTGGATAGGAGCTTCTAGAGATGATTCTAGTTTCTTTATTGTTATCGTAAAGCTTGTGGATAATTCACTGGAGCATGTTGGTGAACACATATGGTCTAGTTATTTCCTTGAGGATTAATAGCTCCTCAGACCATTTTTTTTTTAATGTTGGCCTTCCAGAGAGCTAATACATGATTGGTTAGATACCGTTGGTGTTGGAATTAATGCATTCACACCTTGATGTTTAGTATTTCAATATTGTCTCTTAGTTTTTCAAGAAGTCTTTTAGAATTTTGTAATACATGTATCTAGTAATTTGTGATACATGTATCTAGTTATTTGTGCTCCTTTGATTTACATTATTACTAGTATAAATAGAGATGTAGTTGATGATTGTAATCAACCCAAGTGGCCTTAAGTAACCTATATAGAACTTGAGGATTCTCTAAAGATAGTATTCTCCTTCCATATTTCCTACAAATTGGTATCAAGAGCAGGTTTCATTCTTAATCGAGGGTTAGGTGAAGAAAAAATATGGCATCCAAAACAAATGAAGGTGTTGATTCTTCAATGTTCTTACTCCATTTTTTATGGAACTGATTTTGAATACTGAAATATAAGAATGAGAACACATTTGAAAGTTGAAGGTTTGTGGAATATTGTTGCAAATGGCTTTGAAGAGCCAGACAACGATGGTTAACTTATAGCAGCAGAGATGAAAAATCTTGAGGCTAAGTATTGTCAAGATGCAAAAGCCTTGAGCAAAATCCAAATGGGAGTCTCAAGAGCATATTTCACAAAAATTGTTACTTGTGAGACTGCAAAGGAAGCTTGGGTTTCTCTGGAAATTGAGGTGTATGGTGACGAAAAGGTACGCACTATAAATCTTCAAACTCTTAGAAGAGAGTTTCAAAATTTGAAGATGATAGAATCAGAAAAAATAGATGAATATATAACAAGAGTAATGAATATTGTTAATGAAATGAGAAATCATGGTGATACAATTTATGATCAACAAGTTGTGGAAAAGATTCTAATTAGTGTTATAGAAAAATATGAGTACACTATTGTTATCACTGAAGAGACAAATGATCTTTCAAAGCTTTCCATCAAAGAGCTACACTACAAGAAAAAGATAATTAGGGACCAACAAATAGAGACGGGTGGATAATCTTGTCCTTATATGTATATATATAGAGATAAGATTATTTAATGGTCCCTAATTCTTGTAAATTAGGGAAGAAAACAAATATAGTCTCTAAAATTATAAGTATCTGGTCCTAAGAGCTTATAATAAGCGAGAAGAGTGTGGGCCCTAATCTAAATATTATGTATAAGAATATTTCAATATACAATTATCATTACCCTCACCCACCCCACCCCCTTCTCTCTCTCAAAATAAACCTCTGCTCATGTAAACCCTTCTTTTTTTAGAAATCATATATGTGAAAACTGTAAATCCAACTCGATTTATTCGCTCACAGATAGTTTGGGCCACAAAAGTAGAAAGGAGAGGTAAGTCTTTCTTCTTCTTTTTTGTCATTTTAATTGGTCTTCTATCTGATTCTTATTTTTGAGTGGAGTGTGTGTGTATATATATATATTGCATTATTGTGATTTAAATGTGAATGAGTGGTGAGGGTTTCTCGATTTACATTTCAAAAACTCATTCAGATTTAAGTTTATATTTTTGAGGTGCAGCGCTCATTCTTTAGGGCATTTAGGGGTTTTTGGTGTCCTTTTAGTAATTACACACTTCTCACTTCTTGCAGATAGAGTTTTTTACCTTGTGTATCCAAGATTACATTCCCAAATATTGTGATATTGTGGATCTGGAGATTTTTTCAAGCTTTGGTAAAGTGTGATGATTTCATTACCCTGGTTGAGGATTTTAATCGGGTAAATATGTCCATCCTTTCCTTAATATCATTAAAATATTAGAAGTTGTTGGTAGTAGAAGAATGGAGTTTTACATTTTTTTCTAGCTCTAATTATTATTTCTTTTACTGTGGACTTTGATTTATGTAACTAACTATCGAAATATTAGCAGAACAATTCTATCATTGTTATATGTGAGACCTGATATTCTTATGTCTTCACTTCATGCATAACTATATATGAGAAAAGAATTTGTATCTACATAACAGATATGTAGCCGCGAAAGTGATTCGTTGACACAGAGGAAATCCATTTCCAGGAAGCTTAGTTTAGTTGTATCAATTTATAGCCATGAAAGAGGAATCTACATAAATTCAGGTTCGTATCATTGATTGATGTTTACTTGAAATTCATTTTCTGAAATTGAGGTTAGTTCACTGAGCAGGGACTAAAATTCATCCTTGAATGTTGGAATTGTCGACTATGCATATATTGTGTAGTTCTTCACCTTTCTAGTTTTGTGTTTGTTATCTTGCGATTTCTTAGAAATTGTTGTTCACGGTGGTGTTTAACTTTGGGATTTACGCAAATCAAAGAACTTTAGAACTTTCACTCCTTATGATGAAAACACCCCATCTCAATCAGGTATACATTAACTTCATTCTACTGAAGCAAGACATTGAATCCATACTATAAATCAAAAGGAACTGAAACTTGTATTTATTCTTTTAGATGTGAATCGAATTCAATTGGAAGGTTAAGTACCATTTTTAATATTTATAATTAATCTGAAGTTAAGTTAAATGTCTATTTCTTGACGATACTAGAGCTTCATTTTGAGTTGGGAAAAGTAAACTAGTAGTTGAATTGAATAGCTTCTATAATTGTTGTCGAAGTTCTAGTTATTTGTTTTTTTATAATGGATTGACGAATTTGAATAAAAAGTCTCAGAAAATAGAGCATCAATATTGTTTCTTGCAAGTAACATTAGTTTAGGACTTCGGTATTGTATTTGTTGTTGAAAATAATTTATCTTCCTTGTGTAACTTCATTATTTTTTATTAATATTGTTCTACTACACAGTTTCTAAGACTAGAACTGAATTTTTTTTTTGTAAGATTGGTACCCTATTGTTGGATCTAAAACAATAAAATGACTTATACTTAAGATTAGCAATATACAGGTGACCAACTACCCTATTCTACTATATTTGTATGGGTTGGCTTCTATTACCATGTTCTCTGTTCCTCTTTCTGGATGCTATTAATAGTTATTGTTGTACATCATATTCGTTATTATGCCCTTTTAGCTACCACTCTTTTGAAGTTTCTAATAATCAAAACTTTTTAGAAAATTAGTTTTCTATCTCAGTTGTTTTTGTACTTGGATGGTACACATATAACTTTCCATCTATGTTACATCTCGATATTCTCTTAATAAGGGTCTACACATCTTAGAACAACAAACTTATAGTATTTTGTAGTTAGATAGTATTCGATTGATAAGTCAGTAATCATGACTCAAGACAAATTCTTCTACCATTTGTTTACACAACTTTATTTACATGTAAAAATAATTATATATTTAGTTGGGACTGCTTTGGGTTCAATTGGAATCATTAAGATGTTAGGTACTGAGCAAAGAAACCTTAGCATTGCAGTTGCAGCTCTCTTATAAAACCTCAAATTATTATGCCTAAGTTGTCCAGTTTATGAACCTCATTTTTTTGTTGCTAAATGCAATAGCTAGCAAAAATAGAAAAAGCAATAGCTTAGCAAACTATTTTTCCCCAGAATTTCTTGTTTCTTATGAAGATTTTTTATTCAAGCAAGATAAGCTAGTTAATGAAAATCAACATGTTGTTGAATATGTATTAAGTTTGGCTCTGGCGTTTAGTCTTGCATCTTAGAAAATTATCATGTTGTATGGTTGAATTTTGAGATTTAGGCCAGTATTATAAGAAGCTTTTTCATATAGTGCACATTTGATACATTTTATAACTTGAAGTGTAACTGCTTGATCACATAGACCTAATTTGGGTTTATTTTAACAAAAATCATGTCAGATTTAAGTTTATGTTTTTTTTGTGTTTAAGATCTAGTTAGTCAAGTTTTTTTTTTTAATCTATAAAATGTGTCTAGTCTGTATAGAATGTTAAATATTAACTTCTACTTAACATTGTTTGGTTGACATTCTAATTTATTATTGAATATACTTTTGCAACCTCCTTTCTGTTGTTGACTCATACTTCAAAGATGCATATAATTAAACTTGATATATTTGACACGCCACTACTTGAGTTACTATTAGACATAATTCATTATTTAAATATTTTTATAGTAGTTAATATTTATAATTTTCTTATATTGTGTAAATTGTCAATTGCAGGTTTTGGAGATTTGAATTTAGAAGTCAAGTAATAGCTTTTGAAGTCATGAAGCAAGATGATAAGTTCCTGATCATCTTTCAAGGACTAATAGATCAAAATTTGTATTTTTTGTTATGGATGTACGAACTTTAACTAAGAGGTTGTGTAGACAGCATAGTGACTTGTATATCCACGACACAAATGAGATGTTAATCCATATTTTAAACATAAATATATTTATGAAAGCATGATATTGTTGCATTTTTTTTTTTGGAATCCAATTTATTTGAATGCATGTATGAAACTCTTGAAGCACTTATGGTCAATTAGAGACCAAAAATATTACTCGTCTCTAAAAGTTAATTTACTTTTCAGAGATTTAACGACCAGAAAACAGTATTTTTTTCAAAGATGAAAATAATCTATTTGGGATGACAAATGTAGTCTCTAAAAGGTTTTAAGCGACTGGTTTTGTTTTCGTCCCTAATGCCATTTAACGACCGGCTTAAAACCCCATCTCAATTAACTTTTAGCGAAGATAGCTATTAGGACGGGTGGCGATCAGTCTTTTCCCGTCCTAATAGACAATTTGGGACCAGATTCGGACATTTAGGGACCAGATTTCCCTTCCTTAGAGGCTCTTTTTCTTGTAGTGCTAGTTGGATCTTTTCGTATGCACGAGAAACGAAGATTTTTTCGTGAAAATCAACCCAAAGAGACAGCTTTCCAAACCAGAACAAAATGAGAATTCTCAAAAATTCTCAAAAGATCAACAGAATAAGAATTACAATCCAAAAAATTAAAGAAGCAAGATCACGATGGTTCTTCCAAGAAGGTTGAAGAAAAGGGTGAGAAAAACTCTAGTCTTGTTTGTAAAGTTTGCAAAAAGACTAATTACACTGCAGAAAAATGTTGGCGCAAAGGCAAGCCCCAAATGTAACTTTTATAAAAACTTTGGCCACATTGAGAAGGATTGTTGGCACAAGAATCGGGAGAAAGAAATTTTTTATAAAAAACAGGAGGAAGAAAGGGAAGAAAATCTTTTCTTTGCTTCCAAGTCTGATGCTTCAACAAAGAGCAATGAATTATATGTTGATACTGGTTGTAGTAATCACATGACAGGAGATGAAAAGTCTTTCCTATCAATTAATAATAACATCACTACTAAAGTGATATGGGGAATGGAGCCTTAGTTAATGCAAAAGGTAAAGGTACCATTTCAATCAACATAAAAGGGAACGGTAAACAAATTTATGATAAGCTTTATGTTCCTGTATTGGAAAAAAATTTGCTTAGTGTTGGTCAATTCATGGAAAATGGTTATTCTCATGTGTTTAGAGATAATTATTGCAAGATTTATGATAAAATTGAGCCAAATTAAGTCATTGTTGAAGTAGAGATTATAAAACAAAAATCTCCTTTACATTTTCATTACAATGCATTCAAAAATGAAGTTGTATATAATTTATGGCTCTGGCATGAAAAATTTTGTCACTTAAATTTTCATGGTTTGAAGCTTCTAAAATACATGATGCAAGACCTTTCTGAGTTACATACTAAGAATAAGGTAGATAATATTTCTATCATATCTTTAGATGTGTAAAATCAAGAAGAGGACGAGGAAGAGGAAGATGTCCCTCAAGGAGGAGAAACCTCATATTCAGATGATGAAGAACCACTTTCAAGAGAAACAAAAATGTTGAGTGACATTTATCAAAGATGCAACTTTGTCAGTGTTAAGAAAGAAAATTATGACGAGGCAATAAAGCATGATGTTTGTAAGAAAGAAAATTATGAGGAGGCAATACAACATGATGTTTGGAAGAAAGCCTTGGTAGAAAAAATTCGGAAGATTGAGAAAAATAATACTTGGAAGTGTGTGAGTATACCCAAAGAAAGAGAAGTTATAAGTCTAAAGTGAATTTGCAAAACTAAATTCAATCAAAAAGGAGATATTCAAAATCGCAAGAGAAAGGCGAATCTCAATGGCAATTATTGTCAGACAGGAGAACAACTTGTTGACATCTTCACCACAACACTTCCAAGTGAAAAGTTTTGTCATCTTCGAGAAGGCATTGGAGTTTTCAAGCAAATGCATTAAGGGGGAGTGTTTGAATTAATGCATTTACACCTTGATGTTTAGTATTTCACTATTGTCTCTTAGTTTCTCAAAAAGTCTTTTAGAATTTTGTAATACATGTATCTAGTAATTTGTGATACATGTATCTAGTTACTTGTGCTCCTTCGATTTACATTATTACTATTATAAACAGATGTAGTTGATGATTGTAATTATCTCAAGTGGCCTTAAGTAGCCTATATAAAACTTGAGCATTCTCTAAAGATAGTATTCTCCTTCCATATTTCCTACAGCTGGATGGCGAGTTCGGTGTTCTCTCGTTTTGGTTATTGAGATCGAGAAAGCACTCGAGTATCATTTAGTGTGTCACACTGTCTTTGTGATAGTTTGCTTGTCATGTTGTTACCTTGCCATGAAGCTGGTTGCTGATTTTAGTTCTCTAGTTGTTGTGCTTTAGTTTCCTACTTGTTTGAAGGACAATAGTATTGTTTCTTCTAAACCTATTGTTTCTTCTGCTTTGTTTATTGCATTATTTGTTGTTGATAGTGTTCTTTTCTCCATTATTTTCTATATTGTTTCTTCACTATTGTATTTCCTTTTCTTACTTATTTGGATATGCTTTACTTGGGTCAAGGGTTTATCGGAAACAACCATTCTACCTTCACAAGGTTGGGGTACTAGTGCGTACACACTGCCCTCCTCAAATCCATTTATGTGATTTCACTGAGTATGTTGTTATTGTTGTCGTACTTGGTGTCTGTTGTTTTCTGTTCTGCAATATTTTACTACTACAATTGTGTTCTTATTTTGTTATGTCCAAAACTCTTTTGGTCATTATCGCCATATGTCACAGAAAACATTGTCTAAAGGGACAACATGGTGCACAAACCATTCCATTAGAAGGGTCCGGAAAATGGTACAGTTGAAATTGTTTTGCCCTGGTATTCATCATTGTAAAATAAAACGTACTAAAGTTTATATTTGGATGAATTTGAAAGGATATCTTTGATTTTTCGGAGCTGGAAGTTAAATTCTAGGATAAGTATGCATTTGAAGAAATATTGATATCATTGGAAAATATCTTTTTATCATCCTTGTTCCGTTATATAAGCCTTGTGGTATTTAAATTTCTCAGTAATAGGATTAGTGATGAGTTGTTTCATTATAGTGTCGGCAAAATGAGCTCATATTTTGGTGACCCATCCAAACCGCTCATATTTTAATGAGTTGGATGAGTGACTTTTCACATGGGTAAAATATGGGTATCAACCCATATTTGACCCATAAAAATATGGGTACAATAGGGGTGAACTGTAGGTAAAATATGAATTAGCCAAATGGGTTAAACTTCTAAATTTTATTCACTCAAAATTCATGATATCACTAAAAAATAGTGTAACTTCTCTTTCTTTTTATGTTATTCTATCAAGCTAACTATTATTCTCTTTAATTGAAAAGGTGAAGTCTGACCCTCCAAAAATATATAATTTAAATGTACATTTCTTTTATTAATTATAATTATATTTTATTTATTTATTTAATTTTTATATTGGATAATCAATAATAGTGTAAAATAAATAAATCATGTATTAGTATTGACATTGCTTAAAGTACATTAAGCATGTTTTAGTCCTAAAATGCAAATATTCATTTACTTTCAAATTAAAAATATTTTCATCTAGTTCTTACATAAATTAAGAAACTTCTTTAATATTCATGTGCTTGAGTCAAAGCAAGGTTGTGTGACTTCTAATTACATTAGGATTGATTGTTATGTGATTCAATCTATGTATAAGTTTAGTTTTTATTTTCATGTATGACTATTAATTTTAGGAGATTCATAATTTTATATAATATATATTTAAATTAAAGTATTGTATCAACTTTGCAAGATTTTGTAACATCAACTTATGAGTTGTCACTTCTTTTTGTTGTATGTTTTGATTTTCATTTGATAGTACAGAGAAAATCCAATAATATATGTATCATTTAAAATTTTATCATTTGCAATACAATTTTTTTATTAAGTATTTTAAGAGAAACGTATGACGTACGTTTTCAATAACTAATTTTATTAAATAAAATTGACATAATATATAAATGTGACCTTAACTGAAATTTATGTCTTTCAAATTTGAGTTATTAGTATACACAACTGGATACTCAGACTCAATGAGAGTTGACTGGGGTTTTCTTTAGTTTTGTGGAAATAATCCATGCAAGTACTATTCCTAAGTCTTTGGAAAAAATGACTTCAATCAATTTCCTTACCCCTCAGTTTACGCAATTCACCTTTAAATTTTTTGCTCAGAAAATTTGGTCACAATATGTTTAGAATGATATTTTTTCTATGTTATTTAGTCTTTTAAAATATTTTTATCCAATTAAATAAAAAATAGAAAAAAGATTAGTTTATTTTAAAATAAAAAAATATTATAGCTTTTAATTTTTTAATTAAATTCTGGCCAAATTTTTTGGCCATTTAGCACTTTCTTTATTCTTGTGTTTTTGTCAGTGACATTTCAATAAACGTTTGTGGCAATCACAACCATTTTACTTTATTAGTATGTTTTTCTTTTAAAAAAACCATTTTATCTATAATGACAAAAAATATTATTTTCTCTGTTACAGTTTATATGATTCCCCAAAAAAGTAACACATTTCTATATTAAGTAACAATTTCACTGTAAAATATCTTTTTTACGCTTAATGAAATGATTTACAGCTACACAAATTTCTAACCTTCATTTTGTAACACAAGTTTTAAAAGTCTTCTTTTTTTAAAAAAAAATTCGTGCCGAGTCAAACTATCCCACATAAAATGGGACGAAGGGAGCAAAAGGAGCGGAGACATAGGGGGTTCAATTGAACCTACTTGGTCGATCTATGTTCACGTTGAATGTCATATTCCTCCTCCATGTTGTTTTAATATGAGTTGATGGGTTATATATATATATATATATATATATATATTCACTCTTAAACGAATATTATGATTACTATATAGCACTACATCAAAAATGATCATTAGTGTCAATTAATTCTTAATTACCGCTAATATATATTTTTAGCGGCAATTAACACTCATTATATATGTCCCTAAAGCCTTTAGCGACATTGGTTCTAATGACACTTAGCTAATACTAAGACTTTAACACTCTTTATTAATGTCAATATTTAATGATGCTAAAAGTTATTTTTGTTGTAGTGATCTGGATAAAAAATTTCTTGACTATAATATGTTCACTACTGTTTTTCTTGATGATGCCGTGAAGACTTGGGCAAATACCAATTATATAAGTGAATAGTAATACATTTGAAAACACAATCAAAGGTTTCCAAGTAACTAACAGCATGAAGAAGAACATTTTCTTATTGATTCTTCTCTTTATAATTAAATTTTAAAATCACTTGCTTCCTCAAAAGAGACAGACAAACAAGCTTTACTAGCTTTTCAAAATCTTGTTACAAGTCCCAGTCATTTATTGGCCAATAATTGGACCAAAAATACTTGTTTTTGCTCTTGGTTTGGTGTCAGTTGCATTTTAAAAAGGCAAAGGGTTGTGGCCTTGGCTATTCCTAGTTTGCAACTTCAAGGCACAATTCTCTGTCTTTGGCCAATTTGTCCTTTCTCAGAGAGCTCAATCTTGGGAACAACTTATTCCGCAGTGAAATTCCTTATGGCATTGGACTCTTGCCTCGCTTGAGAGTCGTTGATATTCAAAATAATCAGCTCCAACGAAGTATTCCAACAAGCCTATTTCAGCACCAGACAGTTCGAAAGATTTCATTGGCTTTCAATAAACTCAACGGTGAAATGTGGAAAGGTCCATGGTATGTACCTGAACATAAAGTCTAAATCTACGGAATAATAGCCTCACGGGTATAATCCCTCCTTATGTTGGAAATGCCACAAAATTGATGAACTTAGATTTGTCTGGGAATAGAATCAATGGTAGCATTCCAATGGAGATTGGTAATATTATCCAACTTACAGAGTTGTTCTTGGACGACAATGAATTAATAGGTCCCATTCCTGCAACACTGTTTAATATCTCGTCGCTACTTAACGTAGATCTTGGAATCAATAGGCTTTTTGGTCCTCTCTTGCTGGATGAAGAATTATTGTCTCAAATCTGAAGTTTCTAAGCATATCTAACAACCAACTTTCGGGTTGCATTCCTTCAAACATATGCCAACTCACCGAGCTCAAAGTTTTGTCCGTATCTTTCAACAACATAACAGGAGACATATCAAAAAGTATTGGTTGTTTATCCAAGCTCGAGGGGGTTTATATTGGAGATAATCCAATAAAATGGACTATTCCCACTTTATTGGGCAATATTTCCACTCTGCAATATCATTATTGTGGAAACAGTCGCATAGTGGGACAAATTCCTCCGGAATTAGGGAAGCTATCAAATTTGAGGGAATTAAAGAATGATTTTAGTAAAATTGATGTTTAATATATTTTGATGAAGAAAATTGACATTTAATATATTACTCCTTAAAAAATACTCCCTCCGTCCACTATTATTTGTCATTTTTAGCGTCAAACTATATGAACTTTGACTAACATTTTAAGATGTATTTTTTCATCATATTCATATGCAAAAAATTACATTTTATAGTATTTTTCATATAATTTTTGAATATTTAATTTTTTTGTTTAAAATATCGAATTAATGTAATCTAATTTAACTTTGAAAATTAATCAAACTGATATTCGAAAAGTATAACATGACAAATAAAAATGGGTGGAGGGAGTATGTTAAGTCTATTTTGTTTCATATAAGAGAAAATGTAACTATTGTGTTCCACATTCTTGTTTGATATAATATATTTAAAGACTTCATCACCATTTTTCTATTGATTATTATGATTTTCTTAAGAATGTGAAAACAGAATTTCCACTCGAAATTTCTTGTGGAATGAATTGTTCCTCACACGTCGAATTCCAGAGTCTATTTTCAACATATCTTCTTTGGAAATCACTGATTTCAGATTCAATAATCTCTGTGGTAGAATTTCAACCACTACATGTCTTCATCTTCCAAACCTTAAAGGACTTGACTTGGGAGTCAATCAGCTTGAAGGGGAAATTCCATTGTTTATAACAAATGCTTCCAAGCTTGAGATACTATCACTAGAAGAAAACTTTCTCACAGGAACTATTCCTACTAATTTGGTCTCATCCCCACAAGTATAGGCAACATGAGTGGACTTAGAACCCTATCCTTTGAAGAAAACAGCTTTACTGGGAGTATTCCTTCTGAGATTGCTTCAATTAAACAACTCCAAGGGCTGTCTCTATTTAACAATAAATTGGAGGGACATATTCCAGAGGCGGTATGCCATTTATCTAAGTTGGTTCAATTATTTCTGGATGGTAATGACCACAGGACTTGAATTTTTCCAATATTGGAACTTTCTTTGTCCAAACCTCTCTACCGCAACTTTTCATAAAAGTCGCAACTTTTCATAAAAGTCATAATTTTTTATATAGTCGCAACCTTTCATAAAAGTCACAACTCTCCATTTTCCATTCACACCTTTTAAAATCCAACAATCCCCCGCATGAATGGGGAATGACTCCAATACAAAGAAACATTCAAGTATGTGTATTTTACAAGCAAGGATTAATTGCATTTGGATAAAGAAGTTTCCCCTTGGACTTTCCGTAGTGAACATATGTCAGATATACTCGGTCAATTGGTAGATGCGATATCTTTGAACCGTCGAGATTTGGTGTATATCTAGACAACCATATGTCACACAATTAACCCTTTACCGTTTATGGTTCTTACGGTTGTGTTTGTTTCAGCCATGAACACCTCCTGGTTTCATGAGTGTATAGAGAATAGGTTTTTGACAATAATTCTCTTTGATGAGGCTTACACTTAACACTCACATAGGTGATTTCTAACTGTGTTATCGCGTAGATACATTATTTGGTCAACTCTGCCAAACTTAGCAAATCATTAAAACCATTAAGCTTTATTAACTCATTAACAAGCCTTAATGTTGTATCCTTTGTTCCTGAGCATTGTTTTCATCATGAGAATTGATTGAGTTGGTTGACAATGTTGAACCGTCATTCACAACTTTATTTTTCTCCTTGAATCTAGCTCTTGGGATCTCAAGTCTGCTAGACAGAGTTACCGCCATGATGGCTTGTCCTAAGTCGTAAACCCATTCCCTTAGATGATCTTTAAACTTTCTCTCTTGTTAGGACTTTTTGTAAGTGGATCCGATACATTATCCTTTAACTTTACATAGTCAATTCTGATAATTCCACTAGAGAGTAGTTTGTAACTGTATCATGTATATGTCCTTTATGACGAGACTTTGATGCTACATGCCCTACCTATTGCATCTTGTCTATCAAAATGTATGCATACTAATGTCAATTGTTTGGCCAAAAAATATCTATCGAGAAATTTTGGAGTCTTTCAACTTATTCACCGACCTTATCTTGAGCACCTAGCTCAAAGATCATTATAGAGCTAGCGATACATGTCTCTTTTGAAATATTTCCTAGAGAGTGCTCCTCTACCAAGAGTAAATATATATCCACTCGTGGATATTACGTCATTTGTCCACCGATCAAATTTGCATCACTATATCCTTTCAATATTGCTGGATATTGTTATAATGCAAGCCATAATTTTAAGTATTTTTTTAATACTCCAAAACTCTTTTTATTGACATCTAATGAATTTGATTGGGATCACTTGTGAACCGACTCACTTTATTAATAGTAAATGTTATATCTGATCGCGCACACTTCATGATATACATCATACTTCCCAATACTCTAGCACAATTCAATTGTCAGTCACTTTCGCTTTCACTCTTTTGAAATGCAAAAGCTCACATTTATTGGGGACTTGACAATATTGACATCCAAATATTTGAACTAGTCAAGTACCTTTTCAATGCAATGAGACCGTGAAAATGCTAAACATTATGGAATTCTAAGGATTCTTATACCTAAGATCGCATCAACAACTCCAAGATTTTTCATTCCAAACTTTCTTTCTAGCATACGTTTAGTAGCATTTATGTCATTAGTGTCTCTATTGATGATCAACATATCACCAATATACAAAAAAAAAAATGACCTTGTGATTTTAATGTGAGCACATTTATCACTTTCATCATTCTTAAATTTATTTGCCAACATGGTTTGGTCAAATTTCTTATGTCATTGTTTGGGTGCTTGTTTTAGTCCATAATGTGACTTACCAAGTTCGCACACTTTATTTTATTTATCATGAACCACAAAAACCTCGGGTTGTTTCATATAAATTTATTCCTCCAATTCTCCATTTAAGAGAGTTGTTTATTCATTTGATGAAATCAGAGGTCATATACCACATCTAACACAATTAACATCCAAATGAATGTAATTCTATTTACTGGCGAGTATATCTTGCTTTATATTTGTAAACAGTTCCATGGACTTTCATTTTCCTTTTGAGGATTCACTTTGAACCCAAAGATTTATGTCCGAGAGGAAGATCAACCAACTTCAAATAGGATTGTTCATGATTGAACCAATCTTACTATTGATACCATTGGTTCAAAAGGATGAGTCCACATAAGACACAAGAAATATTTCAAAATCATATTCGAAGGAAGTAGATATCATTTGACATTTACTATACCTCTGAATCTCCTTATTAAGTACATTCTCCTCTTGTTCTTCCCAAAGTCGTTTAGACCTTCCACTAGACTATTCAAGTCTAAGTTTACATTCCACAATTTTAGGTCCTACTTTAATCATTTTAGGAATAGGAGCTTGGACTTTGGATAGACACCCCAAGTTTTGAAATATTTCAAGTTGGATTTCCTTCCTTTCCATTTCTCATATTGAATAGATTGTGTCCTGAACAAACAAAATTATTTTCTTTATGAAAAGACAAAACTTTTTGTTGTTCCCTTTTGCAGTAAGGATAGTTCCTCCACAAAAGTTTTGTGGCAATCCGAACTTATAAATAATGCATCCATCATTTCTTTCAACGTTCAGTTATTCATTAGATTGAGGTGAATAGGGCAACAACTTGATGTATAATTCCACTTTTCAAAACACATTTCTGAAAAATGAGATTTATACTCTCCTTCCCTATTACTTTTTATCTTTTTCCTAACTTATTTTTAGCTTCAATATTATACTATCTAGACGTTTCTATTGTTTAATCCTTATCATTCAGCAAATAGACATAGTCGTTTCTAATGCAATTGTCAACAAAAAGAACAAGATACTTTTTTCCACCACGAGATGGTATTGACTTCATATCACAAATGTCAGTGTAAATCAATTCTACAAGATTAGAATTTCTTTCGACAGATTTATAAGAATGCTCAACATACTTAGATTCCACACAAACATGACATTTTTATTTATTACACTCAAAGTTAGACAAAACTTCTAAGTTGATTAATTTTTCTTACAATGGTTTTTTTAATTGACATGCCCCAAGTGCTCATGTCACAAACTTTGACTCAAGCAAGTAAGAACAAATAAAAATATTGAGTTTGAAAAGCTCTTCGCGAGGTAGTTTTTTGGTCAAATATTTTACTCCAACTTCTTACAATTTTGTGTGATACAAACATTGTTTAGAGTCAACACCTTGTCAAATGTCATTTTCATAAGGACCTTTTCATAATTTTCAATTTGATTGTTATAGAACTACCCATGAACAAAGATTCATCGGGTCGAATAAAAGTGCTATAGTCCAAATATTTCTTTTACAAAACATGACAAATGACTATTCACTAATATTCATGTCTTTACAAATAATTTTATATAATAGACATATCTTTACATGAAAAATTACAACATTGTAAGTGACACTTTTTCATAAAGGAACTCAATCATTTTGAACAAGTATACATATAATTTAGTAGTTTCATACTGGTAACACCATATACTGGTAACACCATATACTAGTAATAGAAAAACTCAACAACCACAATATCAAATATACTCTAAGAATTTTGTGGGTTTAACATAATATAAAAGTATCATTGAATTTCATATCTTTTGCTCCAAAATTAAATTAGACACCAAATCTAAATTTATTTTTATCATAAGCAAATAACCCCCACATTTTAATGTTATCTCAAAAATATTTTCAATTATTTGAAAATAGTTTTTCCACAAATTTTCCTAGACTATCAAAATGTCATTGGTAGTATGGAACCTCTTTTGAAAATATTATTCTACAAAAGAATTATAGAGTTTCAATTCTCTTTGACAATCTGTACATAGTGTCAAAGTTCATTCCACAAATTCACCAACTCTAAGTCACTGGTCTTTTTCCTCTATCACAAAAAGACATACCACTTACTATTTAGAATGTTTCTATATACTAGTGAAAATTATAGAAAATCAAAAGTACAACACAAACTTAGTAGGTGAAGTTTTCATATTCTTCAAATCAATTGCATAGTCTAATCATATATATATCATATATTTATATAAAAAAAATTCTAAACCCGCCTACGTGGTGCCACCAGAAACCAAAATTCCCTTTTAAATTTTTTTATTTCCAAAACTAGCCCTCCCTTTTCATGAAAAGTTGTGACTTTATGAAAAGTGTGACTCTTATGAAAAATTGTGACTTTTATGAAAAGTTGTGACTTTTTTGAAAAATTGTGACTTTATGAAAAGTTGTGACTTTTTTTGAAAAGTTATGATTTTTGTGAAGAGTTGTAACTTTTATGAAAAATTAATACTTTTATGAAAGGTTGTGACCTTTCTTAAGGGTTGTAACTTTTCAAAGAGTTGTGACCTTTCCGATAAGACACAACAAATATTTGTTCACACTACCCTATGTTGTCTATAAATAGAGGAATTTCTTGCCACTGTAATTTGTAAGGTTTTTTTTTCCACTATAGGGTAATCAAATTCGAATACATTAATTGAGTTTTTTATGAAGTTTGTTTCATTCTTGAAAGTTTTCATGGAGCTTAATTTTTACTATAAGTCATATTAATTCATCTAACTATGTTAATTTCTTTTTTCTATTTTGGTAACCCTTTTTTAACTCTGTTAAAATTTCAGCAAGGATGATTGAAAATTGATCTTCTCTTTTGTCCCTTTCTACAGGCTTCTTCATATAAACAAAATAAAATTGAATTCAGTTACAATGTGACATTACTACTCTTGGACCTCTTAGTTGATGGTTGAATTCATTATGTTTGGTTCTTTAGTAAACAAATCTTTTATTTCTGTCATTATTGTTTTATGTTTTGTTCGAATTCAAATACATTAATTAAGCTTCTTATAAAGTCTATTTCATTTCTCAAAGTTTTCTTCCTCCTATATCATGAATCTTGATTTTATACTGTAAATCATAGTGATTCATGTATCTATTGCAACTTCTTTTTGCTATTTATCTTCTCTTTTGTCCTTTTCTACAAGTTCTCTTCATATACTTTTTGAGAAAATTGCTTGTGGGTTGTGTTATATTTGATAGCACACAACAATAAATATTTGATAGCTAATATGAAATCAATGATGAAGTTTGTTAAAAAATCAAAATGACTGCTCTCTTGCTTGCCACAGTTAGTATATTATTTTGATTGTTTTTCTTAGGTACAAACATTTTGTATGTCATTGCACTATTTCTAGAATATTTGTATAGAGACAATTAGTCCACATTTTTTATTGCAACTTAAGTAATTTGTCATATTTCTTCTTCTCTAATTTTTGAGCATAGATATCAAGTTTTGGTGAAACTAACAAATGTCCAAATTACACTATAAAAAAATATTTTATCGGCAATAAATATGCACACTCACAAAGAGTGCTACAATATTTGCCGACATTAATTAATTGCCATTAAATTCAATGTTATTATAGAGTTTAGGGACATTTACACAGAGTATCAATTGCCTCCTGTAAACTTTTTTTGAAAAATATATTAAGTAACATACCTTTTTATTCTTGATTGTTAGGAAAGTAAGGTCGTTTTTATTATTATTTTTGGATATTTGTGTGTTCATGTGCTCACAAATTTATGTTGTGAGATTTTAATGTGTTATGTGTCAAATTTTTTATTTACTATATCGCGTTGTGAACATTCAGATGTCACCTACTGCTTGTTGATAATACATGATTTTCTACTTTACGTGGGAGTGTTGTTATTCAACGGTGTTTGGTCTCTTTTTTAACATCTAATGTTGTTCTTTATAACTTCTTATAATTTAAATTTTTTTATTACATCTAACCAACTATTTCCAGGAGATTTTCTGAAAGTTCTATCTTATACTTAAGATCTATCTATGACTCATAATTTTTATATAACATAAATGAAAATTTTAAAAAATATAGCACTTTAAGATTTCGGTGAAACCTTTTGCCTAAAAATAAAATGTTTTTGCCAATTATGTATCAAAAATATGAATATTATCAAATGATCATATTTAAGCTTAATAAAATAGTTCAATTCCGTGCGAAGCACGGGTAATTTACCTAGTTTATTAAGAATAGAAAACTAAAAAAGTTTTTAATCCACAACAATTAGACATAATCAAATTCACAAGGAGTACAAAACTACAAAAAAAATTTTATAGTCTCCAAACGGAATTAAACATATTATTTATCACATACAAATATTTTTCTTTTCAAATAGTCTTCCAACTATAACATTTTGACATACTATTTTATCAAACAAAATTGTGCATTTCTCATTTTGCGAGCTAAAGAATTTTAAAGGCAACACTATTTGTCAAGCAAAATTCATTCCACAACATATAGTTTGCAGATCTTTTTCCAAAGATACACATGATAAAAAATAAAATTTGTTAACTCTTAGAAATTATTTTCCCCTTACATAAATAATAATAAGGTTACCTGGTATAAACTTTAATTGGAATACCACAAATTTATTCTGTTACATTCTCACTTCGACCTTGCTAAACAAAGCAACGAATTATTGAGAAGTAATGTATTTATATCCTACTTCCATAATCAGATTCTCAGAATAAGTAGAATACAAAACATACTAACAATATAATAATTTTCTTAAGATTGTTGTTCATCTTGTATTACTAAGATACTTAGAATAAAACTTTGAAGAACTTGTTAAGAGACAATAAAGTTTAAGAACATTTTCACAACTAGAAAATTAAAACTAGTAGAGAAACTAGAATCAGAAACATATTAGAAAAAATATACGATTTTTTTTTTCTTAAAGAAGAATTATTGTCAATATGTGTTTAAAAAATCTTAGTAATTCCAACTAACTCTGAAGAAACATGAAGTTACCAAAGTTTAATGAACCAATGAAGTACAGAAGAACAGAAATTAATTCACAAATTTAAAATCTGTAACACATACTATAATCTGGAAAAATAGAAAGAAGATCAAGTCCATTGAATGTATAATAGTCGCAACCTTTTATAAAAGTCACAACTCTCCATTTTTCATTCACACCTTTTAAAATCCAACAAGCGCAAGATCCCTTCCAACAACACCTTGCTTTTGCTTTCCTTAACTTTAGATCATCAATATGCCATGATGAATGGATGTGTTCATTCTCTTTTAGCACCGTTTGGGTATATAGCAAGAGTTAATGACAAATGGAGGGAAGATGAAAAGAGAGGAACTTGGAAAGTTGGGAACTTGAAAACTCCTCTTATGCTTTAGTGAAAAGGAATTTCTCCCTCATCGGTGGTGGAAAGAAAAATAGAAGAGTTTAATATAGAAACACTCCTATTAATTGTTAAAAGGGTTGAAAGAGGGACCCCCCTTCGCGTTGTCGTCGAGCACAAACACACTATAAGTTTAGTGTTTTGCTAGTCAAAAATAGTATAATATAAATATTGTTTCCACAGGGATTGGTACAGATAATAAATCAATCAAATATTGCTAACTATTATTCAGGTGAGCAAAAGGAAAGAGTTGATTGTGGTTATGAACCACTTTTATAGACTAAATGATAATTAAAATCAATCGATGAATATGAAAATTAATATCAATACTAAAAGATAGGGTATAAGACTAAACAAGTGCATAGTTATAGTTGGGATTTGACTACATTCATTTATCACGACTAAAGTTCTATAGATTCTCTCGAATTCAATAGCTATCAGAGTATCCTTAAGACTTAGATTTTTCTTTCAAGTAAATCTCAAGTAAAAGAATAAACCAATTATACCTAAATGATTTTAATATGCAAAAACATGTTAATGGTTGTTCTTAAGGAAGTAACGTCCTTCGACTATTTTTCTTTGAGATTTAATGAATAATTATCAACAAGCTCCTTCGATTACTTTATAGAAAATATATTGATTAAATTCAAAAAAACTATGCAACAATATTCATCAAAATATTTCTCTTTCGATTAAATAAAATATTGAACAAGGTTGCATTAAATTCAAATTCTCATAACAAATTCAAGCATAAGAATGAAAATTAAAATTCCAACAATTTCATCAATACAATATGTTTGTCAAATACCCTCTAAGAATCTACTCCATGGATGAGAATAAGTTTACTAAGAACAAAAGAGAAAAAGAAAACATAGCCATCAAACTTTGAATCCCAACTTCTGTTTTGAATTTGAGTAGTGTACCGCATATTCCTCTTCCTTTCGCTCGTCGTCGCTCTTTCTGCTCTTTTTTCTCAATCCTATTGCCTTGGGGAAAGCTCCAACATCATATAGCATAGGGTTTCCTTCGAAATTTCAAAAACACCCTTCATTTAATTATTTCACGCCTCCCCGCCGCGTTGGCACGCCGCTGGATTTCCTAGCGCGCGGAGAGACATTAGCTTCAAAAACCCACCACGCGGACGTGCCGCCAAGAGACCCGAGCGCGCGACCAGCGCGTGGAGAGTTAATGTTTGACAACTGTTTCACGCGAGCGCGCTGTTGGGCGCGCAGACAGGCTTCCCCTGCAAATATCTTTTTTTTTTTTTTTTCATCTTTTATCATTCTTGATGGTATTTTCACTAATCATGTTCAACACTTGAATTAAAACCCTACACACATGAAAAGTAGACCAATAATTATAAAAATTTATGCTCAAAACTTATCTAAATTAACTCATTTCATTGCCTATCACTCGGCTCGTCTTTGGAAAATAATCAATTGAGAGATTATTTTTTGGACAAAATTTATTTTAATTATTTAGTTAATTAATTAAATTAAATGATCAAAACGTTTTCAATTAATTAGTTGATAATCGATTGTGACCCATTTTATTTAAATTCTTTCTCGTTTTAATTTGAATTTCCCCCAATTGGAAATGACTGTTTTGAAAGGTTGCAACTTTTAGGAACAACCATGACCATCTGAAAGGTTCCATACTTTCATGAATGGTCGTGTGGATTCTAAAATGATTGTAACCTTTCGGAATCAGTTTCTTTTGTCTATAAATACCATTCATTCTTTCGATTTTTTCGTGACAAAATTTTCTGATTTCTTCTCCTCTTGGTCTTCTTGTTCTTCTTCTTCTTCTTCAAAAAGTTTCTTCGTGTACTTACTGCCGTTGAGTGGTTCACTGACATCAGCATTTTGGGTATCAATACACTGATAATTGAGATTATATCATGTGAGGACATATTCCAAATCAAACCTCCGATACTAGAGGGGAATAATTTCTTTAAGGGACACTGTGCATTCAGTGGGCTTGATCTTTTTCCATTCTGATTTTCCAGATTCTAGCATGTTTACAGATTTTAATTTTTTGTGAATTAATTTATTTTCTTCTGTTCTTACTGGTTCATTAAACTATGATAACTTCGTGTTTCTACAAAATTTGTTGAAATGAGTATTTTATTTTTTTAAACACAGATTGATAACAATCTTAAGGAAATTATTTTTTATTTTGAATAGAATTCTATAACCATTTTACGTAATTAACCACATTAATGGTAGGAAAGTAAATGCTAACTATAGAAAATTAAATGAGGTGACTGTTGGGCTTTTAAAATAATTTAAGTAAAAAATTTATATGGTAGCTGGTTGGAATTCCTTATTTTAAGGTAGATATAGATATAATTAATCATTTGTTAAAAATAAGGAAACTTAACCGCGTTTTGCGCGATATAATTGTAATTTAATATGAACTTTTTTATAAGTTAAGTAGGGATAAAAAGAAAATTTTATTTTGATTAGAAAAGATATTTGTGTTTCCTCTTAAATAAAATAATTAAGAAAAGAAATATATCCTCACATTAAGTTGACATCAAAGAAAATGATCAATTTTTATGTTATAACATTTTTAAAAATGGAATCACCAAATCAAGGTTTTAATACAATATCATGTCCATTCCCAATTAACTTTAATAAAATATAATAACATTCATATATGAAAATAATTAACTATTATTTAAAAAATAATACAAGAATCAAATAGGCAATATATAAGTATTCATGGATTTAAATCAATTTCATGCAGATAAAGAAATTGTGAATACATTATTTATGATAGCTCCCATGGTAATAATTTAAAATATATAATTCATTAAAAAAAGATGCTAAAATTCATAATCGAAAGTAATCTAAGAAGAGAATCTTATTTTCCATTTCAATAAAAAGAATTCATCTAATTAATTATTTTCTTTAAATTGGGCATATTTGAATTTTTATTTTATAGAAGTACAAAAAAAACAACTCAAAACCTATATACCAATAACTAATATTTTAAAGTACATAAATAAAATAAAGTAAAAAGAACAAAGAATGGAAGAAAAAAGTAATTTAAGGAAATGATATAAATAAAATTAATGATGAGATTAATGGAAAAAATAATAATAGCATTAGTGATGAAATAATTTAAAATTTCGAAATATGCAAAATAGATTAACTTTCAAGTCAAATTTTTGAGCAATTATTCTTTAAAAAAATTAAAACAAAACGTAAAAACTTTTTTGATAAGATTAAATAATTTCAAATTAAGATGAGTGTCATCATTTTCTATTTTTAACGTTATTATTTGGTATGGATATAATCATATAGATCTTTAGCAGAAAAGATGATCTAATTTTTTTTATAAAAAATAATATCAAATTACTTTAAGAAATATAATACTATGTTTTAAAAAATTATAATAACTAATTTCTTTTAATAAATAAATAAAAGAAAGTAACTTTCTTTTTTTTAATAAAAAGAGTGATTTAAGAAAATGATATAAATGACAACAGTTATCTTATTAAGGTAAGGAAGTAAGAAAATTAATATGATTGTTGATGAACAAAATTAAATATGGTTATTTTTTTAATTATTTTGTAACATTTTAAATTGAGACTGTCTTTTAAAATTTTAAAAATGTCAACAAATTAAAGTATAACTAAAGATAAATAAAAAATAAAATAAACATTAATTAAAGATGGTACAACGATTTTTTTTTTTTTATTGAAAATGATACAAAAGTACCCTTCATCCACCTATTGGCTCCAAAATGCCCTTCTCATCCACCTATTGGCTCTAAAATACCCTTGTCATCTACGTTTGGGTTTAAAATTGACAACTTATTTAAGGGTTTTAAATTTAAACTATTCAAATATTTTTTTTAAAATTCATGGCGCTCAACTATTGATAATTTATCAATATCATCTCTAAACCAACCTAATTAAACCCCATCCAATTAATAAACCAATTCTAATATCATAATCTTGAAAGATAAGTTTTAAACTCAATTAATTTCTCAGTCCCTCTAGTCGGGTGGGCGCCGTCCAGTTTTTTCAACCAGACCCCCCTAAAAATCGTACGTGCGGGTCTCCCCGCATGCGGCTCACTAAACACTACTAAAACACGACGAAATTACAAATTGCTGAAAATGACATCCAAAATTATTCGAGTCCAAATTGAAACCCAATTGAATTTAGGTTGAGACGCTTATTTTAGGAGGACACTTTCAATAGGATTCTCTTTCACGCTTTAATTCAAAATTTATGATTAAAGGTTAAGAAATATTACATCCCGAATTAATTATGCACTTTTAAATATAATTTTATAAATATTCATTATGTGGTTTAAATATTAAAATTATAATATATTATTTTAAAAAAAAAGTTATTTATTAAGTAACAACAGATAATTGAGATGAATGAATAATTAAGATGAATGTCATGCCCGAGCCTACACCCTGGGCGTAGCCAGCACCCAAAGACCATTGTTGGCCTCGAGCGGACCCTTGGTCTGGCTTACTTAACTCAGCGGAAGACAATAATCAATAACTATAATGATCAAAACTCAACTGAAATGATAGAGCATACTAACTGAGAATGTTGTAAAGGTTTAAAACATTAAACTGACAAAAAGTGGTAACTCAAGTCTTAACAAATAGAAAGAAATGGAAAGACTAATGGAGTAACATCTTACTATCTATCTATGAAGCCACAATATCATATTAAAGAAAAATAGTGAAAAAATAATAATAAAAGGAGTCCTCCATAATGCAAGAAGGCTCACCAACTGACTCTAGAGTGCCCAACTGGATCAACGGTGCGTCGGATGCCGATCGTTGTTACCTGCGTTTGCATCATAATACGATACAGATAAGTACATTGAATATACGAGTATGCGAGTTGGAATGCTAAACAATACAACATAGGCTAGATAGGAGAATATGAAGAACATACTTGGCTCAAATCAACTCTGGAAGATTGAACTCATTTCAATATAAAGCAATTTAAAATAGGTGCAATATAAGGAAAAGTTGTTTAAAACATGATGTCAACTCTGTATGTATGCAAAGATACAATACAACTCTGAGATGTATGTAAAAATACAAATAATTATGTATATAAAATACATTTAACTTCTATGTGAGTTTTTCTAACTGACAACCATCACTTAAGAGTTATAGTGATGATACAACGATCTACCTCACGCTGACAGCACATCATATACCCCGCCAAAGGTATAAGACCTGAACTGCCTAATGGATTCACTAGTCTATTGTGAAAAGAGTTCATCTAAAAAGTATGACCCTTTTCTACCCATGGCGGTTGCATGATTTTATGGAGATGTGAGTTATCTAAACTCATGCTCGTCCCCAATTCGATGCTCAATACTACTCCCAAAATATACTGACTCTTATGTTATTAAGACACACTGCTTCTGTGATTTGAGATTAGTGCTAAAAAATATAGATCATAGGCTATCTTGGAAATCTCAATTTCCCTGCTTGCTTTATTTAGAAAACTAATGCTCTTTTCTGAAAACTAGCCCGAAGTTTCTTTGAAAATCTAAGTTTCCATTCTTTTTAAATGTAAAAATATTTTATACTTCTTTGGGAATACTTAGTCCCCATATACTACTTTGAAGAAAAGACTTCACTTTACTCTGTACTGAACTCAAACATAAGTCTTAAAACGATATTTAAAATGTTTTTGAAACACTTATGAAACTTTAAATGAACTTCTTCTCCTTATCTTTACTCTTTACTCAACGTGATCTTTAAGTCTTAAAAAAGTTTAAAAGAATTTGTAAAAGACTTCTTGAAAGGACTTTAAGAACTTTCTAGACTTGGCTCTAAACTTTTCTTGAATTTGAAGTTATGGATTCAAGATTGTAATTCATATTTCTGGACGATTTCTATATGATTAGAAGTCATTTAGAGTAGTTAGTATCATTAGGAAGTGTTAAAACACTTTAGAAAGGCTTAAATGGACTGAATTACAAATATTGGACGAAAAAGCTGATTTGGGCGCGTCGTGGGCGCGCCGCGCCATGCCTCAAGTTCAGAGGCCTCATTCTAGCGCACTGCAGGCGCGCCGCCCCAGACCTTCTAGCGCAGATGGGGAGGTCCACGCCTGGCCCTGCCCAGGTGACACCAGACAAATTTCTCAACTCGTTTTATGACCTTAAATCGGCCCTTTTTTGATTTTTTTTCTCAAATTCACTTCGATTTCAGGTACCTACACTTAGATTATCAAGGAACTCCTAAATCTCAACTCATGTTCGAGAACGAAAACAATTCAAGAAACTACATTCAAGAACATTCAAAATCCAATCCTTTTAGAATGAAATCACGTTGAATCTGTTTGGCACGTGGGTGAAAGAAATCAACGTTGAGATAGACCCATACCTTTTTAGGGATCACCCATGATGAAATCCACAAGTTAATTCGACGATCTTGGCGAATCTTGCCCTTCTTTTTCTTCTTCTTCTCCTTTCTCCTTAGCCCTAGCTTGAAAATTCCCAACTTCTAAAACTAACTAATTTCTGATTTGATCCCTATTAAACTCTTAAAAACGGATTTAAAATAATAGGGTAGTGAAAAGACTAACATACCCTTTAAAAATCTCGGATTGGGACATTTCCTTAATCTAACAGCCCAACTTCCAAAGGGCATAAATCACTCATACGAAGTCAAAATCGCGCATACTTGGCGGCGTTGAAAAGATCGTTCCAAGAACTTTCCAAATAGGTCTAGAACTACACATAACTCATCCTGAGTTAGGAGTTATGACCGTTTGAAGTTGACCAAAAATTCACTTTTAACTTAATATTTTTCAGATTTCCTTATACTTTCCAAAAACAAGTATTTCCAGATTTTAAACTCCTTTCTAGTTCCGAGATGTTACAATGAACATAGTCATACTTTTAAGTTTATCGGCAATTTTTATTTCGACACTTGAATTATAATATGTTTTGATTGATGACTTGAAGGTATGATAATTTACTTCTATAGACATTTTCGCCTCAAATTTTTAGAAATACTCATTCGCAGTAGCTTTTCCATTGTTGCATTAGTAACGAGCCGGGTTTATTAATTGGGTGGGGCTTAATTAGTAATGGGTGGGTAGTGGATTGATTTATAAATTATATTAATAAGTTAAATGATAACAAATAGTTGAGTGTCACGTATTAAAAAAATATTTAAATAGTTGAAATTTAAAAACGTTAAATAAGTGGTAAATTTTGAACCCAAAGGTGGATGACAAGGGTATTTTGGAGCCAATAGGTTGATGAAAACAGTATTTTGAAATCAATAGGTGGATGGAGGGTAGTTTTATACCATTTCTAATACTTTAAGGGTATTTTAAGCTTTTTCCGATAATTTTTTTCTAAAAAACAAAATTAGAAGATACATAAGAAAAAATGAACAAAAAACTAAAAAGAAAAAAATTAAAAAAGAACGAAATTAGAAGAATAAGGAATGAAAATAAATAATGTGAGCACTAATTTAGGACCCTTTCAAATATAATTCACAATACAAATTTCTCCTCATTCTGCTCCTAATTTAATATGAATTTAATAAATTAATTAATTCTTTCTCTAAATAATTCTTCTTATCGCTAATTATTTTTTCTATAAGTTTTTAAATCAGAATTTTTTTTTTCAATACAAATTTTCATGTAGAAAACATTATAATGCAATATCCTTAAAAAATAATTCTTTTGAAGACAAACACTTGTCACATGACTTTTCTTCTTATCTTGAAGAATCATGAGATACTCTCTCTTTCACTTTTCATAAAGAAATCTTATTCTATCATCAGAAGAAGAACTGACAAAATTAAGGTGTCCATTTTTGTTGATTTTAATACTTAAAGTTTTTTATTTTGTTGGCTAAATATAAATAATTCTGAGAATTATTCTTATATGTATATATATGTGTAATTGCACAATGATTTTGAAATATAATATTCTTAACATATTTTAGATTCCTAATAACTTAAAAAAATTTCCTAATAATTTTACTTTTGTGTTTTGTCTTGATTATTAATGTTTTATTTCTTTTATCCATAAATTTTAAACAGATAATTATATGCCCAGTTATTAGTAATATATTTGATTTTTAAAAAACAAAAAGGAATATGGTGCAATTTGTAGTTAGTCGACCATATAGAATATCATACTAAACGGGATATTAGATTAACTCTTGCATAAACTTAATTTTAATTTTAAGATATCTAATGTTTACCGTCAATGATCCGACTATTATTTTACACTAAAGTCGATAAACTTTTGTCCATTATGAGATCTTTTCTTTTCATCTCTAATTTTCTTCCCAGGAGCTTTGTTGTTTCTGTTTTTTCTTGTGCTTGTTATCCTTTTTCCCTTCATGATTTTTCTCTTATTTATTTGGTATGTTATTGAATTTTTTTCTCTTTGATAGGTGCATGTATAATGAAACTTATTTGATATTCCTGTAAAGTTAAAAAGTAAGAAAGGAAGAAAAACAATTAAAATAAAGAAAATGTTTGAAAGACAATCATAAAAAGAAATGAAATATCGAGAAAGGAGATAATCAAACCATGAATTTATCTACTACTCCATAAATAATGAACACATTAATATCAATTGATGAATAACTTTTACCATATTTTTAAAAATGATTTGTGATTATCTATCCTATACATATATATATATATATATATATATATATAAATGAGAATCAAAACAAGGTGATGTGTCACCTCTATATGGCCTCCATTTGTTTTTTTTGTTTTTTTTGTTTTTTTTGTCTATTTTTCTTCATTCTTTTTATAAAATAATTTGTTTATATAAAAAAATTAATCATATTTAATATTGTAATTATATGAAATGCGTTACAAAAAACCCCTATCTATTGACATTCTCTACTCAAATAGCATGTCTTTTCAATTTCCTTTTAACTATTTTTATGGCTTATTTTATCTATAAATACCAATAATCTATGGAGATGTTGCATGTTCATTTCCATTTTTTCATTCTTTCTTTTTAGTAGTATAATCTTTTAATTTTATTTTCTTCATCTTTTTCTTCATCAATCATGACTTAAGTAATAAAAAAAAGACATGGAAAAGATGATGTCACAATATGACCTTCACTTTGATGAAGATCATAGATATATTTTTGAAAGATTCATCACATTATTTGGTACAAGTTCAACAAAATAAAGAAAGAAACTTAATTATCTTGGAGATTCATGTATAGAGAGTTATAGTAGTATAAAAGTTTGAATGATTTTCAAATATTTTGAAGATTCATTGTTGTATTATTTTGATTTCAATTAATATTATTTTGTTCTCTTTTATTTTATTTCTTCATTTTGAACAAAAAATGATTATTCTATTCATTGTTGTTGTTGAAGATGAAAAGATGCACATTTTTGTTTTTGCGTATATATATATATATATATATATATATATATATATATATATATATAATATTTTAAATTTTTCTGTGGTTGAATTAAAGATATATTACCGATGGTTCACTTTTTTTATATGTACTGAATATTTTTGTCCCTAAAAATATATGATATGATATTTTGTATTAGTAATCAATCACAAAATAAATGAATAAATATTCTTTTTAGTATTGAATTTTTTTAATGATATATTCTAATTGAGCACACCCGATATCACCTTGTAAGAATACACTACATTGTTGTTATTTTAATTAAACATATAAAGTTTGCATTTTTTAAGTTAGTAATGAAACCGTATGAGAATATATGTAAAGTTTGATTGATAAAATTTATTTCGAGTAGAACACTTTTTAATTGTAATTTGTTATTAATAACATTTTAAGTTTCTTACCTTTTCATTTTCTCCTATTAAATAGATGAAGGAGATACTAATCTTACAAACATAATTGAAACTATTAACATTCCCTAAAATTAATCTCATTAATTTTCCCTTCTTAAACTAAGAAATATGTATCTCTTTATCTTCATAACTTATATTTATATAATCTCTATAACTCCTCATAACTCCCAAATTTTAAATGTTAAACTTATGATAATTTATTGTGTTTCTCAATGAATATCTATATAAATGTGTATTGTAAGACAATCCTTTTTGAAGCAAATGTTAATGTATTGTAATTCATATTTGATGTACTCATGATAGAGGAAAATGTTATGAATTATGCATATTGATTCATTTTTCTTGCTTTTTAATTACTCATGTTGAAGAGATCAATTCTTGAGCACAGAATCTTAGGCTCTAAATTTATATTTCCATAATCTTTATACCTCCTCATAACTCTCAAATTTTAAATATGTAAACTTATGATAATTTATTGTGTTTCTTAATGAATATCTATGTAAATGTGTATTGTAAGACAATCCTTTTTGAGGAAAATGTAAATGTATTTTAATTCACATTTGATGTACTCATGATGAGGAAAATGTTATAAAATATGCATATATATATATATATATATATATATATATATATATATATATATATATATATATATATATATATATATATGAACATGAATTGACATGAAGATTAAAGAATAGAAAATTAAAATATATATATCTTAAAATTAAATTTTTGAAAGAACTTGATTAATACCATGTAATACAATGTCACAAGTTCTCAACTTGTATCGCAACTTATTCCTTAAAGAAAAGAAAAAGAACTACGATAGAAAATATTTAATTTATTTGCCAAAATACAAAATAACAATTGAAAAAAAAATAGTGTAATTTGATGAACCACATTTTTATTATTTTATTTATTGTTTTTTAATCCCACTTTAGTTTATCTATTTTTTATTTCACGTTTTATTTTATGAATTGAAAGAAGTAATTGAAACAAAAATCTAATAAATGAAAATATTGATCCCATAATTGAAGATTTTATAAATTTTTGAGTCACAATTGTTCTCTTTTTGCTTTGGTGTACTTATATATTAATTGCGCTCCACGCATATATTCTAATATTAAATATTTATATTTTTTATACTATGAAAATCATACTTTTGTAACTCTTTTGAAGTGTATTAAAATATAATTATCAAAATAAATAAAATAGTGAATATAATAATTCAATATATATTTTATGAAATTTAAAATAGGACAAATATATATGCCAAAAAAATTTATTCATGCATTTGATAAATTAATTTATTTTTGTTAAATACGTATCTTTTGAAATTTTTAAATAAAAGATGAATACAAATGACTAAATAAGTTGATTTGATTTTTAATATATTATAAAAATATAACACAAAATTTTGTACATAAAAACTTTATGATTAAGTTTTAAATTATATTTTAATATACCTAGTTCTGAGTATATATCGGTGTCCATGTATTAATTTCATATAGAAAGAGGTGCAATCATTGATTTGAGAATGCAAGAAGTATATTAGAAATGAGAGCATATTATCAGAATATTCAATTTAATTAACTTTTAGTTTTATTATTCTATACATATAATATGTGAAGAGGTTTATTATCTATCAAATATTTTTACGTAGCTTATATGAATCTATTTATCTTTATATTTCATATAAAAGATATAGATAAAAATATAGTAAACGAGTTAATATTTTTAAAAAAAAAAAATATATTCTCATTCGAGGTTGAATATGAAACTTAATATCAGTAGCGTAACATTTTGGATAACTTTCTGAAAAAAATATATTTGACGAGTGATAACATTTATCTTTTAATATAAATGCAACTAAAGAATCTAAAATACCATAGATGTGATTCATGCAAAAATCATACAAATTTAAATTGTATATTTGAAAAAGGAACAAGAACGATTGAAAAATGAAATATTCAAAGGAGTTTTATCATATCAATATGAAAAAGAATACGTAAACGTGTAGATGTATTTCATTAAAATTTTCAGTTACTTCATAATATAATTCTTAAATACTCAAAGGTACACATGAGTATATGTTATAATATAAAGATTCAAACTTATTGATATTCCAATAAAATGTACTAAGTGACATATTAAATACCTGTCCAAACAAAAAATTTACTAAGAAACTATATCTTGTCATATTGATTAATAATGTACTATCCCTCATTTAATAGATTATAAATGATAAATTTGTTAAGTTCCATTTCAATCGTCATCTCAAAACAATCTTCATAATTAATATACAATTATAAAAAATAAATTGATAATATTACGTTTGAAGATAAAGAATATAATTGATTGGAAAAAAGTAATCCTTTAACAAACAACACCACCACCTAAAGTAAAGACATAACCAGTGGTAGAACAGGAATCACCTGACAAAGTGTTCCAATCTGCATCACAAAAGCCTTCAAGTACAACAGGATATTTTTTATAGAACAAACCACAATTTTTCGTTCCAATTAAATATCTCATAACCCTTGTTATAGCATGCCAATGTTCATTACCTGGCTTGCTTGTAAACCTGCCAAGTACTCCTACTGCATATGCAATATCAGGCCTAGTGCAATCAGTCACATATCTCAAACTTCCAATTATACTAGCATATTCCTTTTGATTTATTACATCATTTTCACTTTCAATAGGAAATAAGTGAACACTTGAATCAAAAGGAGTAGCAACATGCTTGTAATCATGAAAGTTATATTTTTTTAAAATTTTCTCAACATAATGTGACTGGTCAAGGAAAATTCCTTCACATGTTCTTGTTATTTTTATTCCAAGAATAAAATTTGCCTCACCAAGATCTTTCATATCAAAATGGCTTCTAAGAACATTTTTAGCTTCATCAATAACATTCATATTAGAGCCAAAGATCAATAAATCATCAACATATAGGCAAATAATCACATGTGAATTATTCCAAGACTTATGATATATGCACTTATCACACTCATTTGTTTTATAACCGTTTTCAATCATGCAGGAATCAAACTTTTCATGCCATTGCTTTGGTGCCTGTTTCAAGCCATATAGAGATTTATTAAGTTTACATACTTTGTTTTCTTGGCCTGCTTCAATAAAACACTCGGGTTGATCCATATAAATTTTTTCATTTAGGTCTCCATTTAGAAAAGCAGTTTTTACATCCATTTGATGAATTTGCAAATCAAAAATTGCGGCCATAGCAACTAAAAGTCTAATGGATGTAATTCTTGTTACCGGAGAAAAAGTATCAAAAAATTCTAGGCCTTCTAGTTGTTTAAAACCTTTTGCAACTAGCCTAGCCTTGTATTTATCAATAGAACCATCCGGTTTCAACTTTTTCCTTAAGACCCATTTGCAACCAATTGTTTTACAACCCGGTGGTAAATCAACTAACTTCCAAGTTTTATTAGAAATTAGAGATTCCATTTCATCATTTACAGCCTCTTTCCAAAAAATAGAATCATGTGATGATAATGCTTCTTTCAAAGTTTGAGGGTCATTTTCAACATTAAACACATAAAAATCAGGACCAAAATCTTTTTCTACTCTAGCTCTTTTACTTCTTCTTAACTCAAAATCATTAACTTCTTTATTTTTCAAAGTTGAAGTAGAAGAACTAGGTAGTGACAAAATATTTTGTTCAATCCTTTGACCCCACTATTTTTAGTATCAAAAGGAAATTTATTTTCATGAAAAATAGCATCACCAGATTCTATACAATATTATCTTCAAGATTAAAAAATCTATAGGCTGTACTATTTGAAGCATAACCAAGAAAAGCACAAGTAGTAACTTTCTTACCAACTTTGTAATCTTGGGATCCATTAGCCTCACAAAGGCTAGACAACCCAAACTCTTAATATCCCAAACTTGGCTTGTAACCTTTTCACAATTCAAAAGGTGTCAGTTTTGACTTTTTATGAGGCACACGATTCAACACATAACAAGCAGTTAGAATAGCTTCACCCCAAAAATTCAAAGGTGCATGTGACTCAATAAGCAAGGCATTAGTCAATTCAACCAAAGTTCTATTTTTCCTTTCTGCTACTCCATTAGATGAAGGAGAGTAAGGAGGAGTAGTTTCATGAATTATTCCCAATGATCTAACAAAAGAATTAAACTCATTTCATTCATATTCACGACCTCTATCACTTCTAATTCTTTTTATTTTTCTTCAAACTGATTTTCAACTTCATGGATATAAGTTTTGAAATTTTCAAAAGCATCACTTTTATTTTTCATCAATAAACATATGTAAACTTAGAAAAATCATCAATGAAAGTGATAAAATATCTATTACCACGAGTTAGAATTCCACCAAGTTCACAAATATCAGTATGAACTAATTCTAACAAATCAGTTTTTCTTTCAACTTGAAAATGAGGCCTTTTAGTGATCTTGGCTTTACTACAAGCCTCACACTTCTCAAAATTCTTTTTAACCATTGGGATTAATCCTAAACTACTCATGATTCCAACATAACGATCATTAATATGACACAAACGAGCATGCCAATAAAGCATATAAACAGAAGTAGAAGTTTTATTCATTTCAACATTCAACTTAAACATCCCATCACATGCATATCCCTTCCCCACAAAAATACCTTTCTTCACTATTACATATTGATCATATTCAATAATCTGTTTAAAGCCTGCTTTATTAAGAAGAAAACTAGACATCAAAGTTTTTCTCATAGAAGGAGTATAAAGTACATCTTTCAATGTTAATACCCTTCCAGAAGTAAAACACAATTCAACATCTCCCTTTCCAAGCACTTGAGTAGTATGAACATCACCAAGCATGATGGTTTTGGGCTCCTCAAAATGAGTATATTTTTTAAACCAGTCTTTGTCATAACAGACATGACGGTTTGCACCAGAATCAGCCCACCATCCATCAACATTCTCAATCATGTTTATGTCGGTAATCACCGCCACAAAAGGTTCTTCGGTAACGTTTGCCTGAGGGTTAGGACCACGTTTCCAGAATCTGCAAAATCGAGCAATATGTCCACTCTTGCCACAAACAAAGCATGGTCCTTTTTCTTGAACATGTTGATTTTATGCTTGGTGATTTTCACCATTATTTTTGTTGGGAGGTCTACCATTATTTTTCTTGAATTTTTTCTTCTTAGGCTTTAAAGAAGTATTTTTGTGAGTTTCAGAAGTAGCATTATTTGAAGTAATTAAATTTACCTTCGATGTGATGTTGTTCTCTTCTGTTTGTAAAAGTGCATCTTGGCCCCTTGCTTCTTCTTCCATGCGGATTTTCATGATCAAGGTTTCAAGAGAGGTTTCCTTTTGTTTGTGGCGCATAGTTTTTTGAAATTCCTTTCAAGTAGGTGGAAGTTTATCCACTATGCCACAAATAATAAGGTTATCTCCAATTTTACCTCTTTAGACCTAAGCTCTCCAACAATCATTATGAAGTCTTGAGCTTGATCTACCACTGATTTGTTGTCCACCATTGGAAATGAAAAAATCTACTAGCCGCATATTTTTTCGCTCCTGCCTCTTCGGTATCATACTTACTCTGCAATGCTTTCCAAATTTTCTTGGCACTAGAGTAAGTTCTATCATAATAATCATAAAAATTATCAGACAGACAATTAAGAAGATAATACCGACACTTATAGGAATCGCCATCATACTTTTCCACTTTCTCTAGATGAGTAATAGTTTCATCATCATTCATAGTGGTGATGTCTACTTTATTAGGATTCTTCTCAGTTAACACATAAGAAACATTGAGAAGACTTAAGTAGAAAAGTACTTTACCCTTCCATCTCTTGAAATGGTTACCATTGAACCGAAATGGCTTGTTAGGTCTCCCAACTTGACATCCGCGATTTTTTCGATTGTAGTCATGTTGAATCTCCTTAAAATTGTTAGTGAAAAACTTACTAGATAACAAAAAATACAAGATTACAATTGAAAATGAAATGAAGAAAATAAATCTGTTCAAGGCTGAGGCGCGGATATCTCGCTCTCTTTAAGGAGATTCAAGCCCACTGCAACAAATGTTTTCACCGGTCCAGCAGTAGTTCTCTTTGACTTGTCCCCTCCAGGATACAACAGCCTTCACACAAAAGATAACTCAATAACTCTGGACAAGAGTTGAGTCTAAAGCTCCACAAAAAAAAAAAAAACCTTCAACTAATAAGAACTCTCTTTTAGACAAACTTTATGCACTCTATATTTTCTTTTGTGTTGTGTTTCAAACCAAATGAAGACCACCACTATTTATACTACAAGAAGTCTTCCTAGCAATGAATAGGAAGATAATGGAGGTAATAAATAGTGAAGATAATGGCCTTAGGAGTTTCATAGGTTACAATAGGAGTTACATAGGTTACAAACAAATAATGGAGGAATTAAGAATGAAATAAAGTGATGGATAACCAATGCTAATGGATGATGTAGAAGTTATCCATTCCAATGTTTATTGGAATGTTTTTATCTCACAATGAATTCAGCCAATAAAGCCAAAAGTAATGGCATTACATGGCTACCAAGTCAAAGATGAATAGCTTGATTAAATTGGTAGTTTAAGACACAAATGTCTACCAATGGTCATTCTTATAACTCCAAAATAAAGCAATTTAATATGTTAAAATATTAATATTAAAATGCTATAACCTAACAATCCCCCACTCATTTTAATATTTAGATAAGAGAGTATATCAGCTGAAGGAAGACTACTATGCATAATAAAGGTGTGCTCTGCATTGAACCTCCACTTAGTGAAACAATAACTTTTACTCCAGAGTCGTAGTGGTCTCAGACTTGAACTATGACTGCTTAAGGGAAATAAAATATCACTGCTCACACATAATAATCAAGGTGTTGACATGAGCTTTAACAGCCAGCACGTTATGGCCATGTGCTATCCCAGTTTCATGAGTGCATTTGAGAATAAGCCCCATTCTCATAGGAAGCGACCTACTTCCACACATCACATAGGTGAAATCTGTCGAGAGTGCTCCTGTAAGATTAACACTCCACCCATACGGGATACAAATATTCATTAAGAGTTTTATCAACTCAACCTTCACAAACTACAGGAAACAATGCACTCACATCATAGGGAGGGAATAAAGAGATAGTGCATTTTTCACAACAAGTCATCATATGATTAGTTTTTCCCTTTGAACCTGGTTATAGGATCTCTAGTCCCCAGGTTGGGTTTTCTCATATATGACTCAAGGATTTGTAGGCTTCAATCCCATCCCCCTCGATGTGCTCCAGACCTTTTCTCTTGTTAAGGCCTTTGTAAGAGGATCTGCAAGATTATCACAAGATTTGACATAATCAACATTAATGGTACCATTCGTCAAAATACGATCTTACATTACTGTGTTTCCTCCTTATAGGTCTGGATTTACCGTTGTAATAACGGTTTTGAACTCTACCAATTGCAGCGGTGCTATCACAATGAATTAAAATAGGAGGAATTGGTTTTTCAAAATAAGGAATTTGAAATAATAAATCTCTTAACCAATTCGCTTCCTCACTAGCTGAAGCTAAAGCAATTAATTCAGCCTCCATGGTAGAGTTAGCAATTATAGTTTGCCTTTTTGATCTCCAACAAACAACACCACCACCTAAAGTAAAGACATAACCAGTGGTAGAACAGGAATCACCTGACAAAGTGTTCCAATCTGCATCACAAAAGCCTTCAAGTACAACAGGATATTTTTTATAGAACAAACCACAATTTTTCGTTCCAATTAAATATCTCATAACTCTTGTTATAGCATGCCAATGTTCATTACCTGGCTTGCTTGTAAACCTGCCAAGTACTCCTACTGCATATGCAATATCAGGCCTAGTGCAATCAGTCACATATCTCAAACTTCCAATTATACTAGCATATTCCTTTTGATTTATTACATCATTTTCACTTTCAATAGGAAATAAGTGAACACTTGAATCAAAAGGAGTAGCAACATGCTTGTAATCATGAAAGTTATATTTTTTTAAAATTTTCTCAACATAATGTGACTGGTCAAGGAAAATTCCTTCACATGTTCTTGTTATTTTTATTCCAAGAATAAAATTTGCCTCACCAAGATCTTTCATATCAAAATGGCTTCTAAGAACATTTTTAGCTTCATCAATAACATTCATATTAGAGCCAAAGATCAACAAATCATCAACATATAGGCAAATAATCACATGTGAATTATTCCAAGACTTATGATATATGCACTTATCACACTCATTTGTTTTAAACCGTTTTCAATCATGCAGGAATCAAACTTTTCATGCCATTGCTTTGGTGCCTGTTTCAAGCCATATAGAGATTTATAAGTTTACATACTTTGTTTTCTTGGCCTGCTTCAATAAAACACTCGGGTTGATCCATATAAATTTTTCATTTAGGTCTCCATTTAGAAAAGCAGTTTTTACATCCATTTGATGAATTTGCAAATCAAAAATTGCGCCATAGCAACTAAAAGTCTAATGGATGTAATTCTTGTTACCGGAGAAAAAGTATCAAAAAATTCTAGGCCTTCTAGTTGTTTAAAACCTTTTGCAACTAGCCTAGCCTTGTATTTATCAATAGAACCATCCGGTTTCAACTTTTTCCTTAAGACCCATTTGCAACCAATTGTTTTACAACCCGGTGGTAAATCAACTAACTTCCAAGTTTTATTAGAAATTAGAGATTCCATTTCATCATTTACAGCCTCTTTCCAAAAAATAGAATCATGTGATGATAATGCTTCTTTCAAAGTTTGAGGGTCATTTTCAACATTAAACACATAAAAATCAGGACCAAAATCTTTTTCTACTCTAGCTCTTTTACTTCTTCTTAACTCAAAATCATTAACTTCTTTATTTTTCAAAGTTGAAGTAGAAGAACTAGGTAGTGACAAAATATTTTGTTCAATCCTTTGACCCCCACTATTTTTAGTATCAAAAGGAAATTTATTTTCATGAAAAATAGCATCACCAGATTCTATTACAATATTATCTTCAAGATTAAAAAATCTGTAGGCTGTACTATTTGAAGCATAACCAAGAAAAGCACAAGTAGTAACTTTCTTACCTAACTTTGTAATCTTGGGATCCATTAGCCTCACAAAGGCTAGACAATCCCAAACTCTTAAATATCCCAAACTTGGCTTGTAACCTTTTCACAATTCAAAAGGTGTCAGTTTTGACTTTTTATGAGGCACACGATTCAACACATAACAAGCAGTTAGAATAGCTTCACCCCAAAAATTCAAAGGTGCATGTGACTCAATAAGCAAGGCATTAGTCAATTCAACCAAAGTTCTATTTTTCCTTTCTGCTACTCCATTAGATGAAGGAGAGTAAGGAGGAGTAGTTTCATGAATTATTCCCAATGATCTAACAAAAGAATTAAACTCATTTCATTCATATTCACGACCTCTATCACTTCTAATTCTTTTTATTTTTCTTCTAAACTGATTTTCAACTTCATGGATATAAGTTTTGAAATTTTCAAAAGCATCACTTTTATTTTTCATCAAATAAACATATGTAAACTTAGAAAAATCATCAATGAAAGTGATAAAATATCTATTACCACGAGTTAGAATTCCACCAAGTTCACAAATATCAGTATGAACTAATTCTAACAAATCAGTTTTTCTTTCAACTTGAAAATGAGGCCTTTTAGTGATCTTGGCTTTACTACAAGCCTCACACTTCTCAAAATTCTTTTTAACCATTGGGATTAATCCTAAACTACTCATGATTCCAACATAACGATCATTAATATGACACAAACGAGCATGCCAATAAAGCATATAAACAGAAGTAGAAGTTTTATTCATTTCAACATTCAACTTAAACATCCCATCACATGCATATCCCTTCCCCACAAAAATACCTTTCTTCACTATTACATATTGATCATATTCAATAATCTGTTTAAAGCCTGCTTTATTAAGAAGAAAACTAGACATCAAAGTTTTTCTCATAGAAGGAGTATAAAGTACATCTTTCAATGTTAATACCCTTCCAGAAGTAAAACACAATTCAACATCTCCCTTTCCAAGCACTTGAGTAGTATGAGCATCACCAAGCATGATGGTTTTGGGCTCCTCAAAATGAGTATATTTTTTAAACTAGTCTTTGTCATAACAGACATGACGGTTTGCACCAGAATCAGCCCACCATCCATCAACATTCTCAATCATGTTTATGTCGGTAATCACCGCCACAAAAGGTTCTTCGGTAACGTTTGCCTGAGGGTTAGGACCACGTTTCCAGAATCTGCAAAATCGAGCAATATGCCCACTCTTGCCACAAACAAAGCATGGTCCTTTTTCTTGAACATGTTGATTTTATGCTTGGTGATTTCACCATTATTTTTCTTGGGAGGTCTACCATTATTTTTCTTGAATTTTTTCTTCTTAGGCTTTAAAGAAGTATTTTTGTGAGTTTCAGAAGTAGCATTATTTGAAGTAATTAAATTTACCTTCGATGTGATGTTGTTCTCTTCTGTTTGTAAAAGTGCATCTTGGCCCCTTGCTTCTTCTTCCATGCGAATTTTCATGATCAAGGTTTCAAGAGAGGTTTCCTTTTGTTTGTGGCGCATAGTTTTTTGAAATTCCTTTCAAGTAGGTGGAAGTTTATCCACTATGCCACAAATAATAAGGTTATCTCCAATTTTTACCTCTTTAGACCTAAGCTCTCCAACAATCATTATGAAGTCTTGAGCTTGATCTACCACTGATTTGTTGTCCACCATCTGGAAATGAAAAAATCTACTAGCCGCATATTTTTTCGCTCCTGCCTCTTCGGTATCATACTTACTCTGCAATGCTTTCCAAATTTTCTTGGCACTAGAGTAAGTTCTATCATAATAATCATAAAAATTATCAGACAGACAATTAAGAAGATAATACCGACACTTATAGGAATCGCCATCATACTTTTCCACTTTCTCTAGATGAGTAATAGTTTCATCATCATTCATAGTGGTGATGTCTACTTTATTAGGATTCTTCTCAGTTAACACATAAGAAACATTGAGAAGACTTAAGTAGAAAAGTACTTTACCCTTCCATCTCTTGAAATGGTTACCATTGAACCGAAATGGCTTGTTAGGTCTCCCAACTTGACATCCGCGATTTTTTCGATTGTAGTCATGTTGAATCTCCTTAAAATTGTTAGTGAAAAACTTACTAGATAACAAAAAATACAAGATTACAATTGAAAATGAAATGAAGAAAATAAATCTCTTCAAGGCTGAGGCGCGGATATCTCGCTCTCTTTAAGGAGATTCAAGCCCACTGCAACAAATGTTTTCACCGGTCCAGCAGTAGTTCTCTTTGACTTGTCCCCTCCAGGATACAACAACCTTCACACAAAAGATAACTCAACAACTCTGGACAAGAGTTGAGTCTAAAGCTCCACAAAAAAAAAAAACACCCCCTTCAACTAATAAGAACTCTCTTTTAGACAAACTTTATGCACTCTATATTTTCTTTTGTGTTGTGTTTCAAACCAAATGAAGACCACCACTATTTATACTACAAGAAGTCTTCCTAGCAATGAATAGGAAGATAATAGAGGTAGTAAATAGTGAAGATAATGGCCTTAGGAGTTTCATAGGTTACATAGGTTATAATAGGAATTACATATGTTACATAGGTTACAAACAAATAATGGAGGAATTAAGAATGAAATAAAGTGATGGATAACCAATGCTAATGGATGATGTAGAAGTTATCAATTCCAATGTTTATTGGAATGTTTTTATCTCACAATGAATTCAGCCAATAAAGCCAAAAGTAATGGCATTACATGGCTACCAAGTCAAAGATGAATAGCTTGATTAAATTGGTAGTTTAAGACACAAATGTCTACCAATGGACATTCTTATAACTCCAAAATAAAGCAATTTAATATGTTAAAATATTAATATTAAAATGCTATAACCTAACACTTTGTAACAATTCCGATAGCATTTCTTAAAACGTTAGGAGTAATTTAGTGTGAGGTATAAGATATAATAATGCAGTCTTGACATTACTTGTTCCACCATTTTAGATAAGATAAGTATATCTCATACACATGATGGAATAACTTATCTAGTGATAATTAATCTGAGATAACTTCTTCCCATTCAAATGGCCCCTTAATGTCTATGTCATGTTTCTATCATCAGAATGAAAAAGAAACAAAATAAGAATACAAAGTACATGCATATTTTGATCTTCCAAACTTCCAACAGAAGAAAATAATATATGCGTTGTTACATATTCTCACTGTTCCACCACTTCTCCAAAACAATTCATCCGCAACCCCAAATGAATACAAGGTTTATTAACTCAACCTAGAAGCAAAATAGCTACCAGTCCCCAAAAGAGGAATAGTATATACTAAAGATCATGTTGGTTTTAGATGATCAACTAGAGTTTTTATTGGAAATGACATCTAATGAGTAATAGCTTGCCGGTGTTTCTATTGCTTCACCCTGCTTGTATAGGATCATCTTGTTGCCCCTCGCTGCAATAGTCCCCTAGCTCTTGCTTTGCTGATAGAGAAATACGTCCACCTACGTTTGACCAGAGTTATACATAGAATGAGGAAAAGAGGAATGTGGAACCCCCAGATATCAAGCATTAATAGAGACAACGTGAATGTCATTGATTTTATGAAAGAAAAAACCTAGAGTAGCCATGTCCACATTATAGTCTCGTTGAGGTGTCTTTGAGTTACTAGTTTCCTTTAATTAGGACAACTCCCATTGAAAGCTCTGAAAGAAGTTGCTTTTGAACCCCAACTATACCCCAAAACGCTTCCTGCAATATAGGAAAGGCTAAGATCTCAAATGCCAAATGCAGGGTGGTCTAACACCAAAGTCACTCGCATTTGTCCTTCAACTACTTACTGAAGATGACGGAAGAATGCTTAGGTAACACATACAACAGAAGATGATAGGGAGTTATCAGCTGCTCCAGTAATAACAACATCCTTGCTTCAGATATCATTTATTTTTCAATTTTTCACTCATGATACTTATAGACTATGTTTTATGTCTTGACACAACTTCAATCTTCAAATATCTTTTTTCTTAATTTAACTTCGGAAACTACTTTTTTTTCCTTTCAAATATGAACTATTTCATGTCCAAACGCCTATTTCACATCATTTTAGAAATATTATAATAAACATATAAGGAAGATATTTAATTGATTTACTAAATATTGACCTTAAAATCCTAGTTAAAATTGGAAAAAATCTATCCAATAATTTCAGCCTTGATATTTTTCACTTTGCCACTATAAATTCATCACCTACACTTCACTTTCTCTTTGTCATGTCTTTACTTTTTCCAATTTCAATACATTTTCTTCTGAAGTATTCATAATTTCCTTTTCTCTTTTGCCTCTTCCTTATTTTTGTTATTTTCTAATATAAATTTTCTCAAACTTTCTTTTTTGGGCGGTTTACCATGAACCTTCTATGTATTTTTCTTAATTTCTTTGAATGATTAATGTACATTGGTTCATTTTGTAGGTTTTTATAATTTTGAGTTATTATTTTGTAAAAAAGACATATATATCCCCAAACTATCGTAAATGGTATGCTGATATCCTCCGTCATACTTTTGGGACATTGATGTCCCTGCCATCTAAAAACTAGTATATACCCTTTATACTAACGCACATACACATTTCATAATCTAATCCACCGACCTGACATTTATTAAATATCGGATCGATGGATAAGATTGTGTCACGTGTCTCTATTTAGTCTTCCGTTAGAGTGAAGGGAATATATGTGCTAGTTTTTTTACAATAAGGGCACCAATGTCCCAAAAGTTTGATAGAGGATATCTGCATACCATTTTCGATAGTTCAGAGGGTATTTTGTCATTTTTCCCTATTTGTTTTTTTGATGTTGCATCATTTTATCAATCTAGAATTTGTAAAACTTTTTTTTTCTTCTTACATTTGATAATTTAGAACTTTTATCCAATTGTATGATACTTCTTCTTGTTACTGTTGTATCAAATTTTATTTTTTAGTAGATTTTACTTGGGAAAAAAATCGCAAAAATAGTTGTGGTTTTTCGATAATACTTTTGTTTTTGATTTGCGAAGAAAGAGAAATATTACAAAAATATGTTTGTTAAAATTTGTTATATTTAATATATATATTTCATTCAGTCTCAATCATCCTAGGGAAAGGTTTCACTCTTTCTCCCCAAACTTTCTGATCTTATACAAAATTTATAACCATTTACCCTGAATCTAGTATATTTCCAAAAAAGGGGTGGGTCAACTATAGAAGGAAAGGTCACAATAACTAAAATATAAAAAATTAGATCTAGAGAAAAGTGAATGGAGAAGACGAGTTTGAGGTTTTGAGAGAGCTTAGAGGTTTCCGATCAATCTTTGATTAGAAATCCAATGTCGCTTTTTCATTTGATCTGCAAAGACAATTGAGGTTTAAGTTCGATCTTATTTTCATTTTTCCAATGTCTCCTTTATTAAAAATATATATAATTATTTCTTTTTGTGTGTGAATGTGAAATCTTAGTTTTACAACTGAGTTGTTAACTAAAAAAATCAGTTAATCTCTTCATATGAGCCATGAAAAAGAACTCTATTTTTTTAATTGAAATTTTGTCGAGCCTTTTATTAATAACTCTAATGAAAAAAATAAATGTAAGAGAAAAAATCATTTGGGCCTAAAGCCCAAATCAAAGCAACATTACATGGATATAGGAGACCAACCCACCCCATCCGTTCCCTCTTCTTTAAATATCTCCCTTAAAATTAGGTTTTTTATTTCTGTTCACACTATTCATATTTCCAAACGGCCTCCACACCTACATAATGTTCGCACTGTGGTTGAACAATAAGCTACACCTCCTCATTTTACATATCATCAATGTTTTTAAGTTGATCATCCTGCTTTCATTGTCATCAGGTAACAATACAAAGTACTCTTTTCTCTATGTTTTTCTATTTTTGCTATTTCGTGCAATTGACTTTTTTGCCCTTAGTTGTGCTCTCCGGTACAATGGCTGGTGATCTTGATGTTTTGGAATTGGAAACCATCTACGGGATGAAAAAGAAATTTGTTAATTGTTTCATTTATAAACTTTTTGACATTCTTAATTATTATTATTTTTTATAAAAATGAAGAAGTGTTTGTTGTGTTGATATGGTTATTACCGGTGTTAAAGTTGGATTTCAAAATTATTTGTGAAGCTTGAGATGAAAAAGTTTTGCTCCTGAGTTCACTTTCATACATTGAGCTTCATCATGTTTAGTGTTTGATGTGTTGTGTGATTTAATTCATGTTTAGGTTTGCTTCTCTGTGTGCAATGATCTGAGAAATATAAATAGTTAGATCCTGATTTGTTTAAATTGATTTATCATTGGAGAAATAAGTCTTGAATAAAACTTAATTTATTTCACAAATTAGAGATCTCCTTGGGATATACTAGTGTATTCCATTTGGGTTCAGGGGTGTAATTTCAAAGCATGGATAGTATTTTTGTGGGGCCTAGACCTATGTTTTAGGCCCTACTAATAAATGTGAGAAGAGTTATATATGATACGGTTCTTCTATTTTTGATGATGTAAAATTGTGTAAATACTTGCAAAAATATAAAAGATTTGAGTCAATTTTATGTCCAGCGTAGAATAGATTCCCTTATGTATGATGTTATTAATTTTTGTTTAAATAGATTAGAAATGTGAAAAATATTGTTTCTCATGTCTAATATATTGGTTGAAGAATGTTTATTTATTTTATTGAATATTAAAATATTTTTTTAGTATTTTAGATAGATATATGCTAGGTTTAGGTAGAAATAGATGGATTGGATTAAGACCTCTCTTTTGTTCTCCTCTTATCAGAAGAAAAGGAGGTTTCCTAAATATTCTACGCTAAAGATCAGGAATCCAAAAACGTTATAAAAACTACAAACACAAAAAATTAAAAGAAAGGAACGACTGAGTCAAGATAGAACTATTGAAGTTCTTAATTTGATCAAGAAGTGCTCTGATAGTTCTTGTCATAGAAAAAAAGGAAATTCAAGATGCACATCTACTTAAACATGAGATCCCTAAAATTATTCCTTTTTACTTTATTTTATTGCTTTCATAGGTTATTTATATGAATAAGGATCTAGATAACATAAATCGGTTCAATCATTTATTAAAAAAAAAGTCATACCACAACGGTAATACAATTGATCAATTCAGTATAACATAAATGAAACTTTTCGGAACCGTTCTAATTATCAATAATCAGTTTTTCATCAATTACTCTTTAGTTATTTTGATACTTTTTTGTTGAGACGTACCTCAAAATTTAATAATATTACTAGAATTATTATTTGTTTAATAAAGATTATCAAACACTATTTTAATTACTTGTTTAATATCTATTTTGTGATATTTATATACTTATATTAGTTGAAGTGGGTTCATGTACTTCTTTTATATGAAAATTAACTAATGACTAGTTAATTAATCTAGAGACTCTCATCTATTACCTTTATCTTCATGCATTACATTATGAGTTTACTTTAATAAATTTTCTAGTTTTGTTAAGACGAGAATGAGAGTTCACCAAAGAAAACATCTTAGATATTGTAGGTTTTGTTTTATCTCCTTAATTTCTATAATTGAAACAGAAAATATTTATATGTTGTTCAAATTGATAAACACATCCATGAAAAGTACTAATTCACAATAATTAACAATTCACTACATTTTAAAGATATTTGAAAATATTATGATAAGAGAGAATATTCCTTGAATGTCAAAGTTAGTACTAACTAAGAAAAACAACGTATTTAATCTTACGTTCATGTATTAAAGGAAAACACCCTAAAAATCAAAGGTATGTAGATTTTCTTTCTCTCCTTAATTTTCATTATTGCAGTAGTAAGCATCAATATGTGTTGTTGTGATCTACCATCAATATGATTTTAATAATACCATGTGGATGAAAGTAAAAACAATTTGATAACTAAGTTTTCCAAATGTTCCCTCACTTACTCACTCGCGTTTCTTGCTTTTTCTGCAGATTAATTAGAGTTTATTTATAAATAGAACCATCTTGTGTTTTATTGTTAAATTGGCTGCCAAACTACGCAATCTGCTCGATAGCTTGATGTTCATATCTCCAAGATTGTTTCTGACTAGAAGAAAGCACACCAGCAGAAGATGTTGTTGTCATGGTACTTCCTTCGACACTAGTTGATAACTTGTTAGCTGTAGAGTCTTTACTAGGTTTGCAATAAGTACCGGTGTTAAATAGGCTCTTTCTTGGTTTAGTGCTGCAATATTTGTTGGAGTGTACATAAGATGCAGGGTATGCTACAATATTACTTGGTTGTACATAATTTGTGGGGTATGCATCAGTTAGAGAACCATATTTTCTTAAAGGCAAATTGAGATCTTTTTGGGTAACATGATTATAAGTCATTCGTGAGACCTTTTTCATGGATCGGATGGAATCATATGCAACTTAATAGTATGTTGTTTGTGGTGCATCGACTTATTGAGGTTTATTGGACTCTGGTGGCAATGAAGAAAATCCGCACATGGTGTGGTTTTAAAGTTCACACATCATATTATTATATCCTCTCCACTTGAGTCCAATACACCTCATAATTAATCGATGAAGCATACATAATATCCTATCAAGCTTCATATGATGCAATGTCATCCATGGAAAGGGTTTCATATATGAACTATAATCATGTTACTAGAGAAAATATGGTCTAAGTGATGCATACGCCAAAAATATTGTCCATCCAAGTAATACTATAGCACACCTCGTGAATTATGTGCACAAAAGAGATATTGCAACACTAGCCCAATAAGAGGTCTATTTTACGCCTCAACTTTTTGCAATCCTAACAAAAATGCTATCAAATAACATCTCAACCATCATTTCTCAGCGTACACAACTGTTAGCTCAGTTCCCGGTTCATCAACACATTCAAGGGAAGTTAAAAACAAAGTTAAACTCAGCAAACACGATTAATATTTGATATGCCATTTTCAATTTAATGTTATTGATTCCCAAAAGTAACCATCTCTCAAAGGGTTTATCGAATGTGGCATAGTACAACTATACCTCAATAGAAAGCTCGTTCAACAGACAACTCATTTCTCAAAGCAATTAAATAGTAAACTCGACCGAAGAGTTTGGAAATAATAGCATAAATGAATGAGGGGTTTCTACGAAACTGATCAACACCAGTTCTAGCTTGAATTATGAGTTCGAGGTTTTAACAAACCTATTGTTAGTTTTCCTCAATAGTAAGCTAGTTCAATCGGCATTTCATTTATTGAAGCACTTAAATAGTCAACCCTTGAATCTATGGTACCTAGTAGGTACCATAGGCTGACTAAGCTTGGAAAGTAAATACATAATGTAAATCAAGTAGTAAATATTATATCAAGGAGGAAGAGGAAAGGAACAATAGCGATAAGCCTAACCATGAGCCTCAACAGTTCGACATAAAAAGAAAAGATAAAAGTAAACCAATTAATATAAACCAAATTAGACTCCCATAAATCCATAAGCTAAGGTACATTTGTGCACAAGTGAAATGAAAATAACCCAAACGGATCTCCATAAGATTGATGAGTACACAAGAGAGCTCAAGTTATTCCAAGTTAAGACTAGATATATTCCAAACTGGAGAGACCGAAACCCAAAAACAAACCGTGACTAAGGTACCCAAAGAACCCAATAGGACCATACTGTCAGGACTCGGACCCAACAAATAGGACCCAACAAATAGCAAAGCGTCACGACTAAAACCATGGCTAACATATTAGTTAGCCCTCAAACTCGACTAAAGTACATGTCTGGGATTGAACCGAGGCTAAAAGAACAGTCAAGACTCGAAACTGATCGACACACTCTGGAAATCCCATAACTTTCTATTTACTGACATAAATTGATACAATTGATCGAAACCCTACCCAGAGTCACAAACGGATTTTATCCGCGGTGAGTGGCACCCATACTAACCTTTTACTGGGATAAGCAACTTCCAACTAGCCTGTAAATTAGAAACCAGCTAAATAACTAAGAGAACAATATAAAACAATAAAACCATAAAAAATTCTATTGTCATAAGACAACTATGTGGAAATAACCCCCTAGAAACTGAAAGTGGTTGTACCAAAACTCTAAATAGTCAAGAATAGGGGATGCAACCTCCCTATACTATGTCGTTTTTAACCTATTCTAAGTTGCATTAAGGGAAAATAATTGATCTAAACATTACCATTCACGTACTAATTCTTAGAAATCAAATTCTTTTCATTCAAGGCTCCTCCCAACCATGAACCATGGTTCTTCATCTTCAAGTCTCAAAATTCAAAATTTCAAGCTAGTGTATTCTTTCAAGGTATGTGGAATTTCATCAATGGATATTCTTTCACCCTAGGCCTTTAAGGGGTGGTCCGGTGACATGGGAGATCTTCAAGAAGACTTTTCTTGATCGGTTCTTTCCTAGAGAGAAGAGGGAAGCCAACGTGGAAGAATTAATCAACCTTCATCAAGAAGGTATGAGTATACTTTACTACTTTTTGAAATTCACTAAATTGTCAAGATATGCTCCTTCTTTGGTTTCCGACCCTAGAGATGAAATGAGCCGCTTTGTGATGGGATTGTCGGATGACTTGAAAGAAGAATGTCGTTCGGCTATGCAACATGATAATATGAACATTTCTCGTCTCATGGTTCATTCTCAACAAGTGGAAGAGACTAGGGTGAAGAGAAAGAGTATAGATGACAATAGGGCAAGGTCTTTTGATGGTGGTTCTTCGAAGGGTAGGCTTGACATTCAAGACAAGCCTAAGTTCAAGAAGAGGTTCTACAATCAAGTTCCTTCTAAGTTCCCTAAGGCTCATGATGATAAGGTGCCTAAACCTAAGTCCCAAAAAGGAAAGGGTTGAAAAAACCTAGTGAGAAGCCTACTTGTAACAACTGTGGGAAAGGTCACTTTGGTGAATGCTTAGTCGGAACGGGCAATTATTTTAGTTGTGGAAAAAGGTGTCACCAGGTGAGAGATTGCCCTAATTTGAAGAGGGAATACAAGGGGAGTGAACAAGCAAGTGGTTCAAATGACGATGCTCTGGAGAAGAATCGCTTCTATGATCTCTGCTCTAGGGGTGAGCAAGAGACTTCTCCCGATGTGGTGACGGTATGTTGAAAGTCTTTTCTATATATGTATATGTTTTACTTGATCCCGGTGCTACTTTTTCATTTGTTACTCCTCTAGTAGCTAAAAAGTTTGACATTTTGCCCGATATCTTGATGAACATTTTATGGTGACTACCCCGGTGGGTGAGTCGGTTGTTGCTAAGAGATTATATAGAAATTATCCTATACTATTGCCCAATAGAGTTACTCATGTGGAGTTAGTAGAACTCAATATGGTTGATTTTGATGTTATCTTGGGTATGGATTGGTTGCATGATTATTTCGCTTCAATAAATTGTAGAACAAGCGTGGTGAAGTGTTACTTTCCAAATGAACCCGTTTTTTAGTGGAAGAGGGGAAATTCTATTCCTAGAGGTCGTATCATTTCTTGTTTGAAAGCTTGTAGGATAATCTCTAAAGGGTGTTTATACCATATAGTAAGAGTCCAAGATTTAGACTCCGAAATTCCTCCCATTGAGTCGGTCCGCATAGTGAGGGAATTTCTGGAGGTCTTTCCTAATGATCTTCTCGGTATTCCTCCCGAACGGGAAATTGATTTTTGTATCAACTTGCTATCGGATACAAATCCCATTTCAATCCTCCTTATCGGATGGCTCCGGCCGAATTGAATGAGTTAAAGGCTCAACTCAAAGACTTACTAGACAAGGGCTTTATTCGGCCTAGTATTTCTCCATGGGGTTCTCCGGTATTGTTTGTGAAAAAGAAGGATGAGTCCCTTATAATGTGTATCGATTACCGTCAACTCAACAAAGTCACAATAAAAAACAAGTATCCTCTCCCTCTGATTGATGATTTATTTGAGCAACTCCAAGGTGCGAGTTACTTTTCCAAGATTAACCTGAGATCGGGATATCACCAACTTAGGGTGAGAAGTGAAGATATTCCCAAGATGGAATTTCGGACTAGATATGGTCACTATGAGTTCCTAGTAATGTCCTTTGGTCTGACTAATGCTCCGGCGGCGTTTATGGACCTAATGAATAGGGTGTTTCGAAGTTACCTAGATTCATTTGTCATTCTGTTCATTGACGACATCTTGGTATATTCGAAGAATGAGGGTGAACACATGGATCATTTGAGAGTGGTGTTGCAAGTGCTTAAAGAACACCAATTGTTTGCCAAGTATAGCAAATATGAGTTTGGTGGAGGTCGGTAGCGTTTCTTGGTCATATTATCTCTAGTGAAGGAGTGGAGGTTGATCCAAGAAAGACCGAAGCGGTGAAAAATTGGACTGGACCTTTGGATCCTACGGATATTAGAAGTTTCTTAGGCCTAGCTGGTTAGTATAAAAAAAATTTCGAAGGTTTTGCATCCATTGCTTCCCCCTTGACAACCTTTACCCAAAAGAATGTGAAATTTGAATAGTCTGAGGCATGTGAAAAGAGCTTCCAAATGTTGAAGGATAGGCTTACTTTCGCTCCGGTATTGACTCTATCGGAGGGTACTAAGGGTTTTGTGGTCTATTGTGATGCGTCCCGAGTCGGATTGGGTGCAACATGGCAAAGTTATAGCCTATGCTTCTAGGCAAAACAAAGTTCATGAGAAGAATTATCCGACTCATGACCTTGAGTTAGCGGTCGTGGTATTTTCCTTGAAAATATGAAGACATTATCTCTATGGTGTTCATGTTGATGTTTATACGGACCATAATGTCTCCAATATGTATTCACTCAAAAAGAGTTGAATCTCCGGCAACAGAGATGGTTAGAGTTGTTGAAAGACTATTATATGAATGTTCTCTATCACCGCGACAAGGCTAATGTGGTAGGGGATGCTTTAAGTCAATTCTCTATGGGAAGTGTCCCATGTGGAAGAATCCAAGAGAAACCTAGTGAAAGATGTTCATAGGTTGGCTCGTTTAGGGGTTTGAATTGAAGATTCTCCAAATGGTGGTATGGTGGTACATCATAACTCCGAGTCGTCTTTGGTGGTTAAGGTGAAGTATAAGCAACACCTTGATCCATTGTTGATGGAGTTGAAAGAATCGTCTCTTGGTAAGATGAATGAGTCATTCTCCCAAGGGGGGATGGTGTTCTTAGATATCAAGGTAGATTGTGTGTGCCTAATGTGGATGATTTGAGGAGTAGGATCCTTGAGGAAGCTCATGGAGCCCGTTACTCTATTCATCCGGGTTCTACAAAGATGTACCATGACCTTAGAGAAGTGTTTTTGTGGGATCGCCAAAAAGGGATATTGCGGAGTTTGTTGCAAAGTGTCCCAATTGTCAACAAGTGAAGGCAAACCAAAAATTGAGTGGTCTACTACAAGAAAGCCAAATTCCTACTTGGAAGTGGGAAGATGTTAACATGGATTTTGTAGTAGGTTTGCCTCGAACTCGAAAGAAACATGACTCTATATGGGTGGTAGTGGATAGATTGACCAAATCCGCTCACTTAGTTCCCGTTAAGTCTACTTATTCGGCAGAAGACTATGCTAGGATCTATATTGACAAGATAGTGAGTTTTCATGGGGTTCCTTTGTCCATTATATCAGATAGAGGTGCTCAATTTACATCTAGGTTTTGGAGGTCTTTCCAAAGAGGTTTGGGTACTCAAGTGAAGTTAAGCACCGCTTTGCATCCTCAAACGGATGGTCAAGTGGAGCGGACTATTCAAACTCTTGAAGATATGCTTAGAGATTGTATCAGTGACTTTAAGGGAAATTGGGATGAACATTTGCCTTTGGTGGAGTTCTCTAATAATAATAGCTTTCATTCATCCATCTCTATGGCTCCATATGAAGCCTTGAATTGTAGGAGGTGTAGGTCTCCTATTGGATTGTTTGAGGTTGGCGAATCCTCGCTTCTTGGTCCCGATTTGATCTATAAGACTTTGGAGAAAGTTCATAATATAAGGAAGCGATTGCAAACAGCCTATAGTCGGCAAAAGTCTTATGCCGATCATAGGAGAAGAGACCTTGAATTTGAAGAGGGTGATAAGGTGTATTTGAAAATTTCACCTATGAAAGGGGTGGTTAGATTTGGCAAGAAAGGGAAGTTAAGTCCTCGCTATGTGGGTCCCTACAAAATCTTTCAAAGGGTTGGTAAGGTTGCATGCGAGTTGAAACTCCCTAGTGAACTATCTTCGGTTCATCTGGTTTTTCATGTATCCATGCTTAAGAAGTGCATTGGTAATTCCGAGTCCATTATTCCTATTGAAGGTATTGGTGTGAAAGATAACCTCTCCTACGAGGAGGTTCTGGTTGAAACTTGATTGTCAAGTGAAGAGGTTGAGGAACAAAGAGGTGGCCTCCGTAAAAGTGTTATGGAGAAACCACCTAGTTGAGGGAGCAACATGGGAGGCAGAGGCCGACATGAAGTCCCGTTATCCTCATCTCTTTGTTAATTATGGTTAGTTATTACTATTAATAATGTAAATAACGAGTTGCTTTGCATTTAACTTGGTTTGCAAAAGTATGCATATTTATGGTAAAGATGTTTTGTGCTAAAATGAATTATCATGGAAAGATGCTTGTTTGCTTGACTTGCACTTATTTGTCTACTTGGTATGTTGTTGTTTTCATAATGTGATATTGAGAATGTTGATATGTTGAGAAAGGAACTTTGGCATAACTGACTCTTTAATGATATGTGGAGCTCATGTTGTTGTTATGAGAAGAAAATTCCTCATGTTGTGACTTTGAGCCATTATATGTAAATTTGATGTTTTGAGTCATTGTGTAAATGTAATATTGTTAAGTTGATTTGAGTTGTAACTAATGATGATGTTGTATATTCTTGGTTGGGCTAATAGTCTTGAGTTTATCCTTTCCCTTTTTGAAAGTTTAGTGTCATTCGTGGCGGAATGTTCCTAAGGGGAGGGGATAATGTAACACTCCGAAAAGTCAAGACCTAATCTAGAGCCTAACATGAGTTTATAAAGGTTTAAATACTGTTTTAAGACCTAAAATAATGTATATAACTCATCCAAGAAGTTTTAGAGCCAAGACGTCAAAGAACGTCCATGACGTCCGCAAACTAGCTTGGTTGAACTAGTTGACGTCGCTATGTTTGGGGATGGTTTTGGAGGGTAAAATAAAGTCTAAAACTTGTAAAAAGACTTTGGTTAGGTATAATGTAGTATAGAGGTTCTAAACATTCCATAACGACGCCCCAAGGACCACGCAAAGGGTCATGTAGGAAGACCCCAACATGGGTGGGCAGGCTGCAAAAGCAGCCTGCGAAGGATCAAGAATCAGTGGGCTGCTGTGCGACGCCATCCCATATGGACCTCACTGGTTCATGTCACTTTTACAAAATAAAAAAATGCGTGTTGGCCCCGCGATGCGGAGCCACTTTCCAGATCCGGTAAAATTCTATTTTTGACATTTTGACTTCACAAAAAGACCCATTTAAGTGAGGGGTGTTTTGGGTAATTTAGGGGGTTATTATATATAGCCTAAGGGTAATTTTAAGTTATTTTTTCACTCATCCAAACCCAATTTCCAAAACAAAACCCAAAAGCTCTCACCTCTCTCTAGTTTCTCTCTCCCCAATTCCTCCACTGAAGAAGGAAGAAAGCTTGAAGAAGAAGGTCGATTTCTCTAGGATTTCACTTAAATTTAGTTATTAATATTCATTAAGGTATGAATTATTCACTCTTGGGATTCCTTTCCCCAAGAGGTCCTTTAAAAGTTGGTTTCTAAATTACCCAATTACATGGGGTTTTCCAATTCTAAAGGGTTTTCTTCTAAACTTCTAATTGATGATAAATTGTGATTTCCTATGACTAATTGAGTATAGATTGTTGATTAATTGATGTTAATTGATGCAATTTCATGTGGATCATGTTCCCTTCCCCAATTTCCCCAAATCTTGGATCTTGGTCATAAATTGATGGGAATGGAAGAATGATTTGATTAATAGACTTGTTTTATATATTCTAATTCATGTATGGATTAACTAGGGTGATGTATTGTTGGGATTTGATATAATTCTTGATAAAATTCATGATGAACCCTAATTCTCCTAACCTTAGGTTATTAATAGATGTTAATTGGGGTAGTGATGATGCAATTGACCTAGTTATTGTATTAATTACTATTGATTGATGTTACTACACCTATTATTGAATGAAATTGGTTGGTTGATGGTAAGACCATGATGATGGCTTTTGAAGGAGATTTGGTAAGTCTTCATGATCCTAACCTTTACTTCAAGTATGATGGCTTGTGATTGGTGATGTAGTTCAATTGAAGTATACCTTGTGAATAGCCTATGTAGGTGTTGGTATGGTGTTGAATTGAAATTTCTTGACTATTTGATTGTGAGATTATGCTTAAGATAAAACGATATAAGGTTGGTGCTAACTTGCCTATGTGCCTTGTTATTAAATGATGATGATGATATGCTAATCTCACATGTGAGGGTTACCATGAAAGGATATTCTCATGCAATACCTATTGAGCTAAATGAGTATGATTATACAACGGATAGACCCTATGACCTAAACTAAGTGATGATTAATAAAGAGAGATCATATCTATCTCTTAGTTCTTGAACTATGTTGCCACCATAGGAAGACTAGCTAGTGGATCCACCTAGAAAGCTACGTTTATGTTTGGTTCTACTTTGACCGGTATACCACCTTCCATCGGTGTAAGGTTTTACAACACCGGATTCCACACTTAGCTCTTGTGGTCTATGCCGGTTAAGGCAAATGTTCCCGAAAGTAAAATGAAGTAATGATGTGAACTCTAGATAGGGTGACTTGAGAGGTTGGATTGGTCTAGTTAGGGGTATGGGACTCTACCTAGGAATTGCACTAGTTGGCTTTGAGGGAAGTCCTAGAAGGATGTTCTTATGATATAATGATCTTATAAAGTAAATATTATGCTTATGTTGACTTTACATGTTTATGATCTTATATGATGTTAGTTTCATTTATGAACATGCTATTGGTCTACATTGCTAAATATGATGATGGTTATTATTGATGTTATGTTATTTTAAGTTAGGCATTATTTGTGATCCTTTGTTTGGTTTACTTGATTGAGTAAGGTTATGGAGCTTTGCTTGGTCAATGAACTTGTAGGCTAAATGGTGGGTTATGAGTAAGGGTCTTGCTTATGTTATGATGTTATGAACTCTTGTATATGTTGACTTGACTATTACTTGTTGATGTTGGTCTTGTGTCGTAAATGTGTTTGAGTTACGGATTATGTGATTATCGGCTTATATGGGTTCTTAATTGTGCATAAGGCTTTTCAAAGTAATTTAGCATGGTTTTGATCAAATGTCCTCTTTATCATGATTTTACTTGTTTTATGTGCATATACACATACTTAGTACAAGTGTGTACTAACCCATGTTTGATGTTTAATACCAATGTAGGATCCGGCCTTTGATATTAGAGAAGGCTTTGAAGACTACTTGGATTCTTATCTTCCATGTTCGGTAGGTCCTCACTCTCCGAGGACGATGTCATTATCTACCAATTGGATGTTGTTTAGTCTTAAAGACACTTTGTTCATTCTCTTTCATTATGGTACTATAATTGTAAAGCCTATATGTGGTTATAATTGTTGATGTAAGGGCTATGCCCAAATTGTGATACTCTTATCTAGATGGTTTAATATGAGACAATGTTATAGACTTCTGATGAGACTATCTTATACTATGTATGTGCAATAAAAGTAGAAAACTGTGATCTTCTTATACGAAGGGTCTATGTATATTCGATATGAATATATTGTGTGTATGTAGAGGTCTATGTAAACCTCAATGTAGAAGTAATCAAAAAAGTTTTAAATTTTCCGCATTTTTAACCTATGAATATAATGATGTAAGCTAAGAGGCTAGTCTTAGTCCTCTTCGAGGATGATGACGCCAATTACGTCTAGGGGGTGCTCCCCGGATGTGACAACTTTATTCATACATTCATTTATATATGTACAAGACAAGGGTGCCTAAGCCTACCAAGTCAAGAGATAACCTTCACATAACTTTCATGTATCAAATAGAGGGACATAAGTCTACCAATAAAGACACAACATCATCATATCACGTATTCAATAACATTTAAGTACCATATAGGGACAACTAAGTCTACCCAACAAGATACCCTATCAATACTCATGTATAGACTCATAATAGTCAATCATTTTGCATACAACCATTTAGAAGGAATCATACCTTCACCTCACACATACACATGTACCATATAATCCTTCACATAGTTCACCTATACAAGCTATAAAATGATATCACCATAATTCACATAATAATGCCTACAAGTTCATGTTCATAAAAATTATAACACATAAACACCGCCACTATAAGTGGACCATACCAATCAATACAATTCAATATCAATTCTACACAATATAGAAGAATTAGGTCAACTCACCACCTTCCAATCATCATCATCATCATCACATTCCTTAGCCTTTTCAATCAATTCACTTTATGAATGCTCTTACTAATAGCCATGTACACAATACTAAGCCAACAATCAATCCATATCAATGATCCAACAATATACAATATAGATATTATCAATATAAGGCATCCTATAAACAATTTTATCATGATCTATACATAATTCAATAGCACAATATAATCTACACATGAATTCAATAATATCAAGACATGATCAATTCATCCACTTTAGAGCCAAAAGTAGGAATTCATGGAATACATAGGTTCATGGAAATTTTGATGTTAAAATCATCAATAAACATCAGTTATATCAGAAAACATTGTTTGAAACCTTTTCATGCAAGAACCCATGCTTAGAATTCAAAATTGGAAATTATATGTTTTTGAACATCTTTAAAAAACTATTGGAATCGGATCCTTGAATGAGAGAATAGTACATGATGAAATCACCATACCTTATTTAAAAAAGCCCATGAAATTGGATTGAAAACTTGAACAATTTGGTCTTCTTCCTTGGAGCTTCAAAGCTTCAACAATGGAGGTTTTGAAGAGCATGAGTGGCGAGCTTTTATTTTAGGTTGAGGGTTTTGATTTGATTGGTGAATTTGGGGTTTAAAAGACTCAATAACCATCAATACATAATCCCAAATTATCCAAACGTCCCCTACACTTAATGGACCTTTTAACCAATTCTAATTTGACTTAAAAACGACGTGACCAAATCTACGACTTGGTTGCGCGTCACGGGGACACTTCCAAATCTTGGTTCTAGAATTCAATTTGATACAAAAGGGTTCGCGTTGGAGCCACGTCGCGGGCAAAATTTGCCCTTAAAATGTTGCAGGTAAGACACGCCACCACCTCCACATATGGGTTGCCCGACAGCTTTCTTGGCCAACGTTTGGGTCCTCCTTGGGGACCCTCAAGGTGGTCCCCGGGGTGTCGTACTCAAACATTTTTACCCTTTACATGTCAGTCTATGTGTAGGAACCCTCGATACACAATTTTACCCTCATACCATACCCCAAAACTCCACTACAAAATCCTACTATACATTAGTTCAACTAGACTAGCTTCCGTACATCTATGTCGTTCTTGGACGTTTGACTTCCAAATTCGTCAAACTGACTTCTAACACTTATATTCATCATTTTAAGACCTTATTAACTCATAAAAAACATGTTAGGATTTAATTCAACCTAGTTCATTTTGACGGTCGTAACATTAACCTTAGGAGCACTAGAAGCATCTTGATTTGGAGCTCTCTTCTTAAACCTAGGTTGACTTTGCTCATCGGTTCTTCCCCTCTTAAAATCTCTACCCAACCTCTCAAGCTTGGAATCTTCAATATATTGAGCATACACTATGATCCTATATAGGTTCATGTCACTATGGAGCATTGCCGTACTACACTCTTCCTTAATAAGATCGAAAATACCGGTCACAAACCAACTCATCTCATCTCTAGGGTTAGACACCAAGGATGGAGCATACATAAACAATAGGATAAATTTCAAGGAAGTATCCTCCACACTCATGTTACATTGCCTAAGCTTTATAAACTCATCAACCTTAACTTCTCTCTTCTCACGGGGAAAGTACTTTCCTATGAATGCTTCCTTAAACTCTTCCTATTCTATAGGACACGCTTCAACCGGCCTATTCTCCTTCCATTTAGTGTACCAAACTTGAGCAACCTCCGTTAATTGATATGAAGCCAACTCCGCTTTCTCCCTAGAAGACACCGCTATAACACTCACCACCTTATAAACACCATCCAAGAATTCTTGGGGATCCTCTCCCAATTTAGAGCCAAGAAAGATAGGAGGATTCATCCTCACAAATTCCCTCAACCTAGAGGCCATAGTACTCTCAATAGCATTAACCCTAGGCCCCACATCTATATTTGATTGAGCCGTCTTGGCTCAGGCTAGGGTAAGAAGAGAAACTCTAACCTCCTCATTAGACATATTCAGGGGAACCACCATAGCCTCATTCTCTTGGTTAACTAATGGAACTTGGTCACCTTGAGGAACTTGATCACCTCAGGGAGGAACTCCCCCATCCAATACTTACTCCTCAACTCTCCTTTTGGCCGTCCTTTTTATATTCATATCCTAAAAAACAAGAAAAGAGATTAGGAAAATACACTTATAGAACTCCACTCTATGTAACGATTTCAACAATATCAAAGAACTATAACTTCTATCGTCCTATAGCCTCCCGCTCATAGATGTGTCGCAACTCACACCAATGAACAAGACTCTACTAGATGTGGCCTAATGAGACTTTGAAATCTAAGGATCATTTCATACCCTTATGCTCTGATATTAAGCTTGTAATGGCCCGAGCGCACCCCCTAGTCGTCACACGGCGTATCTGAACTCGAAGAGGTCTGATACAAGCCCATAACATTCATTCATCACATAATCTATCAATAGTGAGGAATTAAAACCTTATTCAAGCAAAATAAGAAGACTTAAGAGTCAGCACACTTTTAAAATAATTCTTTATGAGCAACAAAATTTTAGTCTCATTAGGCCAACATAGACCAAACTTCAAGAATATCAAACTTAGGGACACAACCATTTACATTGACAGAAAGATACAAGTTAAATACAAATGTCCTAATGAAAGAGAAACTAGAATAAGAAGTCTCTCTCCTCGACATAGGAGGACATAACAAAAACTTGAGCGAATTTCTATGTCCCAAGCTTCAACTCTAGAGATCACCCAACTTGCCCACACCTACACGTTGTAGATAAAAGATGATAATATGGAATTGTACAATTAAGAACTAAGTATGATGACCATGTAAAAATCATGCTAAAAGTGACATTTACTTGATATAAGACATTTAATTGATTTATATTATTTTCAGGCCATATTGACAAAGTTTCATAAATCGAGTGTAAATGACATAGTACATGACAACATCAACATAAAAGATAATACCCACATAATACACAAGGTACCACCACATTCATTAAGTAACCTATCTTATAATTTAGACCTTCTACCTAAGGTTATCCTAAGACCAACCTAAGTAAGACATGAAGGGGCCGGCCATACAACCTCTTCATGCACACCTAACTGTTCCTCAAGACTACCTAAGACAAGGACCTTTCCTCTTCAAGACAACCTAACAAGTCAATGTTCCTTATTAGAGCATTTAAAAAGACTTTTCTGCATTTAAGAGACTTCATATAATGGTCTTGGAAGACCTAGGGAACTCGATCTAGTATCTTCAAAGTTTACTCGTGCCATTATTAGGTAGCATCTCATACTACTACTTACACATTGTAGAACTTATTAAATACCTAGAGTGCACATCCCACATGATGGTAATAAGCATAATCGACTTAGACCACACTAGCTAGGTATGGAAGTCGGAGTCTACCCAACTCCGTGGAGGGTCTTCTACTTGCCAAGGGTAGAACTAGGACGCATCCCATGTAGGCACATGGTTTAGGGGATATCAAAAGACTTCTTTGTACTCTATTCTCATACTCAAGTAGAGGTACTATGTTAAGCATATTCACTTGGTTCTTTCCTTAGTTCCCATAGAGTTATTTAATTCACATAAGTGTACTAGAGAGGGCTCTATCATTAGGATTACTTACCCATAATACCATGACCAAGAAGGGCACCACTAGGGTCTACCAATCAAGGTTCATAAGGATAGCTCATTTATAGAAAGGTCACCATGCTAGTTCTAGCCAATTCAATTCATTCTTTCATTAATTCACTCAAGAAAAGGATGCCTAAGCCTACCAAGTCAAGAAATAACATTCATCATATCTTTCATGCATCAAGTAGGGACAACTAGGTCTACCTAATCAAGACACCATATAAACATATAAAGACTCTTCATAGTCTATCATCATCACATGTAAACATTCAGAAGAAACATGAAAGCACAATACAATATACAAGATCACCTTAACATCACATGGAAATTGTACATTATGCCACCTTCTTCACAATAACATAACCCTCACTTCAATTAACCTCATAATGCCTTCAAGGACTCAATCATAATGAGAACAAGAATTAAACACCTCTACCATAGGTGTATCAAACCATACAAAACCAATCTTACTATAATATGCAATTGAGTCAACTCACTATTCTCCAATGCCACAATTAAACATTATTTAACTTCTAACAATTTCAACATAACAAGAGAATTTGCCCATTATCATGCCCACAAGACTAAGATTACCAACTTATACATATAAAAAAAATCATCATATATAGAGATAAATAACAATAGGAATCAATACTATAAAGACATATAAGTACAATTCCACCAATAAACAATTATAATTATCAAACCCAGTTTTGAAGCCAAAATTAGGGAATTAGAGGAATCATGGGTTCATGGAGTTTTTAACCTTAAAAAATCAATTAAACTATAATATAACAACAACAATTCGTTTGAAACCATTTCATACAAGAACCCATGAGTTTGAGGAAAAATTGGGGTTTTTCATAACTTTAGGAAAACTTGAAAACCATTTGAAATTGACTCTAGGGTGAAGGCTAGCCCTATATGAAAGATAACCATATCATAGAGATGAATTTACCATGAGATTGAAGAATAAAATAATGGAAATCTACAACCCTAGCTAAAACTTGACCTTAAGCTCCCATGGTGTTCTTGAGAGAACCTTTTTTAAAAAGGGGTTTGAATTTGAAGAATGAAGTCTATTTCTAGGTTTAAGTATTTTAACTAACTTAAAATACCCTAAAGTACATAAATAACCATCCATGTATTTATTTATCCAAGGGTGGAATTTACCAAAAAACCTTGGCTTGGCCGACTTGTACTAGAAAAACAGGTGCTCACTCACGACACCACCTACGAAACGTAGGAGGTGTGACGGACATCGTGGAACTAGTCTGAGACTTGTACATGGGATATAAGGATACTTAGGCTAAATATTGACCTATGGAGCAAAACACACCCCGTCGAAGGACCTACTGGTCATAAGTCATTGTCGTAGGTCAGTCCATTTTGGCAGTTTTAGGGGTTGAGCTTAGGGTCCTCCTCAAGGACCCTTAGGGTGGTACTTAGGGAGTCGTACCCGAAAGTTTAAACCCTAAACATGTTCATCTAGTCCCTATGGTCAATTCCACTGATTTTATACACTAAACAACACACCAAATCAAGGCAACATACTAGAACACACTAGCACGCAAAAGATTAGTTTTCGAACGTCTTGATCGTCCCTTGAAGTTTGATCTCAAAACTCTTTAAACCAACCACTAAAATAAATTCTCATAATTTTAACAATTTATTAACTCAATAAACTCATGTAAATCTCTAGTTCATCCTATTTCATCTTTAGGGTCCTTATTGATTCTTTGAGCGTTCATGAGTATAGTCTGAAGTTCACACAACTTTCTCGGTATGTTTCAGTGATGGTTGCTTACATGAGGAGTAGGATGAGTTTATTCGTTACTGGGTTGTCTCCCTATCAAGAAATCAAGGCAAGGAAACTATGTTGATAGGGAATATTGACATAGCAAGGTTAGTGATCCATGTGGAACAAGTTAAGGAGGACAACTTGAGAGATAGAGAAGAGTTCTAAGAATGAGAGGGCTAAGACATCAGAGAATGACTCCGGGAAGCAAAAGAGTAATGTGAAACGGTCTTCCTTTTAACAAAAACAAAAGGTATCTTCTCCATCATGTGCTAGTGCACCTGCACCAAAGAGTATTGGTACCGTTCATCCCGATCTTCCTCTCACATCAGTGTACGAGGCTTGATTTGAGGAGTTTGTGAGGTACCTTCTAGTCATCGTTGAAGGTGTCACTTACTCTTGACTACTATTTTAGGATTGTAGACATTCTGACTTGTTCTTTAATAAAAATTTGAATATTTACCTAGTGACTTGTATACATGACACCAGGTTTTGGGGAAGGTTTTGTTATGTTATTATTTCCAAAATTCTTATGTTATGTTTAGTCCTTATTTCATTTCTTACTTTTGTATTTACCCTTGTCAATGATTGTTTAGGTTGACCTGTCTTAGTTGGATAAGACATGTATAATCACACCCAAATTTTGAATGGTGATAGTTCGAATTTTTATCTATTCATATCGTTGCATTTTTAAATTTCAAAGAGATAAATTTGAATGATCCAAACTCGATGAATGTAGTTTTCTAAAGCAATGAAGAAACTATCTATTGACGATGGGGTTCAATTGAATTGTATTCATCGAAAAAATATATTTTGATAAATAGACTTATTTTTTCTAATATTTATATATTTTGTCTCCCACACCAAGATTAAATTTATCTTCAACAATTTTTTCAATTTCTTTACTAAATATCTTGATGTTATTACTATACAAATGAATAGTTCAACAATTAAGAGGAGACATGTAAGCACATACGACATAAGAATTAATTTTTAAACTGCATATACCCATAAATTATTCGTCTATCACATTGCAGGAAAAAGTAAATGTTTTTCAAATAATTTTAAATTGAGTTTTTATTTTATTTTAGAGAAAAGACATAAAAACATCATCAAAATTGTCCCGTATTTGTATAAAGGCACCTTAACTTTTAAAGTGTCCTATCACCCCACAGAACTATTTAATTTCTTTGTAAATGGACCATTTTGACCCATTCTCAAGTCTGGGTGGTTACCACGCACATGAGGCGCGTCATACAGTATTTTTACTACCATGTACCAGTTTAAAGGTGCCATGTGTCATTATTTTTCTTTATTATTAATTATTTAATCAATTATGTCATCTTCCCCAAATTTAAACCCAAAATAATCATTGTTTGCCCTCATTTTTTGATTTCATGGTTTGTTTTTGAGCTTGCACAAATATGTGGAATATCCTAAATGAACTTCAACCCAAATCCTGATAAACTCGATTTCATAATGCCAGGATAAAGCTGCAGCCGCTATCGAAGAAGCTTGATCTCCTGGTTGTTATCTTTGTAGACAATAATGGCTCTCTTTAGGGTGACCTAAAACGAATTTGTGAGACTGAGCTTGGAGTTGTTTCACAGTGTTGTTTGACAAAACATGTATTTAAGATGAGCAAACAATATCTAGCCAATCTAGCACTGAAAATTAATGTGAAGGTGGGAGGAAGAAACTCTCTGTTAGTTGATGCAATATCTAGGCAGATCCCCCTTGGGAGCGCTACTTTGATTTGGGAATAATTAGTGCAGATATGAGTTTTGCTACCAAAAGGGTTGCAACTAAAAGCAATTTCACATTCAAAATTTTCTTATCACCTAACTCCATAGTTGAATAAAAAAATCCGAATGAAGAAAAATTAATGGAAGTTTTTTTGAAGGTGCATGCCAAATTGAGAAGAAAAGGAAAGGAGAAGATGACTTTCTTCAAATAATAGGGTCAGGTCGGGTTGAATTATATCATAGGAAGTTGAGCAACACGCACCACTACATAGACTAGGGAATGGGTCAAAATGGTCCATTTACAAAGAAATTAAATAGTTTTGTGGGGTGATAGGACACTTTAAAAGTTAAAGTGTCTTTATGCAAATACGGGACAACTTTGATGGTGTCTTTATGTCTTTTCTCTTTATTTTAATATATCCTATAGTAATATATGAAAAATTACACATATATTGTTTTATATGTGTCACATATTTGTGAACTTCATAATCTAAACAAGTTTAAAGAAAAGAGATGTAGAGTCTTCCACTCCAAAACATAAATTCAAAATACTTCAATTTTAAGTCAAACTAACTATTATCTTTTGTGAGAAAAATATTATTACCTCAATCATAATTTAATGTCCTATGTCAATTTTGTAGTAATTCTGATTGTTTGCATTAGATAAGATATTTGACTAACTCTATGAAAACTATTTAAATTTATTTGGTCAAAGTAAAAAAATCAAAGGTGTCATGTTTTATACTTATAATTAATACACACACACAAAATATAATAAATGACAAAGGTAAAATAAATAATGATATTAGAGATTTTAAATATTTTTCTCAATTAATGTCAAAATATCACTATTAGCACAATAATTTAATTCTTCACAATAATTGATTTAAAACTCTAGTTTGTGCACACCTTAGCACTTAAAATTTATGTTACCTTTTATGGATAAATAATAAATTTTTCAAAATTGAACAAACACAGTTTTCAAGAAACAACTCAGCAATCAATAGTGTACATATAAAAGGCGAGATATTGTATGTTCACTTCTTCATTTTAATTTTAGTTTTTAAGAAAATATATATATGCAGTCAAGAGGAGACACTTACATCAATATAGGTGATAAACGACACCATATTGCATCTTCACTTACTTCAATTTTTTAAGGGAAAGATCAACAACCAAGAGGAACATATTAACGCGATTGAGACAGTATTGATTCACTCATTCATTATATTCAATTCATTTTTATCTTTTATTTTCTTTCAATAAGGGAATCGAATTGTGTGATGGTGAGTTTGATTCAATTGAAATCTTTTTTTGTTTCTCAATTTTTTGCCCTTGTGTTCATTTATAAATTTACCGTTCATTTTATCAAGTGTCTTGTTTTTTAATTTATCGACCATTTCTAATAAATTTTAAAACCTATAATTAACAAGAGTGAAAAATGTGTGATTTCTCCTTCTTGTAATTCTGTTTTAATTCTTTTGTCTATGGCATATTGAAAAAAATATATCTCTATCCCAAAAAGGTTTTAGCGAAAGTTGTGTACATCGTTTTATTTTCAAACCCTAGGTTGTGTATATCTCACCATTTTCAAATCCTACTTGTGGGATAACAACAGGTATGCTGCTTTTATTGTTGTGCATTGATATGTATGAACAATCTCATTTAAATACAACAAGACTTCCGTCATTTTTTCCACATTTAATCACTCAATTATAATTTTCAATATGAGAACGAGACTTCCATCTCGATCTAAGAATGAGCGTCACCGAAGGATGATTCTTTCTTCATCCCTTATAATCATTACTCTATGTTTCTCTCAAATCAAACTTTGTTTAGCTCTCAAATCTATATGCAATTTTTATTTTTATTTTCATATCAATTTTACTTTATGAAATACAGTGTATATGTATGGTGATGATTAAGATAAAGTGTATGTAGCTTCAACGACATATGTGTATATTAACCTAACTACGTTTGTTTTGTGACACTTTTTAGTACGGAGGGAAGATCTTGCTTTTTGCGAGCATGATTTGTCAATTTGAATAATTTATTGATCTTGCTTTTTGTATTTCATTCAATAGTATATTCTCAATATGCTCGAAGCATAAAAGAAAAAGAAAGAAGATGCCAAGAGGAATAAGAAATCTTCTGGAGAGGACCAAGGAGACTCTTCCAAGAAAATACTACAGAACATGCGAAAGCAATTTTTTTTATGGTACGTAATTTAATTCATTTCATCATCTTACACTTGACTTATGTTGATTATTGTTTTCCTTGTTCACTTTAATAAATTAAAAGAGAATTAATGTCTTTTTTAATTTTAATCTTATTATTAACTAACTTTTTAAAAATTAATTAGATTATCAGTAGTCAAATATTTTTTAACTAATATTGTTTTAAGGGAACAAGGGAAGCAATTCACAACTTTCCATGAAAGAGAGGAATGATGCAGACTATGAATAATAAATTATTCACGGTACATAATTTATTAGTTTATTCAAGAACTTATAAATGACTTATACTATTAATTATCTTTCATTTGGTTACTTATGATTTTCAGGTGAGTTTGAGAGCCTTGGTGAAGATAACCCATTGGATAATTATAGTGCTAGCTTAATAGACAATAACATTGACAATACATGTTTGTATTCCCTCCTTCAAGCTTGCGAGGTAATTGTTCAGCAATTTTGTTTATTTAAAAAAATATTTTTGAGCACATTTATTAATTATATTCCACAATATACTTTTCTATCTCCAGTCATATATATGTAAAAAATAAAACATTCAACCCGGTGACGTGGCACATTCACAAATCAGGAATTCTATTTTTACTTAAATAATGACAAAACTACCCTTCCCTTCCCTTCCACCCAATAAACGCCACACTCGAGTCCCATCCGCTTCATAACTGGACTCTTCACAGAGGTCGTGTCTATTCTCAACGGCTGCCATAGTTAATATAACCACCACCGATTTATCTACTCCAACTAAATATTTTAATGGCTTCGACTCCCTGTTTCTGCCCACCACCTTTTATACCCTTCCTTCCTTCCCATGGCTGACTTCGAAGTGTTGCTTAACGTCGTCCAGAGACTGTCACACACCAGGTATATCTTTATGTATTTGTACTTGCCTTCTCATATGTGTCTACATAATGAAATTTTACATGAGAAGTTCTTTTCTTTTTTTTGAGTTTTTGTATCACAATGTTAACGTTCTTCTCCAAATTCGTGTCCCATGAAGCCATCAAATATTGTTTTTCCCAATTACTCCTTCATACTACTGAACAGACTACAGATTTAATAACATATTCATGTCCCATGCAAAACAAACTCTAAGAGTCTCTTCTTATATACCCCAGTATCACCATAAAAGACTCCTACTTTGAATGATAAACCTTTGCTTTGAATTTAGGGCTATCTTTGTGTTGCAATTCGTTGTTTTCCATTAGGTAGGTGTTGTTGCAATTGTTTTGTTAATTGTTTCAGCTTTTTTACTATTTGCTCAAATGATTTGTTAAAGATATCGAGTTAAGTTATGGGCTAATTTTCACGCAAAGTTCCTCTTTTCAGGTTTAACCAATCACTTTCTATGATAAAATTTTCTGTTTTTCAACAATTACGATCAAAGTTAATATCACCAATTTGTGTTTATGAGTTTTGCAGAGAAACAATTAGGATCAAAGCTAATCCCACCAATTTGTGTTTTATGAGTTTTACTATCCTTTTAATTTCTTTAATTATTATTTTAATGACATAGGACATCTTAACTGCTATAATAGTGTTGAATAATTTTCAACTTCCTCTTGTGTTCTGATTATTTGTTTGTATCAAAGATATGGATAATGAAATATGGAGAATAAGTCTGTAGATGTCACTCTTGAAACTTCCACGCTTGAATGGGATATATTCGTATACTTTCTTTAGTTATTGTGCATTTAGAAATTTCTGGTAATGAGTTACAGATTGAAATTTCGAAGTTAAAAATAAATATAGCTTGATTGAAGAGGATTTATCTGGATTTAGTGTAGAACAAGGGCCTATAGGCTATAACTTTCACTTTTCGAACTCCGTTGATTTATTTATGGTTGAGGTATATATATTCTTGCTTTTTTGTTTTGTTAACTTTGTATCTTGGTATTATGGTAATGAGAACGAAGATAAATTAGGATTACTAGAGTAAATATATCACAAGCATGCCAACAACTTGTCATGATTTCAGAGAACTTACTTTGAGGGATACTATAATATGTTAAATTTTCTCGAGTCATCAAGCTTATTTTTATTCTTTATCCAATTCCATTATTGTTAGTTTTATAATATTCTGAATCTTAATGTGATATTTTGTATTTGCAAATTATGATATGAGATTTGTCTATGAGATTTTATTCATGCATATTGGACACTATTTATGATTTTTAAAGGCATGAATGGCTTTGTGGTTATGTCTTTGCGATAGTTGAGGCCAAAGAGCTGAAAAATTTACCTCGGTATTTAGGCGTAAATGGTCTTGTGATTATATGACACCATTATGAATTCCCTTAGAAAGTTTATGCTCCTGATTATAAGTATCTTAGAATGCTGAGTTTCTCATAATATGTTATGCTTCTAATAAATCTTTATTCTACTGTAGGTCATCGATGAAAAATATAACATTTGCGGTCAATCAACTTCCTCTTCTTTCTCCTACATCTCTCATTTCAATATAAAAAACACATGTCAGAGAAATAACTTACATATGAACGTTGCACAATTGTTATTTATGATTTGGAGATTTTGAGCAATGGTAAAATTTTCTCTACCTATAGGGTTATGCATTTAAATTGTGGAAACAACCAATAAAGCTTAGCTTTGGCTATCTACATCATTCTTCTTAGGCTGCGGACCTTTTCCAAATAATGATAACACGAAATATTTTGTCAACCAGGCTACGTCGTATGTTACTTAGATAATGTTTTGCTTTTTTTGGTGATTTTCTTTTTGAAAGGCTGATTATTCCTTAGAGATAGTTCTGCTCATCTTGCAATTCAAAAATTGTTAAATGTAAATAGGACCTCAACTATCATGAGTCTTATGAAGTGTGCAAAATAGGCTTATGATACTCCAGTTATATTGAACATATACATATATAGTAGATACACTTATTGTGCAGAAAATAATTATGACACTCAATTTTAAGAATTCATGTTTTGATACGCTACATAAAATTTTATTACCTAAAATTTATAAGTTTACGTATCATCTATATTTTTAAGGTTGACATAAATTTTCTCAGTTGATAATTATGTAATTTGATGTTTACAGCTTATATAATGATTACTAAAATGTGTTCTTTCCCTTAGGAAATACCTTTGTATTCTTATTTTCTTCTTTAGTTTCCTGATAATGTTAATTAAAGAATAAATTGCTTATTATCTCATGAAAAAATCATTCATTAAAAGTTCTTGTGTTATGTGATAATAACAAATAATCTAATTCATGTTGAATATATTTTTTAAATAACTTTTTTCTTCATTATTTTTAATGTACATATATTTGTAAAGAATTATTGGCAAGTTTAATGCAATCATTAAGACCGCGCGAAGAGCGGAAAAATTGTCTAGTTTCTTATAATGATTAATGTACATTGGTTGATTTTGTAGGTTTCATAATTTTGAGTTATTATTTTGGTAAAAAGACAAATATATCCCCAAACTATCGTAAATGATATGCAGATATCCTCTATCATACTTTTGGGATATTGATGCCCCTGCCATCTAAAAACTAGTATATACCCTTTATACTAACACACATACACGTGTCATAATCTAATACACCGACCCGACATTTATTAAATATCGGATGGTGGATAAGATTGTGTCACGTGTCTCTATTTAGTCTTTCCTTAGAGTGAATGACATATATGATCTAGTTTTTGGACAACAAGGACACCAATGTCCCTAAAGTATGATAGAAGATATCGGCATACCATTTTCGATAGTTCAAGGGGTATGTGTCCCTTTTCCCTATTATTTTTTACTGATTTTTTTGATGTTGCATCGTTTTATCAATCTTGAATTTGTAACTCCTTTTTTTTTCTTCTTACATTTGATAATTTAGAACTTTTATCCAATTGTATGATACTTCCTCTTGTTACTGTTGTATCAAATTTTATTTTTTAGTAGATTTTACTTGGGGAAAAATCCGCAAAAATAGTTATGGCTTTTCGATAATACTTTTATTTTTGATTTGCAAAGAAAGAGAAATATTACGAAAATATGTTCATCAAAATTTGTTATATACATATATATATATATATATATATATATATATATATATATATATATATATATATATATATTTCATTCAATCTCAATTAAAAACATATCCCAGGGAAAGGTTTCACTCTTTCTCCCCAAACTTTCTGATCTTATACAAAATGTATAACCATTTACCCTGAATCTAGTATATAAAACCATAAAAGGGGTGGGTTCAACTATACAAGGGAAGGTCACAGTAACTAAAATATAAAAAACTTAGATCTAGAAAAAAGAGAATGGAGAAGGCGACTTTGAGGTTTTTGAGAGAGTTTCGAGGTTTTCGACCAATCTTTGATTAGAAATCCAATGTCGCTTTTTTGTTTGATTTGCAGAGACAATTGAGGTTTAAGTTCGATCTTATTTTTATTTTTCCAATATCTCCTTTATTAAAAATATATAAAATTATTTCTTTGTGTGTGAATGTGAAATCTTAGTTTTACAACTGAGTTGTTAACTAAAAAAATTAGTTAATCTTCATATGACCTATGAAAAAGAACTCTATTTTTTTAATTGAAATTTTGTGGGGTTTATTATTAATAACTCTAATGAAAAAATAAATATAAAAGAAAAATTCATTTGTGCCTAAAGCCTAAATCAAAGGAACATTACATGGATGTAGGAGACCAGCCCACCCGGTCCACTCCCCCTCCTTTAAATATCTCCCTTAAGATTAGGGTTTTTATTTCCGCCCACACTCTTCATTTTCCCAAACGGCCTCCACACCTACACAATGTTCGAACTGTGGTTGAACAATAAACTCCACCTACTCATTTTACATATCAACAATGTTTTTAAGTTGATCATCCTGCTTCCTTGGCCATCAGGTAACAATACAAAATACTCTTTTCTCTATGTTTTCTATTTTTGCTATTTCGTGCAATTGACCATTTTGCCCTTACTTGTGCTCTCCGGTACAATGGCTTGTGCTGTTGATGTTTTGTAAATGGAAACCATCTACGGGATGAAAAAGAAATTTGTAAATTGTTTCATTTATAAACTTTTTGGCATTCTTAATTATTATTATTTTTTATAAAAATGAAGAAGTGTTTGTTGTGTTGATATGGTTATTACCAATGGGTGTTAAAGTTGGATTTAGAAATTATTTTTGAAGCTTCAGATGAAAAAGTTTTGCTCATGAGTTCACTTTCATACATTGAGCTTCATCATGTTTAGTGTTTGATGTGTTATCTGATTTAATTCATGTTTAGGTTGGCTTCTCTGTGTGCAATGATATGAGAAATAAAAAGAGTTAGATCCTGATTTATTTAAGTTGATTTATCATTATATTGGAGAAATAAGTCTTGAATAAAACTTAATTTATTTCTCAAATTAGAGATCTCCTTGGTTATAAAGCATATATACTAGTGTATTTCATTTGGGTTCATGGTGTAATTTCAGAGCATGGATAGTATTTTTTTGGGGCCTAGACCTATGTTTTAGGCCCTATTAATAAATGTGAGAAGAGTTATACATGATACGGTTCTTCTATTTTTGATGATATAAAATTGTGTAAATACTTAAAAAATGTAAAAATTTGAGTCAATCTTATGTCTAGCGTAGAATTGATTCCCTTATATTTGACGTTGTTATTAATTTTTGTTTAAATAGATTAGAAATGTGAAAACTATTGTTTATCAACATGTCCAATATATTGGTTGAAGAATTTTCATTTATTTTATTGAATATTAAAATATTTTTTTAGTTTTTAGATAGATATATGCTAGGCTTATGTACAAATTGATGGATTGGATTAAGACCTCTCTTTTGTTCTCCTCTCATCAGAAGAAAAAGGATTTTCCTAAATATTTCACGCTATAGATCAGGAATCCAAAAACGTTATAAAAAATACAAACACAAAAAATTAAAAGAAAGGAACGACTGAGTCAAGATTGAATTATTGAAGTTCTTAATTTGATCAAGAAGATGCACATCTACTTAAACATGAGATCCCTAAAATTATTCCTTTTTAGTTTATTTTATTGCTTTCATAGGTTATTTAGATGGATAAGGATCTAGATAACATAGATCGATTCAATCATTTATTAAAAAAAGTCATACCATAACGGTAATACAATTGATCAATTCAGTATGACATAAATGAAACTTTCGGAACCATTCTAATTATCAATAATCAGTTTTTCATCAATTATTCTTTAGTTATTTTGATACTTTTTTGTTGAGACGTACGTCAAAATTTAATAATATTACTAGCATTCTTATTTATTTGATAAAGATTATCAAATCCTATTTTAGTTACTTGTTTAATATATATTTGTGGTATTTTTATACTTATATTAGTTGAAGTGGGTTCATGTACTTCTTTTATATGAAAATTAACTAGTGACTAGTTAATTAATCTAGAGACTCTCAACTATTTACTTTTATCTTTATGCATTACATTATGAGTTTACTTTAATAAATTTTCTACTTTTGTTAAGGCAAGAATGAGAGTTCACCAAAGAAAACATCTTAGATATTGTAGGTTTTGTTTTATCTCCTCAATTTCTATAACTGAAACAAAAAATATTTATATGTTGTTCAAATCGATAAACACATTTAAAAACTCCATGAAAAGTACTATAATTCACAATAGTTAACAATTCACTACATTTTAAAAATATTTGAAAATATTATGATCAAAAAGAATATTCCTTGAATGTCCAAGTTAGTAGTAACTAAGAAAAACAACGTATTTAATCTTATGTTCATGTATTAAAGGAAAACATTATAAAAATCAAAGGTATGCAGATTTTCTTTTCTCTCCCTAATTTTCATTATTGCAGTAGTAAGAATTAATATGTGTTGTTCCGATCTGCCATAAATATGATTTTAATAATACCTTGTCGATGAAGGAAAAAATAAGTTTGATAACTAAGCCTTCCAAAAGTTCCCTCACTTGCTCACTCACTTTTTCTTGCTTCTTCTGCAAATTAATTAGAGTTTATTTACAAAATAGAACCATCTTGTGTTTTATTGTTAAAATTGGCTGCCAAACTACGCAATCTGCTTGATAACTTGATGTTCATATCTCCAAGATTGTTGCTGACTAGAAGCAAGCATACCAGCAAAAGATGTTGTTGTCGCGGTAGTTCCTTCAACACTAGTTGATAACTTGTTAGCTGGTAAAGTCTTTACTAGGTTTGCAATAAGTATTGGTGTTAAATAGGCTCTTTCTTGATTTAGTGCTGCAATATTTGTTGGAGTTTACATAAGATGCAGGGTATGCTGCTATATTACTTGGTTGTACATAATTTGTGGGGTATACATAAGTTAGAACCATATTTTCTTAAAGGCAAATTGAGATCTTTTCGGGTAACATGATTATAAGTCATTCGTGAGACTTTTTTCATGGATGGGATGGAATCATATGCAACTTGATAGTATGTTGTTTGTGGTACATCGACTTATTGAGGTTTATTGGACTCTGGTGGCAATGAAGAAAATCCGCAAATGGTGTGGTTCTAAAGTTAACACATCATATTATTAGTGGCATATCCTCTCCACTTGAGTCCAATACACCTCATAATTATGTCGATGCACCATATATAATATCCTATCAAGCTTCATATGATGCAATATCATCCATGGAAAGGGTTTCATATATGAACTATAATCATGTTACTAGAGAAAACATGGTCTAAGTGATGCATACGCCACAAATACTGTCCATCCAAGTAATACTGCAGCTCACCTCGTGAATTATGTGCACCAAAGCGATATTGCAGCACTAGCCCAATAAGAGGTCTATTTTACGCCTCAACTCATTGCAATCCTAACAAAGATGCTATCAAATAACATCTCAACCATCATTTCTCAACGTACACAACCGTTAGCTCAGTTCTCGGTTCATCAGCACATTCAAGGGAAGTTAAAAACAAAGTTAAACTCACCAAACACGATTAATATTTGATATTCAATTTTTGATTTAATATTATTGATTCCCAAAAGTAACCATCTCTCAAAGGGTTTCTCGAATGTGGCATAGTACAACTATACCTCAATAGAAATCTCCTTCAGCTGACAACTCATTTCTCAAAGCATTTAAATAGTAAACTTGACCGAAGAGTTTGAAAATAATAGCATAAATGAATGAGGTTGTTTCTACGAAACTGCTCAACACCAATTCTAGCTTGAATTATGAGTTCGAGGTTTTAACAAACCTATTGTTAGTTTTCCTCAATAGTAAGCTAGTTAAGTCGGCAATTCATTTCTCGAAGCACTTAAATAGTTAACCCTTGAATCTATGGTACCCAATAGGTATTGGCTGACTAAGCTTGAAAAGTAAATACATAATGTAAAGCAAGTAGTAAATATTATATCAAGGAGGCAGGAACAATAGCGATAAGCCTAACCATGAGCCTCAATAGTTCGACATAAAACGAAAAGATAAGTAACCAATTAATTATAAACCAAATTAGACTCCCATAAATCCATAAACTAAGGTACATTCGTGCACAGGTGAAATGAAAATAACCCAAACGGACCTCCATAAGATTGATGAGTACACGGGAGAGCTCAAGTTATTCCTAGTTAAGACTAGATATATTCCAAACTGGAGAGACCGAAACCCAGACACAAACCGTGACTAAGGCACCCCAAAGAACCCAATAGGACCGTACTGTCAGAACTTGGACCCAACTTATAGCAAAGTGTCACGACAAAAACCATGGCTAACATATTGGTTAGCCCTCAAACTCGACAAATTAAAGTTACATGCCTGGGATTGAACTGAGGCTAAAAGAACACTCAAGACTCAAACCTGATCGAAACACTCTGGAAATCCCATAACTTTCTGTTTACTGGCATAAAGGAATACAATTGATCGAAACCCTACCCAGAGTCACAAATGACCCCTACCCGCGGTGAGTGGCACCCATACTAACCCTCTAGTGGGATAAGCAACTTCCAACTAGCCTGTAAATTAAAAACCAACTAAACAACTAAGAGAACAATATAAAACAAAAAAAACCATAAAAAAATCTATTTTCATAAGACAACTTTGTGGAAATAACTCCCTAGAAACTAAAAGTAGTTGTACCAAAACTCTAAATAGTCAAGAATAGGGGATGCAACTGCGAAAGTACAAACAACAATCTACAAATGTGTGATTTTGAAAAGATGGACAAAGGTGTAGAAAACAATCTATAGAAGCCTCGAAGAATTAACTCACCCTTTGATTGAAATGTCACTTTTTCTCAAAATTGAGGTCTCGAAGCATCTCCCTTAATATGCCCTATACTCAACAAAGAAAGAGCAAGTGTAGTTTTAGTACACAACTATTATGTACTGGTAGGATCATCGGCTAGTCCCATAATATGAATATAAACATGAAACCAAAATAAAATAATATACATCAACATATATACTAACAAGTCATAAACGACATAGACTCACAACCACATATCTTGACTTAACAAACAAATGAAATGTGTCCCACATGATCACAACAAAACATGTCAATTCTCTCATGGAACCTATACACAAACTGTTATTGTACCATCATGGTGACTGAGCTAACCGTTATGAAATTTCATACCAGGTGTGATACTTGAGCCAACCATTAGTGAACTTGTTCCGTCATTCTATCCAAGCCAATCAGCAATCACAAACAACATTCACAATCAGAATCACAATGAACAACCACACTTGAAGCCACAAGTAAATTAAACTTGTTCATTGCAAGAGATTATCAACATGATGTTATTTCACATTCACCCTTTATGTTTCATCAACATGCATTGTACATGTAATTCTATAAAAACAGTTAATTACATGCACACATTACATAACTTGGAAAACAAACAATCAGCACCTACATCGAATCAAGACTTGGAAACTTTAAGAAACCGAACTTTCCCGTTGTTATGAATTTTGAGTGTTTCTTAATCTAAAACAATTAAAAAAAATAAAACAATCAATGGAAAAGACCTAAAAATGCTCGGATTATACTCAAATACTAAACCCTGGGCCACCCTTATGATCATTCCACCCAAACAAAAGTTTTTATACCATTATTTCTAGTCAAAACTCTCCCCTAAGATAACCAAAACTGATTCTAAGGTCCAAGAATTGAATTACTAAGTTAGGAGGAATAATTAAATTACCTGTACCAAAACATGCCTTAGGTTGCCCTTTTTAAAAAAAATGAAGTTACCAAATAATGAGCACTTTTCGGACTTTTCATGCATTAATTCGCGATGAACCTACTATAATGCTGACCAGCCCGCTATTGTGGCCCCTCCATAGCGGAGTTCCACTGATTTAGAGGCTTACACGGAGAAAAAAACTCAGAATTCTTCCCCAAGTTCCCCATTTTGCAACACACCCTCGAACCTTGACGTTCTAAATTAACCCTTTCATGCCAAGTTCGATATTAGGAGTTCTAAGCACCCGAATTCACTTCTAAAAATCCCTATAGACTCCCTAATTTCATAGCTAAAATATGCTCCAACCCATGCTTAGACATTATATAGAATCCTTTTCCAGATTGCCATAGACCTCACTTTGCTCAGATTTCGTATGAGGCTAGCCTAGCCTAAATATTTCAAGTCACTACTCAAAAATTTTCCTGAACCAAATCTTTAAACATTGATCTACCCATAAAATTTGGAAAAGTTCGTTACACTCACTCCTAGCCAAAAAAAATCTCAATCTCAAATAGTACAACGCAGGCCCAAATTCACTACCAAATAACCCATGGCTACAAATTAATTTCTGAGGTTTTCAAGATCTGATATAGTCTTAATTAAACACTTTTGGAATGTTACAATCTTACAACTAAACATAATTCAAGATGTCTGTTGATAGGACATAAATAAAATCAAGTTCATAAATGTCATTGGAGCATTAGTCAACCCAAAAGACATCACTAAGAACTCATAATGATCGTAATGAGTCATAAATGTGGTCTTAGGGATGTATGTCACCCTAATCCATAGTTGATGGTAACAAGACCTAAATCAAATATTAGAAAACACTGTCGCACCCCTAAAGTTAGTCAAACAAATCACCAATGCGAGGCATGGTGTAGCGGTTCTTCACTGTCACCTTATTGAACTGCGTGTAATATTACTTATTCAGGTTTTGGAGGATATGTTTCAGGCCTGTGTTTTGGTATTTGGAGGTAAATGGAACATTCTTTTGGCTTTAACAGAGTTTTTGTACAATATTAACTACCACTCGAGTATTCAGATGGCCCCATTTGATGCCCTGTATGGTAGGCACTGTCGCTCTCCAATTGATTGGTTTGAATCTTCGAAGCCTAGTCCACGTGGTATAAATTTGCTTCAGGAGGTCTAAGACATAGTTTGGGTGATTAAGTATAGACTTAGGTCAGCTAAGAGAAGGCATAAGAATTATGCTAACCATAGGCACCAATCTTTAATATTTGAGGTTGGTGATCGGGTGTTTCTTCGAGTGCGACACATGAAGAGCGTGATGTTGTCAGGAAGGTGGGGCAAGCTTAGTCCCATATATATAGGTCCATAAGATGTGAAAGAATGTTGGTGATTTCACTTATGAGTTGACCTAACATCCTACATTTTCAACTATTCACCGGATTTTCCAAGTTTATATGATTCACCAATATCTTCCTCGTTAGTCTTATGTGATATGGTATTATTCAATTAAGTTGGATGAATGTTTGACCTTCATGGAGGAGCCAGTTGCTATTCTAGATAGAGATATGTGGGTTGTGTTCGAGAAACATTTCTGTTGTAAAGGTCTGGTAGATACATCATCTAATAGATGAGGCTACCTAGGAGACTGACCTAAGATGTGAGAGTAGTTTCCCCGCTTGTTTGAGACTTCATGTACTTCTTAACTCTTTTGTGGACAAAAATCCTTTTTAGTAGTAAATGTTTTCCCATTTACTGCCTTCTTTTCATCATTTAGAGTGTTCCTATTGCGACCCTAAGTCATTTATGACTTGTTGGGCTGACAAGTTTAATCATCTGGTCATTCTTTTGGTTTACATGCAAGTTTCTTTTTATTTATTTATATATTTTGGGGCTTTTTAAACTTGAATGGTTGACTTCAATTAAAAGTTCATGAAGACGACATCAGAATGTAATTCTAACGATATCATTAGTTCTTGAATGTTGAGTTTGGTCTAGAAAGATCTTTGGTACGGATCCCAAGCCTCTTTGTGGAAGTTGGCTAAGAATAGAGTTTGGGGGTGGGTCATTTTTCACCAAGATGACCTTTGTTGGAAGTTTTGGTATCTCTATTGAGTTCGAGGATGTCAAATTTGGTGGGGTAACATATCTCATTTACATGCACAGGGGTTTGAATGAATTCCGAGCACCTTGTAGGGGATTTTGAGAACTTGGTGATTTTGTTGATACATCAGCAGATTGTGCAGGTGACTCCTTCACCACGGTCGTAAGGGAACCTCCACAATCATGGAGGCACATGCACCTAGCCATTGTGATCGCGTGGCCTCATGACTGCTATTGAAGTATGTCTCTCTATAGTATCGACTACCTTTGGTCATTGCGATTGTGAGGTTTGACCTCTACAATCACGTAGGTGTTTCCTGGGTGGGGTCACCATCGCGCCTCTAGTCTTCGGAATCATGAAGAGTAGTTTGACAAATCTTTTAAATAAAGACTATCCGCAATCAATAGTTGAACCTTAAGTTCTAAATAGGATTTCTAGAGTTTAAGACCTCTATTTTTTTGATTTTTTTTCATATTCTCTGGTTAGTGTGGCTGCATATTGAAGTGTTTGGGGAAGTTCAGTGAGAATCAATTTGAGGTAAATTTTATCTCGAATGACTACTATATTTTTTATTTGGTGAATAATTGTGATTTTATTACATGTTGTTGAGTCTGCCTTTCTGAGCATTAAATTGTGTCCCATTTTGGGACAAAAGCGCTATAACTCAATTGAGATCTTTTGACAGAGTCAAAATTTTGGGATTCTTAGTGTGGGTCCCAGAATCCTATTTTGATTCGATTTTAGGTTCATCTCCAATTATTCTGTTTTTGATGTGAAAAACTTGTATTGACATTGTGATTGTGTTTTAATTACATGGCAGTGACCGGAGGCCGTTCGGAATGGGAAAGCTTCGGAATTACATTTTAGAGCATGCACGGTTTGCATTGAGGCAGGTTATGGCTTCCTAGTCTTTAGATTGCGCTAGAGACTGTGAGTTCATGTTGATTAGTTGAAATCATATCTTAGGCTTTATTTTTAGGTATTTCATGAATAGTAACATCTTATTCTTGCTTCATGAGCATGCCTTACCGTGTGGTATTCGTTCGTGCTTGTGTATGATATTTAGAAGCTTGTTATTGTCCTTAGCCTGGGATTAGGTTAGTGTTTTCATCAAACTCACATTTTAGAAGTCGATACGTCTTAGAATTCTCCGACGTTGCTTCAGACGGCTTAGCTGCCTACCGAATGGTGTAGCAGACTTGGGTCCATTAGTATGAGCCCACTACAACAAAAGATACTTTTAGTGGCATTTAATTTTCCTTTTAGCGGAAATATTTATTGCCACAAAAGCTTTTACCAGCATTTAATCTATTGCCATTGCATCCAGTATCGCTAAAGTCTTTAGCGGCATTTATTTATAGTGCCGGTAAAATTGCCGCTAAAGGACTTTACTTGTAGCGGCATTTATTTGGCGGCAATAACTATTCCCAGTAAAGCTTCCACATTTATAAATTATAATTGCCTGATAATTGAGACTTATTTTAGTGAAAATTATTATGAAGATTATAATTAACGATCAATTCACCTTAATTCATATGTATAACCAGAGAAATCAATACAAAATACTGATAAAAGAATTACCAAACTCCAATTGCATAGAATTGAGAAAACTCATGTGTTCAACAATGAAATATAATCTGTTCAATGATGAAAAAACAAGAAATTGAGTCAGTGAAAGTATTACAGCTTGGATCACAATCATATATAATATCGGGAGGATCTTATTCTTCCTTTTGTGATTAAGGACTTGTTGTCTTGCCAAGCTAGCAGGCAACAAAAATATGTAATTCTTCCCACTTCGCGACTCCACGATACACTTGCTTATTATATGGTTTGAGCTCATGCTTGCCCCAACTCTTGGAGGCTCAATTCTTTTAGAGACGTCTTACTCTGCACTCCCATGGTCCTATAAACAATCCAGTCTCAACATCTTTCTCGCTACCATCTGTACAATGATCTTCTCCTTCCTTCTCTCCACTTAGTGTTTGTCTCTGTTAAAGGCCACCAAACTATAAACATAGGCACCAGATAAGTTAATTTTTTGTCCGACTATATATGAATTAGAGTTGAAGAGTTGAAAAAAAAAAGAGACTATACTAAGGTTGATGTAACAAAATGAAAAATATACCTTCTCCCTCAGTTTTGCATTTTCAGCAGCGGGGATTTCTCCTAGATTTGTAAGAAAGGGAAGCATTAAGCAAACAAGTAGCAAAACATTTGGAAATTCTTCGATAGAGACATTCACATTCAACAATGTAAAGCCTACAGATAGATTGTTATTTTTCTTACCTTTGTGTAAATTAAAGCTCAAAATATATCAGTTAGTGTGGCCTTAACTTTTCTTTTAGTCGCTCAACCTACTCCTTAATAACTTGAACCGAAAAAAATAAGTTATGATAAATGTCATGTTTCCGAAACTTCCTAAGAAAACAGATCATTTCTAAGACTCTTATCAAGAAACCTTACGTGCCCTGATGGTGTGACACTCCATTCCAACTGTTTTTCTATCCGTTGTACTTCTTGAAGGGTACAGAACTGCAGACCTTCTCCCAAGAATTTCTTGATGTGTTCAACTATCACACTTGTTAGTTTCTAATAAACAAAAATAAAGAGCAGCATAAAATTGATAAGAAAAACAAAACAAAATGGCAGCCTCTCTACAAGCATCTGCCTCTCTTATGCAACCAACTAAGGTTGGTGGTGTCTCTGCCAGAAACAACAGCTGCATCCAGGCTTTCTTGCTCTTTGCAAGCTGATCTTAAAGATTTTGCTCAGAAATGTACTGACGCTGCCAAGATTGCTGGATTTTCCCTTGCCACTTCTGCCCTTGTTGTCTCAGTAAGTTAATTTTGTTAAATTGTGCAATCATCTCGTTTAAAAATTTAAACTCTTAAATATAACACACTAGTAAGAATACCAACCGTGCGTTATAATCACTATGATATTATATTATCTTCTAGGAGCTTGGAAGGTAAAATAGCAGCAAAAATTTTATATCTGGCTCAAAGAAACATTGATGTCTTGGATGGTTCATAGAGTAACTTAAAACTGCTCATTTTTGGAATGTTTATCTTGTCATCTATAGTTCATGTTTCTTTAGTGATCAACTGTTTTATGCATTGTGTCCCTTTTTCTTTTGATGTAGGGAGCTAATGCTGAAGGAGTTCCAAAACGTCTAACCTTTGACGAGATTCAGACAAAGACATACATGGAAGTAAAGGGAACTGGAACTGCCAACCAGTGCCCTACCATAGATGGAGGTGTTGATAGCTTTGCCTTCAAGCTAGGTAAATACAACGCCAAGAAGTTCTACCTAGAGCCAACATCATTCACTGTCAAGAAAGAGGGTGTAAGCAAAACTTCAGCCCCAGAGTTCGAAAAGACCAAGCTTATGAATTAATTAACCGACTAATGAATTAATAAAATGACTCAGAACAGCGAACTATCACTAACTCTAGCCTAACTAACTTGTAACAGAATTAAGCTAAGGCACAACTGTACAACTTGTTAATTCCTCAACACAAAGTAACATCAGTAGGTACAGAATCTATAAGAATACAAGCAAAGTGATACTCAGTCTTTCTGTGAAGCAAAGTGCAGAGAAAAAAGGTGTATGAATGAATTAATCGAAGTTAGGAACTGTCAATTAATAAACCAAGTAGTCGACAACGCTTAACTTGGTTCCCGTTGCATTGGACTAAACAGTGCAAATGAGAAGGAGCAGGCCATTGCCTATGCTAATGTTCATTGAATTTCTTGAAGGAAAAGGAGTGAAAAGATGTAGGTACATAAGGAACTTGAATATCAGATTTGCGTAAGTGCGTAAAGTCTCAAGTTCAAGGCATGAACATGTATAAGTGCGAAAATTTGAATTTTATATGAACAAATAAGGTTTCAATTAACTGCTAAGTTTAGTTGTTTACCTTCAAATAGGATATCAACAATCGAGCTCCACCACAGCTAGTTTGGTTGCTATAGACAATTCTACACCAACTTTATTGGACATAAGATCAAGCTATGTGATATAGAACACATGCATCAATTCTAACAATATAAAAGATAGAACTCTAGAACATACACCCATACATGGCCCAACCGCTGAATAAAATGGATATTAATAGTTACCAAACGACATCGCAGTTCGAATTCAATCCTATCGAATATGAGGCAATCGGAGATGATGAATTTGCTTATACAAATACAGACGGCTAACAATGAGATTGTATAGAGATGTCGGCGGCTTTAATTCGTCTTTCTTCTCATCAATAGCACCGATGTGATGAATTCCACCGCCGATGTGCCGAACTCCACCGTCGTTGTGTCGAACTCCACTGTCTTTGTGCCAAACTCCACTGTAGTTGTGCCAATTTCCATTGTTGTCGTGCCGATTTTCTTCGCCGGCCATTTGAATTTCATTGAAGGGAGAAGATGGGGGAAATTTGAAGGAAAAAAAGAAATTTGGGGAAAGTAAAAAAAATACAAATTGACTATAATTCTATCGCTATATATTTTAATTGTCACTGAAAAGTACTTCCTTTACTGGATAAAGTTTAAATGCCGGGAATAGTGTAGTTTAGATAATGTATTAGTGGCAATTCACTTATTGCCACTAAATAAATGCCACTAAAAACATCTTTTGTTGTAGTGGCCTTAGCTAGGAGGTAACTCAACTCCAATAATATTTCATCCATAATTCCCTTTTTACTACGGACCAAATGATTCTTTGTTGTGATTTTGGGCTTCTTTCGATGATACAAATTGGATTTGGTTCAGGTTTAGAGTGGCATGAGATTAAAAGCTTCGGGTGGATGTCGATCCACGATGGACTTATGATGGTGACTTGACACGGTACTCTCCCTCAATAGTTCATATAGTCGTAGATGAATGTCTGGGCATACCACTCCTAGAGTCATAGATTTCAAGGTCTGCGCACATGATCTACAACCACAATCTGAGTTTCGGGAATATTATCCTCTATTGAGTTGATTCCTGGTGGCATGGTTCTATTGGATTCCATGGGTGTTTTATCCTTGATTCGAGGTTGGGATGTGCATCTTCTGTTCTTGATTGAGAAAATTTCGTACTTTTTAGTTATAGCTCTGTATGTACTCGTCAGGCTTTTGGTGGTCCATTGGGGTATTTTTTCTTAAACTTGTGCATAAGTGTATCTTCTTGGCTTATTGATGTCTAGTTAGGTTATAGTTAGTTTCTTGTTGTTCTCTTCCACTCCTTCCTAGAATCATGTGTAGTCCTGTTAGATTTTCGTTCATTTGACCTCTATAGAGTTATTTCTTGCTTTTCATGTTGTCTTTACTTTTCAAGATCAGTCGGTCTATGATGCCTACTAGATACCTATTGTTTTGGTACTAATACTACACTCTACATATGTTTCCAGGATGCAGCTCCAAGCATCATTCATCTGTGCTAATATCGAGCTGGTTGCAGTAGGATTCAGAGATGAGGGTGACCTTATGGCTTTCTAGATAATACCTATCTCCTTTTGTTTAGTTTTAGCTAGTTTCTTTTTCTTTTGAGAAAAGTCTATATATTTTAATCCACTTTTGGACTTGTACTCTTTGTGTCTTTGTACATGTGACTACTAGGTTTTTGGTCTAATCATTTAAAATATATATATATATTATTTGTTGTTTTAACCCTTTATGCATGTTACTTGTCATTCCAAATTACGAATTGGCTTACCTACTGATGGTTTATAGTAGGTGTCATCATGACTCAAGTTTTCAGTTCGTGTTTATATACACAGTAAACATGAACCATCATCACAACAAGAGAGTCTGTTTCTCTCATAGAACTCACAGATACAAACTATTAGTGTAGCATCGTGATACATGCTCCTATTGTACTGACGTGGTAAACATTCCAGATGTTAGTGTACTGGCATGGTATCCGTTCCACCAATAGTATGTGCTTATGTGGCACCCGATCCCAATAATCAACATACAACGCAATCACAATCACAATGAATCACAATCACACATGTACATTCATGTCACACATTTATTGCATGCGACTTACAACATCTTTTATTTCACATCACATGTTCTAATTATATATCATGCATACATTACTTATGACACAGTTAAAAAGCATGTATAGAATAAACTAGAAAAACACAAATCTATCACCTATCTTAGATCAAGCCTTGGAAACTCTAAAGAAAAGCTTTTCCGTTGTTATGAATTTCGGTTTATCTTAGTCTAAAACAACAATAAAGCATGACAATCAATTAATAATGGCCTAATAATACCTGTATTATAGTAACAACCTAAACCCCAGGCCATTCCATGACACCCATCAAGGGTCTTTTCTATCATTAATTCAAGCTAAAACCCTTCCCCCAAGAGTAAAACCGTTGATTCTGATCTTAAGAACCAAACTACAAGTTGGAGAAGTAATTAACTTACCATTACTGAAGATCTTGGTGGAAAAACGGAGGAAAGTTGTCGTAAGTCGCCCTTCCTTTTCCAAAGAATGAAGTTTAAGAAAATAAGAGGTTTTGAGTGTTTTTCCGCATAGAAACCCCACTAATTCCGCTATAGTGGTGTCGCCCTAGGGGTAACCCCTATATAACGAGAATTAATTTATCCCGTTGTAGAGGCATGAAACCTGCTATAGTAGCTGCATGGAGACATAAAATCCTTCCCAAAGCCCCCCTTTTACAATACACCTTGAATATTTACGTTCTATAATCTTCACACCAAGTTCGATAATGAGAGTTTTACTCACCCGAATTAAATCTTGAAAATCCCTATGGCTTCCTTAATGTCTTAGATACTAGGAAACACGATCCAATCTTAGACATACCATCCAAAACCTTCTAGGATTTCCCTAGACCTCACCTTGCTCATATCCCATCTAAGACTAGCCTAGCCTAGAAGTTTAAAGTCACTTCACAAAATGTTTGCTAACCCAATTCATAAATCACCCATTCGACCAAATGAAGCTACAAAAACTCAAACAGACCTTATTTACCCAAAAATTTACTTTGGTCAAACTTTCTAAAAATATATCTTTCAAAACTGAAAATCTTCTACATAACACATTCGATCACCTCAGGTACTATATCACTCATCCCCGCAAATCATAAAATGCATAATGAAACTATGTGAAAGGTAAAAATAAGGGGAAAAGTTGAAAAATATAATCAACCATGAGAATTGTTAAAAAGTAGTGAATAAGCACAAATTGGTTCAGTTGCATATTAAAATTGAAAATTGCCACACTTTGATAAGAGTTGTTCACATGATTAAAATTTTAATTACTTAAACTTGATTAAGAAATTTAAGTTAGATTTTCTAGAATATTTAAGTAATTATATTCCAGCAAAGAATGGAAAAGTTGTTGGTTCCTATAAAAGCAATTTTGAAAATTATGTTGTGAAGTTTAAGAATTAGACATTGACTTGATTGTCCTTTCTAGAAAAAATGGAAAAGAATGCACTGTAATTTTTCTTGCAATCGTATGACATCTTACAAAAATTGTGTTTTATTTTATTATTTTGAATCAATTTTACTATTTTAGTATAGATTGGTATCCAAATAATTCTTTCCCTTCCATTTTCTTGATTAAATACAATTTTTTTTAGTTCATAGCTCAATGTAAAGCAACAACAACAACATATACCGACTGTAATCCAACATGAATATGCAGGGTAGTGTTTATAGAATCTTAGTTTAACCTTGTAAAGGTAGATATGTTATTTTAGATAGACCCTTTGTAACATCTCGTAACTTAAAATAGCTAAGAATAAGCTAAGAAACCAAGAATAATTTTTTTTGGAAATAAATAGGGAAATCGGGAAAATCTCCTAAAGTGTAAAAGTGATGTTTTTGGTCATTTTCAAACGATCATAACTCCCAGATAAGGAGGAGTTACGGTGAGTTATTTGTATGGTTGGAAAGCACATGGATAGACTTTACAACGGCGCCAAGTTTGCGCATTTTTGATGTCGTATGAGGGAGATATGCCTTTTGGAAGTTGGGTTGTTCGGTAGAGGAAAGTCCAATCCGGATTTTAGTAAGGGTAAAGTAGTCTTTTCACCCTAGTATTTCCTAATTCATTTTAGGGATTTATTAGGGGTAAAACCAAGTCCCAATCCAGTTTTAGAAAAGTTGAGAACGCTTAGGGAGTGGGAGAAAAGAGAAGAGAAGAGAAGAGGAAGATCAAGAATTCTTCAAGAACGCTAAGGTTTCGCTAGTGGAATTCGTTGGGGGTGATCCCTATCGAGGTATGTGAGATCTTTCTGTGTTGGCTTCGTTCACCCACACACCAATATGTTTAATTCAGCAAGTTTCATATAGATTGAATGATAAATCTTGAAGTTCTTAATGAACAAATTGTTAAATCCTTATTGGTTGGGTTGTAGAATACCTTTAGTGGTTCGGTTTGTGTTTCCAGGCTGTTTTATGAGTCTAAACTATTGGGTATTGAATATATTAGTGATTCTAAGTATTTGGGGGAAGATCCATGAAATTTTGGGAGGTTTAGAATTGAAAATCAGAGAAGAAAAGTCCGAAAACCTGTTTGATAGGCCCTGGGATGCCGCGCCTACCAGAGCCCCTCAGGACAGACTTTTTCCGTCAGGCTCTGGCGCGCCGTACCAGCCAGAGCGCCTGAGGATATCCTCTGTCCGTCAGGCTCTGGCGCCCCGCGCCTCTCAGAGCGCTAGGGTCACCTGAAGTTCCCATTTATCCCACATATTTTCGCACGAGTTTCTAAGTGATGTACCTATAAATCCTATTTGATTCCAACACTCTAAAGTACATCTAAACTCATGAAATCATCCCTAAACATGAGATCATGATCCTTGAATCCATAATCCAATTCAAGGGAAGTTAAGATCAAAGTCAAAGAAGTGAAGAGTCAAGTCTAAAAGTTAAGAAGCAAGTCAAAGTAAGTTCCTCAGGCAATCAAGAGTCTTAAACAAACATTTAAACTTTGTTTTAAAGTTCAAGCAACGAGTTGAGCAAAGAGTAAAAGAGTTGAGTTAAGTTTTCAGAAGCTATAAGTGAACTAAGTATTCCCTAAGAGTTAAGTTTCAAGTTAAGCAAAGAGTAAGAGTTGAATTCATTTCTCATAAGTTATAAGGGACTAAGTACTCCCTAAAAGTTCATAAATGTTTTCACATTTAAGTTTAAAAGGAACTAAGATTCCCAAAAGAGTTTTAGAAATAAAAAGGGGAACATTGATTCCAAGAGGTCTTTTTAAAGCTAAAAGGGGTTGGGCAAATTATCTCAACCCAAGAGAAAAGAGAATATTTTAAAAACATGAGCTAAAGTATATTCTGGGAGTAGTATTGAGCACCGATGTGAGGACGAGAGTTCATATTAATTGAAGTCTCCATGTAAACCATGTAGCCATCATGGGTATTAATGGGTCATACTTTTTAGATGATTACATGAGGTTATCTAGTGGATCTACTAGGTTGAGAATGTTCAAAGTATAGGACAGTTCTGGAAGCGTGGGCGAGACGTTGTATCACCACTTAGGCTCATAATGGTGGTTTTCGATTAGAGAAACTCCCACAGAATTATATTACTTTCATATATAAGTAAAGTTAAGTTGCTATTGCATTTTCTTTGATGAAATGAGTTGTTTTATTATTTTAACAAACTTTATATATATCACATGTGTTTTAAATTGCTTTTTATATATATGTATATATACACATTGAGTAGATTAATTCTTGAGTTGAGCAGAGCCAAGGTAAGTTCATATTATCCCCATCAAGCTTAAGTCGATGTTTAGCATTCCAACTCGCATACTCGTATATTCAATATATTGATGTCAGTTGGCCTGCATTGTTTCATGATGCCGACACAGGTAACCAGGATCAGCACGCAGCACTTCGTTGATTCAGTTTGAGCTCCAGAGTCAGTGGTGAGCCTCCTTACATTTCGGAGGATTCTTTTTATGCTTACCAGTCTTTCTAGTTTAGAATGTTGTGGGGTCTGTCCCAACATTCATCAAAGTAGTTTTAGAGGCTTCATAGAGAGATGGTCAGTTAGTTCAGCTGAGTCTCTTTTATTTTAGATATTTCGTTTTGAGACTAAAGTGCCATTTTGGCCAAGACATTTATTTAATTTATTTATGAGATTGTTCTTATTTTATTATTGAGTAAGTCTTCCGCTGAGTTAAGTAAGTCAGACCAAGGGTTCGCTCGAGCCCAGCAATGATCACCGAGTGCCAGTCCCGCCCAGGGAGTAGGCTCGGACGTGACATGGAGATCGAGGATTAGAGTAGAATGAAATATGTCTTTAATATAAGAATGAAAATGTAAAGACTATTGAACTATTACATTTTCTATGAAGCCTCTAAATTGACTGAGATGGATGTTAGGACAAATCCCACAACATCCTATTGAACTAAATAGAAAGCAATAAAATATGTCTTCTGGAGTGTAAGAAGGCTCACCAACTGACTCTGAAGTACTCAACTCGATCAACGGTGCGCTGGATGTCAATCCTCGTTACCTGCATCTGCATCATAATACGATGCAGGCCAACTGGCATCAGTACATTGAATGTACAATATGTGAGTTGGAATGCTAATACAACATAGGTTAGAAAGATATTATGAAAAAACACTTACCTTGACTCTTCTCAACTTATGAATAATTACATAACTCATTTAAATATAAAGCAGATTTAAACAAGTGTAATATAAAAAAAAGTTGTTTATAAACATGCTATATACTCTGTGTGTATGAAAATATACAAGAAACTCTGAGATGTATGAAAAAATACAACGAACTGATGTATATGAAAATACAATAACTGCTATGGGGGGTTTGTCTAACCGACAAACATCACATAAGAGGTATAGTGATAATACATCGATCAACCTCGATCACGCTGTCAGCACATCCTATACCCGGCCAAAGGTATAATGCCTGAACTGCCTAATGGATCCACCAGTCTACTGTGAAAAGGGTTCATCTACAAAGTATGACCCTTTTCTATCCATGATTGCTACATGGTTTATGGGGGCTGTGAGTTGTCTGAAATCTCCCGCATATCGATGCTCACCCCCAAAATATATTGGCTATTATATTTTTAAAACATACTTACTTCTGTGGTTTGCGATTAGTGCTCAAAAACTTAGCTCAAAGGCTATCTTGGAAATGTAAGTTTCCCTGCTTGCTTCATTTAGAAACCTATTACTCTTTTCTGAAAACTAGCCCGAAGATTCTTTGGAAATCTCAGTTTCCATTCTTGTTTAACTGTGAAAACAATTCTTTTAAATCTCTTTGGGAATACATAGTCCCCATATACTTCTTTGAATAAATAACTTCAAACTTCACTCTTTACTGAACTCAAAATAAGTCTTAAAACAAAGGTAAATGTTTGTAAAAGACTTATGAAAACTTGAAATGACTTCTCTTATTTGACTCTTAATTTCTCTTAACTTTAATTCTTGACTGCTCTTGACTTGACTGTTAACTGATCCTTGAATTGAATTATGGATTCAAGGAATTAGATTTGTGTTTGGAAAGAACTCATGATGTTTAGGAATGATTCTTGATAGTTAGACATGAGAAAAATCTGAAAAATCTAAATTTGAAGGTGGGTCCGCGACGCAGAGGCGTAAATTAATTTTGGTTTCAAAAACATCTTTTTAGGTAGAACACCTCGTGTAAGATACGCGACATGGAGAAGAATTTTTGATTCTGGGAATAGGTCGCGCGACGCGCTCCCATGTCCAGATTTTGCTCGTCGAAATTTCTTCTTTGGTTTTCTTTCCCAATTCACCCAAACTTGGTTCTTTTTCTTAAATCTCTTTTAGATACAGATACCCAACAAATGTACCTAAGAACCTAACCCGAAATTAACCCATAATGCGACGTAACTAATTCAAAAACTTCACAACTCAGGCAATTCAGAACAACACATGAATTAAAGAAAAGGGTATCGAGATATCAATATTCTAATGATTTTAGGATGAATCCAAACTTAAATAATATGCTTGGAATGTGGGAGAATGATCTCAATGTTATGAGAGCCTCATATACCTGTTTGAAGCAAGTTCCTTAGCAAAAACACCAACGTTCTTGGTTGATCTTGATGATTTTGCCCTTTTTCCCTTCTTTTATCCTCTTCTCCTTTCTCCTTAGCCCTAGCGCTAAAATTCTAATTTTATAAAACTGACAAGGTTCAGTCTTGACCAATATTAAACTCCTAGAAAAAGAATAAATAATAGGGTATGTAAAAGTCTAAAATACCCTTACAAATCCCGAATTGGATATTTTCTTAATCCGACAACCAACTTCAAAAGGGCATGACTTACTCATACATAGTCAAAATCGCACAAATTGGCGGCATTGGAAAGATCGTTCCAAGATCTTTCCAACCATATCTAGAAGTTCCTCTAACTCATCCTGAGCTAGATGTAATGGTCATTTTAAAATGACCAAAAACTCCCTTTTAACTGACTTAAACTAGATTTCCTTACACTTTCCAAAATTAACTATTTCCAGATTTTACACTTCCTTCTAGTACTTTCTAGTTGCGAGATGTTACAATATATACCCCTTGGAAGCATTCTTCCTCGAATGAGGTCACTCCTACTATGCTAAGTGTGGTAACTTTTAGTTCAAACACCCAACAAGAAAATGCAACAAGCAACATGCTTACTCATAATTAGATAGTACTAAGAAGAAATTTAGTTCCTTAGTCTGCATCTTCTCTGGATTAAAAGAGTTGTGGATATCTCCTTTTCATATCCTACTCAGCTTCCCAAGTAGCTTCTTCAACAAATTGGTTCTTCCAAAGGACTTTGACTGATGCAACTTCTTTTGTCCTCAACGTGCGAACTTGGAGATCTAAAATCTCGACTGGAATCTCTTTATAAGATAGACTATCCTTGATCCCAATATTTTCTATTGGATGATCATTGAAGGATCGCCCACGCACTTCTTGAACATAGATGTGAAACACCAGATAAACTATTGCTAACTGTTGGGGTGTCTCTAAATCATAAGCTACATTGCCAATCCCCTTTGCTACGCGATAAGGTCCAATATACCGGGGACTAAGTTTCCTCTTCTTACCTAACCTCATAACACCCTTCATGGGTGAAACTTTTGAATATACCCAATCATCTACTTTGAACTCCAACGGCCTCTTCCTAACATCAGTGTAGGATTTTTCACGACTCTGTGAGCGATAATACAAGCAAGCTAACACGCGTACGAGGTTGAAGGCCCACGGGTCGTGAACTTCTTTTCTCAGAGAAGAATCAATGACGGTATCTGGGGAATAAGCATCGTCTAACTCTGTGCCAGCAGCCGCGGTAATACAGAGGCTGCAAGCGTTATCCAAAATGATTGGGCGTAAAGCGTCTGTAGGTGGCTTTTTAAGTCCGCCGTCGAGTTTATCTTTTGTAACTCCATATGTTTCTATGAACTTTGATATTATTCCTGAGCAACTTAGTAAACCATTTAGTGTTTCTACACCTTTGGTGAGTCCATTCAGCAGAGATAGTCTATCGTGATTGTCTCATTTTCGTCAATCATAGAGTACTATCACTTATTTAATTGACCTATACATGGTATACTTTGATGTCATTATTGGAATGGACTGGCTTCATGCTTGTTATGCCTCAGTTGATTGTAGAACTCAACTAATAAAGTTTCAGTTTCCAAACGAGCCAATCTTAGAGTGGAAAAACAGTTCAGCAATGCATAAGGGTTATTTCATTTTGTACTGTAAGGCAAGAAAGTTGGTTTCTAAGGGATGTGTTTATCACTTAGCCCGAGTTAATGACTCAAGTGTTGAGGTACCTCCTATTCAGTCAGTTTCAATAGTAAAATAGTTTCCATAAGTCTTTCCATATTGATCATTCCAGAGTCCTTCATGAGAGAGAGACTTCGGCATAGATCTTCTTCCAAATAATCGAACTATATCTATTCCTCACATAGAATGACATTAACAGAGCTGAAGGAATTTATGGAGTAGTTGAAATACCTTTTACAGAAAGGTTTTATTCGACCAAGTGTGTCACGTTGGGTTATTCGACCAAGTGTGTCACCTTGGGGTGCTCCGGTCTTGTTTGTAATAAAGAAAGATGGTTCCCTTAGGATGTGTATAGATTATCGTCAATTGAAAAATGTTACCATCAATAATAAGTATCATGTCCCAAGAATTGATGATTTATTCGACCAACTTCAAGGTGACACCTATTTTTCTAAGATAGATCTCAGATCTGGCTACCATCAGTTAAGTAAGGGAATATGATATTCCAAGACAACTTTCAGAATTATATATGGGATTATGAGTATTTGTTCATGTCCTTTGGGTTACCAATGTGCGTGCTCCATTCATGGACCTTATGAATAGAGTCTTCAAACCTTATTTAGATATGTTTGTTATCATTTTCATCGATGAGATACCAATCTATTCAAGGAATGAAGAAGATCATGCTAGTCATCTCAGAATAGTTCTTGAGACTTTGAAGGATAAATAGTTGTATGCGAAGTTCTCTAAGTGTGAGTTTGGCTTGAATATGTGGGTCTTAGGCCACATAGTGTTTGGAGTGGGAATTAGAGCTGATACCAAAAGATACAAGCAGTTCAGATTTGGCTTAGACCAACAACTCTAACTGATATTAGGAGTTTATTGGGTTTGGTTGGGTATTACATAAGGTTTGTAGAGGGGTTTTCATCTTCTTCCTCTCCTTTGACCTAGTTCACTCAAAAGACAATTATGTTTTAATGTTCTGAAGCGTGTGAGAAAAGCTTTGAGATATTTAAAAAGAGGTTTACTACTGCCCATTTTTTACATTCCAAAAGGTACTCAAGGTTTTTTGGTGTATTGTGATACATCATGAATTCATTTGGGTTGTGTGTTAACGCAGAAGGGCAAGGTTATAGCTTATACCTCCAAACAGTTGAAAGTTAATGAGAAGAATACCCAACCCATGACTTAGAGTTGGCAGCTCTAGTATTCGCTTTAAAGATATGTCGTCATTATTTGTGTGGTGTTCATATTGATATATTCCCTGATCATAAGAGCCTACAATATATGTTCACCTAGAGGGAGCTTAATCTAAAACAGAGGCGGTGGTTAGAATTACTCAAGTATTATGACATGAGTATTCCTTACCACCAAGGTAAGGCTAATGTCGTTGTTGATACCTTGAGTAGATTCTCTATGCGTAGTACCACTCATATTTAGGATTATAGGAAAGTTAGCAAAAGAGGTGCTTAGACTTACACGACTAGGAGTTTGATTGTTAGATTCCATAGAAGGAGGAGTAGTGGTCATGAATGGGGTTGAATCATCATTAGTGTCAGAAGTAAAAGAGAAGTAAGACCAAGATCCTTTGTTGCTTGAATTAAAGGCAAGTATTCATAAATAAAAAGTGATGACTTTTGAACAATGGGAGATAGTGTTTTAAGGTATCAATGTAGATTATGTGATTGATTTCAAGGGTAATTGGGATGATCACGTACCTCTTATTGAGTTCATTTGCAACAATAGTTACCACTCTAGCATCAAAATAACTCCTTATGAGCTCTTTATGGGAGAAGATGCAAATATCCTATTGAATAGTTTGATGTTGGTGAAATAGGATAGATAGGACAAATTTTTGATCATCAAGCTATGGAGAAGGTGAAATTGATTCAAAAGAGGTTCAAAACAACGCAGAGTCGTCAGATTTCCTACACTGATGTTAAGAGGAGGGAGTTAGAGTTTGAAGTAGATGATTGGGTATATTTAAAAGTTTCACCTATGAATGGTGTTATGAGGTTTGGTAAAAAGGGAAACTTAGTCCCCAGTATATTGGATCTTATAGAATATCCAAGAGGATTGGCAATGTAGCTTATGAGTTGGAGCTACCATAAGATTTAGCAGCAGTTCTTTCGGTATTTCACATTTCAATGTTTAAGAAGTGCATCGGCGATCCTTCATTGATCATAACAACTGAAAATATTGAGATCAAGGATAATTTATCTTATGAGGAGATTCCGGTTCAGATTCTAGATCGCCAAGTTAGCAAGTTGAGAACAAAGGAGACTGCATCAGTCAAAGTCCTTTAGAGGAACCAATTTGTTGAAGAAACTACTTGGGAAATTGAAAAGGATATTAAGAAGAGATATCCACATCTCTACAAATCCGAATAAACTTCATATCAAGGAACTAATTTTCTTCTTAGTACCCTTTAATTATGAGTTGGCATGTTATATTTGCATTGCTTATTGGGTGTTTGAAATGAATGGTTGCATATTACACTCTTAGCCTAGTAAGAGTAATCTCATTCGACGAAGAATGTTCCCAAAGGGTAGATATTATAAAATCTCGCAATTTGAAATAACTAGGAAGAAGCTAAGAATTGGAAATAGTGAATTTTTGGAAAGAATGGAAATCTGGAAATTTACTTCAATTAGAAAAAGATGATTTTTTGGTTAACTTCAAACGGACATAACTCCTGGTTCAGGATGGGTTAGGTGTATTTCAATATATGATTGGAAAGGTTTTGGAATGTTCTTTCCAAAGCCGCTGAGTTTGCGCAATTCGTAGTTCTTACAAGTGAGTTATGATCTATGGAAGTTGGGCTGTTGGAATATGGAAAGTATGAAAATTTGATTTTAGAATGGTAGTTTGGTTGTTTCCTTACTCAACATAATTACTTCGTTTAAAGAGTTTAATTGGGTAAATTCACATTTTAGTCAGTTTAGAAAAGTGAATTTCAAGCTAGGGCTTGGAGAGAAGAGAAAAGAGGATAAAAGGGAAGAAAGTTCAAGATTCATCAAGAATCAATTTATTTTAAGAATCGATTGTGGATTTCGTCAAGGGGTGATCCCTACAAGGTATGTGAACTTCCATAGTGTTGAATTCATTCACCCACACACCAATCTTGATTTATTCAGCGTAATTTCATTCTTGAAATTTAAGGATGTAAGTTCTTGATAAATGTTCTTGAAGTTTCCTTATCGATTAAGTTTTGATGTTAAGATTCTACTTGAGTCAACTTTAGACGACCATATCTCCTAAGATTATTGAGAGTTACATGAAAAATAACCTATCCAATTGAATCTAATTTCCAACGCAACCAATTTGGCGTCAATTTGATTTCTGACTAAAAAGTTATGACTATTTTAGTAAGCTATACAGTGCTGTTACAAATTACCCGACAAGAAAACATTAGAAAGGGTTATTTTTGTTTTTTCACTCAAAGAAAACCCTAAAAGAATTTCTTGGCTAATAAAGGTTAAAAACAATCATATTTTCATCTTTACTAATGAAAAATCATAATTCTTAGCCATAGAGTATTTAAGAATCTCACGAAAGATTTTCTTGATCATTTACCTTCAAGCTAGGGGTTTCAAGGTTTTTATTCAAGTTCTTATCCAAGATTCTCAAGAAACTTGTTCTTCCTATCTAAAACCATTTCTAAACATCATGAGATCTTTCCTATCACAAATCATGATCCGTGAATCCATAATTCAATTCAAGGAAAGTCAAGAGTCAAATCAAGAAGTTAAGAGTCAAGCCAAGAAGTTAAAAGTCAAGTCAAGAAGTCGAGAGTTAAGTCAAGATAAGTTCTTAAAGTCTTTCAAAAGTCATTCACGAACATTTTAACTCTTTTTAATACTTAGGTTTCAAAGTTAAGCAAAGAGTTCACATTTGAAGTTCTTTTCTTCAAATAAGTGTTAACATCCCCACTCTGTTCAAATAGGGCGAAACGTCGCGGCAACTCAAAAAATTATTAATTTATTCAATTTTAAAAGAGTTTTAAAATTAAACGAGTTTTTAAAAAAAGAGTCGCCACCTAATTTTAGGAAAAAACTAGGAAACCATTAAATGATCTACGAAACCAATTGATTCTAGGTAGGGGGTTCAAATTATTTCGAAGGGAAGGGGTTAGGCACCCTTCGAAATCCACAAGTGTGGGTCCCGACTGAATTCATTTTTTTTCAAATTGAGGAGGAGATAATAATAATATACAAGTAATATAAATATGCAATATACACAAGTAATAAAATAAAATAATAACATAAGAAACGGCCTAAGGTTTGCCTAACGTCGATATTTACATAATAATGAATAAAAATATAATTCGAACTACATTCGAATAATTTCAAGGAGAAGCACCTTCGGGTACCTGTAAAGACACTTAGTAAAAGAGTTAATACTAAATAAATATAAATAAAAGTGAATAACTCAAATAATAACTTAAAAATAAAAATCCGTCTTATTAACATGGGAAGCCTTGGAAATCGACGGTAATTTCTTCATCGGCCAATTTAACAAATAAACATATATGAACTTAAATTAGATTTCCGTTTTTTTAAAATGGGAAGGCCTCTAGACCCGACGGATAGATTTTTCATTGGCCAATTTAATAAAACAAAACATGAAGCCAACCAATAAAATAAAGAGGATGATTCAACAAAAACAAATCATATGAAGAAATATAGTCTAAAGAAAATCAAACATTTGTCAATAATAAAGCAAACTATCGGAAACTCAAACAAATAACTAAATATCAATATAACGATAATAATCAACAATAATATTAATAATAAATAATATCAACCATAACAATGGAACAATGCATTATAATAATAAAACCAAAAAAAAACAATCCAAATGTAATAGTGCAAAAATAGGCGTGCATAATAAACAATTAAATGAAATAAATTAATAACTAGAGAGAGAATAATATATAATTAACCTTTGGACATATTATAATTCAACTAGCATATGACAAAACAATAAATGAATAAAAATAGCAAGGAACTAAACATTTAGAAATAAAGATACAGTAGAACAACAATGACAACAGAATTAGCAAACAGTAATTAAATATAAAGATATATAAAGTAAAATAAATGTGACCAGATTAAAATATTCATTAAAATAACATGATAACAAATCAACCGTCTGTGAGTAAAACAAAGCATATAAAATAAGGAGATTAAGAAGGAAATTAGCTGGAAAATAACATTCCACTCAAAAAAAAATGCACACAAAATATCATGGATCTATTCATAACGATAATAAGAAGCCAACAAAAATAATAATAAAAAAAATAGAGGAATAATAGAGGTAAAAGTGTTACCGTTAATGGAGGTCACCGGAGGAGATACTAAAGTCACCAAAAATACCAAGGAGAACAATGAAGTTGTGTGACAATTGGGAGTTCAGATCTGATTTGCTGGTTGTGGTTATCCGGCGATGGAGCCACGCCGGAGTTGGTGGTTATGACTTTGTGAGCTTCGTTCCGGCGAGGTCGGGAGATCGTTGTTTCGCTGAAGCTTTGATCTCGTTGTACGACTAAATACCTGCAAAAATGAAAGAAAAATTGTTAAAGGGAAAAGGGGGAATGGGACTGGCATCTGGGTGCTCTTTGCCGGAGCTTGCGGCTTTGAGTTTTGTCGGTGATTTCGTCTAGATCTGATGGTAGTTGTGGGTGGAGCTCGTGGTTGTTTTCTTGTTGTTTACTGTTGAGTTTGAGCTGTTGGTTGCAGGGGTGGTGAAGTATGTACGTTACTTACTCCGATGACTGTGGAAGCTATCAAGAAAAATGGATAAGAGAGTGGCTGGGCTTTTGGGTTTGTCTGGGGCTGCTGGTAGGGTAATTTTTGGTGGGTTTGGAGGGTGTTTGAAGGTTGTTTTTGGAGAGGAAATGTAGTGGGTGGTTGCAGGTGGTCGTTTGGATGGCTTGGAGGCGAGAGGGAGGTAGTCGGGAGACGAGAGAGAGAAGGGGAGGAGGACGGCTGGTCGGAAAAAGGGAAGAGAGGCGGCTGGAGAGAGGGTGAAGGAGCTAGGAGAGAGGGAAAAGGGAGGAACATATTAGGGTTTCTTTTCCCCATTTTTTCAAATTAATTCCCCCAATTTCCTTTATCCACCATCAATTTTAACCTAAATAAATAACATGTAATGGACCCAAATGTATGGGCTTGAAATTGTAGGCTCAAAATTATTAATAGAATTCCTAAACTTTTTTTTTTATTTATTTGACTAAATTTTAGATTGTTCTAAATTCAACATAAATATTAACAAATGTAACAAATAAAATGAATTTTAAAATAATATAATGAACGTAACTAATGAAAATGTGAAATGCGATTTTAAAAATTAACTAACAAAAATCCTAAATTTTTGATAAATAAAGATAGTTATCGACAAACTTATAAAAAAATTTATTCTAAGCTATTAAATAAATAAAACTTCAAAATTACGAATTTTTTTAAATGTTAGGCCAAAATTGGGTGTCAACAGCTGTCCCTTTAGTTGTGTATGATTGATGAAAAAAATCGTGGACAACGAAAATTGACAAACCAATTTTGACCGAACACATGACCTTTGTAGAGAAGTGCGGTAGAAATATAGTGGAAGTCAATTTCGAACTCGCATCTAAAAGGTTTCACGCTTTGTTGCGTCTTTGTTGAAGTAATTCGCACATGTGGCTCCTCTGAGAGTGCATCCTCTAGAATGTTCTAAAAAAAAAACAAAGATAAAACTCATTATTATAGGCAAAACTAAAAGAAAAAGGGTAGCATCTCTTATGATACGATAAATGGAGATAAATACAGGTCCCTTGGTAGGACGAATGAAGATGATGATCAATCTGTAGGATTTGAAATGTATGTCCATCGGTAGGACGAATGAAAAGATTATCCATCGGTAGGATTTTGAATGCATGTCCATCGGTAGGACGAATGAAAAGATTATCCATCGATAGGATTTTGAATGTATGTCCATCGGTAGGACAAATGAAAAGATTATCCATCGGTAGGATTTTGAATGTATGTCCATCGGTAGGGCAAAATGTAAACATCTTTCAACGCAAGTTTCCACCGACTTGAACGTTGAATAGATAGGGTGCACAACCTTCACCTCCAAATAGATGCGTCTTAAATGCAAATATCTTTCAACACAAGTTTTCACCGACTTGAACGTTGAAAAGATATGGTGCACATCCTTCACCTCCGAATAGATGCGTCTTAAATGCAAATATCTTTCAACGCAAGTTTCACCGACTTGAACGTTGAAAAATATGGTGCACATCCTTCACCTCCGAATAGATGCGTCTTAAATGCAAATATCTTTCAACGCAAGTTTCCACCGACTTGAACGTTGAAAAGATATGGTGCACATCCTTCACCTCCGAATAAATGCGTCTTAAATGCAGATATCTTTCAACGCAAGTTTCCACCGACTTGAACGTTGAAAAGATATGGTGCACATCCTTCACCTCCGAATAGATGCGTCTTAAATGCAAATATCTTTTTGGCGATGTATAAACTTTTGCGAGAGATGAAATCTTCTCGCGATGCATAAAATCCGCAAGGTATGAAATCTTCTTGCGATGTATGAATCTCTGCGAGGCATGAAATCTTCTCGCGATGCATAAATATTAACTCGCAATGCATGATCTTCTATGATGCATGAATATTGACTCGCGATGCATGATTTTTTGCAATGCATGAATATTGACTCCCGATGCACGTTTTTTTTTTTTTTTTTGCAATGCATGAATATTGATTCGCGATGCATGATTTTTTTATTTTTTTTTGCAATGGATGAATATTGACTCGCGATGCATGATTTTTTTTATTTTTTTTTTGCAATGCATGAATATTGACTCGCGATGCATTTTTTTTGCAATACATGAATATTGACTCGCGATGCATGATTTTTTTTTTTTGCAATGCATGAATATTGACTCGCGATGTAATGATTTTTCACTATGCATGAATATTGTCTCTCGATGCATGAATATTAACTCGTGATGCATGAATTAACTAGTGATGCATGAATATTGACTCTTGATGCATGAATATTAACTCGCGATGCATGAATATTAGCTCGTGATGCATAAATTTTGCAGTTGCTATCAAGCTTCTTGCAGTACTTATCAGAATTTTGAGGTCTTCCTCAAAAATTCTGTCCCAGTTGGAATTTTGGCAGATCTCAAAATGATCTTCAATCTTGACTTGTTGGCGATAACACCTCTATTGTGAATTTTTGAGATATTTTCAAAAATTCTGTCCCAGTTTTTATTGTAAGGAGAAATAATAATCACACTGGGTATATGACCGAGCCGTCGTGGCGCCTACATATCCTGTTGAGGCAGGAATCAGGTCAAATGTAGTTCCAAACTTGTAGATGATGAATACTGCAAAGAATCTGAAAGAAAATCATCAGTAGAAAATGTACAATATGAACATGATAAATAGGAAAATAATATTCCATGTGATATCCAAAGCCTAGAGATATATAAAAAAAAAACATGTCACATTTTGGGACGGACAATCCATGAAGTAAAATAGGACTCTCACACATACGAGATTAACCCGATGACACTTTTTACAATGAACAGCTCAAAAGGCAAAAATAAATTTTTTTTTTAATATAAAATTGAAAGACTCTTAAAAAGGTTTTAAAATATTAAAGAATGAGTGTTTTTTCACTTTTTTCTTTTCTTTTTGAAAAATAAAAAAAAGTGATGAGATAGTCAAACCTTCACTACAATTGGTACCAACAGTTAAGATTGAAGGTAAATCTCTCATTCCTTTTTTTTTTTTTTTTTTTTAAGATTGAATTTAAGGTAATTTCTACAGCTTCAAGTGGTACCTCCAATATACTTAAGGATCAACATGATCCGTTCATCTTGTTTCAACAAAGATTTTGAATTGTATCAATCCTCATGTTTCAAGTGCCCTCACGAAAAAGACTTGTCCTATTTCACACGTATTTGAAACATTTGATTTTAGGACATTTTTCAAAGTGCACTCACACTCACAAGAATGTTCAATGCATACAACTGTGATACCATATGCTTGACCCTTATGTAAATCTCCACTAATGTGAGAACATTTGGAATGAGATCATGTAGGGCTTGCCATTGGATTGTAACATAGGCTTAGGGTGGGTAGGATATTTATTTGAGATAAAAGTGACTGAATTCCTTCTTGAGCTTCACACAGAATTTGTGCTCTTAATGATTGGTACGCCTTTGGCGTTAGATCCTCTTCATTGTTCTCCCTCCTTTCAACTTCTTTTGAATTCTCATTTCTGACTCTTTTCCCTTCTTCTTCTTTTTTCCTTCCTTTGTTTCGACTTCTTTTGAGTTCTCATTTTTTATTCCTTATTTCTTGAATCTTTTCTTTTATTTCACTCCTTTCTTATAAATTTTTCTCCCTTTTGTTGGAGAATTTTCCTTCTCACCTTTCATTGACCCTGTAAGGATATTTTTACCTTTCTTTATTTCTTCCACCTTTTTTTTTTCTTTTCTCTCTTTTTCTCTAGAGTCTTTGCTTCCTTGATTTTGGGAGACTCAATATCTTTGCTTTAGAAAATTTCAAACATGGATCTCCTCTTATAATTTGCACATTCTTGGTGCACTCAAGAAGGTTGGGCCAAGAGAGGATAGTGTTTGTAAGCACTTAAAAGGGTAGTGGTTAAGATGTGGTTGTCCAAAGAAAGGTTTCAGGCTCAAAGTGGGAAAACTAGGGATTAATGTAATTTGGTAGGCTTTGAAAGGCACAATCGAGTAAAAAAAAGCCTACAATCCTTTCCCAAACCAAACATTACTCAGGATCTCCTCGAAAAATATTCAGGTCAAGTTCTAGATCAACAGTGTAACACAATTGAACTTTGATCAAAATCTCACCACACAATGCACATGAAACATAAGGTTAGTTTTATTCTTATCTTGATTGCATGCAAGAGAATTTTCAAGCATCACAAAAGTACAGATAAGAGGTACCACGAGAATCTATAGTTTACCACAAAGTCAGTCTTTTCCATCATATCAAATATATTTACATGCTCTTAACTCCATAGGTCCCAACCGAGCTGAAGACATGACTCTTACAGTATGTACAAGTAATTTTTTTTTTTGAAAGAATGATTACCGAACCCGAGAAGGGCTGCCTACGTATCTCATTAAAATGAGAATCAGGTGTGCGTAGTTCATGCAGATATGACTTGGAAAATATGCATAAACTATTTTTTTTATTTTTATTTTTTACCTTTGGAGAAGCTAATACCAAACCCAAGAAGGGTTGCCTACGTATCTCATTAAAATGAGAATCAGGTGTGCGTAGTTCATGCAGATATGACTTGGAAAATATGCACAAACTATTTTATTTATTATTTTATTTTTTACCTTTGGAGAAGCTAATACCGAATCCAAGAAGGGTTGCCTACGTATCTCATTAAAATGAGAATCAGGTGTGCGTAGTTCGTCCAGATAAGGCATATAATAATTTAAAGATTTAGACAACTCAAAGAAATTTCTAAGACTAAGCCACTAAAATTTGTAGTCATGAAGTATTTTTTGACCCCCATTTTTTCCGCACCAATATGTTTTATAGTCTCTTAATCGTCAATTTTTTATATTGTCTTTTGAATGTAACCTGCGAATTTTCACAGTAATTTCTATGTATACTCTTTTTGGATATTTTCTTGGAACTGTCTCCTCCCAATTTTCACGAGATCCAGACATTGTTATGACCACCCCCGACTGATGTCGGGGACGGTATTCCTACAAAAATATGAGAAATATGTGAGAGCAGGACCATCATGCAAAATAATAATAAAAATAAGTGGGTGTCACCTCATAGTCAAATACTCCCCTGATTTATCGTTTTAACTTAATATTAATGTCTTGTGAAATACAAGGACTCGCATTTCGCTAATCCTCTTGTCTCTTGCGACTTCGAACAAATAATGATTTCTGAATTCAGACATAAATCAATTTTTCGCTGTGAAGAAGAACAATTCAAAATGTAAGAGTGTTAGTTCATGTACATAATGGATAATGCAAAATATCACACAAATAATGAATTAAACACATAAATACTATTTTAATTAAAGACAAACTGAAATATATCACATAGCATACAAACAATTATTGCGCGTCCTATACAAATATGTGACCCTTTTATGCCTGGGGTAGGCCTACCGATTTAAAGGATGTATATATCATTTGAAACATTCCATTGTCCCGAAATCTAAATTTATACAAATTTATACGAATAAAATAAATGGAGATACATAATAGGGAAAATGGGATACAAAATATTCAGTCCCGCGCAGGGATTCAATCCTATACTATGCTTCCATAGAAGGTCTTTCTCTCTTTATTTCTTCTCTTCTCTGGGTTCCCGCGTCTTAGACTAGTAACTTGTGAGATTTTTATTTTTTATTTTTAAATAGAATAAGCTACAATATACTCCCAATTCCGAGGACAATGATTTTTTCAAATGATGTATACATCCTTCAAATTTAAACAAATAAATATGATCGTCCGTTCAGGCCGTAGGCCCTTTTGGACTCAAGGTGGTCTATCTAATGAACCCAACACACCTTGGGTGTTGGGTCATCTTAGTTCAATGCTTAGATTTGGATTTGGTTTTGCTCTATCTTAGGCTTCACTAGAATAGTTTTCAAGTTGACGGTAACCCAAGTCGGACAAACAACGGGGTGAAGCTACCAAACGACGTCGGATGACCGCATTCCAACTATTCGTTTGATAATTCCAAATGAAACTCTTGTGTATTTCTGAAAGAAGCCATGGAAAGCCACGTAACTTTCGTTTTCCTAATGCATACTATTTGCCATTTGACGGAAAGATGTATGAGTGCAATGACAATATACATATAATAAAAAAATTGAACAAATAACAAATACAATATACACATAATCAGCGAAATATAAAAATACAATGTATAACACAATAAAAGAAAATTTTCCTCAATTTAAAAAAAAATGAATTCATATGGTTAGAACCTCTAGTAGTCCCCAGCGGAGTCGCCATTCTGTTTACATCCCCACTCTGTTCAAATAGGGCGAAACGTTGCGGCAACTCAAAAAATTATTAATTGATTCAATTTTAAAAGAGTTTTTAAAATTAAATGAGTTTTTAAAAAAAGAGTCGTCACCTAATTTTAGGAAAAAACTAGGAAACCATTAAATGATCTACGAAACCAATTGATTCTAGGTAGGGGGTTCAAATTATTTCGAAGGGAAGGGGTTAGGCACCCTTCGAAATCCACAAGTGTGGGTCCCGACTGAATTCATTTTTTTTCAAATTGAGGAGGAGATAATAATAATATACAAGTAATATAAATATGCAATATACACAAGTAATAAAACAAAATAATAACATAAGAAACGGCCTAAGGTTTGCCTAACGTCGATATTTACATAATAATGAATAAAAATATAATTCGAGCTACATTCGAATAATTTCAAGGAGAAGCACCTTCGGGTACCTGTAAAGACACTTAGTAAAAGAGTTAATACTAAATAAATATAAATAAAAGTGAATAACTCAAATAATAACTTAAAAATAAAAATCCGCCTTATTAACATGGGAAGCCTTGGAAATCGACGGTAATTTCTTCATCGGCCAATTTAACAAATAAACATATATGAACTTAAATTAGATTTCCGTCTTTTTAAAATGGGAAGGCCTCTAGACCCGACGGATAGATTTTTCATTGGCCAATTTAATAAAACAAAACATGAAGCCAACCAATAAAATAAAGAGGATGATTCAACAAAAACAAATCATATGAAGAAATATAGTCTAAAGAAAATCAAACATTTGTCAATAATAAAGCAAACTATCGGAAACTCAAACAAATAACTAAATATCAATATAACGATAATAATCAACAATAATATTAATAATAAATAATATCAACCATAACAATGGAACAATGCATTATAATAATAAAACCAAAAAAAAACAATCCAAATGTAATAGTGCAAAAATAGGCGTGCATAATAAACAATTAAATGAAATAAATTAATAACTAGAGAGAGAATAATATATAATTAACCTTTGGACATATTATAATTCAACTAGCATATGACAAAACAATAAATGAATAAAAATAGCAAGGAACTAAACATTTAGAAATAAAGATACAGTAGAACAACAATGACAACAGAATTAGCAAACAGTAATTAAATATAAAGATATATAAAGTAAAATAAATGTGACCAGATTAAAATATTCATTAAAATAACATGATAACAAATCAACCGTCTGTGAGTAAAACAAAGCATATAAAATAAGGAGATTAAGAAGGAAATTAGCTGGAAAATAACATTCCACTCAAAAAAAAAATGCACACAAAATATCATGGATCTATTCATAACGATAATAAGAAGCCAACAAAAATAATAATAAAAAAAATAGAGGAATAATAGAGGTAAAAGTGTTACCGTTAATGGAGGTCACCGGAGGAGATACTAAAGTCACCAAAAATACCAAGGAGAACAATGAAGTTGTGTGACAATTGGGAGTTCAGATCTGATTTGCTGGTTGTGGTTATCCGGCGATGGAGCCACGCCGGAGTTGGTGGTTATGACTTTGTGAGCTTCGTTCCGGCGAGGTCGGGAGATCGTTGTTTCGCTGAAGCTTTGATCTCGTTGTACGACTAAATACCTGCAAAAATGAAAGAAAAATTGTTAAAGGGAAGAGGGGGAATGGGACTGGCATCTGGGTGCTCTTTGCCGGAGCTTGCGGCTTTGGGTTTTGTCGGTGATTTCGTCTAGATCTGATGGTAGTTGTGGGTGGAGCTCGTGGTTGTTTTCTTGTTGTTTACTGTTGAGTTTGAGCTGTTGGTTGCAGGGGTGGTGAAGTATGTACGTTACTTACTCCGATGACTGTGGAAGCTATCAAGAAAAATGGATAAGAGAGTGGCTGGGCTTTTGGGTTTGTCTGGGGCTGCTGGTAGGGTAATTTTTGGTGGGTTTGGAGGGTGTTTGAATGTTGTTTTTGGAGAGGAAATGTAGTGGGTGGTTGCAGGTGGTCGTTTGGATGGCTTGGAGGCGAGAGGGAGGCAGTCGGGAGACGAGAGAGAGAAGGGGAGGAGGACGGCTGGTCGGAAAAAGGGAGAGAGGGAGGCGGCTGGAGAGAGGGAAAAGGGAGGAACATATTAGGGTTTTCTTTTCCCCATTTTTTCAAATTAATTCCCCCAATTTCCTTTATCCACCATCAATTTTAACCTAAATAAATAACATGTAATGGACCCAAATGTGTGGGCTTGAAATTGTAGGCTCAAAATTATTAATAGAATTCCTAAACTTTTTATTTATTTATTTGACTAAATTTTAGATTGTTCTAAATTCAACATAAATATTAACAAATGTAACAAATAAAATGAATTTTAAAATAATATAATGAACGTAACTAATGAAAATGTGAAATGCGATTTTAAAAATTAACTAACAAAAATCCTAAATTTTTGATAAATAAAGATAGTTATCGACAAACTTATAAAAAAAATTATTCTAAGCTATTAAATAAATAAAAACTTTAAAATTATGAATTTTTTTAAATGTTAGGCCAAAATTGGGTGTCAACAATAAGTATATGGGAACTAAGTATTCTCAAGAAGTTTTAAATGTTCTTCACATTTAAATAAGAACGGAAACTGAGATTTCCAAAGAGCCTTTGAGCTAATTTTCATAAAAGAGTAAATTCTTTCACAATTAAGCAAGAGGGGAAACTTTGATTTCCAATGAGCTAAGTTTTTGAGAAAATATCTCAAATCACCGAAAGAAGTATGTTTTTAAACATAAGAGCTCGTATCATATTTTGGGAGTAGTATTGAGCACTGATATGGGGGTAGTTCAGATAACTCACAGCCCCCCATAAACCAAGTAGCCATCATGGGTAGAAAAGGATCATACTTTTTAGATGATTCATTTAGTACTTTTCAGAATAGTGTAACGACTTGGTTTCGTTGTTATAGGAATACTAATGGGGAAACGGGTCAGAAATTCTCAACCTTGTCCAGATTTGGAGGAATTTAGAGTCATTAAGGTGTAACAAAATTTGGTAGAAATATGTGGAGTAAATATGGATTTGATTACATAATCTATAAGATAACTCGTTAAGAAATATGTACGACTTTACATAATTGATTTTGGATAAGTAGATCATCAAGAATCAATCTTGGTATTAAGGGCACTTTCTGAGCGTAGTGAGTTAAGAGTATGTTGTAATAAGGGAAAATGGAATTCCTTTAAGGAGCTCCCTGTCTCACTTAGTGCCACTGCAACAAGATTCTTGCCGCTGCAGCCACGCCGCTACAGAGGATGGGTACCGCTGTAGCAGGCGAGGTGGAGATGGAATTAAAGGATTTAGGGATTTTTTTTCAAGGGAAGATCACTGATTCGCTTTATGCCGCTGCATCGTGATTAGTGCCACTGCAATTATGATGCTATAGAAGAATGAGCGACGCTCTAGCGGGTTGAAGGATTTTAAAATCGTAAATAAAACCCTTAGACGGCCTTATTTTGTATTTTTTTCAAATTTTTGAGTTAATAGACGATCCCTAGGCTATTCAACCTCGTTTTTCACCATTCTTGAAGCTAGAGGTAAGCTTTTCATTCCCCGGATTAATATTTCGATCTTTATAACGTTTTAGAATGGGTCAATATTGATGAGGAATGATTTCTTGAAGAATCCTACAATGGAATTAACCCTATATTGACTAGCTGGGGTCATGGGTTTTAATTAGGATTCATAGTTTATTAGTATTCTAGGAATTTAGTATTTTTTTTATTATTCCTGTATATAAATTGTTGTTTGTAGACCACGAACAAGCCAAGCAAATACAGAAAGGGAAGGATCAAGTTGTCTAAGGTTTCAAACATGTTTTGAGGTAGGCGATGGTTGTGATTCTATGATTGTGTGATATACACTTGGTTTGCTAATTCATTCTGATAATTTTATATATATGTATATTGCAATATTGATCATAGATGTTGAAATGAGATATACGAATATTGATACCATAAAATCATGACTTGAATGAGTGATGTTGATGTGTTATTGATATGTGATTGGGATCGACTGCCACGTTCCAGCACTCTAATTTAGATCAGATTTCCACGTTCCAACATGCTAATTGAGATCGATTGTCACGTTCTGGTATAAAAATGGGATCGGATTGCCACGTTCCAGCATGCTAACAGTTTGACTTTGGCTTTCGTGAGAGGACCAACTATGTGATGAGGCATGTGAATTGTGATATTGATTCTTATGATAATATTGAATATGTTGATATTTATGCTTGTGTTATAATGTTCTAATTGTTTGATTATGTTACACTAGTGGGATAGCATCGTGATCATACTAGTACGTGGTGGTTGTGTACTGATTCTGCACTTGCTCTTATTTTTGTTGAGTATAGGACATCTTCACGCGACTGTTGACAGAGCTTACTTAGGAGATCGGTGATCACTTTGAGTTCAAGGGTGAGCCACATCGTTCGGGCTTCCATGGAATTCTCTTTAGTCTTTGTCCACCATTTTTGGACCTATACCTTGTTTATTTAGTGAGATAGTTCATTAGAAATTCTTATCAGACTTGGTTATCGTTTCTAGTTTTGGTACATTGACTTTCAGATTCTATGTTTATCTTCCGCATTGTTAGTTGTTTGTTAGATCTTTATTTAGTAATGGAACCTTGTCTTTATTATTTAACTTTGTTTCGTAACTTAATAGTTTTTTTGGTTTATTACTTTAGTTGGTATCTAGTAGTGGTTCTCCCACTGAGTTATAATATGCTTTTTTGTTTGTTTTACAAGAAAGATGTTCAGGTGGCAAGATGAGGAAACAGCTGAGAAAAATGCAGAACAAGACTTACGAGGCCATCGACGATCCGTGATTTGATCGACAGACCGTAGTTGGGAACTATAAATGAGATGTTAAGGACCTTGGAGACCACTGGGGGAAATCTGACTAAGTGGAATCACGAAAGGGAACGATGGTCCGTCGATTGATCGACGGACCGTACTGCACAACCTTTTTTTATCAGAGAGTGTTCCAGTACCCAGAGATGGAAAACTTCTAAGGATGAAGCGACGATGGGCATCGACGGATCTTACTGTTGGTCCGTCGATTGATTCACAGAGGGTGCCATCTGAGGAGAGAAAATTATTCTAAGTCCTGAACGACGGAAGGAGTCTACGAACCGTCAATCAACTGGTCCATAGATTGAAGCCGCGTGAACTAAGCAAACTTTCCTTATTTCAGTTCCTTTTAATTTAGGACAATGTTTTCTATAAACAGGTGATTAAAACCTCATTTTTGGGGTTAGACATTATTAGTTTTGTTCTACTTTTGTTTGGAGATTGGTTTTTGCAACCTTTAGCAATCAATCAATTTCCGAATTTGGTTTGAAGTTGTATCTTGCAATTTCAAATTGATTTTTTGGGTTTATGCTTATTATTGAAGTAAGTTCATGATTTTTTTTAAAACTATGAATTGTGATCTTGCTTGCATGGGTAACTAAATCCACAACTAGGGTTGTGGGAACCATGGGTAATTAACAAAGTAGACCTAGCAAATAAGCAATTCTCAATTAGGTTCTTGCATGTATTGATAATTCTTTCATTTAAAAGTCTTTTTAACGAGTGCACACGTTAGAACTAGCATTGTTTCTACATGCCGGACCAAGGAGGTAGTAATATGAAAATAATTATCAACATAGATTTAGTGGGATACTATCTAATAGGATAGTGTCAATTGGTGCGAAGTAATAACTAAGCCATATATCAATTATGATGTCTAATATGAGGTAATGGTAAGGGTTAGTAAATCATACACATGTAGCCGGACCAATATACGGGGTGAAATTCTCTAGATGTCGGACCAAGGATTTAGAGATACGTAACTTACCACTTTACATGCAAAACACTAGGGAAGAATTGTATTGCTAGGAATACGACATTATGAACCTATGAGGAACACATATACCCTAGTTCGTCTCACAACTTTATAAAAACTCAATTTTTACTTTTTCTTACTTGTTAACTTAGAAGTGTTAAAGAAACTTGTTTCACAAAACCCTCCCTTTAATTACTTGTTTTTCGAAAAACCTTGGCTAAGTAGATATAATCGTACATTGAAGTTAAGTCTAAACCATTTTCCTTATGGGATCGACCCCACCCTACTAGTTGGGTTCTATACTTGATTACGACCGCTTATACTTCTTTGGGATGGTGTAATTTGAGCGTATTAAATTTTGGCACCACCGAACCCATTCTAGCATTATCGATTGAGGGTAAGGACTTTATTGTTTATTCTGATGGTTCACATTCGGGATTGGGTGTTGTGTTGATGCAAGATAAGAACGTCATAGCTTATGTCTCGCATCAATTGAAGGTGCACGAGCAGAATTATCCCACTCATGATTTGGAGTTTGCAGCAATGGTATTTGGTCTTAAAATTTGGCAACATTATTTGTATGGATTTTAGTGTGAGGTATTTACTGATCATCATAGTTTGCAGCATGTATTCACCCAAAAGGATTTGAATGTAATACATTGAAGATGGATGAAATTACTCAAGAATTATGATGTGACTATTCAAATACCATCATGGTAAGGCAAATGTTGTGGCAAACACTTTGAGTCGAAATGTAATAAGTATGGGTAGTTTAGCTCACTTGAGTGGAACAAAGCAATTGTTGGCCAACGAAATTCAGACCTTAAAGTCTACGTTTGTGCAGTTGGGAATTTCTGAAAGAGGTGGGTTGTTAGTTAGTGTTTAAGCTAAGTCCATTTTCATAAAGGAAATCAAGGCCAAGCAATTTGAAGATGGAGATTTAGATAAGCTTAGAAATGCAATAGGTAAGTCTCAAGGAAACACCCTAGATGCTAATGGTATGCTCAACTATAAGGGTAGAATATGTGTTCCAAGAGTTGATGATTTGATTCCATGGTTGTTGGCGGAGGCTCATGGCTCGTGCTATTCTATTCATCTCGGTGTGACCAAGATGTATAGAGATCTGGAATGAGTTTATTAGTGGTCGGGAATGAGACAATACATTGAGAAGTTTGTGGCAAAGTGTCAAACTTGACAACAAGTGAAGTATGAACATCAATGTCCTGCGAGGCCACTTCAAAGGATGCCAATTACAAAATGGAAATGGGAAAGGATAGCCATGTATTTTGTCGATGGTCTTCCCAAGACATTGGGGAAATTTGATTCTAGTGTGGTTGTAGTTGATAGATTTACTAAGTCAGCCCATTTTATTCCAGTAAGGATGGATTACAACGCTGAGCAGTTGGCCAAAATTTGTGTAAAGGAGATAGTGAGGCTGCATGGTGTTCCCCTTTACATCATCTCAGATCATGGTGCCCTTTACACTTCCAAGTTTTGTGGGAAGTTTCATGATGAATTGGGCACACAACTCACTTTTAGAACAGCCTTCCATCCTAGACGGATGGACAATCACAGAGGACTATACAAGTGTTAGAGGATGTGAGTTCTCCTATAATAATAGTTATCACTCGAGCATTGATATGGTGGCACCATTTAAGGCGTTATATGGGAGAGAATGTAGATCGCCCATATGTTGGTTCGAATCCGGAGATGTAAAACCTTTGGGGATTGACTTAGTGAAGGACACTCAAGAGAAGGTGAGGAGAATTCAAGGTAAACTTCTATCCGCGCAGAGTACACAAAAGAAGTACGCGGACCACAAGGTGAGAGACATGGAATTCCAGACGGGCAAGAATGTTCTTCTCAAGGTATCACCCATGAAGGGGGTGATGAGATTTGGTAAGAGGGATAAGTTGAGTCCTCTCTCTATATATTGGTTCCTTTGAGATCCTTGAACGTGTACGACCGGTGGCGTATAGATTGGTGTTACCCCATAATTTTCCGGTGTACATTCTGTATTTTATGTGTCTATGTTGACGATATATCATGGTGATGGTGACTATATCATTAAGAGGGACTCAATAATGCTTGAAAAGGACCTCCAATATGATGAGGAACCGATTGATATTGTTGATCCTAATGTCTGTAAGTTGAGAACCAAGGAGATTATGTCGGTGAAGGTTAAATGGAAACATCGTCTAGTTAAGGAAGCTACTTGGGAGACCGAGAAGGATATGCGAGACAATTATCCGCAATTGTTTGTCGAATCAAGTACTACCATATTCGTTTTCTAGCCTACCTTTCTTAGTTGATCACCCGAAACGAGTGATGGGTGAATTGATATCTATTGTAACGATCGGTTTTCGCCATTATAGGAATGCCAATGGAGAAAAATCGGGGCCAGAAAAAACTTTTTTGCTGTACTAGGATTTTCCCAACCTTGTTCAGATTTGGAGGAATTTAGAGTCATCAAGGAGTAAGGAAATTTGGTAGCAATCGGGTGGAGTAAATGTGGATTTGATTACATAATCGGTTAGATAACTTGTGAAGGAATTCATACTACTTTACAGAATTGAATTTGGATAAGTAGATCATCGGAAATCGATCTTGGAGATAAGGCACTTTCCGAGCGTAGTAAGTTAAGAGTATGTTGTGAAAAGGGAGAAGTGGAATTCTTTCAAGGAGCTCACTGTCTCACTTAGTGCCACTGCAGCGGGAATCTTGCCAATGCAGCGACGCTGCTGCACCACTGTAGTGGGTGAGGTGGAGATGAAATTAAAGAATTTTGGGATTTTTTAAGGAAAGCTCACTGGTTCGCTTTATGCTGCTGCAACGTGATTAGTGCCGCTGCAGCAATGCCGCTACAACGGAATGGGTGCCGCTGTAGCAATATGACGGGTTTTAAAATTGTAAATAAAATCATTAGACAACCTTATTTTGTATTTTTTGATTTTTTGAGTTAAGAGACCATCCCTAGGCTATTCCAACTCGTTTTCAACAATTCTTGAAGCTAGTGGTATGTTTTTCACTCCCCGAATTCATTTTTCAATCCGTAGAATATTTTAGAATGGGTCAATATTGATGGGGAATGAATTGTTGAAGAATCCTATGGTAAAATTAACCTAAATTGACTAGTTGCGCTCATGGGTTGAACTAGGGTTCATAGTTTATTAGAATTCCATGAATTTGGTCTTTCTTTATTGATTCCCATATATAAATTATTGTTTGTAGACCACGAACAAGCGGAGCGAATCCAGAAAGGGAAAGATCAAGTTGTTTAGGGTTTCAAGCTTGTTTTGAGGTAGGTGATGGTTGTGATTATATGATTGTGCGATATATACTTGCTTTGCTTCATTGGGATAATTGTATGTGTATGTATGTTGCAATATTGATCATAGATATTGAAAGGAGATATATGAATATTGATACCATGAAATCATGAATTGAATGTGTGATGTTGATGTGTTACTGATGTGTGATTGGGAAAGGCTGCCACGTTCTGGCACTCTAACTTGGATCGGATTGCCACATTTCGGCATGCTAACTGGGATCAGTTGCCACATTCCGGTATAAAAATGGGATCAGTTGCCACATTCCGGTATAAAAATGAGATCAAATTTCCATGTTCCGACATGCTTACAGTTTGTTTTTGGTTTCGTGAGAGGACCAACAATGTGATAAAGCATGTTAATTGTGATATTGATTCTTATGATAGTATTGAATATGTTTATATTGATGCTTGTGTTATAATGTTATAATTGCTTGTTTATGTTACACTAGTGGGATAGCCACGTGATCCTACCTGTACACGGTGGTTGTGTATTGATTCTGCACTTGCTCTTATTTTTGTTGAGTACAGAGCATTTTCACGTGACTGTTGAGAATTCACACTTCGGAGATTGGTGATCGCTTCGAGATCAAGGGTGAGCCACATCGTTCGGGCTTCCATGGAATTCTCTTTAATCTATGTCCACCATTTTCAGACCTAGACCTTATTTTAGTTAGTGAGATAGTTCATTAGAAATTCTTGTTAGACTTGTTTATCATTTCTAGTTTTGGTACATTGACTATCAAATTCTAGGTTTATCTTTTGCATTATTAGTTAGTTGTTAGATCTTTAATTAGTAATAGAACCTTGTCTTAGTTATTTAACTTGCTTCCGTAACTTAAATGCCTTTTTTTTTTAGTTTATTGCTTTAGTTGGTCGCGAGTAGACCCACCGAGTTATAGTATGGGTGCCAATCACGACAGTCTGGGTCGTGACACTTAGACTAGTGGATCTACTAAGTGAGTTAGGTCCTATAGCCTGACAAGGTATAGGATGGTCCTTGGCAGCATGAGGTAAAATGTAGTATCATCACTATAGCTCTTAAGTGATGGTTGTCGGTTAGAGAAACTCCACAACAGTATTTTGTATTTTTATATACATCAGAAATATTTATATTTTCATATACAAACAAAGTTCATATTATATCTTTGCATACAAGCAGATTTATTATTGTATTTCTAAATACACAGAGTTGAAAATCATATTTTAAAGCTTTTCTTTATACTACATTTATTTACACTGCTTTACATTGAAATAGGTTGAGTTTAGTTGAGTTAACTAAAGCCTAGGTAAGTCTTTCTTTCAGATTCTTTTCAAGTCTATGTTATGTTTAGCATTCTAACTCGCATACTCGCACATTTAATGTATTGATGCCAGTTGGCTTGTATCGTCTTATGATGCAGACGCAGGTAACCAGGATTAGAAAGCAGCACATCGTTTATCCAGTGAGCACTCCAGCGTCAGTTGGTGAGCCTCCTTGCATTCAAGAGGACTCCTTGTAATTCTTTCAGTTATTATATTAGTTCATTAGGATGTTGTGGGGTTTGTCCCAATGTCCATCTCAGTTGTTTTAGAGGATTTATAGATAGTCAGACAGTTAGTTATTAGTCTTTTAGCTTTGTATTCCAGATGTTTCGCTAAAAGACTTTAGTAGCCATTTTGGCCAGTTGAATGTTTCTTTTAAGACATTCTTAGTTTATTTCACAAGTTCTTTATTTATACTATTCTTGTGTTTTTATGTCTTTCTTTGAGTAAGTAAGCTAGGCCAAGGGTTCTCTTGGGGCCAAAAATGGTTCTCGACTATCAGTCTTGCCCAGAGTGTAGGCTCGGGGTGTGACAATAATCTTGATTGAATAGACTCATCATTCATTGGTTTAATCTTGTATATTCTCTTTAATTACCATGCAAGTTATCACACAATGGTCATCTACAATCCATCTTAAGGAAGACATAGATTGATCAAATTTCTATTTAACTTTTCCAAAACACTACTCTCATCATTCGACAACTTCTTATTATGTTTGCAAATGTGAAAAGGTGGAGACTACAAAGGTGAATAATATGAAAAACTAAAAGACAATAAATAATTTGAAATCACATTTGACATTTAAATTATGAGTTATGACATATTAAATAAAAGACTTTTTAATCAAATGTAACACTTGATATATTATAACGATTGCATAATTGAAGTCATTAGTTTGAACTTGTATGTGCAACTTATCACACACTTAATATAATATTTTCAATGCTCTTGTACTTAATTAACACGGGATACACGAGCAACATACATGTGTCAGAGTATATAAATATCGTTATAACTCCACATAACTTAGCATGAAATACACGCGTGACACACGTGCCCAAGACAAATGTGTGTGTGTATATATATATATATATATATATATATATATATATATATATATATATGAAAAATTGCGACTTTAATAAAGAGTTGCGACTTTTATGAAAAATTGTGACTTATGAAAAGTTATGACTTTAATGATGAGCTGCGACTTTTATAAAAAGTTGTGCCTTTCATGAAAGGTTGTGACCTTTCTGAAAGGTTGCAACTTTTCACAATAGTTGTAACCTTTCCGATAAGACACAATAAATATTTGTTCATACTACCCTTTGTTGTCTATAAATAGATGAATTTCCTCTCATTTCAAAACAATGAAAATTCTAGAACTACTCTTCTTCTTCTTCTCCTTCTTCTCCTTCTTCTTCTTCTTCTTCTTCTTCTTCTTCTTCACAATTAAATATTTGTAATGCTTTGCTCCCGTTAAGTGGCTCATTGATGGTATGTATTTTTATAGTCATTAATTTATGCATATGTTATTTAGGATATACCATAAGATGTAATAATTTTCATTTTCCTTTACATTATTAATGTTTGTTACTACGTAATCTTGTATGTAAGATAATATAGTGTTGTAGTTTTAATGACTGATACGTTTTAAGTATTATTCTATAAATTTCGTGATATTAAATTCCTCCAATGGTTATAGCTCCCATTACGAAGAGGGAGTAATTCTACCGGTATATATATATATATATATATATATATATATATATATATATATATATATAGTATAATCCTCCGATGGTTATAGCTCCGCCCCTAATATCGATGATACCAGCTGGCTACTCCATATAAAATTTAGCATCCTGGAATCCTAAAGATATTCTAACATAAAGACTCAACAAAGACTACGTTAAGATATATACTTCTACTAGTTCATGGACCAGTATGACATGCATTTCAAGATATTTATAACAAGGCTTAATACATAGGCGACCCCTTAAACTTTCAATAATATTTCATTTAGATAGTCAAACTAAGATTTGTTTCAATTGTACACCCCAACTTCTATTAAGTGTTTTAATTAGAATACTTTCGATTTAAATTTTGAAACCTTTTTGTGTGTGTGTTCCCATTTGTCTATTAAATAGTTAAGTTAACATCATAAAAATGTGTATCATCTCTTTTAATTCTATGTTTTCGCGGTAAAAACTTAAGATATTTTCAACTTGAGTTTATGCATATAATTCAAGGAGAACATATTTTAATGTGGTTAACTTAACTACATAACCGAGAAATGAAAACACGTGTAAAAGTTTTTTCAAAATTTGAACATAAAGTGTCTATATTGGAACACTTTATTAGGCATTGGAGTGTTCAATTGAAACATGACATAATTTAAGTTTCTAAATGCAATATCTTGACAAGTTTAAGGGGGTGACTATGTATGAAGCCTTAAAACAAATACCACTACAAAAAAACTGGATTATTACGATGGTTTTTTATAGGTAATACGACGGTTTCAAACCATCACAATGCACTTTAACAACGTTTTACGAAAATTTCATAATCTCGCCTCAGAATATATTACGACAAAACGTCGCAATATTCATTTGGTAAATGCGACATTTTTTATTGTATAGAGCGGCGGTTTACAACCGTCGTAATCTTTAAAAATCTATTATGTATCACGACGGTTTGAAAACGCCGTAATGATCAATTTGTGGCGTCTTAAATAATCATATATTCTAATTTTGGCAATTCATATTGTCATCCTATTTATTTCACCCTATATATTTAAATTTCTATAATGAGTAGTTTTAACCCAACATAAAAGATCAAAGGAACAAAATATTCATCATATTAAACAAAAGTACTCCAAAATTACATCATCAAAATACTAATGTTATTCAAAGCTCCAAAATTATATCATCAAAATACCATTTTCAAGTGTTATTTAAAACTTCAAAATTACATCATCAAAATACCAATTTCAAGTGTCATTCAAAGAGAATATCCAAAAAATATACTAAAAATAATTTCTAGTTAATACTTAGTCCTCCATCATTTTTACTTTCATCTGAATATTCTAATCTAGTTGGTCCGATTGGTGACTGATGAGCACTACTTTCTATATCTAAGGCCTGCAAAAAAAGATATGTACCAAAGAATGACTATAAGTATTAATAGAACCCACTAATTATTTTGTAACAGGGAAACCTACTGTAAAGATAATAACAACATTATGTATTTGTAGAATGTTGTCCAAAAACAAATTGACAAAAACTGATGCAAATAAACAAAGCTACCTCATCGATGCTCATCAAATGGACTACCAAGTCTGTGAAAGCAAATTTTCATTTCTTGTTTCAGCTCAATTTTCGGACATTAATTAACGCCTAATTCTCTCTATGCGGTAAATGAGCTATGGCGATGAAATCAATAATACTAGTTTCGCTGAATTTATTTCTACTGCCCATTAGTTTTACCATATAAACAGATTATACATTTGAACCAAAGTTCTATCAACATACAAGAGTTCAATACTACCAACATATGACATTATTCGATTTAGAAACCATAATTGTATGGCAGATACTTTCAGCATCTCCAAAACTTGATAACATTGTTAGGTGAAACATGGAAGATGCTACGACTACTACATATTGGACACCAGAAAAAGGTTAGGGGGCTCGATCACGAAATATTCTCAAGGGCAGATCTTCATATGGTTCACAATAATGGCAGAGAAAAACAAGTAATAGAAAGAAAAAAAGGAAGAATTAAGTACTAGTGTTTTCTCGTCCATGCGATAATTGAAAAACAGTGCCCATTGATCCATAAGTATGCCATTTGGAGATTTTCTAATGATCTCTTCTTTACTCAATAATGGATTTTCTGGGGCATGCCATAGTGTATGCATGTGGTCCTTCCACTTTTTGTTAAGATTACTGCCAACCCATCTTTTTGTCTTTTGATGATCAATCATAAAGAGAAATCGAGCCTTCAAAGAGTAATGTTAGTTTAGTGCAGTCTGAACAAAAAGACTCAAGCTAAGCAAAATATTTAACAAGGAAGTACAATTAGGATTTCATTAAAGTAAGAATCTGGCATGTCTGACTATTTTTTAAAGCTGATGGAAAGTACAGAGCATTTGTGGCAACCTGTCCCATAACTCCTGCAATTATGCCGGTTGCTTTTCCAATAGGTGCAGCATATTCATCACATTCTACAATTATCCACAATCCATTTTCCATGTTATGGACATCCCTGATCTTCATTCTAACCATTTTTGTTACTTGATTTTGATCTAAAACAAAATAAAGACCAAATTTATGTTAGTTCCTAAGAAGGTTAAAAATTATAATAAATTTTATCATTTATATGTACCTATAACATCGACAAACCAGCCATGATTGTCTTCATTGTCTTTATGTTTGGTTGGCTTTGAAGAACTCCATCAAATGTAGATTGAACAGATTGTGAAGAGTCTCCATCAGCTGATGAAGATGGAACATGTTGACTTGTTTTTGATGTTGAAGCTTGAGCCTGAGATTGAGGGAAGTAACCTGGAGCAAGAGAAGAGCTCGTCGCTGATTTGAACATATTTTTATACTGATTTTCCTTCGGCATCCCTGCATACACATTAAAAAGATTATAAACTTGCACACATAGAAAAAACAAAGACAACAAAGATATAATCAAGATTTATTTAAGTAGCTGAAGTAAAAATGATTCAAACGCAAGAAATTACAATAAACAAAATTAGTCTAATTAAAAGAGTCATACAAATGGAATACTTCAAGAAAAAATCAACTGAAGCTTAACTAATGAATGAAAGTAGCTAAGTAAAATAGTCAGAGAAATCAAAAAGTGACTTTAATCTTAAACCAATCTAGTCTTGCACTGGTAATTCATCAGCTTCATCCTCTGTACACAAGATTAGATCATTGACATCACTGTAAATTGACCATAATAGTTGAGTTTGATAATGTCTTCCAATTTTCCATAGTAAGGCAAATCGGCTAGCCTCAAGTTTCCATCAGAACTGCTACAAGGTGTGGACGAAGTCAGAAAAACTCCACTATTCTAAGTTTTCAGCTCATGTTCTCGACTTGTGGTCCAAAATTTGATTCCATTGATATTAAATATTGTAAACCTTCTAGCATGTGGTGCTGGACCATTTGCTAGAAATTTAAGGTCATCTGGTACAGTGTTCAAAATGTCCGGGTTCATAATCTGAAAAAGAAACGTGTTAGGAATAGTTTTAAATTTACAACACTCTAATATATTATGAAACTAACCTTTCGAGGAAACCAATCAATGAAGTCTTTATTAACTATCTTCTCTATATCCGTACTTAAAGGCTTTCGACCCTGCCACCGGCTCCGTATATGATTTTTAAATTCACTACATGAAATCATCATATATCATATATATATCGTATCATATCATATATCACATATCATATATCATATATATATATATATATATATATATATATATATATATATATATATATATATATATATATATAGAGAACCTTAAGCCCGCATACGTGGCGCCACCACAAGCCAGAATTCTCTTTAAATTTATTTTATTTTCAAAACTAGTCTTCCTCTTTTATGAAACGTTATGAGTTTTATGAAAGGTTGTGACTTTTATGAAAAGTTGTAACTTTTTTCATTAAAGCTTGTGACTTTAATGAAAAGTTGTGACATTTATAAAAAGTTGTGACTTTTAGGAAAAGTAGTGACTTTATGAAGAGTTGCGAATTTTATGAAATGTTGTGACCTTTCCGAAGGGTTGTAACTTTTCCAAAGAGTTGTGACCTTTTCGATAATACACAATAATCACATTTTTTACACTACCATTTGTTGTCTATAAATAGAGGACTATTTTTCATTCCATGGGCTTAACTTTTTTCATTTTGTTTCATTCTATTGTTGGGTATGTTTTTTACAATAATTAGTTTATGCCTATATAATTAATTGTTGTTTTTGAATTTATGCTTTAAAATTTGTTGTTTATGTTATGTAAAGTTATAATTATAAGTATTTGTTAGTAATGATTAAATAACAAATGTTAATTGAATATTCAAGCATATTTTCTCTACTGAAATTATTGAAGGTACATTAAAAATAACCTTACAAATCTCAAATTTATTCATCAACAACGTTATTCCTTCACAAATAATGATGTGATTTTGTATTCTTTATAAAATCCTCTGAGAATTAATAACTACGTATGCCCATAATTTTTATTTTTATGTTGTTTTCTATATTTACTAAATTTATTAGTGGATATTATAAGTACTTTAATGATTGAATGTTGATTGAAGTGTTAGTCAATGTTTGGAGGTATCTTATTTCAAAATAAAAGAACTTTTCTGGTTTGAATAATTTGTTATCATCATTGGATATCCTCATAGTTTACTCTCCTTAATGTATGTTTTTTATCGCTCTTTTGTTTTCTCCTTACAAAATTGTATTGATTATTTTTTGTTTGATATGTATATAATCTCATTATGACAAAGATCTTTGTCCTTTTAATGTTTTTTTTTCCTTTTCTCATTCAGCTCTTCAAAATATTTTTGACGTAAGATATGACTATTTAAGTCAAGTTTAATTTGAAGAATATGAAACAGAACCTACTCTAAATAAAAGTAATATTTTAAACTACAAAAGATATGTCTATTAAATAGATTTTTTGTCCTTCATGTCCCAAGTCATTGCTGAGCGTTCGAATTATCTAGGTTAGACTCATTTTTAATTTTTTAATGTTCGAGAATGTTTCTTTAACATGAGTCTACAATACAACATTTTAATCTATGTGTACTTTCATAATGCAACAATCATACAAAAATATTCCTAAAAAGTCAAAAAGTTGCATTGATGAAGGATCCAGAAGGGCCTTCCAGAGTATAATGAAGAATGAATTTCTATTAAGGGCAACAATATTATTTTGTTGTTGTTCAAAATATATTTTTCTCCTTCTATAAATTTTTCTTAGAATAACAAAGTAATAATAACGAAAAGTGGAGAAAATTTGACCTCACACAAGTAGATTATCCCTAAAAATATTATTTATGTTGTTGCGGTGTATAGCTTTTAACTACATAACTTATTTATAAATTATATTGATAATAAAAAACTTTAACATAAATTTTTTACACAAGGAGTTATGATAACCATAAAATTATCATATTCTATATTTTCATGTATAAAAAAAGTTATTATTAATCGCTACATAAAAATATAACTCAACTTTTACAAGAAAATTATATCATCAAACATATAATATGATAAATTATGTAAAAGATAAATATAATTCGATATCAAGATATTTTTATTCATTAATTATATATTTAAAATTTTTGAGACATGAGATAATGTAAAATCATGTAATTTGTCTATAAATGTTCTAAAACCTACGAAAAGTTAGTTTTTTTTTCTTATAAGAGTCGATCATTGGTATAGTTGTTCAAAAGGTTATAAAGATTCCTTATGCCCGCGCGAAGCGCGGGTAAATTACCTAGTATATATATAAAAGAGAATCCTAGACCCGCCTACGTGGCGCCACCAAAAGCAAGGATTCCCCTTCAAATTTATCTATTACCAAAACTAACCTTCCTCTTTCATGAAAAGTTGTGACTTTTATGAAAAGATGTGTTTTATGAAAAGTTGTGACTTTTATGAAAAGTTGTGACCTTTAGAAAAGTTACAACTTTTTTGAAGAGTTGCGACTTATATGAAAAGCTGTGACTTTTATGAAAAGTTGTGATTTTTATGTAAGATTGTGACCTTTCCTAAAGGTTGTAACTTTTGCAAAGAGTTGTAACCTACACTTTGTTTAATATAAATAGAGGGATTTTCTGCCACTATTATTTCTAGGTTTTTTTCGTTATAGGGAAGTTGAATTCAAATACATTAAGTAAGTTTCTTATGAAGTTTGTTTCATTCCTTAAAGTCTTCTTCCTCCTATTTTAAGGAGATTAATCTTTACAATAAGTCATAGTTATTCATGTAACTATGGCAATTTCTTTTTACTATTTTTGTAACCTTTTTTTAAACTTTGTTAAAAATTTCAGCAAGGATGATTGAAAATCGATTTTTTCTATCTTCCCTTCCTATAGTTTTATTCATATAAATAAAGAAAAATAATTCTAATCGCAATGTGACATTACTATTCCTGCACCTCTCAGTACACAACTCATAAAACTGTTGAAATGGTTTAATTCATTATATTTGGTTCTTTAATAACAAAACTTTCATTTTTGCCACTATTATTTTAGTTTTTTTTTAGCTTTAGCGAAGTTGAGTTTAAATACATTAACTAAAACTCAGTTAAAAATTCCAGTGAGAATGATTGAAAATTTATAATCTATTTTGTCTCTTTCTATAGTTTTATTCGTATACTTTTTGAGAAATTTGCTTGTGGGTTGTGCTATATTTGATAGCACAGAACAATAAATACGTGATAACTAATACACAACCAATGCTGATATTTGTTAAGAGAACAAAACAAATTGATCTCTGCTTTGTCACAGTTAGTATATTATTTGGATTGCTCATTATTACGTACAACCATTTTATCTTTCATCGCAAGTTACTAATTTATCATATTTCTTCGTCTCTTCTTTTTAGGCATAATAAGTGATCAAGTTTTCTTGAAACTAACAATGTCCAAAATAAACTAAAAAAATAATTTTTATCGGTAATGAATATGCACAGTAACAAAGAGTGCTAGACCCTTTACCTATACATTTATTTATTGTCATTAGATTAAATGTTATTATGGACTTTTTCCAGGGACATTTATAATAGTCGCTAAAGATCATTTTTGCTGCAGTGATAACTCTTTATTTTGATTAAGTTTTTTTCATTTTTTTTTTATAAAGAAGTATTAACTCTTTCTTTTGGCTTCTTTCTATTAAATTTGTGAGCCGTAAACTTGGATACTAATTGACAAAATATCTTTCTGAAAAATATGTTAAGCAACATGCGTTTTTCTTCTTGATTGTTAGGAAAGTAAGATTGTCTTTATTATTATTTGTGGATATTTGTGAGTCAAGCACTTAGAAAAGTATGCTTTGAGATTTTAATATGTTATGTGTAAAAATTTTGGTTTCGAATATCCAGTTATGAATGATGTCGCCTACTGCTTGGTTTATAATTGCATTAATTCTTTGTAACTGCATAATATAATCATAACAATAACTATGGTTCAATTCCAAATAAGTTGGGTTGGTGATGTGAAACTTAAGCAATAGTGTTGACTATTCTGAGATGATGATGAAAAACATTTATGATACTAATAATTTTAGGGTCATAAGAAAGGAGCCGAATATCCTCCATTTGAATTAGTTAATTATGTTCTTGTATGGACGTGATGTTCCACTTTACTTGGGAATGTTGTTGTTCGAGGCTTTTTGGTCTCTTCTTTAACGTCTGATGTTGTTCTTTATAAGTTCTTGGATCTTAGAAAATTTCATTACTTCTGACCAACTATTTCCATGGAGATTTCTTAAACTTCTTTCTTATACTTAAAATATCTCTATGACTCATAATTTTTGTATAAAAAATCAAAAATAAAAAATATATAGGACTTTTAAGATTTTGCAACTGCAACGGCTGCCATCGCGTAAATGTGCAATGCAATTGTCATATTATAAAGCTGAATAATAATTGCCAACTCTGTTACAACGGATATAGCATTTGTTGCCATGGAAAAATAGGAAAATATTGCACCAGAGGAGCATGTAAAGGAAATGACATCCGATAATCTGGTGAAGCTATATGAGATAGGAATTTTAAAGGATTGGGTTGGGGTTGGATAGGCATGTTAAAACTTTTTTTTCTGTTGTAGCATGTAGCACATAATGTTGTTTTATCTGGACCTTCAGTATGTTTTTTTTCTGTTGTAATCTTGTCATCCTTTCTATAGTATTTTTCCACGATCGCTTCACGTCTTCATAAGTCAGATATAGGTTGTGACAATGACACTTAAATTACAAGCGCTACAAAAAGAGACATTTAGCGGTAATTGAGTTAATGTCATTGCATCTAATGTCACTAAAACCTTTAATGACATTTATATTTAGTATTGATTATAAATACTCATATTTATTAAGTTTTGCCATTAAATACAATATAGTGGCAAATTATCTCATTGCCACTTATTCATTTATTTATTATAAAGAGGTTGTTTATAAGGACTCATGGCTAGTGTGTTCTTGTCATCCATTCCTAATTTAGTTATTGTGAAGATCATTATGTTGAATTGTAGGAAAGAAGATCTATTACATATTGTGTGAGCTATTTATAAGACTCTATGAATACATAAATTAGTTGTGAAGAAGCATATTGATGTTGAGAATACTTACCTTTATTGATTTGGTATACTATCAACAATAACAATAACATACCTAGTGAAATCCACTAACTGATATCTGGGGTGAATAGATTGTATGCAAACCTTATCACTATCTCGTAGAGATAGATAGTTTGTTTTCTAAAGACCCTTGATATCGAATTTAATCTTTTGTTATTCGAGAGAGATCACACCGTTCTTGTTGATGAATTTTGAAAAAAATATACTTAATAAAGGATAGTTAATAAAGAAGAACTGAAGAAGTAATTGACAAAGTTTATAAAGTCGACTTATATTTAAAAGTTTTACATGAAATGATAAAATTCAACATTCAAAAAAGTTATTAAAAGAAAACCTAACCTTGGAGATTTGATTAAATGAAATGATTAAAATAAAATCTTGAATCTACGGGGAAGAAGTATCAACAACCTTTTCTACGTTGTTGTTTCTCCCTTTTCTCTCACAACCAACAATCTTTTTGTTTGTTTTGATACTTGAATCTTCATTTGCTAAATGATTCATATTTGGGTCTTCTTCGGTTGGACGATTCCAATTATATTCATCTTCAATTGGTGAGAGCCTCAAAGTACACTGTGGAATGAAAGGAAATTTGGTGAGATAACAAAATAAGTTTAAAAATTTATTTTATTTTGTCAAATATCTAAGTATCAAAAGTAAAGAGAAAATAAAATATTGTTGAATAATATTAGAAACTTGTTTACAATACATGATGTAGATAGACATAAGATTTACATGAATTACCTTATAAAGGTTATCGATGGAACGAAATTTGATACTTCTCGGCATTCCTTGTGTGATATGATAGTTTCCACCATTTTCATCTTTTGCCAAAAGTCTCGAGCCATAGTTTATAATATTGTCATTTATAATATGATCAAAATTATCTGGGATATCATCTTCACATGTAATTTTTTTGAGATGTGGCTCACCTGAAAATTATATGTGAGATTGCATGATATGTGAAACAAATTAGAAGTTCAAAAAGTAGGGTTGAAACTTCAATCTAATGACTGTATTTTAGGCTACCAATGTGTTCTGTGCCATTTAGGACAAGAGTTTAAATTACCATGCGCTCATTGATTTAAATTGAGGATAATTCTCTACTTTGGATGGAAAAAAACTCAAATAATTAACATAAGTCAGTTGTAAGATGTTGAATTAATTAACTACGTACCATAAATAAGTTTTCCTTTTGCTTGTTCTCTAGTATTTTCATGGAAAAGTCCCCTTGGTCCTCTCCAGAAGATTTCTTATTCCTCTTGGCATCTTCTTTCTTTTTCTTTTGTGCTTTGAGCATATTGGGAATATACTATTGAATGAAAACCAAAAGGCAGGATCAACTAATTATTCAAACTGACAAATCATGCTCGCAAAAAAGCAAGATCTTTCCTCCATACTAAAGAGTATAAAGTTGAAAATCAAATGAGATTCTAGAAGTCACAAAAGAAACGTAGTTAAGTTAATATACATATGTGTTGTTGATACATACACTTTATCCTAATCATAACCGTATATATACACTGTATTTCATAAAGTAAAACTTATTTGAAATAAATAGAAATAGATATTACATATAGATTTTATAGGTGAAACAACACTTTTGGATTTGAGAGAAACATAGAGGAACGATTTTAAGGGATGAAGAAAGCATCATCCTTCAGTGACTCTCATTCTCAGATCGAGATGAAAGTCTCGTTCTCAGATTGGAAAATATAATTTAGTGAATGCATGTGGAAAAATTGATTGAAGTCATATTGTATTTAAATGAGATTGTTCATACATATTAATGCACAACAAGAAAAGCAACATATCTGATGTCATCCCACAAGTAGGATTTGAAAGGGTGAGATATATATAAACTAGGATTTGAAAATAGGAAGATGAACACAACTTTTGCTACAACTTTTTTGGGGTAGAGATATTTTTTTCTATAGGCCATAGACAAAAGAATTGAAATAGGATTGCAAGCACGAGAATAAAAACAATTCAATCTTGTTCATTATAGGTTTTTGAAATTTACTAGAAATGGTCTATAAATTCAAAAACAAGACACTTGCTAATATGAATTGTAAATTTATAATGAACACAAGGGCAAAAAATCGAGAAACAGAACAAGATCTTAATTGAATCAAACTCACCATCACGTAATTCGATTCCTTTATGCAAGAAAATAAAAAGCAAAAATGAATTGAATATGAACGGGTGAATCAATACCGTCTCAAGCACGTTTATGTGTTCCTTTTCATTAATCCCTTAAAAAAATTGAAGTAAGTGAAGAAGATGTTACCGATTTGTGTTTGAAAAAACAGAATTACTGATTCTGATAAAACTTTACAGAAACACGAAGTAACTTAAAGTTTTCAGAATCAGTACAAAAGATGAACATAAATCAATTAAGTAAAAATTAAAATCTGTAAAAACACGTACCAGAATCTGGAAATTTTTAATAGGAAAAAGATCAAGTCCACTGAACTCATAGTGTCCCCTTAAGGAAATTATTCCCCTCTAGTATCCGAGGTTTGATTTGGAATATGACCTCCCAGGGTAAAATGATCTCAATCACCAGAGTATAGATACCAAAAACTCTGGTGTCAGCGAACCAATCAACAACAGTAAAATACACGAAGTAATTTATTGTGCAGAAGAAGAAGATGAACAAATCAAAAAATTCGTAAGGAAAAATTCTGAAGAGTGGAAGGTATTTATAAGCAAGAGGAACAAGTTCCGAAAGGTTGCAACCCTTTCAGAATCCTCACAACCATTAATGAAATTTTGCAACCTTTCAAATGGTAATGACTGTTCCTGAAAGTTGCAACCTTTCAGAACAGTCATGGCGGGAATTTTAAATAAAACGGGAAAGTTTTTAAATTCAAACGGGTCACACGCGGATCTGAGTCGGTCCGGGTTAATCAACTAAATATTGAAACGTTTCGATTAATTTCAACTAATTAACTGAAAATGTTTTTCAACTAATTAATTTAAAATATATTGGCCATTTAATTTAATTAATTAATTAAATAAACAATTAATTATATAATTAAAACAAACTTTGTCCAAAAATAATCTCTCGATCGATCATTTGCCAAAGCCAAAGCCAAAGCCGAAGCCGAGCCGAGCGAGCGACGACGACGACGGCGCGATGGGGGTTCCTCTTTCCAACCCTTTTAACAATTAATAGGAGTGTTTCTATATTTAAACTCTCCTAGTTTTCTTTCCACCACCGATGATGGACAAATGCCTTTTTCATTAAAGCATAAGAGGACTTTTCAAGTTCCCAACTCTTCAAGTTCTCAACTTTTCAAATTCTTCTCTTTCCCTCTAATTCCCATCAATTCTTGCTACATACCCAACAATCCCCCACATTGATGGAGAATGGTTATAACATAGGAATGCACAAACAAGTTTGTACTTTACAGGCAAGGATTAATTGCATCTGGATAAGTAGATTTCCCCTTTGACTTTTCGTAGTGAACATATGTCGGATATACTCGATCAATCGGTAGATGTGATATCCTTGAAACGTCGAGCTTTAATGTATACCTAGACAACCATATGTCACACAATTAACCCTTTATTATTTATGGTTCTTACGGTTGTGTTCGTTTTAGCCATGAACACCTCCTAGTTTCATGAGTGTATAGAGAATAGACTTTTGACATAAAATTTTCTTTGAAGCGGCTTCCACTTCACACTCACATAGGTGATTTCTAACCGTGTCATCTCGTAGATACACTATTTGGTCAAATCTACCAAACTTAGCAAATCATTAAAAACTTTAAGCTTTTATTACCTTATTAACAAGCCTTAAAGTCTTAACCTTTTTCCTGAACATTGTCTTCATCATGAGAATGGATTGAGTTAATTGACAATGTCGAACCGTCAGCTACAACTTTGTTTTTCTCCTTGAATCTAGCTCTTGGGATCTCCAGTCTGCTAGATAGAGTTACCGTCATACTGACTTGTCCTAAGCCGTAAACCCATTACCTTAGATGATCTTTCAACTGCCTCTCTTACTAGGCCTTTCGTTAGTGGATCTGACACATTATCACTTGACTTTACATAGTCAATTGTGATAATTCCACTAGAGAGCAGTTGTCTTACGGTGTTATGTCTCCGTCGTATATGACGAACTTCCCGTTGTACATGCCGCTCCCTGCCCTACCTATTGCTGCTTGACTATCGCAATGTATGAAAATAGGTCCAATAGGTTTGGGCCATAATGGAATATCCACTAAGAAATCCGGAGCCATTGAGCTTCTTCACCATCCTTATCCAAAGCAATGAATTCAGATTCCATTGTGGAGCGAGCAATACATGTCTGTTTAGACGATTTCCAAGAGACTGCTCCTCCACCAAGTATGAACACATAACCACTTGTGAATTTTACTTCATTTGACCCGGTGATCCAATTTGCATCACTATATCCTTCAATCACAGCAGGATATTTATGATAATGCAAAGCATAGTGTTGTGTATATTTCAAATATCCCAACACACGTTTCATTGCCATCCAATGAGTTTGATTCGGATTACTAGTGAACCGACTCAGTTTGCTAATAGGACATGCTATATCTGGTCAAGTACAATTCATAATATACATCAATCTTCCCAATACTCTAGCATATTCCAATTGAGAGTCACTTTGACCTTCATTCTTTTGAAATTTACAACTTACATCAATTGAAGTTTTGACAATATTGAAATTCAAGTACTTGAACTTATCCAATACTTTTTAAATATAATGAGATTGAGATAATGCTAGTCCTTGAGGAGTTTTGATAATCCTGACCCCTAAGATCAAATCATCAACTCCTAAGTCCTTCATATCGAACTTGCTAGACAACATGCGCTTAGTAGCGTTTATATCGTCAATGTCTTTACTTATTATTAACATGTCATCAACATATAAACAAACAATGACTTCTTGATTCATAACATTTTTAATGTAAACACATTTATCACATTCGTTGATCTTGAATCCATTTGCCAACATAGTTTGGTTATTAGCATGCCATTGTTTGGGTGCTTGCTTGAGGCCATAAAGTGACTTCACAAGTCTGCACACTTTCTTTTCTTTACCAGGAACTATAAACCCTTCAGGTTGTTCCATGTAAATTTCTTCCTCCAACTCTCCATTTAAGAAGGCAGTCTTTACATCCATTTGGTGGAGTTTAAGATGATGCACTGCTGCTAGTGCTATTAACATCCTAATTGATGTTATCCTTGTTACTGGAGAGTATGTGTCAAAGTAGTCCAGACCTTCCTTTTGTCAGTACCCTTTGACTACCAGTCTAGCCTTATATTTGTCAATAGTCCCATCAGGTTTCATTTTCCCTTTAAGGATCCATTTTGATCCTAAAGGTTTATTTCCTGGAGGAAGATCAGCCAATTCCCAAGTGTGATTACTTAAGATTGATTCGATCTCACTATTGACTGCTTCTTTCCAATAAGTTGACTCAGATGAAGACATAGTTGCTTTAAATGTTTTAGGCTCATTTTCAAGCAATAGTGCCACAAAATCTGGTCCGAAAGAAGTAGGTTTCCGTTGGCGAGTACTACGCCTAAGATCCTCACTAGTTAGTGTATTTTCCGTTGATTCTTCTCGTGGTCGTTTAGGTCTTTCACTTGTCGACTCACATTCAGTTTTATACGGATAAATATTTTCAAAAAACTCTGCGTTATCTGACTCAATTATCGTATTAACATGAATCTCAGGATTATCAGATTTGTGAACCAAAAAAGGCCTTACTATTCACAGCATATCCAATAAATACATAGTCTAACCCTCTTTGGTAAAGGAAGCTCTACCTTGGCTAAACACCCCCACACTTTGAAATATTTCAAGTTGAGTTTCCTTCCTTTCCACATATCATATGGAATTGATTGTGTTTTCCGATGGGGTACCCTATTGAGTATCTTATTAGCCGTAAGGATGGCTTCCCCCCAAAGGTTTCGTGGTGAACCAGAATTGATCATCAAGGCATTCATCATTTCCTTTAATGTTTTGTTCTTCCGTTCCGCCAAACCATTTGACTTTGGTGTATAAGGTGCAGTAGTTAAAGAATAATACCATATTCCAAACATATTTCTGCAAAAGGAGATTCATATTCTCCACCCCTATCACTCCGAATTATTTTTATCTTTACATTCAATTGGTTCTCCACTTTATTTTTGTATTGCTTAAATGCATCAATTGCTTCATCCTTACTATTAAGCAAATATACATAACAAAATCGAGTGCAGTCGTCAATAAAAGTTATAGAATACTTTTTTCCACCACGAGATGGTGTCGACTTCATATCGCATATATCTGTGTGAATTAAGTCTAAAGTTTTGGAATTTCATTCAACAGAATTATAAGGATGTTTAACAAACTTACTTTCCACACAAATTTCGCATTTTGATTTATCGCATTTAAAATCAGGCAATACTTCTATAGTAACCAATTTTCGCAAGGCTTTGTAATTTACATGTCCCGAACGGGCATGCCATAAATTATTTGACTCCAATAAGTAAACAGAAGTAGAATTTTTATTAATACTGTCAACAACTATTACATTCAGTTTGAAAAGACCCTCATTGAGGTAGCCCTTTCCAATGAACATTTCATTCTTACTTATTACAACTTTATCACTAACTAGGACACACTTAAACCCGTTCTTAACAAGTAGTGCACCAGAAACTAAATTCTTTATGATAGTAGGGACATGCATAACACTGTTCAAAGTCAACACCTTGCCGGATGTCATTTTCAACATTACTTTCCCAGTTCCTGCAATCCTTGCTGTTGCTGTGTTTCCCAAGAACAAATCTTCATCGTACTCAGCAGGAGTGTACGTTGCAAAGGCTTCTTTCGCAGAGCAAATATGTCGAGTGGCACCTGAGTCGAGAAACCACTCCTTGGGATTTCCAACTAAGTTACACTCCGAGATCATTGCACACAAGTCATCTGCATCTTCCATCTCTTCCACGATGTTTGCTTGACTTTTGCCTTTGCCTTTGTCTTTGTCCTTTCTTGGAGCACGACAGTCAGAAGACCTTTGACCATCCTTGCCACAGTTGTAACAGTTGCCTTTGAATTTTTTCTTGTCCTGTTCTGACTTCTGCCCGTTGGACTTCTTTCTCTTTTTGTCTTTGGTAGGAGCTTCTTCAACAATATTAACTCCAATGATTGTTGAACTCTTACGAGACTTCTTTTCGGCGTTTTTGTTATCTTCTTCAATCTTGAGCCGAATCACAAGATCTTCAAGCTTCATTTCTTTACGCTTGTGCTTTAAATAATTCTTGAAATCGTTCCACGAAGGAGGCAACTTCTCGATCATTGCAGCCACTTGAAAAGCTTCATTTACTATCATATCTCCAGCAATCAGATCATGGAGAATAAGTTGAAGTTCCTGCACTTGTGATCCAACAGTTTTACTATCTACCATTTTATAGTCTAAAAACTTTGCGACCACAAACTTTTTCAAGCATGCATCTTCTGTCTTATATTTCTTCTCAAGTGCATCCCACAACTCTTTTGAAGTTGATATTGCACTATAGACATTACATAAGACATCCTCTAAAACACTCAAAATGTTGCCTTTATATAGGAAGTCTGCCTGTTTCCATGCTTCAATTAGCATGAATTTTTCTCTGTCTGTCATATCAGCAGCAGGCACTGGAGTTGCTTCACTTGTAAATTTCTGCAGACCAAGAGTGGTAAGCCAGAAAAATACCCGTTGCTGCCATCCTTTGAAATTCACACCTGTGAATTTACCCAGTTTCGCTGCTTGTGGTACAACAGTTTGGGTTGGTGTAGCAACAACAGCCACTGTAACACCATTGTTTGCCATTTCTGATAAACAAAAATCGATACAGTCTTAGTAAGCAATAAAATATAATTGCAGACTTAAAGGAGTATAAAATCACGAAGATTTTTGTCTCCACCAGAAACACAGATTACAAAATAATTTCCTTAAGATTGTTACCAATCTGTGTTTGAAAAAACAAAATTACTGATTCTGATAAAACTTTACAGAAACACGAAGTAACTTAAAGTTTTCAGAATCAGTACAAAAGATGAACATAAATCAATTAAGTAAAACTTAAAATCTGTAAAAATACATACCAGAATCTGGAAATTTTTAATAGGAAAAAGATCAAGTCCAATGAACTCATAGTGTCCCCTTAAGGAAATTATTCCCCTCTAGTATCCGAGGTTTGATTTGGAATATGACCTCCCAGGGTAAAATGATCTCAATCACCAGAGTATAGATACCAAAAACTCTGGTGTCAGCGAACCAATCAACAACAGTAAAATACACGAAGTAATTTGTTGTGCAGAAGAAGAAGAAGAATAGATCAGAAAATTCGTAAGGAAAAATTCTGAAGAGTGGAAGGTATTTATAAGCAAGAGGAACAAGTTCCGAAAGGTTGCAACCCTTTCAGAATCCTCATAACCATTAATGAAAGTTTGCAACCTTTCAAATGGTAATGACTGTTCCTGAAAGTTGCAACCTTTCAGAACAGTCTTGGCGGGAATTTTACATAAAACGGGAAAGTTTATAAATTCAAACGGGTCACGCGCGAATCCGAGTCGGGTCGGGTTAATCAACTAAAAAATTAAAACGTTTCGGTTAATTTCAACTAAATAACTGAAATTTTTTTTCAACTAATTAATTTAAAATATATTGGCCATTTAATTTAATTAATTAATTAAATAAAACAATTAATTATATAATTAAAACAAACTTTGTCCAAAAACAATCTCTCGATTTGCCAAAGTCGTAGCCGTAGCCGAAGCCGAGCCGAGCGAGCGACGACGACGACGGCGCGAGGGGGGTCCCTCTTTCCAACCCTTTTAACAATTAATAGGAGTGTTTATATATTTAAACTCTCCTATTTTTCTTTCCACCACCTATGAGGGACAAATGCCTTTTTCATTAAAGCATAAGAGGACTTTTCAAGTTCCCAACTCTTCAAGTTCTCAACTTTTCAAATTCCTCTATTTCCCTCTATTTCACATCAATTCTTGCTACAGACCCAACAGAAGCAAACCTGTATTGATTCAAGTGTCTCCTCTTGACTGCTTATATATTGATTTTAAAAAACTAACATTAAAATGAAGTAGTGAAACTGACATCACGCTTATGTATACTCTCGATTGGTGAGCTGTTTTTTTGAAAAATATGTTTGTTCAATTTTGGAAAATTTATTATTTGTCCATAAAAGGTAAAATAAATTTAAAGTGCAAAGGTGTGAACAAACTAGAGTTTTAAATAAATTATTTTGAAGAATTTTATTAATGTGCTAATAGTGATAGTTTGACATTAATTGAGAAATTTATTTAGAATCATTTATTTCTTTTACCTTTGTCATTTATTATACTTTGTAGTGTCTATTATAAGTATAATACATGACAACTTTGATTTTAGACTTTGACCAAATAAATTTAAATAGTTTTCATAGAGTTAGTCAAATATCATATCTAATGCAAACCATCAGAATCACTACAAAATTTATATAGGATATTAAATTGTGATTGAGGTAATAATATTTTTTTTACAAAAGATAATAGTTAGTTTGACTTAAAATTAAAGTATTTTGAATTTATGTTTTGGAGTGGAAGACTCCATATCTCTTTTCTTAAAACTTGTTTAGATTATGAAATTCAAAAGAAACAATTTATGTGTAGTTGTTCGTATAATATTATAGGATATCATATATATATATATATATATATATATAAAGAGAACCTTAGGCCCACCTACGTGGCGCCACCACAAGTCAGAATTCTCTTTAAATTTATTTTATTTCCAAAACTACCATTCCTCTTTCATGAAAAGTTATGACTTTTATGAAAGGTTGTGACTTTTATGAAAAGTTGTAACTTTTTTCATGAAAGATTGTGACTTTAATGAAAAGTTTTGACTTTTATAAAAAGTTGTGACTTTTATAAATAGTTGTGACTTTTAGGAAAAGTTGTGACTTTATGAAGAGTTGCGACTTTTATGAAATGTTGTGACCTTTCCGAAGGGTTGTAACTTTTCCAAAGAATTGTGATCTTTCCAAAAATACAAAATAATTACATTTTTTACATTATCATTTATTTTCTATAAATAGAGGACTATATTTTTCATTTCGTGGGCTTAACTTTTTTCATTTGGTGTCATTCTATTGTTGCATATCCTGTTATGTTTTTTTACAATCATTAGTTTATGCTTATATTATTAATTGTTGTTTTTGAATATATGCTTTAAATTTGTTGTTTATGTTTATGTAGAGTTATAATTATAAGTATTTGTTAGTAAAGATTAAATAACAAATGTTAATTGTGTAACACTCTGAAAGTCTAAGACGTGTTCTAAAACCTAACATGAGTGTCTAAGGATTGTGTCACTGTGTTAGGTCAATTTTAATGTATAGAAGTCATTTAGGAAGTTTTAGAATCAAAACGTCAAAGAACGTTCATGACGTCCGGAAACTCGATCAATGAGGTGCTAGTGTGCCTTAGCCTATTTGACTAAGTTTTAAGAGTCGAAAAATGATGAAATTTAGTGGTAAGGTGTCTAACACGTATTAGAGTTAGTTTATAGTCGAAACGTTTAGGTACGACCCCCCAAGGACCAACAAAAGGGTCCTTTAGGAGGACCATTCATGTTTGGCAAAAAAAGCTGTCGAAAGACAGTGCCATCGATGGTTGCCAACCAACGAGGTGTGGGCCAATCGACGGGGCGTCTATGGCCACTGTCTAAGGTCACTTAGCCATCGATTGAAAAATGGGGCGTGGTCGTGGTCTACACTGTCCAAGACTGTTTTTGCTGCACATTTTGAAGTTAGCTAATTAAATTAATTTGGTTGTTAGTTAATTTGTTAGGGGTTAAGGGAAGTCTAATTAAATTAGTTAATGACCTATATAAAGACCCTAACCTAATTAAACTGACCTAACCCGCATAATTCCCAAAGCCCAATTGCTCTTCCTTCTCTCTTCTTTCTCTCTCCCAAAGAAACCCCATTGAAGACCAAGAAAAAGGTGGGTTCTAGGGATGCTAAAGATCAAGTTTCTCCATCAAAATTCATCAATTAGTAAGGTATGAGATTCCTTTCACCTTTGGGATCTCTTTCCCCAAAGGGTTCCTTAAGATGATTTCAAAAATATGAAATTAAAGTGGATTTACGTCCAATACGAAATTAATCTTGTGAATTGCTTTGTTTATGATTCCTTTTGGTTATTATGAGTAGATTAACATGTATTATAACTCAATTATGTTACTTATTGATGAATTGACCTAGTTTGTGGAAGATGATCTTTTCCCCTTAACCCTAGGTTGTGATCTTGAACTGAACTGTGTAGTATTGATACAATTGGTTTGGTTAGTGTGTGAATTACTATTCTATATTGTTATTATGCCAATTATGAGTAGATTATGATATATTATAACCCAATTATTTTAGTTCTTGAACTTGACCTAAGTCTCTAATTCTGGACTATGAACTAGTGATGAATTGTTGTATAGTGATTCAATTGACTTCATTATTATTTTGGTTACTCTTGTGTGATGATATTACACCCATTTTTGGGTTGAATTGAATGGTTGATGGTAAGACCTTAATGATGACTTATGAAGGAGATTGGGGTAAGTTTTGTGATCTCAATTCTTTACTTCAATTATGATTACTTGTGATTAAGTGATGTTGTTGTATTGAAGTATACCTTATATTAAGATTGATAGGGTTGGTACGATGTTAAATTGAAATGTATTGATTTTGGTTTGTGAGATGTTGGCTGAGATGTAAATGTTATAAGGATAGTAATAACTTACCAATGTGTCTTATCATGATGTGATTATGTAAATGTGCTAACCTCACATGTATGAATTGTAATGAAAGGACAATACTCATCCAATTCTTATTGAGCTATGATGATGATTATTATTTAATGGATAGACCTTATGACCTACATTAAGCTATGATGATTAATAAAGGCATTAAAGACATTTCAAAAAGGGACTCTAGCTTAGCACCGAGTGAACTAGAGTGAGGAGTGTCCCTTCCCACATAGGGAAGGTATGATCACTAATGTACTCATGAGATTGGAGACTATAATTCATGTAGCATAAAGAGGGTCCCAACTACGTCTCCTAGTTCTTGAACTATGTTGCCCCCATAGGAATACTAGCTAGAAGAAGTTATGTTCATGTTTTGGTACTACCTTGGCAAATAGTCCGCTTTCTTTCGGTGTAGGGTTCCATGACACCGGATTCCACATTAGCTTATGTGGTTTATGTCGGTTAAGGAAAGATGTTCCAAAAAGTAAAATGAATTAATGAATGAACTCTAACTAGGATGACCTAAGAGGTTTAACTTAGTCTAGGTAGGGGTATGAGACTCAACCTATACATTGCACTAGTTAGCCTTGAAGGAAGTCTTAGAATGATGTTCTTATGTATGTAATGCTAATAAATGTAAATGATATGCATATAATGATCTTACATATTGATGATACTATATGATGATGGTTTCATTTATGAACATGTGTTTTGTCTCTATTACTAAGGTACGGTGATGGTGATGATCCTAAATGATCTAGTATGTGAAGTTGGACATTGTTTATGATTCTTGTTAGATTTACTTGATTGAGTAAGGTTATGGGGCTTTGCTTAGTCATTGCAGTGGTGGAATTAATGAGGGTCCATAAGTAATGTTCTTTCTTTGGTTATGTTGTTATGAACTCTTATCTATGCTTGTTGGTGTTATAACTTGATGGTAGAGTTGTAATGACTATGTGCTCTAGTATGTTGATATACATATTGACTTGACTAGACTTAGTAGTGTTTGTCTTGTGATGAACACGGTCTTGACTTAATGGGTATGCATTAATGACTTGTATTGGTTCTTGAATGTGCGTACGGCTTTTCAAATGTAAAATAGCATGCTTTAATGAAATATCCCTTTTTAGCATGATTTCTATGACGAGTGTGCATATGGTCTCATACTTAGTACAAGTGTTGTACTAACCCCATTTTCTCCCTTTTACCCAACATTTTAGGTTCCGGTCGTTGAAGGGCTTAAGACGACATTTGAAGGAAGACTTGGATTCTCATTCTCTAAGTTGGGCAGGTCCTCACTTTTCGAGGGCAATGCCACTACCAAGCTATTAATGTTGTTCTAATTATAAGACTTCTAGTTTTTTCCTTTTCATTTGAGTACTAAAGATTGTATAGCCTATATGTGGCTTTATTGTTTTGATGTATGGGCTATGCCCAATTGTTATACTCATGTTTAGATGGTTATGATACGAGACATCCAGTTTAAGACTATGTTATATATATATATATATATATATATATATATATATATATATATATGTCTATGTGTGTGTGTGCGCGCGCAATAAAAGTACTATGTAATTTTTTTATACGAAGGATCTATGTATACTCGATATGAATATATTATGTGTATGTGATAGGTCTATGTAAACCTCATGATAAATATAGAATTTTTTTAAATTTTCTGCATTTTAACTTATGAATGTATGATGTAAGCTAATAGGCTAGTCTTATTCCTCTCCGAGGATGATGACGCCGGTTACGTTTAGGGGGTGCTCCCCGGATGTGACAAACTTGGTATCAGAGCATGAGGTTGAATATCTTTAGAGTCGATGTCTTACTCAACCATGTCTATGTAGATTCTTACTCATAATTGGGAAGCGCACCACACTTATGAATAGGAAACTATATGATTCTTAGGAAACTCTCACTTTCTTGGAAATCCAATATCGTGCCTCTAGAGTCTTCACTCTATGTGTCCTTAGCATGTAATCCTTTTATTGTGATTATAGGCAATGAATAATCAAACAATAGCCGCTCGAAGACTAGATGAAGAGATTGCCAATGAGAGTGTTCCTCCCCGGGGCAATCAAGTCCCTCCTCTTGAAGAAGTTGCTAATAATGATCAAGCTCTGGTCAATCCTCCACCTTTGACGGATGGTGACATAAGGGCAGACTTTTTCCAAATGGCTCAAGCCATTATTACACAAGCACAAACTGTCACCACTCAAGCAAAAGCCATGACAACCCAAGCTAATCGGGAGGTGGTACCCCGAGCAAACAAACATGGTGGAACCATGGCCTCCCGTTTAAGGGATTCCACTAGAATGAATCCTCCTACTTTCTATGGGTCCAAAGTTTAGGAAGACCCCCAAGAATTCATTGATGAAACCTGACAGATCCTATAAGCTATGGGGTTGGATACTAGTTTGAAGGCCGAGTTAGCCACTTATCAATTCAAAGATGTGGCCCAAACTTGCTACGTACAATAGAGAGACAATAGGCCTTTAAGGGGTGAACCAGTGACTTGGGAGATTTTCAAGAAGGCTTTTCTTGATAGGTTCTTTCCTAGGGAGAAGAGGGAAGACAAAGTGTAAGAATTCATCAACCTTCGTCAAGGAGGTATGAGTGTACTTGACTACTCTTCGAAATTTACAAAATTGTCAAAGTATGCTCCTTCTTTGGTTTCCGACCCTAGAGATGAAATGAGCCGCTTTGTGATGGGAGTGTCGGATGACTTGAAGGAAGAATGTCGTTCGGCTATGCTACATGATAATATGAACGTTTCTCGTCTCATGGTTCATGCTCAACAAGTGGAAGAGATAAGGGTTAAGAGAAAGAGTAGAGATGCAAAAAAGGAAAGGTCTTTTGAAGGTGGTTCTTCAAAGGGTAGGCTTGATATTCAAGACAAGACTAGATTCAAGAAGAGGTTCTCTAATCAAGTTCCTTCCAAGTTCCCTAAGGCTCGTGATGATAGGGTGTCTAACCCTAAGTCTCAAAAGGGAAGGGGTACTAGTTCACCAACCAAGAAGCCAACTTGTGGAAAGTGTGGCAAGAAGCATTATGGTGATTGCCTCGTTGGGACGGACAATTGCTTTGGTTGTGGAAAGAGTGGCCACAAGGTTAGGTATTGCCCTAATGTGAAGGTTCAAGACAAGGTAGTGGTCAAGCTCAAGCAAGTGGTTCTAATGTTGATGCTTCGAAGAAGAATCATTTTTATGCTCTCCGCTCTAGCGGTGAGCAAGAGACTTCTCCCGATGTGGTGACCGGTATGTTGAAAGTCTTTTGTATTGATGTATATGCTTTACTTGAACCCGATGCTACCTTGTTATTTGTTACACCTTTAGTAGCTAACAAGTTTGACATTTTGCCCGATATCTTGAGTGAACCTTTCACGGTGTCTACCCCGGTGGGTGATTCAGTTCTTGCAAAAAGAGTGTATAGAAACTGTCCTATAATGTTGCCCAATAGAGTTACTCATGTTGAACTAGTAGAACTTGATATGTTTGATTTTGATGTCATTTTGGGTATGGATTGGTTTCATGTTTGCTTTGCTTCCATAGATTGTAGAACAAGGGTGGTGAAGTTTAACTATCCAAATGAGCCCTTTTTTGAGTGGAAGGGGGGAAATTTAATTCCTAGATATCGTATCATTTCTTGTTTGAAAGCTTGTAGGATGATCTCTAAAGGGTGTTTATACCATATTATAAGAGTCAAAGATTTAGACTCCGAAATTCCTCCTATTGAGTCGGTCCCCGTAGTGAGGGAATTTCCGGAGGTCTTTCCTAATGATCTTCCTGGTATTCCTCCCGAACAGGAAATTGATTTTTGTATCGACTTGCTATCGGATACAAATCCCATTTGAATTCCTCCTTATCGGATGGCTCCGGCCGAATTGAAAGAGTTGAAGACTCAACTCAAAGATTTACTAGATAGGGTCTTTATTCGGCCTAGTATTTCTCCATGGGGAGCTCCGGTACTATTTGTGAAGAAGAAGGATAGGTCCCTTAGAATGTGTATCGATTACCATCAACTCAACAAAGTCACAATCAAGAACAAGTATCCTCTCCCTCGGATTGATGATTTATTTGATCAACTCCAAGGTGCGAGTTACTTTTCCAAGATTGACTTGAGATCGGGATATCACCAAATTAGGGTGAGAGGTGAAGATATTCCCACGACAACATTTTGAACAAGATATGGTCACTATAAGTTCTTCGTGATGTCATTTGGTCTCACTAATTCTCCAGCGTTTATGGACCTAATGAATAGGGTGTTTCGAAGTTACCTATATTCATTTGTCATTGCCTTTATTGATGACATCTTGGAATATTCGAAAAATGAGGGTGAACACATGGGCCATTTGAGGGTGGTGTTACAAGTGCTTAAGGAACACCAATTTATTTTGCCAAGTATAGCAAATGTGAGTTTTGGTTGAGGTCAGTAGCGTTTCTTGGTCATATCATCTCTAGTGAAGGTGTAGAGGTTGATCCAAAGAAGACTGAATCGGTGAAAAATTGGCCGAGACCTTTGGCTCCTACGGATATTAGGAGTTTCTTAGGGTTAGCCGGTTATTATAGAAGGTTTGTCGATGTGTTTGCGTCTCTTGATTCCCCCTTCACAACCTTGACCCAAAAGAATGTGAAATTTGAGTGGTCGGAAGCGTGTGAAAAGAGCTTCCAAATGTTGAAGGATAAGCTTACTTTCGATCCGGTATTGACTCTACCGGAGGGTACTAAGGGTTTTCTGTTATATTGTGATGCATCCCCAATCGGGTTGGGGTGTGGTCTTATGCACAACGTCAAAGTTATAGCCTATGCTTCTATGAAACTCAAAGTTCATGAGAAGAATTATCCGACTCATGACCTTGAGTTAGCGGCCATGGTATTTGCCTTGAAAATATGGAGACATTATCTCTATGGGTTTCATGTTGATGTGTATACGGACCATAAAAGTCTTCAATATGTATTCACTCAAAAGGAGTTGAATCTCCGGCAAAGGAGATGGTTGGAGTTGTTGAAAGACTATGACATGAGTGTTCTCTACCTCCGCGGCAAGGCTAATGTGGTAGAGGACACTCTAAGTTGTTTGTCCATGGGAAGTGTGTCCCATGTGGAAGAAGCCAAGAGAAACCTAGTGAAAGATGTTCATAGGTTGGCTCGTTTGGGTGTTAGATTGGAAGATGCTCCGAATGGTGGTTTCATGGTCCATCATAACTCCAAATCTTCTTTGGTGGTTGAGGTGAAGTCCAAACAATACCTTGATCAACCATTGATTGAGTTGAAGGATTTTGTTCTTGGTAAGCTTAATGAGTCATTCTCCTTAGGGAGGATGGTGTCTTCAGGTATCAAGGAAGGTTGTGTGTTCCCAATGTAGATGGCTTGAGGAACCGGATTCTTGAGGAAGCTCATGGATCCCGTTACTCCATTCATCCGGGTTTGACAAAGATGTACCATGACCTTAGAGAGGTGTTTTGGTGGGAAGGCTTGAAGAAGGACATAGCGGAATTTGTTGCTAAGTGTCCAAATTGCCAAAAACTGAAAGCCGAACATCAAAAGCCGGGTGGTTTACTTCAAGAAATCCAAGTTCTTACTTGGAAGTGGGAAGACATAAATATGATTTTGTGGTAGGTTTGCCTCGGACACAAAAGCAATATGACTCCATATGGGTGGTGGTGGATAGGTTTACCGAATCCCATCAAGACTACTTACTCTGCGGAGGATTATGCAAGGATCTTCATAGATGATATTGTGTGTCGCCATAGTATTCCGTTATCCATCATATCGGATAGAGGTGCAAAATTCACATCTAGGTTTTAGAGGTCATTCCAAAAAGGTTTGGGTACCAAGGTGAAGTTAAGAACCGGTTTTCATCCTCAAACAGATGGTCAAGCGGAGCATACTATTCAAACCCTTGGGATATTCTTAGAGCTTGTATAATTTATTTCAAGGGAAATTGGGATAAGTACTTGCCTTTGGTTGAGTTTTCTTATAACAATAGTTACTATTCATCTATATCTATGGCTCCTTATGAATCCTTGTATGGTAGGAGATGTAGATCTTCTATTGGATGGTTTGAAGTGGGTGAGTCTTCACTTTTGGGTCCCTAGTTGATTTATAAGACTTTGGAGAAAGTTCATATTATAGGAACCGCTTGAAAACAGTCTATAGCCGGAAAAAGTCTTATGCCGACCATAGGAGAAGGGAATTAGAGTTTGAAGAAGGTAAAAGTGTATCTAAAAATTTTGCCTATGAAAGGGGTGGTGAGACTTGGCAAGAAAGGGAAGTTGAGTCCTCGTTATGTGTGTCCCTATGAAATCTTGCAAAGGGTTGGTAAGGTTGCATATAAATTGAAACTCCCTAGTGAACTATCTTCGGTTCATCCGGTTTTCCATGTTTCCATGCTTAAGAAGTGTATCGGTGATCCCGAGTATATTCTTCCTATTGAGGGTGTTGGTGTGAAGGATAACCTCTCTTATGAGGAGGTTCCGATTGAAATCCTTGATTGTCAAGTGAAGAGGTTGAGGAACAAAGAGGTGGCCTCCGTAAAAGTGTTATGGAGAAACTACCTAGTTGAGGGAGCAACATTGGAGGCCGAGGCCGACATGAAGTCCCGTTATCCTCACATCTTTCTAAAGAAGGTTAGTTGTTCTTACTAATATTGAAATTAATGACTAAATTTGAAGTTGCTTTGATTTTTGGTGAAGTTTTGCAAAAATGTTCATGTTACAGTGAATTACTGCGAAGTTATGCCTATAGACTTTAAAATTGTCAATTTTACTTGTTTTCAGTTATGTTGTGTATTTTGACAAGGTGAGTCTTTATGAAATGATATTGAGCATGTTTATAGTTTGAGTTTTGGCATAATTGACTCCTTAATGATATGTTGAGCTCATGTTGTTGGGAGAAGGAAATTCCTCATATTGTAATTTTGAGCCTTATGTGTAGTAATTAAAGTTTGAATTGCTATGTGTAAATGCCATGATTGATGTTTTAACTCATGTTGTAATGTATTGTTGTTGGTTGGGCTTCTAGTCTTGAGTCTATTCCTTCCTTCCAAAAGATTTTAGTGTCATTCGGGGACGAATGTTCCTAAGGGGTGTGTGTGTGTGAAATGTAGCACTCCGAAAGTCTAAGACGTGTTCTAAAGCCTAACATGTGTGTCTAAAGGTCGTGTCACTGTTTTAAGGTCAATTTTAATGTATATAAGTCATTTAGGAAAAATCGTCAAAGAACGTCCATGACATCCGGAAACTAGTTCATTGAGGTGCTAGTGTGCCTTAGCCTATTTCACTAAGTTTTAAGAGTCGGAAAATGATGAAATTTGGTGTAATGTGTCTAACACGTATTAGAGTTAGTTTATAGTCGAAACTTCCGGGTACAACCCCCCAAGGACCAATAAAAGGGTCCTTGAGGAGGACCCTTCATGTTTGGCAAAAAAGCTGTCAAAAGACAGTGCTATCGATGGTTGCCAACCAACGAGGCATGGGCCAATCGACGGGGCATCGATGGACACTGTCGATGGTCACTTATCCAAATTCGTGGGAACCATTTTTGACAAGTCTCTGTCACAAACGACGGACCAACAGGAGGGTTGGTCCCTTGGCCGTCGATTGACAAACGGGGCGTGGTCATGGTCTCGTCTGTCCAAGACTGTTTTTGCTGCACGATTTTAAGTTATCTAATTTAATTAATTAGGTGTTAATTAACTAGTTAGGGGTTAAGGGAGGTCTAATTAAGTTAGTTAATGACCTATACAAAGACCCTAACCTAATTAAACTAACCTAACCCAATTGCTCTTCCTTCTCTCTTCTTTCTCCCTCCCAAAGAAACCCCACTAAAGACCAAGAAAAAGGTGGGTTCTAGGGATGCTAAGGATCAAGTTTCTCCATAAAACTTCATCAATTACTAAGTCATGGGATTCCTTTCACCTTTGGGATCTCTTTCCCCAAAAGGTTCCTTCAAGATAATTTCAAAAATATGAAATTCAAGTGAGTTTACTTCCAATACGAATTTGATCTTGTGAATTGCTTTGTTTATGATTCCTTTTGGTTATTATGAGTATATTAAAATGTATTATAACTCAATTATGTTACTTCATGATGAATTGACCTAGTTTGTGGAAGATGATCTTTTTCCCTTAACCCTAGGTTGTGATCTTGAAATGAATTGTGTAGTATTGATACAATTGGGTTGGTTAATGTTTGAATTACTATTATATATTTTTATTATGCCAATTATGAGAAGATTGTGATATATTGTAACCCAATTATGCTATTTCTTGAGAAATTGACCTAGGTTGTAAAGTAGATCATGAACTTGATCTAAGTCTCTAATTCTAGACTATGAACTAGTGATGAATTGTTGTATAGTGATTCAATTGACTTCATTATTATGGTGGTTACTATTGTGTGATGATATTACACTCATTGTTGGGTTGAATTGAATGGTTGATGGTAAGACCTTTATGATGGCTTATGAAGGAGATTGGGGTAAGTCTTGCGATCTCAATTCTTTACTTGAATTATGATTACTTGTCATTAAGTGATTGAAGTATACCTTATATTAAGATTGATAGGGTTGGTATGTTGTTGAATTGAAATGTCTTGATTATGGTTTGTGATATGTTGGCTAAGATGTAAATTTTATAAGGATGGTGATAACTTACCAATATGCCTCATCATGATGTGAATATGTAAATGTGCTAACCTCACATGTATGAATTGTAACGAAAGGAAAATACTCATACAATTCTTATTGAGCTATGATGATGATGATTATTTAAAGGATAGACCTTATGACCTACGTTAAGCTATGATGAATAATAAAAGCATTAAAGACATTTCAAAAAGGGACTCTAGCTTAGCACCGAGTGAACTAGAGTGAGGAGTGTTGCTTCCCACATAGGTAAGGTAGGATCACTAATGTACTCATGATATTGGAGACTAAAATGCATGTAGCATAAAGAGGGTCCTAACTACGTCTCCTAGTTCTTGAACTATGTTGCCCCCATAGGAATACTAGCTAGTGGATCCACAATAGAAGCTATGTTCATGTTTTGGTACTACCTTGGCAAATAGTCCTCCTTCTTTCGGTGTATTATTCATGACACCGGATTCCACATTAGCTCATGTGGTCTATGTCGGTGAAGGCAAGATGTTCCCAAAAGGTAAAATGAAGTTATGAATGAAATCTAACTAGGATAACCTAAGGGGTTTAACTTAGTCTAGGTAGGGGTATGTGACTCTACCTATACATTGCACTAGTTAGCCTTGAAGGAAGTCTTAGAAGGATGTTATTATGTATGTAAATGCTTATAAATATAAATGATATGTATGTGATGATCTTACATGTTGATGATACTATATGATGATTGTTTCACTTATGAACCTGTGTTTGGTCTCTATTGCTAAAGTATGATGATGATGATGATCCTAAATGATCGAGTGTGTGAAGTTGGACATTGTTTATGGTTCTTGTTATGTTTACTTGATTGAGTAAGATTATGGGGCTTTGCTTAGTCATTGCACTAGTGGACTTAATTAGGGTCCATCAGTAAAGGTCTTGCTTTGGTTATGTTATTATGAACTCTTATCTATGCTTGTTGGTGTTATAACTTGATGGTAGAGTTGTAATGACTATGTTCTCAAGTATGTTGATATGCATGTTGACTTAACTAGACTTAGTAGTGTTGGTCTTGTGATGAACATGGTCTTGACTTAATGAGTATGAATTAATGACTTGTATTGGTTCTTGAATGTGCATAAAGTTTTTCAAATGTAAAATAGCATGCTTTAATGAAATATACATTTTTAGCATGATTTCTATGATGTGTGTGCATATGGTCTCATACTTAGTACAAGTGATGTACTAACTCCATATTCTCCCTTTTCCCCAATATTTTAGGTTCCGATCGTTCAAGGGCTTGTGACGACATTTGAAGGAAGACTTGGATTCTCATTCTCCAAGTTGGGTAGGTCCTCACTTTCCGAGGGCAATGCCACTATCAGGCTATTGATGTTGTTCAATTATAAGACTTCTAGTTCTTTCCTTTTCATTTGAGTACTAATGATTGTATAGCCTATATGTGGCTTTATCGTATTGATGTATGGGCTATGCCCAATTGTTATACTCATGTTTAGATGATTATGAGATGAGACATCCGGTTTAAGACTATGTTATACCTTATATATATATATATATATGTGTGTGTGTGTGCAATAAAAGTAGAAGACTCTGTAATCTTAATATACGAAGGGTCTATGTATACTCGATATGAATATATATTGTGTATGCAAGTGTAAACCTCAAGATAGATATAGAAAAAATTTAAGTTTTCCGCATTTTAACCTATGAATGTAATATGTAAGCTAAGAGGTTGACGACGCCGGTTACGTCTAGGGGGTGCTCCCCGGATGTGACAAATTGAATATTCAAGCATATTTTCTCTACTGAAATTATTGAAGGTACATTAAAAACAACCCTTACAAATCTCAAATTTATTCATCAACAACGTTATTCCTTCACAAATAATGATGTGATTATTTATTTTTTATAAAATCCTCTGAGAGTTAATAACTATGTATGCCCATAATTTTTTTATGTTTATGTTGTTGTCTATATTTACTAAATTTACTAATGGATATTATGAGTATTTTAATGGTTGAAAGTTGATTGAAGTGTTAGTCAATGTTTAGAGGTATCTTATTTCAAAATAAAAGAACTTTTCTAGTTTGAATGATTTGTTATCATCATTGGATATATCATAGTTTACTCTCCTTAATGTATGTTTTTTCTCGCTCTTTTGTTGTCTCCTTACAATTGTATTGAATATTTTTTGTTTGATATATATATAATTTCATTATGACAAAGATCTTCGTCCTTTTAATTTTTTTTACCCTTTCTCATCGAGATCTTCTAAATATTTTTGACGTAAGATATAATTATTTTAGTCAAGCTTAATTTGAAGAATATGAAACAAAACCTACTCTAAATAAAAGTAATATTTTAAGCTACAAAAGATATACATAGATTTTTTTGTCCTTCATGTCCCAAGTCATTGCTGAGTGTTTGAATTATCTAGGTTAGACTCATTTTGAATTTTTTAATGTTTCTTTAACATGAATTTACAATACAACATTTTAATCTATGTGTACTTTCATAATGCAATAATCATACATAAACATTCCTAAAAAGTCGTAAAGTTGCATTGATGAAGAATTCGGAAGGCCTTCCAGTGTTAAATGAATAATGAATTTCTATAAGGGCAACAATATTATATTGTTGTTGTTCAAAATATATTTTTCTTAGAATAACAAAGTAATAATAACGAAAAGTGGAGAAATTTTGACCTCAGACAAGTAGATTGTCTATAAAAAATATTAGTTATGTTGTTGCGGTGTATAGGTTTTAACGGACATAACTTATTTATAAATAATATTGATAATAAAAAACTTTAACATAAATTTTTTATACACAAGAAGTTATAATAACCATAAAATTATCCAATTCTATATTTTCATATATAAAAAAAGTTATTATTAATCGCTACATAAAAATATCACTCATCTTTTACAAGAAAATTATATTATCAAACATATAATATGATAAATTGTGTAAAAGATAAAAATAATTAGATAATAAGATATTTTTAATCATTAATTATATATTTAAATTTGTTGAGACATGAGATAATGTAAAATCATGTAATTTATCTATAAATGTTCTAAAAACCTACGAAAATTTACTTTTTTTTTCTTATAACAGTCGTGGTAAAGTTTTTCAAAAGGTTAGAAAGATTCCTTATGCCCACGCGAAACGCGGGTAAATTACCTAGTATTAATATAAAATAAAAACTCAATTTTAAATTAAATGAAAACTATTCACTTTTTCTTGCAATGTGATAAACGAATAATTTGTGGGTAAATGAAATTAAATAATTAATTGTTATGTCGTACGTGTTTATATGTCTCCTCTTAATTGTTGAAATATTCGTTTTAATAGTAATACCATCAAGATATTTAGTAAAGAAATTCAAAAAATAGTTGAAGAAAAGTTTAATCCGGTGTGGGAGACAAATAATGTATAAATATTAGAAAAAATAAGTCTATTTAGAAAATATAATTTTCAATGAATGCAATTCAATTGAAACCCCTCCCCAATAGATAGTTTCTTCATTGCTTTAGAAAACAACATTCATCAAGTTTGGATCAAGTTTGGATCATTCAATTTTATCGCTTTACAATTTAAAAAATCAACGATATGAAGAGATAAAAGTTCTAACTATCACGATTCAAAAATTGGATGTGATGACACCTGACTTATCAAACTAAGACAAGTCAACCGAAACAATCATTGACAAGGGTAAATACAGAAGTAAGAAAGGAAATAAGGACTAAACATAACCTAAGAATTTCGAAAATAATAACATAAGAAAACCTGATGTCACGTATACAAGCCACTAGGTAAATATACAATTTTTTTTTATAAATGAACAAGTCTGAATGTCTACCATCCTAGAATAGTAGAAAGACATAGTCAAGAGTAAGTAACACATTCCGCAAGGAGGTACCTCACAAACTCCTTATAATCAAGCCTCGGACACTGATGCGAGAGGAGGATTAGAATGAACGGGACCCATAAACTACATTACTGTAGAAAACAAGGAAGTGAGTGATGAGTGGTGGATTTCCACTCATTTAAGGATCTTTTGATAGTTACTTTGACTTGATTTAGTTTAGAATTGAAGCTTTTAATGTGGTTTGCTTAATATTTATAGGTAAATGAAATGGAGAGTTGATTAAGAATATGGTTGAACAAATTAAATAGAATTGAAGCAACAAGAGGCCAATTAGAAGAAAGTGGAGCTGGCAGAAGTTTGGTCATCGCGATCGTATGAAGTAGAGGTAGTGATTGTGTTGCCTATGAAACTCAAATCTTGCGATTGTGTAGTCAGATGTCGTGATCCCATGTTCTAGAGACACTACTCCCCGCGACCACGTGAGTTAGTTGTCGTGACTGCAAAGGGTAAAATACCTAGCACCTGGGCAGATTGGGAATTTCACCAAATTGATCCCAAAACTCCTTTGCACACTTGCCTACAATCATTGTTCATCTATCCATCTTGTACGCAATAATCCTAGAGAGAGAATTCCATCTTCTTAGCTTAGATTAGAAAAGTACTTGTAGATTTCAATTAGGGTTGAGACTTGAAAGTAGCCTCACAATTGACATTTGGATTTGACGATTGTGTTCTTATTACTAAAATCTCTTATTTCTTTCTTTATTTCATTTCTTTAAATTTCTAGAACTATGGGTGAAATTGTCTAATTGAGATTGGGGTTTTGTGCTAAAAATAGACAACTTGTTTGGATTTTGATTGCTCACTCTAATGCTTTTGTTTGTGATTGTGTGCTTTCATGATTAGGGTATAGTCTTATTTCATGCTTTAATCTATGATTTCAGAGTGCATGCTTGAATCTAGCTTCCGATTTTTGCGGATTGCTTGAATAAGAATTCCTGAAGTGGAGAATAAGATTAATAGTCATGTTTGACTTTGATTCGTAAATTTGAGACAAGGAGATAATTTGGATTTACTTTTTTGAATGCTAGAAATATGGATTCAGATTAAAGTATTGGATTGCTTGTTGTTGAACACAATTGAACCCGAAGAAGATTTTGTGATAAAACACTTTGAGACATGAAGGAGATAAGTGTTGATTGATAATAATCTAGTTAACCTTTAATTGATTTGAGATGGAAATGGATTGTTGAATTAGGGTTGAGTTCCAAATTTCCTAATATCAAATATCCCTCGCTTGATATTGTCTTTGCCTAAATCCTTTATTTTCTTAGCAAACTCGCTTTCTATTTGATAGTCGTATAGATTGCATGTTCAGATTCAAACCAGTATCTATTTATCCTTTAACTTTTTGATTGCCAACAAATTGTTCCTTGTGGGATTTCAGCCTAACTCTCAGTTGAGTATTTTTATTGATGACAACCAATTACTCTTAGAATTGTTTTGAGGGTAATTTAGTGTTAAAGAAAACGGACCCATAGCCGGGGAGCAATTAGACGTATTGAATTGATTTAGGGTTTCTAGTTTAGTTGTTTCTCTCTAAATTTTGAATAGTTGTCTTTATAGCTTTTTGTGACCATATGTTTGAGAGTGGTTTGCCCTATACCTACCCATGTCCATGTCGTGAATCAAATGTGATAAGCCAATTTTTTGCATAAGATCGTAGCAGAAAAAGCTTAATTGGGGTGAAAAGGATCTACTCTGATTCTCCTAAGAAAAGGAAAAACATCTAAAAATGCACTTCATTCGGTGCCAATGGGATGTCAATTTCAAGTTTGAACTCGCAACTGTTAGGACCATGTTAGGAACAAGATATGAGGTAGATACTACTCCTTATCCAATAGTCAAAAGGAGCGAAGAGGAGTCTCATACCTTGCACCTAGCTAGGTGCTATGAGATGGTCCCACTCGACATTGAGATCTCTACTTTGGAAGTTAATGCGGAAACATAAAAAGGGATGGTGGTGGATATAGAGGATATCTTAGGCCTTTGCAACAAATCCAAACCAATAACAGTCCAAGAAGCTGGAAAAAATGTGATGATACTAAAATTGCATAAAAGAACCAAAAATATTATTTATGGCAACTTTAGTTCATATAGAATCAATAGTGTCAGTTGATTAAGGGCCTACAATAATGAAAAAAAATTCTCAAGTGGCCTAGTGACTCAGTCAACCCTAACCAAGAATCCGAAATGAAAGTATGATGTAAAGTTGGGTAGGAGGTTCATTTACTCATAGTGGAAACATAGAGGGTGATATATTTGGCGTGGTGCCGCGATGTTAAATTGAGCGCTTGATGGTAGGCAAACCATCGATAACTTAATTAGTTTAGTGTCTCATTTTTTATTTTTATTTTGGATTTGATTTTTTTTTATAACCCTCATAATTTAAAAGTCGGTGGTGGTGTTTAGAACATGTTTGAATATATAAAATTGACTGGAATTGAAGTTTGTGGTGAAACACCTTCAAAAATAAGAGTTGACAAAATTTTGAATGCTGAGATGCGCCTAAAATATTGGGTGGATCGTCATTTTTTCTCTTCCATCACCCAAATTGGAAGTACCTTCAACAAGTCTAACACCATGTTATTCATCACAATTGCGAGAGCATCTGGCCGTGATCCCAAGTAACCGGTGCCACATTCGTGGAAGGTAAAAAAACTTCTTATCGAAATTGCGAGAAGAGGGGTCCCGACCGTGATGACTCACGTAAATTTGAAAAGGCAGTAGTTTTGAAATTCATTTTAGTGTCCCACAAACTCCAAAAAATGTCCCAAAAACTTCTCCCCCATAAAATCAATTGCTCTAATCAATTTTGGGCAAGAATTCCCTTCAAGCATTTTTTTTCACTTAAGGTATGTCTTCGTCCCCCTTTCTTGATCTTTTCTTGAAATTGGTGAGTTATTTACAAAAGGGTAGATTCTCGCCTTAGTTTTTTCTTAATCATGATTGGTGTTGAAAACTTTATTGTGTAGAGAAGTATTGTAGTTTAATGTTGTGTAATGGGTGTTAATTGAATAAGGATAAATTTGAGGCTTGAAGTCGGTTGAAAATGGCACGAGAACAGGTTACAACTTGTTTGATGCAATTCCGAAGTGAAAAATATTTTCTAGGCTGAAGTTTTCTACGCGATCGTGATGTCTCATCCCGTGATCCTGATATCTCATCCCACGATCACGGTGTATTAAATTTTGAAATTCCATGATTCTGATGTCTAATCCTGCAATTACAATGAATTGAAAGGGTTAGGCTCATGATCACAACGTCTTATCTCGTGATCGCGATGAGACGTGTCTGTGGTAGTGAAAACTGCCAAAAATAGTAACTTCACCTCCATTCACTCGATTCTTTTTTCACTCATTTCATTGGCCTAATTTCTTTATAGTAAATTGATTTACCTGCCTTTGCATTAATTTTACATGTTTGTATCTTGTATAGGTATATATTTTGCAAAAGAATGGACGACGACGTCAACAAAATGGAGGAACAAATGGAACAAAATATCATGGTAGATGAAATCTTTGATCATGAGTGTTTAGTGTCTGCTATATTCCACCGATTGGATGTCCACCTCCCCATAAGAATATCATTAAGGAGAGGGGTCTTCTTTTAAAAAGTCTCCACGAGAACATGTCAGACTTCTATGGGTGATTGGAGGCCTGTGGATAGATGTGTTTTGTTGATAATCCTAACAAGGCTAACCACACGGTGGATCGAGATTTCTATGCCAATATCGCCGAAGGTAATTTCTCTAGTGACTTGGTAGTCACGGTCCAGGGCAACCAAGTTTGTTTTGACTTCATGAGGATCATTAGTTATTATGGTATTCCTGATGTTAATAATGATATTCACATGACAAGGGCAAGGGAAGCGGGCCAAGAGTGGTTTGTGATACACTTGCATGGTGGCTATATGCCTAAATGAATTGAGAACAAATAGTGGATTGATTCCTCAAAATTCAAAGCTAAAGACAAAACTTGGGTGTCCATCATTTGTATTAGGGTGCTTACTTCAAGGAATAAGACCGATGTGTCTCTTGATTGGGAGCTTTTCTTTTGTCCCATCATGGATGGGATTCCTATTAATGTTGGTTGGATCATTGTGCAACACATTCAGTAGTCTATCTTGGAAGGTACATGAGTCTTTCTTATCCTTCTTTGATTAATTATCTATGCCTCACATGTAAGGTGGAAAAATGTGAGAGATCTAGCATGAGGAGTCCCAAAGGCCCTATCTATCCACTTAAAAAAGAAGGTATAGGGCATGTGACTAAGAAGAGAAAGATTGATGTGCAGGATTTAGTGTTTGACATGTTCATTTAAGGCACCGATTCACGTACTTGAACCTCTATCCCCTCCTCCAGCTGAATTGGTACCAACACTAGTCCACTTATGAGGACAAATTCAGGTTAGAGATACTTGGATTAACTTGCAGATTCAGGGGTTGACTCGGTGTCTTCCTATAGGGACAGGAGATATCTCCTTGTCAGGTAGTACTACTTCTACCCTTTCCACTCTAGTGCAGGATTGACAGATTCTAATTAACATAATGAAAAAAATGGAGAGGAGCCAGAAAAAGATGAAGGAACAACAAAATAAAAAGAGCAAGTTTCTGAACAAGATGCTGAGTACACTCCAGAAATTCTATGGCTCAGGTGATGTGGTTTATGATGATGTTCTTTCAGATACAGATAGATCTTCCCATGATTAATGATCTTTGCAGTGAGTCCCTCATAATCTCTTTTTGATTGTGGTACTATGAGGACACAATTACATTTTTTGTTTAGGGGGTGCCTCGCTTGTCCGACTTATTTTAGATTGGTTTTTTGCATCTGATCGTGCCCTTGTTGAATTGTATTATTTTGATTTGTTGATGATGTGCCCTTGTCGGTCTTGTTTTATTTTGATTTGTGGATGACGTGCCCTCATTGGACTTTTTAATATATTATGTTGGGGTGGTTTGTTTTACTTTGTTTCTCGTAGTTGGCAGCTTCTTTGTTTTTGTTTTGATAATAAAATATAGACATTGACAATACCCAGTGATGTATAAAGTGACTATTATTTATGGGAAAAATCTCCAATTGTTTGTAAGTGTTTGATTGGTTGTGGATGCGGTGTAGTCTGAGTAGCCGACTCCGAATATATGCATGAGTTTTACCGATGATGGATTGGTTGACGACTTTCTTAAGGGAAAAATCATCTTCCTTTGAGAGCTTGGTTGATACTAAGAACATAATCTTGCATGTGAAAAGTGTTCAGCAAACCCCTCCTTTTTTTGAAATTTAAGAATGTTGTAAATGCTTTTGTGACAAATCTTACATCTCTTTTTGAGAGTTTTGATTCGCTAGCAATTTAAATGTTTGATGCCACTTGTATTTGAAAGGAAATAAGATTTTGAGCTATCTTAATTGATTTGCATACCATGTGTGGTGAATGGTTGTGTAATGCCCTGTGATTCACTTTCATCACCTAGAATTTGCCCAATTGATGTTGAAATGTTGGTCTTGATTAAGATTGGTCAGAAAATGATCTTAGGATTTATTTGATGTTCTTGAAGTCCACTTGGCCTAAAAATCCCATCTTTGCACTAAATATATCCTCAGTTGTCCCCTTTGAGTGTAATTCTTTTTATTGACTACCACATTACAAGCCTTCTCTTTTTTGAAATAAAAACAACCCTCATTTGAATCTTCCCCTCCTTAAACTTGAGAATTGTGAAAGCTGAAGCTAAAACTTTAAGTTGGGGGTGTTATGGAAAATTCATAGATTGGATGCTTACCACATCAGGGCTGGATAAAAAAAATTGAAAATGGAGGAAAAATTTATAATAAAGAAAAGTTTTGAAAAAGAAAGCGAATAAAGAGACATGAGTCCGCCAAAGGTTGAAAATGGTTGCATGTGGGGCCTCTTGAGTAAAAATAAGAAATATATGGAAGAAAATGTTGTGAAATATTCAGTAAGTTTGAAAATGAAGAAGAGTGGAAAAGTTGGTGAATGGTGAGTTGTTGTGTAGTGTTGAAGGAGGGTGTAGTCACTTGTACGTACATGACATCCTAAGCTTTTGCAAGCCTACCTTACAAGCGTAACAAAGTAATTTGATGTCCCTTATCGAATAAAGTTGAGTCAATGTTGATTAAATATATGGACAAGCCTATGCTGTGGTATTTCTGTTCATGAGATGTTTTGTTGTGAGTGTGATAATTTGCATCTTTGTCCCGTGTCTTGTAAATATTTTGTGAGTGTGTTCGGACATTTGTTTCCTTTTGAGGGCATGTAAGTTAATAAAGTGGTGATTTCTAAAATTTCTACTTAAGTCAAGTGAGCACGAAAAAGAACTAACGAGTTGAGTCACTTCTTGAGTTTTAGTTGTTGTCACTTAATGATTTTTGGTTCTTGGTAATGTGCAATGAGAATGTGGATAGTTATTTTGTGAAATTTTTGCATGTGGACTATTTGTTATTATCAACTAAAGCCTTTTCCTTTGTGCTTGATTGAAAAAGGTGAAATTGATTTATGGTGTGTGCTGAAATGAGAGCTTTTGTGTTTTTTATTTTGTTTACTTGAGAGAAAAAAAGTTTCTAATTTGGATTTGTTAATATAAGTGGTGGATTTTCCACTCAATTTTCGTAGTTAATTTTGTCTTTCTTTAGTTTATAATTGGTGCTTTTAATGTGATTTGTTTTTCATATTTGCAGGAAAAAATGAAATGGAAAGTTGATTGAAAAGATGGTTGACGCAATCAAGTGAAACTGAAGCAAAAAGAGGTCAATTGGAAGGAAGTGGAACTGGAAGAAGTTTGCTCATCGGAACTGTGTGAAGCAAAAGTTGCGATTGCATTGCCTAGGAAATTTATATCATGTGATCACGTGGTCAGAGGTCATGACCGCGTGACCCAGTGACACTACTCATCGCAACCGTGTAAGTTAGTTGTCGCGACCCTGAAGGATAAATTGAGTCGCACCTAGACAGATTGAGAATTTAACCAAATTCATCAGAAAACCCCTTTTTTACAATGTTGTCATTGTTCATCTATCCATCTTGTATCTTTCTTGTATGCAACAATCCTAGAGAACAAATTCCATCTTCTTAGCTTAGAGTAGAGAAACTTGTAGACTTCAATTTGGGTTTAGACTTGCAAGTTGCCTCACAATACAAATTAGGCAAATATAGCACGAGAGAAGCATGTAAAGGCAATGGCATCTGAAACAACAAATACACGAAATGTTGTTCTGCTGAATAAAATTGCCATCCCTTTGTTGGGGCTATTAGTATCGTTTTCCAAACATCCTCGCAGTGTTAAACCAGTTGTTAAGGTTACTATCATTAATAGAGTTGCTACAACTAAATGCATTTGAGCTGTCTTCATAATATTTTCGACTACTTTTTCATCTCGACTTGCTCTGTCTTCATGATCATTACCCTTTGACTCCGCCTGTAGTGGTAATACCAACATCATCCCGCTTGTTGCAGAGAAGAAGCGCTATAGGACTATATTTACATCCTCGAGCATGGCCATTCTTTTTTATTTAGGCTATTATATATCTAAATATGTGATCTTGGTAATTCCTTTGCTTTCTCTGGAAGAAACATTATATAGGAAAACAATCACACTCTTAATAGTCAACTCTCTACCGAGTCATTTTAAATAGTATTATTTTAGAATAGAAGAAATATACAAGTGTTCATTTGGTTTGGAAGATTAATTCAAAGATGCTAGTTTGGAATTATGAATTTGACAAACAATTCAATAACATCAATAAACATTAGAAAACACTCAATTATTGAAGAGAGAAGTGATATATTTTTCGTGGACGGCATGGCAAAATAGTCTGTGAGAAAAAAAATAAAAAATTGTGAACTATGTTATCAAAGAGAATTATTTGTTTTGAATATACTCCTAGTACACTGAAAATACAAGTTAAATAGATTAGACAGTTGAAGCCTGCCTAGTACCCCACCCACCCCCCGTTTCATGATCAACGTACTCCATTTATAGTTCAATGGAGAACAAGAGCCGATAATCTGGTGAAGCTATATGAGATAGGGAGTTAAAAGGATTGGATTGGGGTTGGGGTAGACATGCTCAAACTTTTTTCTGTTGTAATCCTGTAGCATGCAACATATAATCTTGTTTTATTAGGACCTTCAATATGTTTTTTTTTCCTGTTGTAATCTTGTCATCCTTTCTATAGTTTTTTGTCCACTATCACTTTACGTCTTCATAAGTCATATATAGGTTGTGACAGTGACACTACAATCACAATCACTACAAAAATAGATATTTAGTGTAATTAGTTAATATCATTAAAATCTTTAATGACATTTAATTTGTATAGACTATTGGTTATAAATACTCATATTTATTAAGTTTTGCCATTATATACAATATAGCGGCAAATTATATTATTTCCACTTAATAATTTATTTATTGTAGTGAGGTTGTTTATAAGGACTCATGGCTGGTGTCTTCTTGTCGTCCATTGCTTATTGAGTTATTGTGAAGATCATTATGTTGAATTGTAGGAAAAAAGATCTATTACATGATGTGTGAGCTATTTATAAGACTCTATGAATGCATAAATTAGTTGTGAACAAGCATATTGATGTTGAGAATACTTATATTTATTGATTTGGTATATTATCAACAACAACAATAACATACCTAATGAAATCCACCAAGTGATAATAATAACGAAAAGTGGAGAAAATTTAACCTCAGACAAGTAAATTATCTCTAAAAAATATTATTTATGTTATTGCGGTGTATAGTTTTTAACTTAAATAACTTATTTATAAATAATATTGACAATAAAAAACTTTAACATAATTCTTTTTACACAAGGAGTTATGATAACCATAAAATTATCATATTCTATATTTTCATGTATAAAAAAATGTTATTATTAATCGCTACATAAAAATATCACTCAACTTTTACAAGAAAATTATATCATCAAACATATAATTGATAAATTATGTAAAAGATAAAAATAATTCGATATCAAGATATTTTAATCATTAATTATATATTTAAAATTTTTGAGACATGAGATAATGTAAAATCATGTAATTTATCTATAAATGTTCTAAAAACCTACGAAAATTTACTTTTTTTTCTTATAAGAGTCGATCATTGGTAAAGTTGTTCAAAAGGTTAGAAAGATTCCTTATGCCCGCGCGAAGCGCGGGTAAATTACCTATTATATATATAAATAAGAACCCTAGGCCCGCCTACGTGGCTCCACCAAAAGCAAGGACTCCCTTTCAAATTTATCTATTATCAAAACTAACCTTCCCCTTTCATGAAAAGTTGCGACTTTTATGCAAAGTTGTGCTTTGTTAAAAATTATGACTTTTATGAAAAGTTGCAACCTTTAGAAAAGTTACGACTTTTATGAAGAGTTGCGACTTATATGAAAAACTGTAACTTTTATGAAAAGTTGTGATTTTTGTGTAAGATTGTGACCTTTCCGAAAGGCTATAACTTTTGCAAAGAGTTGTAACCTACACTTTCTTTAATATAAATAGAGGAAATTCCTGTCACTATTATTTCTAGTTTTTTTTCGTTATAGGGTAGTTGAATTCAACTACATTAAGTAAGTTTCTTATGAAATTTGTTTCATTCCTTAAAGTCTTCTTCCTCCTAATTCAAGGAGATTAATCTTTACAATAAGTCATAGTTATTCATGCAACTCTGACAATTTATTTTTACTATTTTGGTGACCTTTTTTAAACTTTGTTAAAAATTTTAGCAAGGATGATGGAAAATCGATCTTCTCTATCTTCCCTTCCTACAGGTTTATTCATATAAACAAAGAAAAATTATTTCAATCGCAATGTGACATTACTACTCTGCACCTCTCAGTCCACAACTCATAAAATTTTGAAATGGTTTAATTCATTATATTTGGTTCTTTAATAAAAAAACTTTTATTTTTGCCACTATTATTTTAGGTTTTTTTTAGCTTTAGGGGAGTTGAGTTTAAATACATTACCTAAGTTTCTTATGAAGTGTGTTTCATTCCTCAAAGTTTAATTTCTTCCTCCTATATAATGAAGCTTAATCTTTTACTTTAAGTCATAGAAATCCATGTATCTAATGCAATTTCTTTCTCTTTTTGTGTCTTTTTTTTAACTCGGTTAAAAATTGCAGCGGGAATGATTGAAAATTTATCTTCTATTTTGTCTCTTTCTATAGTTATATTCATATACTTTTTGGGAAATTTGTTTGTGGGTTGTGCTATATTTGATAGCACAGAACAATAAATATGTGATAACTAATACACAACCAATGCTGATATTTGTTAAAAGAACCAAACACATTGATCTCTACTTTGTCACAGTTAGTATATTATTTGGATTGCTCATTATTACGTACAAACATTTTATATGTCATTGCACCCTTCCTAGAATATTAGTATAGAGACAATTAGTTTACTTCTTTCATCGCAAGTTAACTAATTTGTCATATTTCTTCATCTCTTCTTTTTAGGCATAATAAGTGATCAATTTTTCTTGAAACTAACAATGTCCAAAATACACTAACAAAATATTTTTTATCGGTAATGAATATTCATAGTAACGAAGAGTGCTAGACCCTTTACCTATACATTAATTAATTGTCATTAGATTCAATGTTACTATGGACTTTTTCCAGGGACATTTATAATTGTCGCTAAAGATATTTTTGCTGTAGTGATAACTCTTTTTTTATAAAGTTTTTTTTCATTTTTTTTATAAAGAAGTAATCACTCTTTCTTTTGGCTTCTTTCTATTAAATTTGTGAGCCGTAAACTTGGATACAAATTGACAAAATATCTTTTTGAAAAATAAGTTAAGAAACATGCGTTTTTCTTCTTGATTGTTAGGAAAGTAAGATTGTCTTTATTATTATTTGTGGATATTTGTGAGTTCAAGCACTCAGAAAATTATGCTTTGAGATTTTAATATGTTATGTGTAAAAACTTTGGTTTCGAATATACAGTTATGAATGATTTCGCCTACTACTTGGTTTATAATTGTATAATTCTTTGTAACTGCATAATATAATCATAACAATAACTATGGTTCAATTCCAAATAAGTTGGGTTGGTGATGTGAAACTTAAGCAATAGTGTTGACTATTCTGAGATGATGATGAAAAACATTTATGATACTAACAATTTTAGGGTCATAAGAAAGGAGTCGAATGTCCTCCATTTGAATTAGTTAATTATGTTCTTGTATGGACGTGATGTTCCACTTTACTTAGGAGTGTTGTTGTTCGAAGCTTTTAAGTCTCTTCTTTAACGTCTGATGTTGTTCTATATAAGTTCTTGCATCTTAGAAAATTTCATTACTTCTGACCAACTATTTCCATAGAGATTTCTTAAACTTCTTTCTTGTACTTAAAATATCTCTCTGACTCATAATTTTTGTATAAAAAATCAAAAATAAAAAATATATAGGACTTTTAAGATATTGCAACTACAACGGCTGCCATCGCGTAAATCTGCAATGCAATTGCCATATTATAAAGTTGGATAATAACTGTCAACTCTGTTACAGCGGATATAACATTTGTTGCCATGGAAAAATAGGAAAATACTGCACCAAAGGAGCATGTAAAGGAAATGACATCCGATAATCTGGTGAAGCTATATGAAATAGGAATTTAAAAGGATTGGGTTGGGATTGGGATAGGCATGTTCAAACTTTTTTTCTGTTGTAATCCTGTAGCATGCAACATATAATCTTGTTTTATCTGGACCTTCAATATGTTTTTTTCTGTTGTAATCTTGTCATCCTTTCTATAGTATTTTCCACGATCGCTTCACGTCTTCATAAGTCATATATAGCTTGTGACAATGACACTTCAATTATAAGCACTACAAAAAGAGACATTTAGCGGTAATTGAGTTAATGTCATTGCATCTAATATCACTAAAACCTTTAATGACATTTATATATAGTATTGGTTATAAATACTCATATTTATTAAGTTTTGCCATTAAATACAATATAGCGGCAAATTATCTTATTGCCACTTAATCGTTTATTTTATTATAGTGAGGATTTTTATAAGGACTCATGGCTGGTGTCTTCTTGTCGTCCATTCCTTATTTAGTTATTGTGAATATCATTATCTTGAATTGTAGGAAAGAAGATCTATTACATATTGTGTGAGCTATTTATAAGACTCTATTAATACATAAATTAGTTGTGAAGAAGCATATTGATGTTGACAATACTTACCTTTATTGATTGTATGCAAACCTTATCACTATCTCGTAGAGATAGATAATTTGTTTTCTAAAGACCCTTGATATCGAATTTAATCTTTTGTTATTCGAGAGAGATCACACCGTTCTTGTTGATGAATATTGAAAAAAAATACTTAATAAAGGATAGTTAATAAAGAAGAACTGAAGAAGTAATTGACAAAGTTTATAAAGGCGACTTAAATTTAAAATTTTACATGAGATGATAAAATTCAACATTCAAAAAAGTTATTAAAAGAAAACCTAAGCTTGGAGATTTGATTAAAATAAATTATTAAAATACAATCTTGAATCTATGGGGAAGAAGTATCAACAACCTTTTCTACGTTGTTGTTTCTCCCTTTTCTCTCACAACCAACAATCTTTTTATTTGTTTTGATACTTGAATCTTCATTTGCTAAATGATTCATATTTGGGTCTTCTTCGGTTGGACGATTCCAATAATATTCATCTTCAATGGGTGAGAGCCTCAAAGTACACTGTGGAATGGAAGGAAATTTGGTGAGATAACAAAATAAGTTTAATAATGTATTTTATTTTGTCAAATATCTAAGTATCAAAAGTAAAGAGAAAATAAACTATTGTTGAATAATATTAGAAACTTGTTTAAAATACATGATGTAGATAGACATAAGGTTTACATGAATTACCTTATAAAGGTTATCGATGGAACGAAATTTGATACTTCTCGGCATTCCTTGTGTGATATGATAGTTTCCACCATTTTCATCTTTTGCCAAAAGTCTTGAGCCATAGTGTATAATATTGTCATTTATAATATGATCAAAATTATCTGGGATATTATCTTCACATGTAATTTTTTTGAGATCTGGCTCACCTGAAAATTATATGTGAGAATGCATGATATATGTGAAACAAATTAGAAGTTCAAAAAGTAGGGTTGAAACTTCAATCTAATGACTGTATTTTAGGCTACCAATGTGTTCTGTGCCATTTAGGACAAGTGTTTAAATTATCATGCACTCATTGATTTAAATTTAGGATAATTCTCTACTTTCGATGGGAAAAAATACTCAAATAATTAACATAAGTCAGTTGTAAGATGTTGAATTAATTTACTACATACCATAAATAAGTTTTTCCTTTTGCTTGTTCTCTAGTATTTTCTTGGAAGAGTACCCTTGGTTCTCTCCAGAAGATTTCTTATTCCTCTTGGCATCTTCTTTCTTTTTCTTTCGTGCTTTGAGCATATTGGGAATATACTATTGAATGAAAACCAAAAGGCAAGATCAACAATTATTCAAACAGACAAATCATGCTCGCAAAAAAGCAAGATCTTCCCTCCATATTAAAGAGTATAAAGTTGAAAATCAAATGAGATTCTAGAAGTCACAAAAGAAACGTAGTTAAGTTAATATACATATATGTCGTTGAAGCTACATACACTTTATCCTAATCATAACCGTATATATACACTGTATTTCATAAAGTAAAATTTATTTGAAATAAATAGAAATAGATATTACATATAGATTTTATAGCCGAAACAACACGTACTTTTGAATGTGAGAGAAACACAGAGGAATGATTTTAAGGAATGAAGAAAGCATCATCCTTCAGTGACTCTCATTCTCAGATCGAAATGAAAGTTTCGTTCTCAGATTGGAAAATATAATTGAGTGAATGCACGTGGAAAAATTGATGGAAGTCATATTGTATTCAAATGAGATTGTTCATACATATTAATGCATAACAACAAAAGCAACATATCTGATGTCATCCCACAAGTAGGATTTGAAATGGGTGAGATATACACAAACTAGGGTTTGAAAATAGGAAGATGTACACAACTTTTGCTACAACTTTTTGGGGTAGAGATATTTTTTTCTATATGCCATAGACAAAAGAATTGAAATAGGATTGCAAGCACGAGAATAAAAACAATTCAATCTTGTTCATTATAGGTTTTTGAAATTTACTAGAAATGGTCTATAAATTCAAAAACAAGACACTTGCTAATATGAATTGTAAATTTATAATGAACACAAGGGCAAAAAATCGAGAAACAGAACAAGATCTTAATTGAATCAAACTCACCATCACGTAATTCGATTCCTTTATGCAAGAAAATAAAACGCAAAAATGAATTGAATATGAACGGGTGAATCAATACCGTCTCAAGCACGTTTATGTGTTCCTTTTCATTAATCCCTTTAAAAAATTGAAGTAAGTGAAGAAGAAAACTTGTATTGATTCAAGTGTCTCCTCTTGACTGCTTATATATATTTTTTTAAAAAACTAAAATTAAAATGAAGAAGTGAACAGACATCACGCCTTTTATATGTATACTCTCGATTGGTGAGCTTTGTTTTTTGAAAAATATGTTTGTTCAATTTTGGAAAATTTATTATTTGTCCATAAAAGGTAAGATAAATTTAAAGTGCAAAGGTGTGAACAGACTAGAGTTTTAAATAAATTATTTTGAAGAATTTTATTAATGTGCTAATAGTGATATTTTGACATTAATTGAGAAATTTATTTAGCATCATTTATTTCTTTTACCTTTGTCATTTATTATACTTTGTAGTGTGTATAATAAGGATAATACATGACAACTTTGATTTTTAGACTTTGACCACATAAATTTAAATAGTTTTCATAGAGTTAGTCAAATATCATATCTAATGCAAACCATCAGAATCACTACAAAATTGATATAGGACATTAAATTGTGATTGAGGTAATAATATTTTTCTTACAAAAGATAATAGTCAGTTTGACTTACAATAAAAGTATTTTGAATTTATGTTTTGGAGTGCAAGACTTCATATCTCTTTTCTTAAAACTTGTTTAGATTATGAAATTCAAAAGAAACAATTTATGTGTAGTTGTTCGTATAATAGTATAGGATATCATATATATATATATATATATATATATAAGAGAACCTTAGGTCCACCTGCTGACTATTGAAGCAAAAAGAGGTTAAGGAAACATGTTGGATGTTAGTACTAGGAGAGACCTGATTTAAATTTGAAGAGCTATATGAGGATGGTAATGTGTATGTGTATTCTTTAAGATAACTTGGAATAGTATGAGTTCTAGTTGATATCCTAAGTGTTGGTTCACTGTTGGTCACAATTGAGATAGATGCATGGTGGTTAGGTGAAGTTGTGAGTGGTCTGGTTTGTGTATCATGATTGATAATATTTGTCTCCATCATAGGGTTTGGGGTGACAGGAACATTAAGATAAGTGACTTCTTTGGTAACACTATTGCCCATCATGTAAGCATCAAAGGTATTGATTGAGGAGTTCAACATTTCAGAATTAGTAACTTTTTGCAATGCAGAAGTGAAGCTAGAATCAGGAAAAATAGTAACAAAAGGAAAAATATTCTCATAAAACACAACATCTCTGGAAATATGTATCTTTTTGGTCTCCAAGTTTAGAACCTTGTAACCCTTTGTATTGAAAGGATATCAACAAAGACATGAGGTGTGGATCTTGGTTCAAACTTGTCCTTGTGTACCTTTACATTGGTTGTAAAATATAGACATCCAAAGGACCTAAGGTGTGAGTAAGTTGGCTGCTTGTGATATAGTATTTCAAATGGTGTTTTGTTTTTCAGGGCTGTGGAAGGGAGCCTGTTAATCAGGTAAGTTGCAGTTAAAATACATTCCCCCCAGTATTGCATTGGAAGTTTTGAGTGATACAACAGAGCCCTAGCAGTCTCAAGCAAATACTTATGTTTCCTTTCCACTATGCCATTTTGTTGGGGTGTATAGGGACATCTTCTTTGATCAATTATTCCTTTATCTTGGAGGAAATCTGATGTTTCTTTATTAATAAATTCCAGTCCATTTTCAGTCCTGATGGTTTTGACTGTTGTATTGAACTGAGTTTCTATCAAGAATATCAAGGCTTTAATGGTATGAAGTGCATTGCTTTTACAGATAAGTAATTGAGTCCATGTTGACCGACTAAAATCATCAACCATGGTGAGGAAATATTTCTGACTCTCATGTGTTGGAGTATGATATGGTCCCCACAAATCAATGTGAAGTAGGTTAAATGTTCTGGTTTATTGTGATGTTGTTTTAGAGGGAAAATGAAGTCTTGCCTGTCTTGCCATAAGGCATATAGTGCAGGTAAAAGGTTGCTTTGGGGCAAAAGAAAAAAGTATTGTGGAAATTCCTTTCATCTTTCCAAAGGGTACATGACCTAACCTTGTATGCCATAAGTGATCCACACTCCCATGAGATGTACATGATATAGGAGAATTACATCTCATGATATAGGAGAATTAGTAAAACATGAATTATTGACAGAATGAAGGTGACTACAACCAATCCTTTTATTAGCATCATGAATGGATCTTACAGATGGAATACAAGAAGATTTACTTTGGTTGTTCAATACAGAAGGTAAAACAGAATTAGAACAAACTGGAATTGAAAAAACTAGAATTAGATGAAGATGAAGTGTTGGTGCTGCAAGTAAGACATCTTGGACAGGTGAAGTATAAACCATTTCTTGCCCTACCAATCTCCAGAGGGCTCTTCAGTGAGGGGACCTGCATAAGACATGAGGAACTGTTGAAACTAACAATTCCTTTGAGTTGAGAAGTTAAAAAATGGATAGAGATTAAGTTTGAACTTGAAACTAGGCACAATCAACACTTTATGCAAGGTCAATGTTGGACTCAAGTAGGCATCACAAATTTCTGTCCTTTTGACTTTATATCCATTTGGCAAAGTAACTAAAAAAGGATAAGGTAAGGGTCTAATCTTAGTGAGGAAGGTCTTACTGTATGTCATATGATTGGTGGCTCCTGAGTCTATTATCCATGAATCAATAGAAAAATCAACACATCTACATGACAGATTACCAATCTTAGTAATAGAGGAATGACAAGCTAGGATACCTGCTAGGTTCACAGCTCCATGTGCATTGTTAAGGTCATTTGCAGATTCTTTGTGACCATCACTTGTTCCTGCTCCATGAATATGAATGTTCCCCAGTAGATTGAGTAACTGATTATACTGATCTTGTGTGAGACTATGAGTCAAAGCATGCTTTGAACCTTTTAAATGTCCATTCTCACAATTTTCATTTAGCAACTCTCCAGTATTTCCAAACACATTTGCTTCTGTTCCTCCTGCATGTTTGCCTTTGGTAAATTTAAAATCCTGGGGAAAACCATGCAACCTATAACATTTCTATTCAGTATGACCTGGATTCTTGCAGTAATCACAAAATAAGTGTGCCTTGCTGTTATTTGAAGTATTAGATGACCTTGAGTGACTAGCTGATCCTGTGAAATATCCAGAAGATAAATTGTTGTTGGCAATGACATTGGATCTGTACACATTCTTATTCCCTCCTCTCTGTGGAACATTTGAGTTCCTGAAGTTGGAGCTGCTTCTTGTTGTCACAGCCAATTAAGTGAAGTCCAGGTGAACACGATGAGGAGGCTTGACTTCACGCTGTTTTTCTTCTTGAATTAATATAGAGAAAGCTTGAGACATGGTGGGAAGGGGATTCATCATTAGAATGCTACCCCTAACAATTGTGTAAACTTCGTTCAAGCCCATTAAGAATTGAATAAGGCGTCGATCCTGCTCTGCCTTGTGTAGTTTAGTCTTTCCTCCACATGTACATAAACATGTACACCGTGTGGTCACATCCAATTTGTTCAGCTCTTCCCACAACCTTTTGATGTGGGTGTAGTACCCTGTGATATCAAGGTTTCCTTGAGTGAGATTACTGATTTCTTGTTGAATTTGATATAGCTTAGCATCGTTAGCCTGATCATACCTATCCTCCAATTCATCCCATAATTCCTTAGCATTGTTCACGTATTGTAGGCTATCAAGTATGTCCTTAGACAGAGAGTTCAAAAGCCAAGAGGTTACCATATCATCGCATCTTTCCCACTGAGCAAACGTAGGTGAAGGGAGGTCTGGCTTTGGGATTTTACCATTGATGAAGCCTATTTTGTTCTTCACAGAAAGAGATCGAAGAATACCACGTCTTCATGATCGATATCCATTTCCATAGAAAACAACCGGCGTAATTGAAGATCCAACATTTTCCGATGGATGCATGTACATAGCATTGTTTGAATCCTGAACCACAACAGACAATTGAGCGGGCAATTAATTTTCCTCAGTCGCCATTGATGAATGAAGAATGAGGAAAGAAAATGAGATGTGAAATCACAAACTGCAAGTGAAATTTCAGAATACGAAATCGCGAAATGCGATTCGAGATCTGAGAAATTGAATCAATAAATTGCGAGGTGAATCAGTGCGGAATGAAGATCCCTCGCTCTGATACCACGCAGAATTTGTGAATCAAATGAATAAGAGCTCCATGGAAGAAGACTCTGAGCTTGCAGATGAATCTGGACAAGAATGGAGGAAAAATGGAGAAACTGAATTGTGAATTTGCAAACTGATTATCATTAAGCTGAAAGTCACTATTTATACACATGTGATTAACTACTCGAATTGACTAACTAACAGAAATACAAACTGAATACAAATTACCTAACTAATTAACAATTAAGCAACTAACTAACAAATGAGTTAACTTATTGTAATTCTAACATTGTGACTTTTAGGAAAAGTTGTGACTTTATGAAGAATTGCGACTTTTATGAAATGTTGTGACCTTTTCGAAGGGTTGTAACTTTTCAAAAGAGTTGTGATCTTTCCAATAATACAAAATAATCACATTTTTTACACTATCATTTATTGTCTATAAATAGAGGACTATATTTTTCATTCTGTGGGCTTAACTTTTTTCATTATGTGTCATTCTATTGTTGCATATCCTGGTATGGTTTTTACAATCATTAGTTTATGCTTATATTATTAACTGTTGTTTTTTAATATATGCTTTAAATTTGTTGTTTATGTTTATGTAAAGTTATAATTATAAGTATTTGTTAGTAAAGATTAAATAACAAATGTTAATTGTGTAACACTCCGAAAGTCTAAGACGTGTTCTAAAGCCTAACATGAGTGTCTAAGATTTGTGTCACTATTTTAAGGTCAATTTTAATGTATATAAGTTATTTAGGAAGTTTTAGAATCAAAACGTCAAAGAACGTTCATGACGTCCGGAAACTAGTTCAATGAGGTGCTAGTGTGCCTTAGCCTATTTGACTAAGTTTTAAGAGTCGGAAAATGATGAAATTTGGTGGTAAGGTGTCTAACACGTATTATAGTTAGTTTATAGTTGAAACTTCTGGGTACGACCCCCCAAGGACCAACAAAAGGGTTCTTTAGGAGGACCCTTCATGTTTGGCACAAAAAGCTGTCAAAAGACAGTGCCATCGATGGTTGCCAACCAAAGAGGCGTGGGCCAATCGACGGGGCGTCAATGGACACCGTCGATGGTCACTTAGCCAGCCATTGAAAAACGGGGCGTGGGCGTGGTCTCGTCTGTCCAAGACTGTTTTTGCTGCACGTTTTTAAGTTAGCTCATTTAATTAATTAAGTGTTTATTTAATTAGTTAGATATTAAGGGAGGTCTAATTAAATTAGTTAATGACCTATATAAAGACCCTAAACTAATTAAACTAACCTAACCCTCATAATTTCCAAAATCCAATTGCTCTTCCTTCTCTCTTCTTTCTCTCTCGAAAAAAACCCCCATTGAAAACCCAACAAAAGGTGGGTTCTAGGGCTGATAAGGATAAAGTTTCTCCATCAAACTTCATCAATTAGTAAGGTATGGGATTCCATTCACCTTTGGGATCTCTTTCCCCAAAGGGTTCCTTCAAGATGATTTCAAAAATATGAAATTCAAGTGGGTTTACTTCCAATACGAAATTGATCTTGTGAATTGCTTTGTTTATGATTCCTTTTGGTTATTATGAGTAGATTAACATGTATTAAAACTCAATTATCTTAATTCTTGATGAATTGACCTAGTTTGTGGAAGATGATCTTTTCCCCTTAACCCTAGGTTGTAATCTTGAATTGAATTGTGTAGTATTGATACAATTGTTTGATTAGTGTGTGAATTACTATTCTATATTGTTATTATGCCAATTATGAGTAGGTTATGATATATTATAACCCAATTATTCTAGTTCTTGAACTTGACCTAAGTCTCTGATTCTAGACTATGAACTAGGGATGAATTGTTGTATAGTGATTTAATTGACTTCATTATTATTTTGGTTACTCTTGTGTGATGATATTACACCCATTTTTGGGTTTAATTGAATGGTTGATGGTAATACCTTGATGATAACTTATGAAGGAGATTGGGTTAAGTCTTGTGATCTCAATTCTTTACTTCAATTATGATTACTTGTGATTAAGTGGTGATGTTGTATTGAAGTGTACCTTATATTAAGATTGATAGGGTTGATACGATGTTGAATTGAAATGTCTTGATTATGGTATGTGAGATGTTGTCTAAGATGTAAAAGTTATAAGGATAGTAATAACTTACCAATGTGCCTTATCATGATGTGATTATGTAAATGTGCTAACCTCACATGTATGAATTGTAATAAAAGGACAATACTCATACAATTCTTATTGAGCTAGGATGATGATGATTATTTAAGGGATAGACCTTATGACCTACATTAAGCTATGATGATTAATAAAGGCATTAAAGACATTTCAAAAAGGAAATCTAGCTTAGCACCGAGTGAACTAGAGTGAGGAGAGTCCCTTCCCACATAGGGAAGGTAAGATCAGTAATGTACTCATGAGATTGGAGACTATAATGCATGTAGTATAAAGAACGTCCCAACTACGTCTCCTAGTTCTTGAACTATGTTGTCCCCATAAGGATACCAGCTAGTGAATCCACAATAGAAGCTATGTTCATGTTTTGGTACTACCTTTGCAAATAGTCCGCCTTCTTTCGGTGTAGGGTTCCATGACACCGGATTCCACATTAGCTCATGTGGGGTATGTCGGTTAAGGCAAGATGTTCCCAAAAGGTAAAATGAAGTAATGAATGAACTCTAACTAGGATGACCTAAGGGGTTTAGCTTAGTCTATGTAGGGGTATGAGACTCTACCTATACATTGCACTAGTTAGCCTTGAAGGAAGTCTTAGAAGGATGTTTTTATATATGTAATGCTTATAAATATAAATGATATGTATATAATGATCTTACATGTTGATGATACTATATGATGATGGTTTCACTTATGAACATGTGTTTGGTCTCTATTGCTAAGGTATGATGATGATAATGATCCTAAATGATCTAGTATGTGAAGTTGGACATTGTTTATGGCTCTTGTTAGATTTACTTGATTGAGTTAGGTTATGGGGCTTTGCTTAGTCATTACACTGGTGGACTTAATGAGGGTCCATAAGTAATGGTCTTGCTTTGGTTATATTGTTATGAACTCTTATCTATTCTTGCTGGTGTTATAACTTGATGGTAGAGTTGTAATGACTATGTGCTCAAGTATGTTGAGATGCATGTTGACTTGACTAGACTTAGTAGTGTTGGTCTTGTGATGAACACGGTCTTAACTTAATGAGTATGCATTAATGACTTGTATTGGTTCTTGAATGTGCATAAGGCTTTTCAAATGTAAAATAGCATCCTTTAATGAAATGTCCCTTTTTAGTATGATTTCTATTATGTGTGTGCATATGGTCTCATACTTAGTACAAGTGATGTACTAACCCTATTTTCTCCCTTTTCCCCAACATTTTAGGTTCCGGTCGTTGAAGGGCTTAAGACAACATTTGAAGGAAGACTTGGATTCTCATTCTCCAAGTTGGGTAGGTCCTCACTTTTCGAGGGCAATGCCACTATCAAGCTATTAATATTTTTCTAATTATAAGACTTCTAGTTCTTTCCTTTTCATTTGAGTACTAAAGATTGTATAGCCTATATGTGGCTTTATTGTTTTGAGGTATGGGCTATGCCCAATTGTTATACTCATGTTTAGATGGTTATGATATGAGACATCCGGTTTAAGACTATGTTATACCTTATATATATATATATATATATATATATATATGTTTGTGTGTGTGTGTGTATGTGTGTGTGTGCGCAATAAAATTTAGAAAACTATGTAATCTTCTTATACGAAGGGTCTATGTATACTCGATATGAAGATATTATGTGTATGCGACAGGTCTATGTAAACCTCAAGATAGATATAGAAATTATTTAATTTTTCCACATTTAACCTATGAATGTAATGATATAAGCTAATAGGGTAGTCTTAGTCCTCTCCGAGGACGACGACGCGGGTTACGTCTAGGGGGTGCTCCCCGAATGTGACAAACTTGGTATCAGATCATGAGGTTGAATATATTTAGAGTCGATGTCTTACTCAACCATGTCTATATAGATTCTTACTTATAATTTGGAAGCGCACCACACTTATGATTAGGAAACTATATGATGCTTAGGAAACTCTCACTTTTTTGGAAATCCAATATCGTGCCTCTAGAGTCTTGACTCTATGTGCCCTTAGCATCTAATCCTTTTATTGTGATAATAGGAAATCAATAATCGAAGAACAGCCGCTCAAAGACTTGATGAAGAGATTGACAATGCGGGAGTTCCTCCCTAGGACAATCAAGTCCCTCCTCTTGAAGAAGTTGCTAATGATGACCAAGCTCCAGTCAATCCTCCACCTTTGATGGATGGTGACATAAGGGCAGCCTTTCTCCAAATGTCTCAAGCCATTATTACACAATAACAAGCCGTCACCACTCAAGCACAAGCCATGACGGCCCAAGCTAATCGGGAGGTGGTACCCCGAGTAAACAAACATGGTGGCACCATGGTCTCCCGTTTGAGGGATTTCACTAGAATGAATCCCCCTACTTTTTATGGGTCCAAAGTTGAGGAAGACCCCCAAGAGTTCATTGATGAAATCTAACAGATCCTCTATGCTATGGGGTTGACTACTAGTGAGAAGGTCGAGTTAGCCACTTATAAACTCAAAGATGTGGGCCCAACTTGGTACGTCCAATGGAGAGACAATATGTCTTTAAGGGGTGGACAAGTTACTTGAGAGATTTTCAAGAAGGATTTTCTTTATAGGTTCTTCCTTAGGGAGAAGAGGGAATCCAAACTGGAAGAATTCATCAACCTTCGTCAAAGAGGTATGAGTGTACTTGACTACTCTTTGAAATTTACGAAAATTTCAAAGTATGCTCCTTCTTTGCTTTCCGACCCTAGAGATGAATTGAGCCGCTTTGTGATAGGAGTGTCGGATGACTTGAAGGAAGAATGACGTTCGTATATGCTACATGATAATATGAACATTTCTCGTCTCATGGTTCATGCTCAACAAGTGGAAGATACAAGGGTTAAGAGAAAGAATAGAGATGCAAAAAAGGAAAGCTCTTTTGATGATGGTTCTTCAAAGGGTAGTCTTGATATTCAAGACAAGACTAGGTTCAAGAAGAGGTTCTCTAATCTAGTTCCTTCCAAGTTCCATAAGGCTTGTTATGATAGGGTGTCTAACGCTAAGTCTCAAAAGGGAAGGGGTACTAGTTCACCAACCAAGAAGCCAACTTGTGGAAAGTGTGGCAAGAAGCATTATGGTGATTGCCTCATTGGGACGGACAATTGCTTTGGTTGTGATAAGAGTGGACACAAGGTTAGGGATTGCCCTAATGTGAAGGGTCAAGACAAGGGTAGTGGTCAAGCTCAAGTAAGTGGTTCTAATGTTGATGCTTCGAAGAAGAATCGATTTTATGCTCTCCGCTCTAGTGGTGAGCATGAGACTTCTCCCGATGTGGTGACCGGTATGTTGAAAGTCTTTTCTATTGATTTATATGCTTTACTTGATCCTGGTGCTACCTTATCATTTGTTACATCTTTAGTAGCTAAAAAGTTTGACATTTTGCCCGATATCTTGAGTGAACCTTTCACGGTGTCTACCCCAGTAGGTGATTCCGGTGTTGCAAAAAGAGTGTATAGAAATTGTCCTATAATGTTTTCCAATAGATTTACTCATGTTTAACTAGTAGAACTTGATATGTTTGATTTTGATGTCATTTTGGGTATGGATTGGTTTCATGCTTGCTTTGCTTCCATAGATTGTAGAAAAAGGGTGGTGAAATTTAACCTTCCAAATGATCCCATTTTAGAGTGGAATGGGGGAAATTCTATTCCTAGAGATCGTATCATTTCTTGTTTGAAAGCTTGTAAGATGATCTCTAAAGGGTGTTTATACCATATTGTAAGAGTAAAAAATTTAGACTCCGAAATTCCTCCATTCAGTCGGTTCCCGTAGTGAGGGAATTTCCGGAGGTCTTTCCTAATGATCTTCCCGGTATTCCTTCCGAATAGGAAATTGATTTTGGTATCTACTTGCTACCGGATACAAATCCCATTTCAATTCCTCCTTATCGGATGGCTCCGGCCGAATTAAAATAGTTGAAGGCTCAACTCAAAGATTTACTAGACAGGGGCTTCGGCCTAGTATTTCTCCATGGGGTGCTCCGGTACTATTCGTGAAGAAGAATGATGAGTCCCTTAGAATGTGTATCGATTACCATCAATTCAACAAAGTCACAATTAAGAACAAGTATCCTCTCCCTCTGATTGAAGATTTATTTGATCAACTCCAAGGTGCGAGTTACTTTTCCAAGATTGACTTGAGATTGGAATATCACCAACTTAGGGTGAGAGGTGAAGATATTCCCAAGACGACGTTTCGAACAAGATATGGTCACTATGAGTTCTTAGTAATGTCCTTTGGTCTCACTAATTCTCCGGCGGCGTTTATGGACCTAATGAATAGGGTATTTCAAAGTTACCTAGATTCATTTGTCATTGTCCTCACTGACGACATCTTGGTATATTCGAAAAATGAGGGTGGACATATGGACCATTTGTGGGTGGTGTTACAAGTGCTTAAGGAACACCAATTGTTTGCCAAGTATAACAAATGTGAGTTTTGGTTGAGGTCAGTAGCGTTTCTTGGTCATATCATCACTAGTGAAGGTTTAGAGGTTGATCCAAAAAAGACTGAAGCGGTGAAAAATTGGCCGAGACCTTTGGCTCCTATGGATATTTGGAGTTTCTTAGGCCTAGCCGGTTATTATAGAAGGTTTCTCGACGGGTTTGCGTCTCTTTCTTCCCCCTTGAAAACCTTGACCCAAAAGAATGTGAAATTTGAGTGGTCGGAATCATGTGAAAAGAGCTTCTAAATGTTGAAGGATAGGCTTACTTTTGCTCCGGTATTGACCCTACCGGAGGGTACTAAGGGTTTTGTGGTATATTGTGATGCATCCCCAATCGGGTTGGGGTGTGATCTTATGCAACACGACAAAGTTATAGCCTATGATTCTAGGCAACTCAATGTTCATAAGAAGAATTATCCGACTCATGATCTTGAGTTAGCGGTCGTGGTATTTGCCTTGAAAATATGGAGGCATTATATCTATGGGGTTCATGTTGATGTGTATACGGACCATAAAAGTCTTCAATATGTATTCACTCAAAAGGAGTTGAATCTCCGGCAAAGGAGATGGTTGGAGTTGTTGAAAGACTATGACACAAAGTGTTCTCTATCACCTCGGCAAGGCTAATGTGGTAGCGGACGTTCTAAGTCATTTTTCCATGGGAAGTGTGTCCCATGTGTAAGAAGCCAAGAGAAACCTAGTGAAGGATGTTCATAGGTTGGCTCGTTTGGGTGTTGGATTGGAAGATGCTCCGAATGGTGGTTTCATGGTCTATCATAACTCCGAATCTTCTTTGGTGGTTGAGGTGAAGTCCAAACAACACCTTGATCAACCATTGATTGAGTTGAAGGAGTCGGTTCTTGGTAATATTAATGAGTCATTCTCCTTTTGGGGGGATGGTGTCTTGAGGTATCAAGGAAGGTTGTGTGTTCCCAATGTAGATGGCTTGAGGAACCGGATTCTTGAGGAAGCTCATGGATCCCGTTACTCCATTCATCCGAGTTTGACAAAGATTTACCATAGAAAGGTGTTTTGGTGGGAAGGCTTGAAGAAGGACATAGCGGAATTTATTGCTAGGTGTCCAAATTGCCAACAAATGAAAGCCGACTATCAAAATCCGGGTGGTTTACTTCAAGAAATCCAAGTTCCTACTTGGAAGTGGGAAGACATAAATATGGATTTTGTGGTAGGTTTTACTCGGACGCAAAAGCAATATGACTCCATATGGGTGGTGGTGGATAGATTTACCAAATTCCATCAAGTCTACTTACTAGGCGGAGGATTATGAAAGGATCTTCATAGATGCGATTGTGTGTCGCCATGGTATTCCGTTATCCATCATATCGGATAGGGGTGCACAATTCACATCTAGGTTTTGGAGGTCATTCCAAAAAGGGTTGGGTACCTAGGTGAAGTTAAGCACCTCTTTTCATCCTCAAATGGATGGTCAAGCGGAGCGTACTATTCAAACCCTTGAGGATATGCTTAGAGCTTGTATAATTGATTTCAACGGAAATTGGGATAAGCACTTTCCTTTGGTTGAGTTTTCTCACAACAATAGTTACCATTCATCTATATCTATGACTCCTTATGAAGCCTTGTATGGTAGGAGATGTACATCTCCTATTGGATGGTTTGAAGTGGTGACTCATCACTTTTGGGTTCCGAGTTGATTTATAAGACTTTGGAGAAAGTTCATATTATAGGAACCGCTTGAAAACAGCCTATAGCCGGCAAAAGTCTTATGCCGACCATAGGAGAAGGTAATTAGAGTTTGAATAAGGTGAAAAAGTGTATCTAAAAATTTCGCCTATGAAAGGGGTGGTGAGATTTGGCAAGAAAGGGAAGTTGAGTCCTCGTTATGTGGGTCCCTATGAAATCTTGCAAAGGGTTGGTAAGATTGCATATGAATTGAAACTCCCTAGTGAACTATCTTCGGTTCATTAGGTTTTCCATGTTTCCATGCTTAAGAAGTGTATCAGTGATCCCGAGTCTATTCTTCCTATTGAGGGTGTTGGTGTGAAGGAGAACCTCTCTTATGAGGAGGTTTTGGTTGAAATCCTTGATCGTCAATTGAAGAGGTTGAGGAACAAAGAGGTGGCCTCCGTAAAAGTGTTCTGGAGAAACTACCCAGTTGAGGGAGCAAAATGGGAGGCCGAGGCCGACATGAAGTCCCGTTATCCTCATCTCTTTCCTAAAGAAGGTTAGTTGTTCTTACTAATAATGAAATTAATGATTAAATTTGAATTTGCTTTGATTTTTGGTGAAGTTTTGCAAAAATGTTCATGTTATAGTGAATTACTGTGAAGTTATTCCTATAGACTTGAAAATTGTCAATTTTACTTGTTTTGAGTTATGTTGTGCATTTTGATATGGTGAGTCTTTATGAAATGATATTGAGCATGTTAATAGTTTGAGTTTTGGCATAATTGACTCCTTAATGATATGTTGAGCTCATGTTGTTGTGAGAAGGAAATTCCTCATATTGTAATTTTGAGCCTTATGTGTAGTAATTGATGTTTTAATTGCTATGTGTAAATGGCATGATTGATGTTGTAACTCATGTTATAATGTATTGCTTCTGGTTGGGCTTCTAATCCTGAGCCTATTCCTTCCTTCCAAAAGATTTTAGTGTCATTCGGGGACAAATGTTCCTGGGGGGGGGGGTGAAATGTAGCACTCCGAAAGTCTAAGACGTGTTCTAAAGCCTAACATGAGTCTAAAGGTTGTGTCACTGTTTTAAGGTTAATTTTAATGTACATAAGTCATTTAGGAAGTTCTAGAATCAAAACGTCAAAGAACGTCCCTGACATTCGGAAACTAGTGCATTGAGGTGCTAGTGTGCCTTAGCCTATTTGACTAAGTTTTAAGAGTCGCAAAATGATGAAATTTGGTTTTATGTGTCTAACACGTATTAGAGTTAGTTTATAGTCGAAACGTCCGGGTACGATCCCCCAAGGACCAACAAAAGCGTCCTTGAGGAGGACCCTTCATGTTTGAAAAAAAGAGTTGTCAAAAGACAGTGCCATCGACGGTTGCAAACCAACGAGGCATCGATGGTCACTTATCCAAATTCGTGGGAAGCCATTTTTGACAATTTTCTTTCACAAACGACGGAACAACAAGAGGGTTGGTCCCTTGGCCGTCGATTGACAAATGGGGTGTGGTCGTGGTCTCGTTTGTCCAAGATTGTTTTTGCTGCACGTTTTTAAGTTAGCTAATTTAATTAATTAGGTGTTTATTTAATTAGTTAGGGTTTAATGGATGTCTAATTAAGTTAGTTAACGACCTATAAAAAGACCCTAACCTAATTAAACTAACCTAACCCTCATAATTCCCAAAACCCAATTGCTCTTCCTTCTCTCTTCTTTCTCTTTTCCAAAGAAACCCCACTAAAGACCAAGCAAAAGGTGGGTTCTAGGGCTGGTAAGGATCAAGTTTCTCCATCAAACTTCATCAATTACTAAGGTATGGTATTTCTTTCACCTTTGGGATCTCTTTCCCAAAAGGGTTCCTTCAACATGATTTCAAAAATATGAAATTCAAGTGGGTTTACTTCCAATACGAAATTGATCTTGTGAATTGCTTTGTTTATGATTCCTTTTGGTTATTATGAGTAGATTAACATGTATTATAACTCAATTATCTTAATTCTTGATGAATTGACCTAGTTTGTGGAAGATGATCTTTTCCCCTTAACCCTAGGTTGTAATCTTGAATTGAATTGTGTAGTATTGATACAATTGGTTTGATTATGATATATTTTAACCTAATTATGCTATTTCTTGAGAAATTGACCTAGGTTATAAAGTAGATCATTAACTTGACCTAAGTCTCTAAATCTAGACTATGAACTAGTGATGAATTGTTGTATAGTGATTCACTTGACTTCATTATTATGTTGTTTACTCTTGTGTGATCATATTACACCCATTGTTGGGTTGAATTGAATGGTTGATGGTAATACCTTGATGATGTCTTATGAAGGAGATTGGGGTAAGTCTTTGTGATCTCAATTCTTTACTTCAATTATCATTACTTGTGATTAAGTGATGATGTCTTATTGAAGTATACCTTATATTAAGATTGATAGGTTGGTATTATGTTGAATTGAAATGTTTTGATTATGGTTTGTGAGATGTTGGTTAAGATGTAAATGTTATAAGGATGGTGTTAACTGACCAATATGCCTTATCATTACGTGATTATGTAAATGTGCTAACCTCACATGTATGAATTGTAATGAAAGGACAATACTCATACAATTCTTATTGAGCTATGATGATGATTATATAAGGGATACACCTTATGACCCACATTAAGCAATGATGATTAATAAAGACATTAAAGACATTTTAAAAAGGGACTCTAGCTTAGCACCGAGTGAATTAGAGTGAGGAGTATACCTTCCCACATAGGGAAGGTAGGATCACTAATGTACTAATGAGATTGGAGACTATAATGCATGTAGCATAAAGAGGGTCCCAACTACGTCTCCTAGTTCTTGAACTATGTTGCCCCCATAGGAATACTAGCTAGTGGAGCCACAATAGAAGCTATGTTCATGTTTTGGTACTACCTTGGCAAATAGTCCACCTACTTTCGGTGTAGGGTTCCATGACACCAATTCCACATTAGCTCATGTGGTCTATGTCGGTTAAGGCAAGATGTTCCCAAAAGGTAAAATGAAGTAATGAATGAACTCTAACTAGGATGATCTAAGGGGTTTAGCTTAGTCTAGGTAGGGGTATGGGACTCTACCTATACATTGCACTAGTTAGCCTTGAAGGAAGTCTTAGAAGGATGTTCTTATGTATGTAAATGCATATAAATGTAAATGATATGTATATGATGATCTTACGTGTTGATGATACTATATGATGATGGTTTCACTTATGAACATGTATTTGGTCTCTATTGCTAAGGTATGATGATGATGATGATCCTAAATGATCTAGTATGTGAAGTTGGACATTGTTTATGGTTCTTGTTATGTTTACTTGATTGAGTAAGGTTATGGTGCTTTGCTTAGTCATTTCACTATTAGACTTAATGAGGGTCCATGAGTAAAGTTCTTGCTTTGGTTATGTTTTTATGAACTCTTATCTATGCTTGTTGGTGTTATAACTTGATGGTAGAGTTGTAATGACTATGTGCTCAAGTATGTTGATATGCATGTTGACTTGACTAGACTTAGTAGTGTTGGTCTTGTTATGAACATGGTCTTTGACTTAATGAGTATGAATTAATGACTTGTATTGGTTCTTGAATGTGCATAAAGTTTTTCAAATGTAAAATAGCATTCTTTAATGAAATGTCCCTTTTTAGCATGATTTCTATGATGTGTATGCCTATGGTCTCACACTTAGTACAAGTGATGTACTAACCCCATTTTCTCCCTTTTCCACAACATTTTAGGTTCCGGTCGTTCAAGGGCTTGTGACGACATTTGAAGGAAGACTTGGATTCTCATTCTCCAAGTTGGGTAGGTCCTCACTTTCCGAGGGCAATGCCACTATCAAGCTATTGATGTTGTTCTAATTATAAGACTTTTAGTTCTTTCCTTTTCATTTGAGTAATAAAGGTTGTATAACCTATATGTGGCTTTGTTGTATTGATGTATGAGCTATGCCCAATTGTTATACTCATTTTTAGATGGTTATGAGATGAGGCATCCGGTTTAAGACTATGTTATAGCTTATATATATGTGTGAAATAAAAGTAGAAGACTATGTAATCTTCTTGTACGAAGGTTCTATATATACTCGATATGAATATATTATGTGTATGCAAGTGTAAACCTCAAGATAGATATAGAAAAAATTTAAATTTTCCGCATTTTAACCTATGAATGTAATGATGTAAGCTAAGAGGTTAGTCTTAGTCCTCACCGAGGACGAAGACGCCGGTTACATCTAGGAGGTGCTCTCCGTATGTGACAAATTTAATAAGCATATTTTCTCTACTAAAATTATTGAAGGTACATTAAAAACAACCCTTACAAATCTCAAATTTATTCATCAACAACATTATTCCTTCACAAATAATGATGTGATTTTGTATTTTTTATAAAATCCTCTGAGAGTTAATAACTATGTATGTCCATATTTTTTATTTTTATGTTATTGTCTATATTTACTAAATTTATTAGTGGATATTATGAGTACTTTAATGATTGAAAGTTGATTGAAGTGTTAGTCAATGTTTAGCGGTATCGCATTTCAAAATAAAAGAACTTTTCTAGTTTGAATGATTGGTTTTCATTATTGGATATCTCATAGTTTACTCTCCTTAATGTATGTTTTTTCTCGCTCTTTTGTTGTCTCCTTACAATTGTATTGAATATTTTTTGTTTGGTATGTATATAATTTCATTATGACAAAGATCTTCGTTCTTTTAATGTTTTTTTTCCTTTCTCATTCAACTCTTCTAAATATTTTTGACGTAAGATATAATTATTTTAGTCAAGCTTAATTTGAAGAATATGAAACAGAACCTACTCTAAATAAAAGTAATATTTTAAGCTACAAAAGATATACATATATTTTTTGTCCTAAACGTCCCAAGTCATTGTTGAGTGTTCGAATTATCTAGGTTAGACTCATTTTTTATTTTTTAATGTTTCTTTAACATGAGTCTACAATACAATATTTTAATCTATGTGTACATTCATAATGCAACAATCATACATAAACATTCCTAAAAAGTCGTAAAGTTGCATTGATGAAGAATCCGCAAGGGCCTTCCAGAGTTAAATGAAGAATGAATTTCTATAAGGGCAACAATAATATTTTGTTGTTGTTCAAAATATATTTTTCTCCTTCTATAAATTTTTCTTAGAATAACAAAGTAATAATAACTAAAAGTGGAAAAATATTGACCTCAGACAAGTAGATTGTCTCTAAAAAATATTAGTTATGTTGTTGCGGTGTATATTTTTGAAAGGACATAACTTATTTATAAATAATATTGATAATAAAAAAACTTTAACATAAATTTTTTACACAAGGAGTTATGATAACCATAAAGTTATCATATTCTATATTTTCATGTATAAAAAAAAAGTTATTATTAATCGCGACATAAAAATATCACTCAACTTTTACAAGAAAATTATACATCAAACATACAATATGATAAATTATGTAAAAGATAAAATTAATTAGATATCAAGATATTTTTAATCATTAATTATATATTTAAAAATTTTGAGACATGAGATAATGTAAAATCATGTAATCTGTCTATAAATGTTCTAAAAACCTACGAAAATTTACTTTTTTTTCTTATAAGAGTCAATCGTTGATAAATATTTTCAAAAGGTTAGAAAGATTCCTTATGCCCACGCGAAGCGCGGGTAAATTACCTAGTATTAATATAAAATAAAAACTCAATTTTAAATTAAATGAAAAATATTCACTTTTCCTGCAATGTGATAAACGAATAATTTATGGGTAAATGAAATTAAATAATTAATTGTTATGTCGTACGTGTTTATATGTATCCTCTTAATCGTTGAACTATTCCTTTTAATAGTAATATCATCAAGATATTTTGTAAAGAAATTCAAAAAACAGTTGAAGAAAAGTTTAATCTGGCGTGGGAGACAAATAATGTATAAATATTAGAAAAAATAAGTCTATTTATAAAATATAATTTTCAATTAATGTAATTCAATTGAAACCCCTCCCCAATAGATAGTTTCTTCATTGCTTTAGAAAACAACATCCATCAAGCTTGGATCATTCAATTTTATCGCTTTACAATTTAAAAAAGCAACGATATGAAGAAATAAAAGTTCTAACTATCACGATTCAAAAATTGGATGTCATGACACCTGCCTTATCAAACTAAGACAAGTTAACCAAAACAATCATTGATAAGGGTAAATACGGAAATAAGAAAGTAAATAAGGACTAAACATAACGTAAGAATTTCGAAAATAATAACATAACAAAACCCGATGTCATGTATACAAGCCACTAGGTATATACACATTTTTTTATAAATGAACAAGTCTGAATGTCTACAGTCCTAGAATAGTAGAAATACATAGTCAAGAGTAAGTAACACCTTCCGCAAGGAGGTACCTCACAAACTCCTCAAAATCAAGCCTCAAACACTGATGCGAGAGGAGGATCATTAGTGTAGAAAACAAGGGAGTGAGTGATGAGTGGTGGATTTCCACTCATTTAAGGATCTTTTCATAGTTACTTTGACTTGATTTAGTTTAGAATTGATGCTTTTAATGTGGTTTGCTCAATATTTATAGGTAAATGAAATGGAGAGTTGATTAAGAATATGGTTGAACAAATTAAGTGGAATTGAAGCAAGAAGAGGCCAATTAGAAGAAAGTGGAGCTGACAGAAGTTTGGTCATCGCGACCGTATGAAGTAGAGGTAGTGATTGTGTTGCCCATGAAATTCAAATCTTGCGATTGTGTAGTCAGATGTCTTGATCCCATGTCCTAGAGACACTACTCCCCGCAATCGCGTGAGTTAGTTGTCGTGACTACAAAGGGTAAAATACCTAGCACCTGGGCAGATTGGGAATTTCACCAAATTGATCCCAAAACCCCTCTGCACACTTGCCAATAATCATTGTTCATCTATCCATCTTGTACGCAATAATCCTAGAGAGAGATTCCATCTTCTTAGCTTAGATTAGAAAAGTACTTGTAGATTTCAATTAGGGTTGAGACTTGCAAGTTGCCTCACAATTCACATTTGTATTTGACGATTGTGTTCTTATTACTTAAATCTCTTATTTATTTCTTTATTTCATTTCTTTAAATTTCTACAACTATGGGTGAAATTGTCTAATTGAGATTAGGTTTTTGTGCTAAAAGTAGACAACTTGTTTGGATTTTGATTGCTCACTCTAATGCTTTTGTTAGTGATTGTGTGTTTTCATGATCAGGGTATAGTCTTATTTTCATACTTTAATCTATGATTTTAGAGTGCATGCTTAAATCTAGCTTCCGATTTTTGTGGATTGCTCGAATAAGAATTCCTGAAGTGGAGAATGAGATTAATAGTCATGTTTGAATTTGATTCCTAAATTTGAGACAAGGAGATAATTTTGATTTAGTTTGTTGAATGCTATAAATATGGATTCAGATTAAAGTATTGGATTGCTTGTTGTTGAACATAATCGAACCCGAAGAAGATTTTGTGATAAAACAATTTGAGACATGAAGGAGATAAGTGTTGATTGATAATAATCTAGTCAACCTTTAATTGATTTGAGATGACAATGGATTGTTGAATTTGGGTTGAGTTCCAAATTTCCTAATCTCAAATATCCCTCGCTTGATATTGTCTTTGCCTAAATCCTTTATTTTCTTAGAAAACTCGCTCTCTATTTGATAGTCGATAGATTGCATGTTCAGATTCAAACCAGTCTCTATTTATCCTTTAATTTTTTGATTTCCAACAATTTTTTCCTTGTGGGATTTCAGCCTAACTCTCAGTTGGGTATTTTTATTGATGACAACCAATTACTCTCAGAATTTGTTTTGAGGGTAATTTAGTGTTATAGAAAACGGGACCCATAGCCGGGGAGCAATTAGAAGTATTGAATTGATTTAGGATTTCTAGTTTAGTTGTTTCTCTCTAAATTTTGAATAGTTGTCCTTATAGCTTTCTGTGAGCATATGTTTGAGAGTGGTTTGCCCTATACCTACCCATGTCTATGTCGTGAATCGAATGTGATAAGCCAATTTTTTTCTTAAGGTCGTAGAAGAAAAAGGTCAATTGGGGTGAAAAGGATCTACTCTGATTCTCCTAAGAAAAGGAAAAACATCTAAAAATGCACTTCATTCGGTGCCAATGGGCTGTTAATTTCAAGTTTGAACTCGCAACTCTTAGGACCATGTTAGGAACAAGATATGAGGTAGATACTACTCCTTATCCAATAGTCAAAAGGAGAGAAAAGGAGTCTCATGCCTTGCACCTAGCTAGGTGCTATGCGATGGTACCACTCGAGTTTGAGATCTCTACTTTGGAAGCTAATGCGGAAACATAAAAAGGGATGGTGGTGCATATTGAGGATATCTTAGGCCTTTGCAAAAAATCCAAACCAATAATAGTTCAAAAAGCTGGAAAAAATGTGATGATACTAAAATTGCATAAAAGAACCAAAAATATTATTTATGGAAATTTTAGTTCATATAGAATCAATAGTGTCAGTTGATTAAGGGCCAACAATAATGAAAAAAAATTCTCAAGTGGCCTAGTGACTCAGTCAACCCTAACCAAGGATCCGAAATGAAAGTATGATGCAAAGTTGGGTAGGAGGTTCATTTCCTCAAAGTGGAAACATAAAGGGTAATATATCTGGCGTAGTGCTGCGATGTTAAATTGTGCGCTTGATGTGAGGCAACCCATCGATAACTTAATTAGTTTAGTGTCTCATTTTTTATTTTTAGTTTGGATTTGATTTTTTTTTAATAACCCTCATAATTTAAAAGCCGGTGGTGGTGTTTAGAACATGTTTGAATGTATAAAATTGACTGGAATTGAAGTTTGTGGTGAAAGACCTTCAAAAATAAGAGTTGACAAATTTTTGGATGCTGAGATGCGCCTAAAATATTGGGTGGATCGTCATTTTTTCTCTATCATCACCCAAATTGGAAGTACCTTTAGCAAGTCTAACACCATGTTATTCATCACAATTGCGAGAGCATCTGGCCGCGATCCCAAGTAATCGGTGCCACATTCGTGGAAGGTAAAAAAACTTCTTGTCGTGATTGCGAGAAGAGGGGTCCCGACCGTGATGACTCACGTAAATTTGAAAAGGCAGTAGTTTTGAAATTCATTTTAGTGTCCCACAAACTTCTCCCCCATAAAATCAATTGCTCTAATCAATTTTGGGCAAGAATTCCCTTCAAGCATTTTTTTTCACTTAAGGTATGTCTTCGTCCCCCTTTCTTGATCTTTTCTTGAAATTGGTGAGTTATTTACAAAAGGGTAGATTCTCGCCCTTATATTTTTTTTTTTAAATCATGATTGGTGTTGAAAACTTTATTGTGTAGAGAAGTATTGTAGTTTAATGTTGTGTAATGGGTGTTAATTGAGTAAGGATGAATTTGAGGCTTGAAGTCGGTTGAAAATGGCACGAGAACAGGTTACAACTTCTTTGATGCAATGCCGAAGTGAAAATTATTTTCTAGGCTGAAGTTTTCTACGCGATCGTGATGTCTCATCCCGTAATCATGATTTCTCATCCCATGATCACGATGCATTAAATTTTGAAATTCCATGATTGTGATGTCTAATCCTGCAATTACAATGAATTGAAAAGGTGAGGCTCATGATCACAACGTCTTATCTCGTGATCATGATGAGACGTGTGTGTGGTAGTGAAAACTGCCAAAAACAGTAACTTCGCCTCCATTCACTCGATTCTTTTTTCACTCATTTTATTGTCCTAATTTCTTTATAATACATTGATTTATCTGCCTTTGCATTAATTTTACATGTCTGTATATTGTATAGGTATATTTTTTGCAAAAGCATGGACGACGACGTCAACTAAATGGAGGAACAAATGGAAGAAAATATCATGGGAGATGAAATCTTTGATCACGAGTGTTTAGTGTCTGCTATATTCCACCAATTGGATGTCCACCTCCCCATAAGAATATCATAAAGGAGAGGGGTCTTCTTTTAAAAAGTCTCCACGAGAACTTGTCAGACTTCTATGGGCGATTGGAGGCCAATGGATAGATGTGTTTTGTTGATAAGCCTAACAAGGCTAACCACACGGTGGATCGAGATTTCTATGCCAATATCGCCGAAGGTAATTTCTCTAATTACTTGGTAGTCACTGTCCAGGGGAACCAAGTTTGTTTTGACTTCATAAGGATAAATAATTATTATGGTATTCCTAATGTTAATAATGATATTCACATGACAAGGTCAAGGGAAGCGGGCCAAGAGTGGTTTGTGAGACACTTGCATGGTGGCTATATGCCTAAATGGATTGAGAACAACTAGTGGATTGATTCCTCAAAATTAAAAGCTAAAGACAAAACTTGGGTGTCCATCATTTGTATTAGGGTGATTACTTCAAGGAATAAGACCAATGTATCTCTTGATTGGGAGCTTTTGATTTGTCCCATCATGGATGGGATTCCGATTAATGTTGGTTGGATCATTGTGCAACACATTCAGTAGTTTATCTTGGAAGGTACTGTTGCCAATCTGTGTTATAAAACCAGAAATTACTGATTCTAATAAATTGTTCAGAAACACAAAGTAACTGAAATTTATAGAACCAGTAAGAGAGATGAACAGAAATTTAATTCACAAAAAACTAAAATCTGTTAAAAAAAAAAACGTACCAGAATCTGAAAAAAACCTTTTAAATCGGAAAAAGATCAAGTCCACTGAACTCACAGTGTCCCCTTAAGGAAATTATTCCCCTCTAGTATCCGAGGTTTGAATTGGAATATAACCTCCTAGGGTAAAATGATCTTAATCAGCAGAATGTAGATACCAAAAACTCTTACTGTCAGCGAACCAATCCACAACAGGAAAGTACACGAAGAAAAAATGTGTGCAGAAGAAGAAGAAGAAGATCAGAAAATTCGTTAGTGAATATTCTGAAGAATGAGTGGTATTTATAGGCAAGAAGAATAGGTTCCGAAAGGTTGCAACCCTTTCAGAATCCTCACAACCATTAATGAAAGTTTGCAACCTTTCAAATGGTAATGACTGTTCCTGAAAGTTGCAACCTTTCAGAACAGTCATGGAGGGAATTTTAAATAAAATGGGAAAGTTGTTTGAATTCAAACGGGTCACGCGCGGATCCGAATCGGGTCGGGTTAATCAACTAAAAATTGAAACATTTCGGTTAATTTCAACTAAATAACTGAAAACGTTTTCAACTAATTAATTGAAAAAGATATTGGCCATTAATTTAATTAATTAATTAAATAATTAATTATATATAATTAAAACAAACTTTGTCCAAAAAATAATCTCTCGATCATTTGCCAAAGCCAAAGCCAAAGCCAAAGCCGAAGCCGAAGCCGAGACGAGCGACGACGACGACGGCGCGAGGGGGGTCCCTCTTTCCAACCCTTTTAACAATTAATAGGAGTGTTTTGTATTTAAACTCTCCTATTTTTCTTTCCACCACCGATGAGGGACAAATGCCTTTTCCATTAAAGCATAAGAAGACTTTTCAAGTTCCCAACTCTTCAAGTTCTCAACTTTCCAAATTCCTCTCTTTCCCTCTATTTCCCATCAATTCTTGCTACATACCCATCAATCCCCAACATTGATGGGGAATGGTTATAACATAGGAATGCACGGACAATTGTGTACTTTACATGCAAGGATTAATTGCATATGGATAAGTAGGTTTCCCGTTGGACTTTCCGTAGTGAACATATGTCGGATATACTCGGTCAATCGATAGATGTGATATGTTTGAACCGTCGAGCTTTGGTGTATACCTAGACAACCATATGTCACACAATTAACCCGTTACTGTTTATGGTTCTTACGGTTGTGTTCGTTTCAGCCATGAACACCTCCTGGTTTCATGAGTGTATAGAGAATAGGCTTTTGACATAAAATTCTCTTTGAAGCGGCTTCCACTTCACTCTCACATAGGTGATTTCTAACCGTGTCATCTCGTAGATACACTATTTGGTCAAATCTACCAGACTTAGCAAATCATTAAAAACTTTAAGCTTTATTACCTCATTAAAAAGCCTTAAAGTCTTAACCTTGTTCCTGAACATTGTCTTCATCATGAGAATGGATTGAGTTAATTAACAATGTCGAACCGTCAGCCACAACTTTGTTTTTCTCCTTGAATCTAGCTCTTGGGATCTCCAGTCTTCTAGATAGAGTTACCGTCATGCTGACTTGTCCTAAGCCGTAAATCCATTCCCTTAGATGATCTTTCAACTGCCTCTCTCACTAGGCCTTTCGTTAGTGGATCTGACACATTATCCCTTGACTTTACATAGTCAATTGTGATAATTCCACTAGAGAGCAGTTGTCTTACGGTGTTATGTCTCCGTCGTATATGACGGGACTTCCCGTTGTACATAACGCTCCCTGCCCTACCAATTGCTGCTTGACTATCGCAATGTATGCAAATAGGTCCAACAGGTTTGGGCCAGAAAGGAATATCTTCTAAGAAATTTTGGAGCCATTCAGCTTCTTCACCAGCCTTATCCAAAGCAATGAATTCAGATTCCATTGTGGCGCGAGCAATACATGTCTATTTGGACGATTTCCAAGAGACTGCTCCTCCACCAAGTATGAACACATATCCGCTTGTGGATTTTACTTCATTTGACCCGGTGATCCAATTTGCATCACTATATCCTTCAATCACAGCAGGATATTTATTATAATGCAAAGCATAGTATTGTGTATATTTCAGATATCCCAACACACGTTTCATTGCCATCCAATGAGTTTGATTTGGATTACTAGTAAAACGGCTCAGTTTGCTAATAGCACATGCTATATCTGGTCGCGTACAATTCATAAAATACATCAAACTTCCCAATACTCTGGCATATTCCAATTGAGAGTCACTATGACATTCATTCTTTTGAAATGTACAACTTAAATCAATTGGAGTTTTGACAATATTGAAATTTATGTACTTGAACTTATCCAATACTTTTTCAATAAAATGAGATTGAGATAATGCTAGTCCCTGAGGAGTTTTGATAATCCTGACCCCTAAGATCAAATCAGCAACTCCTAAGTCCTTCATATCGAACTTGCTAGACAACATGCGCTTAGTAGCATTTATATCATCAATGTCTTTACTCATTATCAACATGTCATCAACATATAAACAAACAATGACTTCATGATTCATAACGTTTTTAATGTAAACACATTTATCACATTCGTTGATCTTGAATCCATTTGCCAACATAGTTTGGTCAAATTTAGTATGCCATTGTTTGGGTGCTTGCTCGAGTCCATAAAGTGACTTCACAAGTCTGCACACTTTCTTTTCTTTACCAGGAGCTATAAACCCTTCAGGTTGTTCCATGTAAATTTCTTCCTCCAACTCTCCATTTAAGAAGGCGGTCTTTACATCCATTTGGTGGATCTTAAGATCATGCACTGCTGCTAGTGCTATTAACATTCTAATTGATGTTATCCTTGTTACTGGAGAGTATGTGTCAAAGTAGTCCAGACCTTTCTTTTGTCTGTACCCTTTGACTACCAGTCTAGCCTTATATTTGTCAATAGTCCCATCAGGTTTAATTTTCCTTTTAAAGATCCACTTTGATCCTAAAGGTTTATTTCCTGGAGAAAGATCAGCCAATTCCCAAGTGTGATTACTTCAAATTGATTCGATCTCACTATTGACTTCTTCTTTCCAATAAGTTGACTCAGATGAAGACATAGCTGCTTTAAATGTTTGAGGCTCATTTTCAAGCAATAGTGCTATAAAATCTGGTCCGAAAGAAGCAGGTTTTCGTTGGCGAGTACTACGCCTAAGATTTTCACTAGTTAGTGTATTTTCCATTGATTCTTCTCGTGGTCGTTTAGGTCTTTCACTTGTTGACTCACATTCAGTTTTATACGGATAAATATTTTCAAAAAACTCTGCGTTATCTGACTCAATTATTGTATTAACATGAATCTCAGGATTATCAGATTTGTGAACCAAAAACCGACAGGCCTTACTATTCACAGCATATCCAATAAACACACAGTCTACTGTTTTGGGTCCAATTTTAACCCTCTTTGGTAAAGTAACCTCTACCTTAGCTAAACACCCCCACACTTTGAAATATTTCAAGTTGGGTTTCCTTCCTTTCCACATCTCATATGGAATTGATTGTGTTTTTCGATGGGGTACCCTATTGAGTATTTTATTAGCTGTAAGGATGGCTTTCCCCCAAAGGTTTCGTGGTGAATCAGAATTGATCATTAAGGCATTCATCATTTCCTTTAATGTTCTATTCTTCCGTTCTGCCAAACCATTTGACTGTGGTGTATAAGGTGCAGTAGTTTGATGAATAATACCATATTCCAAACATATCTCTGCAAAAGGAGATTCATATTCTCCACCCCTATCACTCTGAATCATTTTTATCTTTAGATTCAATTGGTTCTCCACTTCCTTTTTGTATTGCTTAAATGCATCAATTGCTTCATCCTTACTATTAAGCAAATATACATAACAAAATTGAGTGCAGTCATCAATAAAAGTTATAAAATACTTTTTTCCACCACAAGATGGTGTTGACTTCATATCGCATATATCTGTGTGAATTAAGTCTAAAGTTTTAGAATTTCTTTCAACAGACTTATAAGGATGTTTAACAAACTTACTTTCCACAAAAAATTTGCATTTCGATTTATCGCATTTAAAATCAGGCAATACTTCTAGATTAACCAATTTTCGCAAGGCTTTGTAATTTACATTTCCCAAACGGACATGCCATAAATCATTTGACTCCAATAAGTAAACTGAAGCAGAATTTTTATTAATACTGTCAACAACCATTACATTCAGTTTGAAAAGACCCTCATTGAGGTAGCCCTTTCCTATGAACATTTCATTCTTACTTATTACAGCTTTATCACTAACTAGGACACACTTAAACCCGTTCTTAACAAGTAGTGCAGCAGAAACTAAATTCTTCATAATAGTAGGGACATGCAGAACATTGGTCAAAGTCAACACCTTGCCGGATGTCATTTTCAACATTACTTTCCCAGTTCCTGCAATCCTTGCTATTGCTGTGTTTCCCATGAATAAATCTTCATCGTACTCAACAGGAGTGTACGTTGCAAAGGCTTCTTTCGCAGAGCAAATATGTCTAGTGGCACCTGAGTCGAGAAACCACTCCTTGGGATTTCCAACTAAGTTACACTCCGAGATCATTGCACACAAGTCATCTACATCTTCCATCTTCTCCACGATGTTTGCTTGACTTTTGCCTTTGCCTTTGTCTTTGTCCTTTCTTGGAGCACGACAATCAGAAGACCTATGACCAGCCTTGCCACAATTGTAACAGTTGCCTTTGAATTTCTTCTTGGCCTGTTCTGACTTCTGCCCGTTGGACTTCTTTCTCTTTTTGTCTTTGGTAGGAGCTTCTTCAACAATATTAACTCCAATGATTGTTGAACTCTTACGCGACTTCTTTTCGGCGTTTTTATTATCTTCCTCAATCTTGAGCCGAATCACAACATCTTCAAGCTTCATTTCTTTACGCTTGTGCTTTAGATAATTCTTGAAATCGTTCCACGAAGGAGGCAACTTCTCGATCATTGCAGCCACTTGAAAAGCTTCATTTACTACCATATCTTCAGCAATCAGATCATGGAGAATAAGTTGAAGTTCCTGCACTTGTGATCCAACAGTTTTACTATCTACCATTTTATAGTCTAAAAACTTTGCGACCACAAACTTTTTCAAGCATGCATCTTCTGTCTTATATTTCTTCTCAAGTGCATTCCACAACTCTTTTGAAGTTGTTATTGCACTATAGACATTATATAAGTCATCCTCTAAAGCACTCAAAATGTAGCCTTTACATAGGAAGTCTGCCTGTTTCCATGCTTCAATAATCATGAATTTTTCTCTGTCTGGCATGTCATCAGCAGGCACTGGAGTATCTTCACTTGTAAATTTCTACAGACCAAGAGTGGTAAGCCAGAAAAATACTCGTTGCTGCCATCCTTTGAAGTTCAAACCTGTGAATTTACCCGGTTTCTCTGCTTGTGGTACAACAGTTCGGGTTGGTGCAGCAACAGCCACTGTAACACCATTGTTTGCCATTTCTGATAAACAAAAATCGATACAGTCTTAGTAAGCAATAAAATATAATTGCAGACTTAAAGGAGTATAAAATCACGAAGATTTTTGTCTCCACCAGAAACACAGATTAAAAAATAATTTCCTTAAGATTATTGCCAATCTGTGTTATAAAACCAGAAATTACTGATTCTAATAAATTGTTCAGAAACACGAAGTAACTGAAATTTATAGAACCAGTAAGAGAGATGAACAGAAATTTAATTCACTAAAAACTAAAATCTGTAAAAAAAAAAACGTACCAGAATCTGGAAAAAAACCTTTTAAATCGGAAAAAGATCAAGTCCACTGAACTCACAGTGTCCCCTTAAGGAAATTATTCCCCTCTAGTATCCGAGGTTTGAATTGGAATATAACCTCCCAGGGTAAAATGATCTTAATCAGCAGAGTGAAGATACCAAAAACTCTTACTGTCAGCGAACCAATCCACAGCAGGAAAGTACACGAAGAAAAAATGTGTGCAGAAGAAGAAGAAGAAGATCAGAAAATTCGTTAGTGAATATTCTGAAGAATGAGTGGTATTTATAGGCAAGAAGAATAGGTTCCGAAAGGTTGCAACCCTTTCAGAATCCTCACAACCATTAATGAAAGTTTGCAACCTTTCAAATGGTAATGACTGTTCTCGAAAGTTGCAACCTTTCAGAATAGTCATGGAGGGAATTTTAAATAAAACGGGAAAGTTGTTTAAATTCAAATAGGTCACGCGCGGATCCGAATTGGGTCGGGTTAATCAACTAAAAAATTGAAACGTTTCGATTAATTTCAACTAAATAACTGAAAACGTTTTCAACTAATTAATTGAAAAAGATATTGGCCATTTAATTTAATTAATTAATTAAATAATTAATTATATATAATTTAAAAAAACTTTGTCCAAAAAATAATCTCTCGATCATTTGCCGAAGCCGAAGCCGTAGCCATAGCCGAGGCGAGCGACGACGACGACGGAGCGAGGGGGGTCCCTCTTTCCAACCCTTTTAAACATTAATAGGAGTGTTTCTGTATTTAAACTCTCCTATTTTTCTTTCCACCACCGATGAGGGACAAATCCCTTTTCCATTAAAGCATAAGAGGACTTTTCAAGTTTCCAACTCTTCAAGTTCTCAACTTTCCAAATTCCTCTCTTTCCCTCTATTTCCCATCAATTTTTGCTACATACCTAACAGGTACAGGAATCTTTCTTATCCATCTTTGATTACTTATCTATACCTCACATATAAGGTGGAAAAATATGAGAGATCTAGCATGAGGAGTCCCAAAGGCCCTATCTATCCACTTAAAAAAGAAGGGTATAGGGCATGTGACAAAGGCCCTCACAATCTCTTTTTGATTGTGGTACTATGAGGACACAATTACATTTTTTGTTTAGGGGGTGCCTCGCTTGTCCGACTTATTTTAGATTGTTTTTTTGCATCTGATCGTGCCCTTGTTGGAATTGTATTATTTTGATTTGTTGATGATGTGTCCTTGTCGGTCTTGTTTTATTTTGATTTGTGGATGACGTGCCCTCATTGGACTTTTTAATATATTATGTTGGGGTGGTTTGTTTTACTTTGTTTCTCGTAGTTGGCAGCTTCTTTGTTTTTGTTTTGATAATAAAATATGGACATTGACAATACCCAGTGATGTATAAAGTGACTATTATTTATGGGAAAAATCTCCAATTGTTTGTAAGTGTTTGATTGGTTGTGGATGCGGTGTAGTCTGAGTAGCCGACTTCGAATAGATGCATGAGTTTTACCGATGATGGATTGGTTGACGACTTTCTTAAGGGAAAAATCATCTTCCTTTGAGAGCTTGGTTGATACTAAGAACATAATCTTGCATGTGAAAAGTGTTTAGCAAACCCCTCCTTTTTTTTGAAATTTAAGAATGTTGTAAATGCTTTTGTGACAAATCTTACATCTCTTTTTGAGAGTTTTGATTCGCTAGCAATTTAAATGTTTGATGCCACTTGTATTTGAAAGGAAATAAGATTTTGAGCTATCTTAATTGATTTGCATACCATGTGTGGTGAATGGTTGTGTAATGCCCTGTGATTCACTTTCATCACCTAGAATTTGCCCAATTGATGTTGAAATGTTGGTCTTGATTAAGATTGGTCAGAAAATGATCTTAGGATTTATTTGATGTTCTTGAAGTCCACTTGCTCTAAAAATCCCATCTTTGCACTAAATATATCCTCAGTTGTCCCGTTTGAGTGTAATTCTTTTTATTGACTACCACATTACAAGCCTTCTCATTTTTGAAAAAAAAAAAAACCTCATTTGAATCTTCCCCTCCTTAAACTTGAGAATTGTGAAAGCTGAAGCTAAAAGCTTAAGTTGGGGTGTTATGGAAAATTCATAGATTGGATGCTTACCACATCAAGGCTGGATAAAAAAAAATTGAAAATGGAGGAAAAATTTATAATAAAGAATAGTTTTGAAAAAGAAAGCGAATAAAGAGACATGAGTCTGCCAAAGGTTGAAAATGGTTGCATGTGGGGCCTCTTTAGTAAAAATAAAAAATATATCGAAGAAAATATTGTGAAATATTTAGTAAGTTTAAAAATGAAGAAGAGTGGAAAAGTTGGTGAATGTTGAGTTGTTGTGTAGTGTTGAAGGAGGGGTGTAGTCACTTGTACGTACATGACATCCTAAGCTTTTGCAAGCCTACATTACAAGCGTAACAAAGTAATTTGATATCCCTTATCGAATAAAGTTGATTCAATGTTGATTAAATATATGGACAAGCCTATGGTGTGGTATTTCTATTTATGAGATTGTTGTGAGTGTGAGAATTTGCATATTTGTCCCGTTTCTTGTAAATACTTTGTAAGTGTGTTGGGACATTTGTTTCCTTTTGAGGGCATGCAAGATAATAAAGTGGTGATTTTGAAAATTTCTACTTAAGTCAAGTGAGCACGAAAAAGAACTAACGAGTTGAGTCAGTTCTTGAGTTTTAGTTGTTGTCACTTAATGATTTTTGGTTCTTGGAAATGTGCAATGAGAATGCGGATAGTTATTTTGTGAAAATTTTGCATGTGGACTATTTGTTATTATAAACTAAAGCCTTTTCCTTTGTGCTTGATTGAAAAAGGTAAAATTGATTTATGGTGTGTGCTGAAATGAGAGCCTTTTGTGTTTATATCTTGTTTACTTGAGAAAAAAAAAGTTTCTAAGTTGGATTTGTTAATATAAGTGGTGGATTTTCCACTCAAATCTCGTAGTTAATTTTGGATTTCTTTAGTTTATAATTGGTGCTTTTAATGTGATTTGTTTTTCATATTTGCAGGAAAAAATGAAATGGAAAGTTGATTGAAAAGATGGTTGAAGCAATAAAGTGAAATTGAAGAAAAAAGAGGTCAATTGGAAGGAAGTGAAACTGGAAAAAGTTTGCTCATCGCAACTGTGTGAAGCAAAAGTTGTGATTGCGTTGCCGAGGAAATTTAGATCATGTGATCACGTGGTCAAAGGTCATGACCGCGTGAGCTAGTGACACTACTCATATTAACCGTGTAAGTTAGTTGTAGCGACCCTGAAGGATAAATTGAGTCGCACCTAGGCAGATTGAGAATTTAACCAAATTCATGAGAAAACCCCTTTTTATAATCACTAGTTGTCATTTTTCATATATCCATCTTGTATCTTTCTTGTATGCAACAATCCTGGAGAGCAAATTCCATCTTCTTAGCTTAGAGTAGAGAAAAACTTGTAGACTTCAATTTGGGTTTAGACTTGCAAGTTGCCTCACAATACAAATTAGGCAAATATAGCACCAGAGGAGCATGTAAAGGCAATGGCATCTGAAACAACAAATACACGAAATGTTGTTCTCCTTAATAAAATTGCCATCCCTTTGTTGGGCTATTAGTATCTCTTTGAAAACCTCCTCGCAGTGTTAAACCAACTGTGAAGGTTACTGTCATTAATAGAGTTGCCACAACTAAATGCATTTGAGTTGTCTTCATAATATTTTCGACTACTTTTTCATCTTGCCTTGCTATGTCTGCATGATCATTACCCTTTGACTCCGCCTGTGGTGGTACCACCAACATCATCCCGCTTGTTGCAGAGAATAAGCCCTACAGGACTAAATTTACAACCTCGGGCATGGCCATTCTTTTTTATTTAGGCTATTATATATCTAAAGATGTGATCTTGGTAATTCCTTTGCTTTCTCTGGAAGAAACATTATATAGGAAAACAATCACACTCTTAATAGTGAACTCTCTACCGAGTCATTTTAAATAGTATTATTTTAGAATAGAAGAAATATACAAGTGTTCATTTGGTTTGCAAGATTAATTCAAATATGCTAGTTTGGAATTATGAATTTTACAAACAATTCGATAACATCAATAAACATTATAAAACACTCAATTATTGAAGAGAGAAGTGATATGTGTTTCGTGGACGGCATGGCAAAGTAGTCTGTGAGAAAAAAAAAGTGTGAACTATGTTATCAAAGACAATTATTTGTTTTGAATATACTCCTAGTACACTGAAAATACAAGTGAAATAGTTTAGACAGTTGAAGCCTGCCTAGTACCCCCCCCCCCTTTCTTGATCAACGTACTCCATTTATAGTTCAATGGAGAACAAGACCTGATAATCTTGTGAATCTATATGAGAGAGGAAGTTAAAAGGATTGGATTGGGGTTGGGGTAGGCATGTTCAAACTTTTTTCTGTTGTAATCCTGTAGCATGCAACATATAATCTTGTTTTATCTGGACCTTCAATATGTTTTTCTTTCTGTTGTAATCTTGTCATCCTTTCTATAGTTTTTTATACGATCGCTTTACGTCTTCATAAGTCATATATAGGTTGTGACAGTGACACTTCATCACAAGCACTACAAAAATAGATATTTAGCATAATTGAGTTAATGTCATTGTATCTAATGTCATTAAAACCTTCAATGACATTTATATAGAGTATTGGTTATAAATACTCCTATATATTATGTTTTGCCATTATATACAATATAGAGGCAAATTATATTATTGCCACTTGATCATTTATTTATTGTAGTGAGGTTGTTTATAAGGACTCATGGCTGGTGTCTTCTTTTTTTCCATTGCTTATTGAGTTATTGTGAATATCATTATGTTGAATTGTAGGAAAAAAGATCTATTACATGCTATGTGAGCTATTTATAAGACTCTATTAATGCATAAATTAGTTGTGAACAAGCATATTGATGTTGAGAATACTTCTCTTTATTGATTTGGTATATTATCAACAACAACAATAACATACCTAATGAATTCCACCAAGTGGTATCTAGAGATCGAAGGATAGATTATATGCAAACATTATCACTATCTCGTAGAGGTAGATAGATTGTTTTCAATAGACCCTTGATATCAAATTTGATCTTTTGTTACTCGAAAGAGATCACACCGTTCTTGTTGATGATTTTTGAAAATAAACCTTAATAAAGGATAATTAATAAAGAAGAGCTGGAAAAGTAATTGACTAAGTTTATAAAGACGACTTAAGTTTAAAGTTTTACATGAAATAAAATTCAACATTCAAAAAAGTGATTAAAAGACAACCTAAGCTTGAACTACGGGGAAGAAGTATCAACAACATTTTCTCCATTGTTGTTTCTCCCTTTTCTCTTACAACCAACATTCTTTTGTTTGTTTTGATACTTGAATCTTCATTTGGTAAATGATTCATAGTTGGGTCTTTTTCAGTTGGACGATTCCAATTATATTCATCTTCAATTGGTGAGAGCCTAGAAGTACACTGTGGAATGGAAGGAAATTTCATGAGATAACAAAATAAGTTCAACAATTTATTTTATTTTGTCAAATATCTAATTATCAAAAGTAAAAAAAAAATATTGTTGAATATTATGAGAAATTGGTTTAAAATACATGATGTTACGGAAGAAGATATACATAAGCTTTATCTGAATTACCTTATAAAGGTTATCGATGAAACGAAATTTGGTACTTATCAGTAATCCTTGTGTGATATGATATTTCCCACCATTTTCATCTTTTGCCAAAAGTCTCGAGCCATAGTTGATAATACTATCGTTTATAATATGATCATAATTATCTGGGTTACCAGCTTCACATGCAATTTTGTTGAGATCTGACTCACCTGAAAATTATATGTTAGAATCCATGATATCTGTGAAACAAATTAGAAGTTCAAAAAGTGGGACTGAAACTTCAATCTAATGACTGTATTTTAGGCTAGCAATTTGTTTTATGCCATTTAGGGCAAGAGTTTAAATTGCTATGTGCTCAATGATTTAAATTTAGGATAATTCTCTACTTTCTATGGAGGGAAAATCAAATAATTAAGATAAATTTAATTAGTAAGGTGTAAAATTCCTTAAATACCATCAATATTTTATTCTTGATGTTGGTGAGGAAGTTCCTCCTCAAAACAATCCTCTTGATCTCATCTTATGTTGCTTTCGCTGCGTTCTTTAAATTCTCACTTTCTAACTCCTGCAAATCCATATTGTTTCTTAATAAATGATTGGAGATAGAAAAGTATATTGTGGAATATAATTAATAAATGTGCTTAATAATATTTTTTTAAATAAACAAAAGTGTTGAACAATTACCTCGCAAGCTTGAAGGAGGGGATATAAATACATATTTTCAATGTATTGTCTATTAAGGTAGCACTTTAATAATCCAATGGGTTATCTTCACCAGGGCTCTCAAACTCACCTGAAAATCATAAATAACCAATGAGAGATAATTAATAGTATAAGTCATTTATAAGTTCTTGAATAAACTAATAAATTATGTACCGTGAATAATTTGTTGTTCATAGTCTGCATCCTTCCTCTCTTTCATGGAAAGTTATGAATTGCTACCCTTATTCCCTTGAAATAATATTAGTTAAAATTTTATTTTACTAAAAAAAGTTATTAATGATACATTAAAATTATTATTTTTGACTACTAATAATCTAATTAATTTTTAAAAAGTCTCCTTGGTATTTTTGACTACAATATTAGTTAAAATTTGCTTTCGCCTGTTCTGTAGTATTTTCTTGGAAGAGTCTCCTTGTTCCTCTCGAGAATATTTCTTATTCCTCTTGGAATCTTCTTTCTTTTTCTTTTCTGCTTCGAGCATATTGGGCATATACTATTGCGTGAAATACAAACAGCAAGATCAAGTAATTATTCAAATTGACAAATCATGCTCGCAAAAAGCAAGATCTTCCCTCCATACTAAAAAGTCTAAATTTGAAAACAAATGAAATTCTAGAAGTCACAAAAGAAAGTTGTTAGGTTAATATACACATATGTCGTTGAAGCTACATACACTTTATCTTAATCATCACCGTACATATACACTATATTTCATAAAGTAGAATTGATTTGAAAAAAAAAATTGCATATAGATTTGAGAGCCGAAATAACGCTTTTTTTATTTGAGAGAAACATAGAGTAATGATTATAAGGGATGAATAAAGCATCATCCTTCGGTGACGCTCATTATCATTTCGAGATGGAAGTCTCGTTCTCATTTTGAAAATTATAATTGAGTGAATGGCTATGGAAAATTGATGGCAGTCTTGTTGTATTAAAATGAGATTGTTCATACATATCAATAAACAACAATAAAAGCAACATACCTGATATCATCCCACAAGTAGGATTTGAAAATGGTTATATATACACAAACTAGGGTTTGAAAATAGAAAGATGTACACAACTTTTGCTACAAACTTTTTTGGGTAGAAATATTTTTTTCCCGATATGCCATAGAAAAAAAAATTAAAACAGGATTACAAGAAGGAGAAATCAAACATTTTTCACTCTTGTTAATTATAGGTTTTAAAAGTTATTAGAAATAGTCGATAAATTTAAAAACAAGACACTTGCTAAAATGAACTGTAAATTTATAAATGAACACAAGGGCAAAAAATTGAGAAACAAAAAAAGATTTCAATTGACTCATTTCACCATCACAAAATTAGATTCCTTTATTGAAAGAAAATAAAAGACAAAAATGAATTGAATAGAATGAATGAGTTAATCAATACCGTCTCAATCACGTTTATATGTTCCTCTTGGTTGTTGATCTATCCCTTAAAAAATTGAAGCATGTGAAGAAGCAAAATGCTGTCGTTTATCACCTATATTGACTTTACTGTCTCCTCTTGACTGCGTATATATTTTCTTAAAATGAAAATTAAAATGAAGAAGTGAACATTCAATATCTTGCCTTTTATATGTACACTATTGATTGCTGAGTTGTTTCTTGAAAACTATGTATTCAATTTTTGGAAAATTTATTATTTATCATAAAAGGTAAGCTAAATTTTAAGTTCAAAGGGGTGAACAGACTAGAGTTTTAAATCAATTATTGCGAAGAATTTAATTATTGTGCTAATAGTGATATGTTGACATTAATTGAGAAATTTATTTAAAATCTGTCATATCATTTATTTCTTTTACCTTTGTCATTTATTATATTTTGTGTGTGTATTAATTATTATAAGTATAAAATATGACAACTTTGAATTTTAGACTTTGACCAAATAAATTTAAATAGTTCTCATAGAGTTAGTAAAATATCATATATAATGCAAACCATCAGAATCACTACAAAATTTACACAAGATATTAAATTGTGTTTGAGGTAATAATATTTTTCATACAAAAGATAATAGTCAGTTTGACTTAAATTTAAAGTATTTTGAATTTATGTTTTGGAGTGGAAGACTCTACATTTGTTTTCATTAAACTTGTTTAGATTATGAAATTCACAAATATGTGACACACATAAAACAATATATGTGTAATTGTTCATATAATACTATAGGATATATTAAAATAAAATAAAATCTCAATTTAAAATTATATGAAAAACATTTACTTTTTCCTGCAATGTGAGACGAATAATTTATGGGTATATGCAGTTTAAAAATGAATTGTTATGTCCTCTTTGCTTATATGTCTCCTCTTAATTGTTGAATTATTCCATTTATAGTAATAACATGAAGATATTTAGTAAAGAAATTGAAAAAAATAGTTGAAGATAATTTAATCCTGGTGTGGGAGACAAAAAAATGTATAAATATTAGAAAAATAAGTCTATTTATAAAAATATAAATTTTCGATGAATGGAATTCAATTGAACCCCCTCCTCAATAGATAGTGTCTTAATTGCTTTAGAATACTACATTCATCGAATTTGCATCTTCAAATTTATCTCTTTAAAATTTAAAAATGCAACGATATGAAGAGATAAAAGTTCTAACTATCACGATTCAAAAATTGGGTGTGATTACACCTTCCTTATCCAACTAAGACAAGTCAACCTAAACAATCATTGACAAGGGTAAATAACAAAGACCGGTTTCACATTACTCTTTTTCTTCCCGTAGTCATTCTCTATGTCTTAGCCCTCTCATACTTAAACTCTTCTCTATCCCTCAACTTGTCCTCCTCAACTTGTTGCACATGGATCATTAACCTTGCTATGTCCATATCCACTATAAACATAGTTGTCTGGCCTTGCTTTCTTGATAGGATCAAAACCCAGTAACGAATAAACTCATCCTACTCCTCATGTCAGCAACCATCTCCGGAACATACCGAGAAAGTTGTGTGAACTTCAGACTGTACTCATGAACGCTCAAAGAATCTATAAGGACCCCAAAAATGGAATAGGATGAACTAGAGCTTCACATGAGTTTATTGAGTTAATAACGTGTTAAAATTATGAGAAATATCTTTTAGTAGTTTGTTTAAACAGTTTTGAGGTCAAATGTTAAAGGACGACCAAGACGTTCGAAAACTAATCTTTTGCGTGCTAGTGTGTTCTAGTATGTTGTCCTCGATTTGGTGTGTTGTTTGGTGTCTAAAGTCAGTGAAATTGACCCTAGGGAATAGATGAACATGTTTAGGGGTTAAACGTTTGGGTACGACTCCCCAAGGACCACCCTAAGGGTTCTAGAGGAGGACCCTAAGCTCAACCCCTAAAACTGCCAAAATGGAGTGACCTATGGCCATGACTTACGACAAGTAGGTCCTTTGACGGGGCATGATTTGCTACGTAGGTCAAGACATAGCCTAGGGATCCTTAGCTTCCATGGCCAAGTCTCAGACCAGTTCCACGAGGCAGCAGGACGGTCCGTCACACCTAGTACGGTTCGTAGGTGGTGGTCGTGAGTGAGCAGCTGTTTTTCTAGTACAAGTTGGCCAAGCCATGGTTGGTTTGGTAAATTACACCCTTGGATAAATAAATACTTGGACGGTTATTTTATGCATTTTATGGTATTTAAAGTTAGTTAAAATACTTAAACCTATAATTAGACTTCATTCTTCAAAATCAAACCCCTCTTTAAAATAGGTTCTCTCAAGAACACCATGTGAGCTTAAGGTCAAGTTTGAGCTAGGGTTGAAGAATTTTATTGCTTTCTTCTTCAATTTCGTGGGAAATTCATCTCTAAGGTATGATGATCCTTCATATAGGGCTAGCCTTCACCTTAGAGTCAATTTCAAATGGTTTTCAAGTTTTCCTTAAGTTATGAAAAAACCCAATTCTTCCTCAAACTCTTGGGTGCATTAAATGGTTTCAAAAGAATTTGTTATGGTTATGTTATGGTTTAATTGATGTTTTAAGCTTAAAAACTCCATGAACCCATGATTCCTCTAATTCCCTAATTTTTGCTTCAAAAGTGGGTTTGATAATTATGATTGTTTATTGGTGGAATTGTACTTATATGACTTTATAGTATTGATTCCTATTGTTATCTATATCTATATATGGTGAATCTTTTACATATGTATGAGTTGGTGATCTTAGTCTTGTGGGCATGATAATGGGAAATTCTCTTGTTATGTTGGAAGTTAAATAATTATGAATTGTGGCATTGGAGAATGGCGATTTGACTCAATTACTTATTATAGTAAGATTGTTTTTGTATGGTTTGATACACTTATGGTAGATGTATTTACTTCTTTTTATTATTATGAGTGTGGCCTTAAAAGCATTATGAGCTTAATTTAAGTGAGGGTTATGTTATTGTGTAGAAGGTGGCATAATGTACAATTGCCATGTGATGTTAAGGTGATCTTGTATATTGTATTGTGAATGAAAGCATGTTTCCTCTGAATGTTTACATGTGATGATGATAGACTATGAAGAGTATTTATATGTTGATATGGTGTATTTATTAGGTAGACCTAATTGTCCCTACTTGATACATGAAAGATATGATGAATGTGATCTCTTGACTTGGTAGGCGTAGGCATCAATTTCTTTAGTGAATGAATGAGAGAATAAATTGAATCATCTAGACCTAGCATGGTAACCTTTATATAAATGAGCTATCCTTATGAACCTTGATTGGTTGACCCTAGTGGTGCCCTTCTTGGTCATGGTATCATGGGTCGTTAAGCTTAATGATAGCGCCCTCTCTAATACACTCATGTGAATGAAATTACTCTATGGGAACTAAGGCAAAACACCGAGTTGATATTGTTAGCATAGTAGCTATACTTGAGTATGATAATAGAGTACAAAGAAGTCTATTGATTCCCCTAAACCATATGCCTACATGGGATGTGTCCTGGCTCTACCCTTGGCAAGTAGAAGACCATCCACGGAGTAGGGTAGACTCTGAATTTCATACCTAGCTAGTGTGGTTTATGTAGTTTATACCTATTACCATCATGTGGGATGTGCACTCTAGCTATTGAATAAGTTCTACAACGTGTAAGTAGTAGTATGGGATGCTACCTACATATGGAACGAGTAGGCTTTGAAGATACTAGAGCAAGTTCCCTAGGTATTCCAAGACCATTATGTGAAGTCTCTTAAATGTATGAATGTCTCTTTAAATAATCTAATAAGGAACATTGACTTGTTGGGTTGTCTTGAAGAGGAAGGGTTCTTGTCTTAGGTAGTCTTGAAGAACACTTAGGTGTGCATGAAGAGGTTGTATGGGCGGCCAAATCGTCTCTTACTTAGGTGGGTCTTAGGATAACCTTAGGTAGAAGGTCTAAATGATAAGATGGGTTACTTAACAAATGTGGTGGTACCTTGTGTATTATGTGGGTATAATCTTGTATGTTAATGTTGACTTGTATTATGTCATTCACACTTGATTTATGAAACTTTATCAATATGGCCTAAAAATCATTTAATCTATTAGATGTCTTATATCAAGTAAATGTCCCTTTTAGCATCATTTTTGCATAGTCATCATACTTAGTGCTTAATTTTACTAATTCCATATTTTCCTCTTTTATCTACAAAGTGTAGGTGTGGGCAAGTGAGGTGATCTCTAGAGCTGAAGCTTGGGACTTAGAAATTCTCTCAAGATTTTTTTATGTCCTCATATGTCGAGGAGATAAACTTCTTATTCTATTTTGTCTTTCATTAAGACATTTGTATTAAACTTGTATCTTTCTACCAATGTAAAGGGTTGTGTCCGTAAGTTTGATTTTCTTAAAGCTTGGGTCTGTGTTGGCCTTATGAGACTAAAATTTTGTTGCTCAGAGAGACTTATTTTAAAAGTGTGTTGACTCTTTAAGTCTGTTGATTTTTCTTTAAAAAGTTTTAATTCCTCACTATTGATAGCCTATGTGATGAATGAATGTTATGGGCTTGTATAAGACCTTTCCGAATTTGGATACGTCGTGTGAAGACTAGGGGGTGCTCTCGGGATGTTACAAACTTAATATCAGAGCATAAGGTTATGAAATGGTCCTTAGGTTTCAAAGTCTCACGAGGCCACGTATAGTAGAGTCTTGTTCATCGGTGTGAGTGCACTTCTCACCCTAGACCGAGCCATAACGGCTTAGGCAAATAGAGGTATGGGGCCTAGGGTGAATGCTATTGAGAGTAATATGGACTCTAGGTTGAGGGACTTTGTGAGATGAATCCTCACAAAGTGGGAGATGATCCCCAAGAATTCTTCGATGGTGTTTATAAGGTGGTGAGTGCTATGGGGGTGTCTTCTAGGGAGAAAGCGAAATTGGCTTCAGATCAATTGAGGGAGGTTTCTCAAGTGTGGTACACTAAATGGAAGGAGAATAGTCCAGTTGAAGTGGATCCTATAGAATGGTAAGAGTTTAAGGAAGAATTCTTAGGAAAGTACTTTCCCCATGAGAAGAGAGAAGTTCAGGTTGAGGAGTTTATAAACCTTAGGCAAGGTACCATGAGTGTGGAGGAGTATTCCTTGAAATTTACCCTATTGTATATGTATGCTACATCTTTGGTGTCTTACCTTAGAGATGAGATGATTTTGTTTGTGACTGGTGTTTCCGATCTTCTGAAGGAAGAGTGTCGTATAGAAATGCTCCATAGTGACATGAATATATCTAGTCTCATAGTGTATGCTCAATCTATTGAAGATTCCACACTAGAGAGGTTGGGTACATATTTGAAGAGGGGAGGAACCGATGAGCAAAGTCAACCTAGGTTTAAGAAGAGAGCTCCAAATAAATATGCTTCTAGTGCTCCTAAGGTTAATGTTAGGACCCTCAAAATGAAATAGGTTTAATTAGAGGCTAACATGTTTGGTTATGAGTTAATAAGGTCATAAAATGATGAATATAAGTGTTAGAAGTCAATTTGAGGAGTTTGGAAGTCAAACGTCTAAGAACGACCAAGACGTCCGGAAGCTAGTCTAGTTGAACTAGTGTGTAGTATGGTTTTGTAGTGTAGTTTTGGGGTCTGGTATGAGGATTAAATTGAGTATCAAGGGTTTCTACACATAGACTGACATGTAATGGGTCAAAATGTTCGCGTACGACTCCCCGGGGACCTCCTTAAGGGTCCCCAAGAAGGATAAAAACGTTGGCCAAGAAAGCTGTCGGGCAGCCTATATGTGGAGGTGGTGGCGCATCGCGCCTACAACACTTAAAGGGAAAACTTTGCCCTGTGATTAGGGGCCAACGCGAATCATTCTCAAATTTAATTCCAGAATAAAGATTTGGAAGTGTCCCCGTGATGCGCAAACAAGTCGCAAATTTGGTCGCGTCATTGTTAAGTCAAATTAGAATTTTTCAAAATGTCCATTAAGTGTAGGGGTATTTTGGGTACATTGGGGATTATGTAATTATGGTTATTGAGTCTTTTTAAACCCAAATTCACCAATCAAATCAAAACCCTCAACCCAAAACAAAAGCTCTCCACTCATTCTCTTCAAAACCTCCATTGTTGAAGCTTTGAAGATCCAAGGAAGAAGACCAAATTGTTCAAGTTTTTCAATCCAATTTTGTGGGCTTTATTAAAATAAGGTATGGTGATTTCATACTTGAATATTCTCTCGTTCAAGGAGACAATTCCAATGGTTCTTCAAAGATGTTCAAAAACATAGAATTTCCAATTTTGAATTCTAAGCATGGGTTCTAGCATGTAAAGGTTTCAAACAATGTTTTATGATATAATTGATGTTTATTGATGATTTCCATGAACCCATGTATTCCTTGAATTCCTAGTTTTGGCTGTAAAATGGATGAATTGATCATTTCTTGATATTACTGAATTCATGTGTATATTGTATTGGGCTATTGAATTATGTATAGATCGTGATAGAATTGTTTATAGGCTGCCTTATATTGATAATATCTATATTTTATATTGTTGTATCGTTGATATGGATTGATTGTTGGCTTAGTATTGTGTACATGGCTATTGGTAAGAGCCTTCGTAAAGTGAATTGATTGAAATGGCTAAGGAATGTAATGATGATGATTGGAAGGTGGTGAGTTAACATAATTCCTCTATATTGTGTAGAATTGATATTGAATTGTATTGATTGGTATGGTTCACTTATAATGGCGTTGTTTATGTGTTATAATTGTTATGAATGGCCTTGTCGGCATTATTATGTGAATTATGGTACTATCATGTTATAGCTTGTATAGGTGAACTATGTGAAGGATTATATGGTACACGTGTATGTGTGAGGTGAAAGTATGATTTCCTCTAAATGGCTATATGTGAAAATGATTGCCTATTATGAGTCTCTACATGAGTATTGATAGGGTATCTTGTTGGTTAGACTTAGTTGTCCCTACATGGTACTTGAATGTTATTGAATACGTGATATGATAATGTTGTGTCTTGATTGGTAGACCTAGGTCCCTCTACTTGATACATGAAAGTTATGTGAAGGTTATTTCTTGACTTGGTAGTCTTAGTCACCCTTGTCTTATACGTGTATGAATGAATGTATGAATGAAGTCTAGGATCGGTAGTCCTAAAGGAGGTGCCCTTCTATAAAAGACTTATATGTAAACCTTGAATATGAAAAGAAGGTTATATACGTGGACCCTTGAATATGACAAGAAGGCTAAAGAATGAGCTATCCATGAAAAGTATTATGAGTTGGTAGGACTAAAAAATGGTACCTTCTGTAATACACCAAGGGAATGATTACTCTATGAGAATAAAAGCAAAGCACCGAGTGAATATGCTTGTGGTAGTAGATCTACTTGAGAATGGGACTAGAGTACAAAGAATCCCTTGATATCCTAAAATCATTGCCAATATGGGATGAGTCTTAGTTCTACCTTTGGCTAGTAGAACACTTTCCATGGTGTGGGGTTCTTATGACACCGGATACCATACAAAGCTAGTATGGTCTATGTCGGTTAATGCCTAATCTCATCGTATGGGATGTACACTTTAGTTATTGGATAGGTTCTACAACGTGTAGGTAGTGAAATGGGATGCTATCTATACATTGCACGAGTAGGCTTTGAAGATGCTAGGTGAGTTCCCTCGGTCTTCTCCAAGACCATTATGTGAAGTCCTCTAATTGTTAAATGTCTCCTACATGTCTTTAATGAATATTTTTGACCTAGTAATGTATGAAGAATAGAAAGGTTCTTACCTAGGTAGCTTTGAGGATTGCTTAAGTAGGCTTGAAGAGGGTGTATGGGCGGTATGTTCATGTTTTACTTAGGTGAGTCTTAGAGTAACTTTAGTTAGAGAGTCTATGTGATGTAAGGGATTATCTTATTGAATAAGGACTATGTGATATGTGATGAAATGGAATAACTTTACTTTGGGTAGTGTTAAGGATACTTAGGTGTGCTTGAAGAGGTTGTATGTGCGGTCTATTCTTGTCTTATTGAAGTGAGTCTTAGGATAACCTTTAATAGGGGGTCTAAGTAAATATGGTCATGTGATTGATCTTACTTGGATATGTCTTATATGTGTATGTTGTCTTGGAAATAGTTCTTATACTTATTTCATGAGATTTACATCAAAAGAGCATAAAGGCATATTATGTAGTAAATGTCCATTTTAGCATAGTTTTCTTACATGTTCACCTACTTAGTGCATTCAATGTGCTAATTTCATATGTTGTCTATTTCTACAACTGTATGTGACAAGTGAAAAGTCTCTTAGAAACAAATCTTGGGAATAGTATTCTCTCAAGAAGACTTGGTATGTCCTCATATGATTTGAGGACATAGTTATGTTTAGGTTTTCTTTTCAAAAGACATTGTAATAGACTTTGGTTTTAATTGTAATTGATGTATCGGTTGTGACCCTAAGATTTAAATGTGTCTAAGATGGCTATGACGAGACTTAGTTTGCTTATGTTTCTATAAAAGAGTTTGAACTATTATTGTGAAAAGTTTTAATTCAACACTACTTTTCATATATCTATGCGATGAATGATGTCTAAGGGCTTGTATAAGACCTCCGAGAGGTCGAGTACACCGTGTGGCAACATAAGAGTTCTCTAACTTCTAGGGTGTACTCTCGGGTCATTACAGTTAACTATGAGAGAGGTAGTGCTTCCCAATTTGTCAAGCCTACTTGCTCTAATTGTGGAAAGAAACATTTTGGGAAGTGTCTAGCCGGTACTAGTGTATGTTATGGTTGTGGGAAGAATGATAACGAGGTGAGAGATTGTCCTACTCATGCTGCTAGAGGAAGGGATGTCAAGCAAGCTCCCAAGGAGGGTACAATTTCTATTCCTCTTAATCGTGGTTGTTTCTATGCTCTCCAAGCTAACAAGGGAGAAAATCCGGATGAAGGTACCTGTAAGTTATAGTTCCTTATTTTGTGATGAGATCCTTAGGTGTTGATTTGTAATAGTTTTAGATGGGTTTCTCCCAAGTGAGTGAGTATGGTAAATTATAGGTTTGATGGGGTTTTGTCTCTTATTTTCTATTCCATTCAAGCTTGAGACTTAGAGATTCTACTGGCATGATGCATGTTTTGGGAATCTTTTGTGAAAATGAGTTTTCATGATCCCCTTATGATATTTTTTTTGCATGTTTTCATGAGTTTATGTTTATATGGAAAAATTATCTTTAATGACTATTTCCTTCATGCTGGTATTCCTCTATGATAAATGGCTTAAATGTTGCATGAGTTGAATTATGAGCATGCTTAAATGTGATCTTGAAAATGTTGCATAATTGTGCTGTTATGAGAAATTGGCATGATGTGCTTAGAAATGTTGAAGTGAGCATGATGGTATGTGGAGAAGGAAGTTCCTCCAATATGAATTGAGAAATGTGAAGTCTTAATGCATGATGAGTTTGTAGATGTTGTTCCTACCTTCTTGTTGTGTTTGGAGTCTATTATATGTGGAGTTTATGTCTCCCCCCCCCCTAGCTAGGTATATTGAATATATTGTTGAATGTATAATGTTGGGCTTCTAGTCTTGAGTCATTACTCCTTGTGTGTTTTAAGTGTCATTCGGGGACGACTGTTCTAAAGTGGGGAGTATGTACGAACCCTAAAAATTAAAATAGGATGAACTATAGCTTCACATGGCTAATAACTTACTAAATGATGAGAAATATCTTTTTGTAGTTAGTTTAAAGAGTTTGGAGGTCAAACGTCAAGGGACGACCAAGACATTTGAAAATTGGTCTTTGTGTGCTTGTGTGTTCTAGTATGTTGTCCTTGATTTGGTGCGTTGTTAGGTGTCTAAAATAAGTGGAAGTGAACCTAGGGCCTAGATGAACATTTTTATGGGTTAAAATTCTGGGTACGATTCCCCAAGGACCACCCTAAGGGTCCATGAGGAGGATCCTAAGCTCAACCCCCAAAACTTCTAAAATGGAGTAACCTACGACAGTAACTTATTGTAACACCCCATAAATTCCATGACCTATACTAGAGCCTTATATGTTTAAAATGATGATATTAGACTTAAATAAGTGTAAATAACTTGTTTGAGAAGTATTGGATCCATAGCATTAAAGAAAGACCTTAACATCCGGAAACTAGCGAAATTTAACTAGTTGACGTCCCTATGTTTGGTGAAGGTTTTAGAGGGTCATATGGTGTCCAAGACTTGTAAAAAGACTTTTAATAGGTAGAGTGTAGTATAGAGGGTCAAAAAGTACAGTTACAACACCCCAAGGACCACCGGAAGGGTCCTTGGGTAGGACCCGAACTTGGGCGAGCAAGCTGCCAAGGCAGCTGCGTGCAGGCAGGATTTTGGTGGCTGTTGCGCGACGCGCAGCCATCACGTGGAGATCTGGAGTTGGCCTCGTGACGCAGGGCTGACACGGAACCTACTGCCTCAGCTCAAAATTTGAAAATAAATTGGGGAATTAGCCTCACGACGCGCACCTACTTCTCAGATATCGTAAAAGTCGTATTTTGGGTGTTTTGACTTCACAAATAAACCCATTTAAGTGAGGGGTATTTTGGGTAATTTAATGGGTGACTATATAATGCCTTAGGGTCAGTTTTATGTCAATTTTAACACAAAAATTAACTCCCAAAAGTTGAATTCAAAAATCTCTCTCTCCCCCAAATTCTCTCTTCCTCCAAAACTCAATTGAAGACCATTAGAGCTCCAAGAAGAAGATCAAGCCTTCAAGTTTTTCAACCCAATTTCATTCTCACCTATAAGGTATGGTTTCTTTCACTGTTGGGATTCCTTTCCCCAAGAGTCCTTCAAAAGATGATTTCTAAATCCCCCAAAACAAGGATTTTTCTCCTCACATGGGTCTTCTTTCTAAAACGAAATTGTGAATAAATTGTGATGAATTATGAGAAAATAATGTTGTTTAAGTTTGATTCAATGGTTAATTGATGAATTCCTATGAGTTTTCTGTCACACCCGGAGAGCATACCCCAGATGCGACCGGCGTCGTTGTCCGCTCAAAGGACTCAGACAAGCCCTTAACATTCGTCATAACATGTGATCAGTCTATTTGGACTATGTTTAGACTTCATACTTAACTAGTTGACCCCAGATTTAAAACTTTTACATTCTATTTGAAGTATGTTTAGACTTCATACTTAACATTCATAATGGCATACAATATTCTAAAAACTTGTCTCACATATATAAAACCATCTAAAGTGTACGAATCTGGACTTAGACTATAAATAGTAAATATGCCATATAGGCCTTAGTACAAAAGAATCCAACGAACATAATGGAAATAGAATATTCTTAATAACTACTAAAGTCTTCAGAAGCTAGAATACGATAGATAGCATCCCCGAACATGGGGACCTACCAAGACTTGGAGGAAGAGTTCCAAGCTTCTTCAAATTGACCTCCTTAAACTTCAATGGCCGCAACCTACAGTTGTAGTAATATAAAGTAATGGGGTTAGTACGCCACATGTACTAAGTATGGGTATATGCACATAACATTTAAGGATATGCATTAAAAACATCATTTATCATTTCTTTAGAAAGCATGCTAAGTTATGTGAATGTCTTCAATGCACATAACATGGAACATATACAAATTAAGGACTTTATCAACATACAACATGATCATAATCAAGGACATATTATCATAGAGTCATGTTAACATTTCATATTCAAAAGATCATAGAACATAACATACAAAATACTTACCAATGATCCCATCCCCAACCTACAAGTGCAATGGTCATGTGAAGCCCCATAACCCCACACAACCAAGTAGATAAGATAGGAGACCATGAGTAAAGCTTGGCTTCATATAACTTGTAACATAAGTAGTCATCACTTCATATAACAGTATAACCCAATAACATATTCATCATAGACCAACATCATATAAGATTAACATCATGTATCATAAACATATATCTTTCATGTTATCATATTACATAAGAACAATCTCCTAGGACTTCCCTTAGAGTCAACTTGTGCAATGTCTAGGTAGAGTCCCATACCCCTACCTATACTAAGTAGACTCTTCAAGTCACCCTAGTCAATGTCCATTTACTTGTATTTCATTTTACATGAGGGAGAATTCGTCTTAACCGACATAGACCATGTTAGCTAAACATGGAATACGGTGTCATAAAACCCCATCCTGAAAGAAGGTGGTCTACCGGACAAAGTAGAACCTAACATGACATAGCTTTCTAGGTGGATCAACTAGCTAATATCCTATGGTGGCAACATAGTTCAAGAACTAGGAGATGTATTAGAGACCCATAGTTCCACATTACATGGCCGCCTCAATATCATGAGATTCATTGTGACCTACCTTCCAACTAGGGAAGAGACACCTCTCATATCGAGTTCATCGGTGCTTAGATTAAGTCGCTTTCATGAATAACCTTTAAGTTATCTTTTATCATAAACTTATCATAGGCCATAGGATATTAACTCCTTGTATAAAAATGATCATGAGCTCTTTAGGATTAGATGAGAATTTCCTTTCATTCTAACCCTTCGTTTGTGAGATTAACATAACATAGTAATCTTGTGTAAAGCATACAAGAGAATATCGTAACTTGCATTTTTAGTGTTCTTATCATGATCTCACAATTAGCATGTTCATATCCCAACATATACACATAGCAACATCATATATACTTCCATAACATAGCATCATGATTTATAGACTTTGTAGAGTAATCACAACTTTAGAAGACTTACCTCTCGCTTCCAAATTCTTTATTCAAGAATTTACGTTCAACTTACAACATTCACAACCATAACATAGTTAAATACTCAAGAGAATAATCAAGAACAACTCTTCAAATCATATACAAGATCAATGCATAATGTATAGAGTTCATTCTAGTCTTAGTTCCAATCCCTACGTTTGCATGTCATCAAATAGTAGCGACAACCATACGTAACCATCATCTAAACAAGAACATGCATCACAGGAGATTCAAACATTACTAACCCAATACTCAACAATTCGTGTGAAAACAACCATATAAAACAATTACTTTTTGTCGAAAATAATGAATCTAGAGTTAGGAAGAAAATTCGTTCTGTAGAGTAAAAACCCTAGAATTGAATGTTTTGAAAACTTATCTTTGAAAGGACCTCTTGGGGAAAGGAATACCAAGAGTGAAAAATCATACCTTATAGATGAAGAATCCATGAAAATTTGGATGAAAACCTTGAAGTCTTCGTCTTCTTCCTTAAGCTCTTCTTGTTCTTCAATGGGGTTTGGAAAACAGAGCGTTCTTGAGAGAGATTAGAGAAAACTTGTTTATTCTGATTTGTAACGTGTAAAAGTGGTCTAAAACTCACCTAATATCCATATATAGTCGTCCTATGAATTACCCAAAATACCCTCCACTTAAATGGGTATTTTTAAGAAGTTAAATTACCAAAAATACGACTTTAACGATTCTGGGAAGTGACTGCGCGTCGCTGGGATGATTCCCGTCATTTTCATGAAATTTTTGGTTGAGACAGTGAGGTGATTTTCAGCCTCGTGTATCGAGTCTGCCTCTCAATTCTTGAGGCAGTATCTTGCGTGTCATCCTCGCGTCGCACACCCTATGCTCCAATCTTGTTCGCGCAGGCTGCTACCCATGTTGGGGTCCTCCCCAAGGACCCTTCGGGCGGTCCTTGGGGTGTTGTTACCAGACGGTTCGACCTTTTGTACTACATACTACCTATCCAAGGTCTTTTTACAAGTTTTGGACCTCATTTGACACTTTTAAACATTCATCAAACAGAGGGACGTCAACTAGTTCAAATTAGCTAGTTTCCGAACGTCAAGGTCGTTCTTTGTCATTTTGGCTCTAACCTTTTACAAATGAGTTTTTAAAATTAATATAGGTCTGGAAACATCATTTTAAACATTATTTAATAGATTAAGGTGTATTCTAAGTCATGGCATTTCTTGGGTTGATTAAGGTTAATTGATGAGGGTGATGAACATGTCGCTTGTTTACTTTGATTTTAGTTATGTTAGTACTTCATGAATTGTCCTATTTCCTATGTTGGTTGTGAGTTCTGTGGTATTTAAGCATGAAGTCCCAAGAAGGTCAATGAGGTATGATCTTGATTCTCCTTTGATCTCAATTATGCAAGGTGAAATCCACTTATGTAATAGTGATGATATAGCTAATTGTGTCGATGTGATGTTGGTGATAAGAATCTCTCATCCCTAACCCTAGATTCATAAATTGGCTATGAAGTATGTAATTATGTTATGATATGATTATTATATGATTGAATGTAGTTTCTCATGATTATGATAATGTATCGAAAGTGAAAGGATAGTTCTCACTTAAGATCACCTATGAACTATTATGATAGGATGTTTACATAAGGGTCTAGAAGAGACTAATGTGAACTTGTATGATGTCATAAGATGATTACTAAAGGGAATAATTACTTAGCACCGAAAGGGCATGTAAATGAGATAGAGGATTCATGTTAGTAAGTCCGGCCTCCCACATGGGTTCCTCACATTAGTAAGTCCGGATTCCCGAATTATGTGTTGTCTCATGAGATGGAAACCTCCACGTTAGTAAGTCAAGGTTTCTAGAAACAATCTCCTTGACCCTTAACTATGTGCCTACATAGGACTCTAGCTTAGTGGATCCACCTAGATAGCTACGTACGAATGGTTACACCTTAGGCAAGTGTTAACCCTCTCTTTTCAGTGTAGGAGTAGAACACCGGATCCCATGTAGCTCACATGGTCTCATGTAGGTTATTGCACTTCTTTCCCTAATGTAAAATTAAATGAGTAAGTTAAGTATGTGAACTCTTATTACGATTGTCTTGAAGGCTTCTACATAGGGTAAGGGAGGGTATGAGACTTCTCTTACTCATTGCACATGTGGGATCCTATAGGATGATTCTAGTAGTGTTATTTTATGATTATGATTATGATTATGATTATGTTGATAAACTATGATTAGTATTGATGCATGAAGTATGTTATATATGAGAATATGTTGTAAGTATGAAGTGGGTGGATTAATGTGATACTTAGCTTTGGATAGGGTTATGGGGCTTTATTCTTGGCATTGCACAAGTCTTGCTTCAGTTACTTATATGTTGTTATGCTTATGATGTTCCTTATATGTGTATATTGAATTGTTTGTCATTCTGCATAGTTTTGACTAAATGGTGCCTTTTCTCATGCATTAACGATTTTTATGCATAGGGACCATACTTAGTACATGTGTTTTGTACTAACCTATATCTCTTCCCTTTTCCCAAACATTGTAGGTTCAGGCCGTTAAGGTATCATTGAGGCTAAAACAAGAAGACTAGGACTAGACTCTCTAAGTTTTGGTATACCCTCCAGTTTGAGGATGCTACCACACACTCTATCTTAGTAGTACTTGTATTGTCTAATAGACATTTATTTCTTTCTTATTGTTGAAGATATTGATGTAAGCCCTATGTGGCAATTATGAAGTTGTGTAAGGGCTTTGCCTGAATTGTTTGACTTCGTTTAGATGGTTGATATGAGACAAAGATTTAGACTAAATTCCTATATGTTGTTATGTTGTGTATGCGAGAAGCCTATGTATGCTTCCTATGTAGAGGTCTATGTAAACCTCATTGCTATATAAGTAAAAGTTCTAAATTTTCTGCGTTTTTGACCTATTATATGCTATCACGAAGGCTAAGAGGCTTGTCTTAGTCCTCTTCGAAGATGACGACGCTGGTAACGATTAGGATGTACTTTGGGTCGTTACAAACTTGGTATCAGAGCATGAGGTTAAGTATTCTTAGGAATGATGTCTCACTAAACCACGTCTATGTAGGGTCTTATTCATAATTGTGAAGCGTGCCCCACTTACGAATGAGGGACTATGTGATGCTTAGGAACTCTCACTCTCTTGTTATTCCTTAGTCGTACCTAAGAGTCTTAACTCTATCTATTATTTTCTTCTAATCCTTTTATTGTGCTTATAGGCAATGAATACAAGGAGGAACAATGCTCGAAGGGCCAGAGAGGAGAATTTGCATGAGGCGGTTCCCCCTCAAGCTCGTCAAAACCCTCAAGTTCGTATTGAAGAAGGGGCTATGTCTAGTGTTGAGATAAGGTCGGCTATTCATAGCTTGACTCAAGTGTTGGCTACCCAAGTTGCTAGGGATACAAGGGTGCAAGTTAACCCCAATGCTAACACTACCGCTTCAAGGATTAGGGATTTCACAAGGATGAATCCCCCTACTTTCTATGGTTCTAAGGTGGAGGAAGACCCACAAGGGTTCATTGATGAAGTGTTCAAAGTTCTTAATGCTATGGGTGTTTCTTCTCAAGAAAAGTATGAACTAGCCACCTACCAACTCAAAGACGTGGCTCAAGTTTGGTATAAGCAATGGAAGGATGAAGGCCATTTATAGAAGGTCGGATTACTTGGGGAGATTTCAAAACGGCTTTCCTTGATAGGTTCTTTCCCTTGGAACTAAGTTTTAGTTTCTTTCTAATTCTAGTTCTTTCTAGTTGCGGAGTGTTACAAATGTTTTACCCCTAAAACGTTACTCACAGTAATGTTTTATTATACGTGACTTTTAATCACACTTTACTAAAAGTGATCGTCTTTTATTAGTTCTGTTGTGCTAATTTTCAGTTGTGCGTCAATGTCCAATTATGTTAATTTCTTTTCAATTAGCTATTGTAATATAATTCAAATAATAATCAATCTTTTCTGATCTGAGATAATTTTCTAAAGGCTAACCACTCCTAGAAATCAGAGGAACAGGTCTGCTTCATGTCGTTCTCCACTTAACAATATGGGACTTGGTTCACTTGCCAGTAGGAAGACAACACTGAAAAACAAATTACTTCACTTCGATTCCCCAGGACACTATAGAAATTAGAAGGAAATGACATGCAATGTGAAGTTAAACGAAGAAACAACTTAGAACTATAAAGGGAAAACCTATTAAAATGAAGGTAAAGTTAAAGAAGCAACTTAGAACTGTAGAGGAAAAATAGCTAACTGAAAGGAGTATAAAATGTTACTATGAGTAACACATATCAACCTAACGTCGTCACCTTTTAAAAAATAAAATATATCCGAAAACGTTACTGTGAATACGTTTATACTAATTTTGTAAAATTTTAAAAAAATATATTATTTTGGTGAATTGCTTTATATAATGGTTTAGTTTGGTAAAAAAAAAAGCAAAAAATATTCTTTAGAAAAATAATTATAACTTGAAAATCACACCCGAACTAGGACACAACCTCGACGACCTTTTCAAAAATTCGATCCTAAGATCTAGCCGAAGACTTGACCCATATTTCCGACCCTGAATGGGGGTGGCATAATTAGTAAAGAAAATAGTTTTTAAAATTTGAAATATTTTCAAAAACAAGTTTTTTTAAAAAAATAATATTTGAGGGGGGAGGGGGGTGCCCCGTGGTCAGGGGGGGGTTGGTTAAAAATGAAATTTTAAAAAACATTTTTTTTTCAAAACAATTTCTTTGGGGGCGGGGGCAGGGGGGGGGAGTACGAAAAAATATTTGAAATTTAAAAAATAATAAAATCTTAAAACTTTTTTGGATGGGGAGGGTCAGGGTATGGTAAGAAAATAAATATTGTAATTTAAGAATAAAGTAGAGTTTTCAAAAATATTTTCCTTAATTTTTGAAGGAAAATAAGTTGATTTTTCAAATCATTAAAGGCAGAGAACATTTACAAAAGAATGCACCCTTAATCTAGGTAGTCACCTTTTGTCCAAGAAGCAAAAGACTCTCAAGTTCATTGGATATTTTTTAGTATCAATAATGTTAGTTGGCCACACTATATATAATTGACTATGATATTCTATTGACATAATACATAAATAAGCCTTTCAACTTGGTCTCATTTCACATTTATTTCCTTCAACTTTTGGTATGCATAAATAGATACTTAAACTTGTATAATGTTGAACAAGCAAACACATGAGTCCTACGTGGAACAATACACGAAGCACACCATGCAGGACAAAAAAATGACATGTAGGATGTCATGTAGGACATGTGTATCAATATGTGCAACTTTAACCCAATCCTTGAATTAAGTGGGGTTGGGCCTAATTTTTTTTGGCCCATTTAGAAACGAGGCTTTTTAGCCCAGCCTCGCTTGACCCGCTAGCCTCGTAGGCCCAACCCGCTAGCCTCAGAGGCCAGCTCGTGGCTATGAACATTTAAAAATATTATATATATATATATATATATATATATATATATATATATATATATATATATTGTAAATATTTTATCAATAAATATGTTAGAAACATAAAAAAAATCAAGTCTTTTTAAACTAGATTGTTTCTTGTGGGAGGAATCGTTGAATGATCAACATTTTTCCGCTAAATTTTATGTTGACTATTATGTATTTTGGTAAGCATTCACCGAAGTGTGAGATTCATAAATGTATTTCTGTAAGTAATCGCTGAAGTGTGTGATTCATAAATGAAATTTTGTATGTATAGAGGTCTTCTTTATAGACGTCAACATTCAATTATCTTAGGTACTCCTTTTAAGAGAGTAATATTGTTTATTTTTTGGTTGAAGGGTCAACCCTTCCCAACCCGTAACCCACTTAGGGCTGGGTTGGGCCACTATTTTATTGACCCTTTAACTAAAAGGGTCAGCCTACCCCAACCCATTTAATTCTCTGGTCCGTTAGGGTTGGGTTGGGCCAGCCCATTATGAAAGCTCTACATAAATGTGATTTGAAGGCAAGTCAAAGGACATAATTATGTATTATGCATATTCTATTGTAAATATACTTCTACAAGTTCATGGACCGGTATCAGTATGGTATGCAAGCCACTTTCCAATCAATTAGGACTCAAATATTGATAATGTCCGTGAAGTTCTTTTTTTAAGATATTTTAATACAAATAGTCAGTAAAAACTTTATTAAGATAAACACACATCCACAAGTTCAACACCAGTATGACATATTATTTAGATATTCTAAACAAAAAGAAAGACTCAACAGACTTCACCAATAAGTCTAAAAAATTCCTGTATAATATTTCATCTGAAGAAAGCAAAGGACTTACCAACATCATAATTTTGGAGTTTTTTATAATCGTCGAAAGAATGATCGGAGAATTCACCGTGCAACTTGCCGTGCGTGGTGTTGTTGCATTCCTTTTGTGTATTCTATTTGCGATAGGATGGATGATGATGGTGGTACCCAGAGGTGGAGCCAGGATTCGATATATTTGGGTTCTAAAGTTTAAAACAAAACAATACATTAGTCTAATATAACAATAGTCTATTACTAATTCGTTATGTTTTACTTGGTCTTGACCAGATCCTATTACCTAAACAAAAGTTAGAAATGTGCATCCATTGCGTGACAAGAATATTTTATTGTTTTAAAGATGCAGCAATATGTTTTATAAAATCATTATATGGAGAAGAAAATGATAGGCTATGATCAATTGTATCTCTTTGCCATCTTCACATTTGATGAAGTGCCTGCATAAATGTACTTATTCCCTAGAGCATATATTCTCTAAAAAGGTTTGCCTAGCGAAATTAAGTCGTTTTACTTGTGGTTACTTTGGAAAAAAAAATTCATGGGCAAAAATTAAAGAACATCACAAAATAGTGGCAGTCCGTGCAAAAAATTTTAAAAGTAGACACAACTATGTATACAAGTTCAATAGAAAGTTTGAGATCAGAAGGCCCAATATTCTTTATGGAATTGAACTCATAAGATACAATTGGTCATAGCTGGAAATTTTATGCAACATCAAACACATTGCAGGCTGCATCTTTAGAATGATGAAATCTTATTGTCACACAATGGATCTGTTCAGATTTTTGCGAGGCCTTGTTTAAGTAAGAAGAATCATAAAGCAGACGAGATAGTAAGAGATGCCGTTGATAACACATACAGTAACTTCTAGACCAACTGAATGTGCTAAAGTAGGATACATACCAGTTGTAAATGCAACTAGACCTGCTTCCAATGCCAGAAGCTGCAACATAGTTACGTTATTATAAAGCTGGACAATAACTTGTAACTCCGGTACAAATGATACTATTGTTATTGTTGCAATGCAAAAGTAGGCAAATACAGCAGCAGAGGAGCATGCAAAGGCGATAGACATCTGAAACAACAAATGCACGGAATGTTGTTCTCCTTAATAGAATTGACATCCCTTTGTTAGGGATATTACTATCGCTTTCAAAACCTCCTTGCAATGTAAAACCAGAAGTGAAGGTCATTGTCATTATCAGAGTTGCCACAACTAACTGCATTTGAGCTGCATTCAGAATGTTTTTGACTATTCTTTCATCTCGCCGAGCTCTGTCGTCATCCGTACACTCCGACTCCGTCCATTCAGGTACCACCACCACCATCCTTCTTATCACAGATATCATAGGCAGGACTCCATGTCTAATGATGTAGACCAACTTTTCGGTGACGATGTTGCGTGCATCATGGAAGAGCTTATCCAAATTTATGATTTTTGGTAAGTCCTTTGTTTTCTCTGGTTGAAACACTATATAGGAAAACTATTAGACTCTTAGGGTGTGTTTGGTATGAAAAAAAATGTTGAAATTAAAAAAAATATCAAAAACAAACTCTTTTTTTTTGGGGTGGGGGGGGTGGGGGGGTCGAGCGTAGGGTAGGGGCTGGCTGGAGGGTGAGGGTGTGTAAAGAAATTAAAAAGTTGAAGTTGAAAATTGTTTTTTTTAGAAAAAAAGCTTTAAATTGATTTTTTCAACAAAAAATGATTTGATGTTGGAAGAAAGTTTTGGAAAATGTTTTCATTAAGTTTTTAAGGGAAGTTATTTTCCTCGAATTTGAGGAAAATGAGTTGATTTGAAAAACATTTTTCAAAATATTTTATCCAACCAAACATGAAAAAATCGAAAAACATATCAAACATACCCTTAATGGTGAAGTATTTGCTAAGTCTTCCTTTTTAGAACAGAAGTATACAAGATAATTTGTCAGTACTTTGTAAGAGGTAATATGTATCGGAAAGAATTAATCGAGTTCCATATACCCCGGTCACAATCTATGAAATATGAATTGGAGGTCCTCTCTTTCTTTAGTGATGATGTCATCAAATGACATCATCAGTAGCAACATTCAGCTACATACTGTAAATAAAATTACTGATTTAACTCCTCTCAATTATTCTCTCCATTTTTTTCAAGTACACACTTGAATGGAGGCTATGTGTCATAATTAAAAATAAAAGGTTGAGATCTAAAATAACAAATAAATCTCCACATTTAGCTTTTAATTATGATACTGACTTCCATCCAAGTGTGTACTTGGAGAAATGGAGAAAATAAGTAATGGATAGGATCTTCATCAAAAAATTACAATACACTGAAGTGTGGAACGAAGTGAGAGATCAGTGCGTAAAAAAATAGTTTGTGGGGAAAAATTAAGAGAATGAACAATGGTATTATAAGGTGTTTAAATTAAAAGTGAGTTAGAGTATATATTTTGAATATTGTACTGTCACAATAAGGTGTAACATTTCTCAATATTGGACATGAGCAGTTCAATACTTTTGATGGCTTAAAATTGAATTTCGAGGGAAGGTCCTAATTTGTTTTTAAAATCTATTTTTCCTTCCGTTCTTCGCAGCATTGTACAATATTGGTGTTAGGATCGAATCTACACACACACTTTTCGGATGAAGAACACAAGAATTTTGAGAGAAGAAAGATGAGAGATCTAGAGAGAGAAAGAGAGAAACTTCTTTCGTGGTAACAACCCGTGAGTCAACTTCCACGGCGGTGCAGTATATATATATTAATAAATCAGAGTATTTTTGTTACAGAGAATAAATGGAGAATAAATAGGTTGAACCGCGTAAACATTAATATATATGACAGTACATCAAATATTAATCAGGCTCCACAACCTAACAATTCTCCCACTTGGAGACTGATTCAGTCATCCAAAAAAATACATTCTCAAAAAAAAATATCTCTCCATCATCAACATCTTTACCGCATCGCAACATCTGTAGCAACAACTACAGAAGACCAACCGAGGTTTTGCATAACTCCAGTTTCCCAACATAAACACATTTCGTCAACATGTCTGCCGGGTTCTTTGCACCCTCTATCTTCTCCAAACACATATCACCATCCTCTACTGCTCTGCGAGTGAAATGGTATCGCCTTCTGATGTGCTTTGTCTTCGAATGATAGACTGGATTTTTCACCAACTGTATGGCACTCTGGCTATCTGAGTAAAGAATCTTCTCGCTCTGCTTCTTGCCCAATTTCTCCAGATAATCTACCAGCCATATCATCTCTTTCCCAGCTTCAGCTATTGCCACATACTCAGCTTCAGTAGATGAAAGAGAAACACACTTTTGAAGTCTGGACATCCAGCTCACTGCTGTTCCACCTATGGTGTAAATGTACCCGGATGTACTCTTGCTCGAGTCAACATCTCCACCAAGATCAGCATCCACAAAACCCTGTAGAGTCACCTTGCCTTTGCCAAAACAGAGTGAAGTACTGGATGTACCTCTCATATATCTCAGAAGCCACTTCACAGCTTCCCAATGCTCTTTCCCCGGGTTTGCCATGTACCTGCTAACAACTCCCACTGCATGTGCTATATCAGGTCTTGTGCAGACCATAGCATACATCAAGCTCCCAACTGCTGAAGCATATGGAACAAGTGCCATATGCTCACGCTCTTCGGCTGTCTTGGGTGACTGCTCCTTTGACAATTTAGAGTGATTTGCCAATGGAGTAGTCCTGGGTTTAGCATCATTAACCCTGAATCTGCTCAACACCTTCTCAATGTACAACTCCTGAGATAGATTTAAAGTGCAAGTAGATCTATCCCGAAAAATTCTCATCCCCTGAATCTGCTTTGCTGGACCCAAATCTTTCATCTCAAACGCTGCAGACAACCTTGTCTTCAGATTGTTAATCTCCCTCATACTAGATCCTGCAATCAACATATCATCCACATACAAGAGTAGAAAGACATATGAATCAGTGTATTTCTTGAAGTAACAACACGGATCCTTTTCAGCTTTGCAGAATCCACTCTTGGTCATGAAGGAGTCAAACTTCTTGTACCACTGCCTTGGTGCTTGCTTTAGTCCATACAAGCTCCTGGTGAGCTTGCATACCATGTGTTCCTTGCCTGGAACCACAAATCCTTCCGGTTGCTGCATGTAGATCTCTTTGTCCAGATCTCCATGTAAAAACGCTGTTTTTACATCCATTTGCTCTAGATGCAAATTCTCTGATGCAACAATACTCAACAGAATTCGAATAGAGGTTAACTTCACAACAGGAGAGAATATTTCAGCATAATCAATACCTTTCCTTTGTGAATATCCTTTAACCACTAAACGAGCCTTGAACCTTCTTTTGCCATCTGGTTCAGTCTTGATTCTGAACACCCACTTGTTCAGCAAAGCTCTCTTCCCTGCAGGTAACTCAGTCAACACCCATGTGTCGTTCTCCTCAAGTGACCTCATCTCATCATCCATGGCTTGCTCCCACTTGATCGAATCCTCCACATGTAGGGCCTCATCAAAAGACTCTGGTTCCCCCTCATCAGTCAGCAATAGATAATGTAATGAAGGTGAATACCTATCTGGTGCCCTGATGGTTCTGGATGATCTCCTTAACACCTGCTCAGGTGTAGCATGCTCCACTTCAGATTCTTCAGTAAGAGTTGGTTGAGTATCTGCTTCGACATCTCTGGGGTTACTCTTCTCCAACTCAACCTCAACTCCCACTTGCTTTGTAATCTCAAGAACCTTCTGCTCTCTGTCCTTGTACAGGATAGACTCATCAAACGTCACGTCACAATGTCTCAGGATCTTTCTGTTTTTGTCATCCCAAAACCTGTAACCAAACAAATCAGAACCATAGCCTATAAAGTAACACTTCACAGCCTTGGCATCAAGCTTGTCTCTCTTTTCTGGATCAACATGAACATAAGCAGTGCAACCAAAAGTCCTCAAGTGTGAGTACTTGAGTTCTTTTCCTGTCCACACCTCCTCTGGAATCTTGAATCCTAAAGGAACTGATGGTCCCCTGTTGATCAAGTATGCAGCTGTGCTCACAGCATCCGCCCAAAATGTTTTGGGCAGCCCACAGTGTATCCTCGTACTCCTCGCACGCTCATTCAATGTTCTGTTCATCCTCTCAGCAATTCCATTCTGCCTTGCCTTACCAGGAACTGTTCTCATCAATCTGATTCCCTCAGCTGCACAGAATGCCTTGAACTCTGATTTGTCATACTCTCCTCCATTATCAGACCTTAGGCATTTGACTTTCAAACGGTCTGATTCTCAACTTCAGCTTTCCACTTCTTGAAGGTTGCAAACACATCTGACTTATGCTTCAAGAAGTAAACCATACCTTCCTGTTGTAGTCATCAATGAAGGTAACATAGAATCTGGATCCTCCAAGTGATGATACTGGAGATGGTCCCCAAACATCTGTATGGACCATTTCCAACCGCACTTTCTTTGGCTCTCTAGGAGTCTTTGTGAAGCTTACTCTTTTCTGTTTGCCCATAACACAGCTCTCGCAAAGACCCATATCAACAGACTTCAGACCCTCTAATGCTCCTTTTGCAACCAGCATCTTCATTCCTTTAGCACTCATGTGTCCAAGTCTGTTGTGCCACAGACATGAACCGGAAGCACCTTCAGTAACAGCGGCCATGTTAATACACCCATCAGTGGTGTACAAGGTTCCAGATTTGGTGCCACGAGCTACTACCATAGCACCTTTCACAATCTTCCACGAACCTTTCCCAAACTCTGCTGCATATTCCGTGCTATCCAACTGACCAACAGAGATCAGATTTTTCTTGAGGCCAGGAATATATCTGACATCCTCCAATGTCCACTGGTTTCCCGAGGTGGTCTTTATGCAAACATTCCCCTTTCCTTCAATCTCTAAGGCTTTATTGTCAGCAAGATATACCTTTCCAAAATTTCCAGATTTGAAATTTTGGAACAACTCCTTGCTTGGAGACGAATGAAAGGATGCACCAGAATCCAAAATCCACGATTCAACCGGGCTGTTCACACTAAGGATTAGAGCATCCCCAATGTCCTCTGCTGAATTTACAGAATCATTGTCATCTCCAAATTTCTGATTCTGTTTCTTCTTTGGCTTTGTACAGTTCGTCCGAAAGTGCCCTTTTTCTCTACAGTTCCAACAAGTCACGTTAGATCTGTTTGGGGATTTTCCTCGATTCTTTGATTTAGATCGACCATGTTGATTTTGGCCTTTCGTCTTACTTCTCCCCCTTCGGTCAACACTGAGAGCACTGCCGGATGAATCTCCTACTTCTCGTTTGCGAATACTTTCGCTAAGAACAACATCATGGATTTCATCAAACTTCAGTTTCTCAGATCCACGGGAACTACTAATCGCAGCAACAACAGTATCCCAAGACTCGGGCAGAGATGACATCAAAATCAATGCCTTAATTTCATCTTCGAAATTAATATCCACAGAATTGAGTTGACTCACAATCATATTAAACTCATTTATATGATCAGAAACTAATCCATTCTCAGACATCTGTAAATTGAACAATCTACGCATCAAATATACCTTGTTCATCGCCGATGGTTTTTCATACATGTTTGACAGTGCCTTTAACAGACCGGACGTGGTTTTCTCCTTCACGATGTTGAACGTCACGTTTCTCGATAAAGTCAACCGGATCAACCCAAGAGCTTGGCGATCCTTGAGCTTCCACTTCTCCTCCGTCATGGATTCCGGCATCACCCCGGTCAACGGTTCGTGAAGACCTTTCTGGTACAGATAATCTTCGATCTGCATCTTCCAGAAACTGAAATCGGATCCATCAAACTTCTCGATTCCAAGCTTTGAACTATCCATCTTCAGTGATCGTGTTGAATCAACCTTGCTCTGATACCAGTTGTTAGGATCGAATCTACACACACACTTTTCGGATGAAGAACACAAGAATTTTGAGAGAAGAAAGATGAGAGATCTAGAGAGAGAAAGAGACAAACTTCTTTCGTGGTAACAACCCGTGAGTCAACTTCCACGGCGGTGCGGTATATATATATTAATAAATCAGAGTATTTTTGTTACAGAGAATAAATGGAGAATAAATAGGTTGAACCGCGTAAACATTAATATATATGACAGTACATCAAATATTAATCAGGCTCCACAACCTAACAATTGGATCCATTAATTATTTTCTTATTAGCAAAGTCACTCAAAATTTGGACTTGTAAGTCCTTTGGAATGAAACTTTATTATATATCATATCAAGCTTGTAAGGTAACACGAAAAATAGAATAATAACCTCTTATAATTGAGTAAAGTGAATTAATAGTGTATACTTGAATCATGTTAAGTTTTTTTTTTTTTTTTTTTTTTGATGAAGAAACATATTAAGTTATATACACACTTGTGAATTAGATTTTTATAGCATGTTACTTGAATACTTATTGTGAATTAAATTATTATAGCATGTTAGTTAACTACTTATTCAAAGTCACCAATCAATGCTTTTGGTTTCCTTAATTAATCTATATGACCAAACAAATTGTCTTGCTTTTTCTTTTTGTCTGCCATGAAATTTCTTGTTGGAGGAACTTTTTAGCTATGTAAAGTCCAACGTAACATCCTTGTCTATCTCATCCCGCATACTAAACAACCCCTTAATCTCTAAGCTTGTATTAAACTTATATCAATTTGAATTTGGTATAGATGAAACTTATCAAAATAATGGTGATTATTAGCAATTCGAATAAGCTAGTGAGGTCTTCACTGCTCTCACATACTCCCATTTCACCATTTGAGTGGCGGCTACCTAAGTTGCTCGAACTCTTCACTTTTATTGTTGCTCCTGTCGACACTACAAGTGTGTGGGTGTGAGATTCATACCGTACTTGATCAAACAGAATTTGAGTACTTTGACAAAACATGACAAAGAAATTTGAGACATAGAAAATCCTCATTTCTGTAATAAAAACAAAAATTAATTTGAAAATGAAGAAAATAAAATAGCTTGTCTAAAAAAATTGCCAAGTCAGTCCTATCCCTTTTCTTTCCTTATGGGATTCTCCTTTGATCAACATTTTCTATTCAAACTACTTTGTATAATGTCTCACAATTTAGATCTATAACTCTATTTTAGATATTTGAATTATTTTAGGGAGGGGTGGGACAGGGCTAATTTTCAAGAAATACTAAATGGGGTAGAGTATGACGTGTCAAGGCTTACTCTACCCTGCCCTACCCTACCCCTATCCAATTGCCATCCCTACGTGCAATAACTTGTAAAGTAGGCCCAACTCTGGATACAAGATTTATAGAAAGTTTGTGATCACATGGCTCAATATTCATTATGGGAATCAAACTTGTTGGAAATAATAATTTAAAGTTCGAGTAGTAAAGTCGAAGTTGATTAGGATTTTTCATTTATAATACTTACTTATTTATGCTTAATTAGCATATGTTAGTTAGAGTGGTTGTTCTAGTTTAATTTGATTTTTACCTTTATAAATATGAATGTTACTAATTATTTTTTATATTTACAGTAGAAAACACAGAAATATACACCACAACATAGAAATATACAGAAATATATAGATTTTTTGAGTTGATGGGAAGAGCATCAATGAGAGTTGGCGAGAGAGAGAGCGCTTCAACACAAAAAATAAAATAATAATAATAAAAAAAACACAAAAAGAAAAAAATTGATGGGAAGGGCATCAACGACAGTTGGAGAGAGAGTGCTCCATCACCGAAAAAAAAAAAGGTGTTGGTGGAAAGGGCATCAACCTTGGAAGTTGGAGAGAAGTGCTCTAATAAGACCAAGATAAAAAAATATCGAAAAAACAAACAAAAATAAAAGGCTTTGGTGGAAGGGCATCAACCTAGGAAGTTGGACAGAAGTGCTCCAACACAACCAAGAGAAAAAATATCGAAAAAACAAACAAAAAGAAATTGAGTTGATACCCTGGTGTTCCAACTTTTTATATACCAAATTAAAAGAAAGAGCTACTTAAATATGTATAATAATATAACAAATGAATGAACTAGATAAATTAAAACACTTGGAGTTATGTGTATTCATTTTTTTTATAAATGTTTTTCTTCCTACTCCTAATGCAAAAAGTCAAACATGATCTTTTCGTTGTAATAAACATATTGGAGAATTGGAAAAGTTGCTTGGTATATCAATCAATTCAATATAATATATTCATTTACTAAATGTTATATAGTATGTATATATAGGGAAGAATCACAAGACAATCATCTCAATTCATCAAATTATTAGATTATCAATCCTACTTTGTGTAGGAACATTTTCTCATATTTATAATATGATTCTGTATCTCTTTTCTACTTCTGGTTATGTTCTCTATTTTTTCTATTGACAATATAAGATATTGTCTTTAATTCGACTTATTCATATATGTTTTCTTATTAGTTGAAAGTTCATCTCACTTGGTAGGTTAACTTGTGTGTTATAGTTATTTCACCTCTTGTAACATAGAAATTTGTCATGCAAATATCAAATCAGGTAGCATTACTTTCTTTTTAATTATAACTTCTTGGAGTATCATGAAACTATATATTCTTGTTTGTTTAAATTTTGGTTAGGAATCAATTAACATAAATTAACTAATATTTTTTTGGTTAAATTCACAGATGATAGAACTAATAATTTTGAATTAGGCAAAAGTGTACACGTAACTATAATAATTATGATTTATATACATCGATTAGATATGTTAGCGATTATTATTTTTATCACTAATAATAACTAATTTTTTTAGGTGTACACCACAAAATTGACAATGGTCCACTAGCCATCATAAAAAAGGTATATGTGTATGTAATTTATGTGCAATTTTTAGGAAAGATAATTCACATTCAACAACAACTACTTTAGTTGTATGTTTTTTATATAATGATGGATGCTATAGTTTCTTATAAAGAAGGAAAATTTTTAGAAATAAAATATTTTAAACCAATAAGAGACACTTAAATTATGTGTTGTGACATACGAAAAAAACTTTTATCAAGTTGAAGACTTGATATATTTACAAAATTAAATAATTAAAATTGTTTGAATATTACTTTTGAATTTAATTTTACAGTAATAGCATGATGTACCTTGTACTGATAATAATTGTAACATTTCGCAACTTGAAATAACTAGGAAGAAGCTAAGAATTTGAAATAGTGATATTTTGGAAAGAATGGAAATTTGGAAATTTACTTTAGTTAGAAAAAAAATGAGTTTTTGGTAAACTTCAAACTACCATAACTTCTAGCTCGGGATGAGTTAGGTGTATTTTAACATATCGTTGGAAAGAACTTAGAATGATCTTTTCAATGTTGCTGAGTTTGCGCGATTCCTAGTTCGTATGAATGAGTTATGACCATTGAAAATTGGGCTTTTGGACTAAGGAAAGTGAAAATCGGATTTTAGAAGTCAAAAGTTAAGTCAAGATAAGTTCTTAATGTGTTTTAGAAGTCTTTCACAAATGTTTTAACTTATTTTAAGACTTAGGTTTCAAAGTTAAGCAAAGATCTAGTTTAGATTTTAAGTTCTTTTCTTAAAAGAAATATATGGGAACGAAGTATTCCCAAGAAATTTTTAATGTTTTTCACATTTAAATAAGAACGGAAACTGAGATTTTCAGAGAGACTTTGAGCTAGTTTTCAAAAAAGAGTAAATTCTTTCACAATTAAGCAAGAACGGAACTTTGATTTCCAAGATAGCCTTTGAGCTAAGTTTTTGAGCAATTATCTCAAATCACAGAAAGAAGTATACTTTTAAACATAAGAGATAGTATCATATTTTTGGAGTAGTATTGAAAACCAATATGGCGGAGAGATCAGATAACTCACAGCCCCCATAAACCATGTAGCCATCATGGGTAGAAAAGGATCATACTTTTTAAATGATTCCTTTAGTGCTTTTTAGCATAGACTAGTGTATCCACTTAGTGAGTTAGGTCATATACCCTGGCAAGGTATAGGATAGTCCTTGGCAACATGAGGTAAAGTGTTGTATTATCACTATAGATATTTGTATTTTCATATACAAACAGAGTTCATATTGTATCTTTGCATACATATAGAGTTATTATTGTATTCAAAATATACAAAGTTGAAAATCATATTTGAAAACTTTTCTTTATATTGCATTTGTTTACACTGCTTTATATTAAAATTAGTTGAGTCCAATTGCGTTAAGTAAAGCCCGGATAAGTGAACTCTGATGCTCGTACATTCTATGTAATGATCCCAGTTAGTCTGCATCGTCTTATGATGCAGACGCAGGTAACCAGGATTAGCAAGTAGCGCATTGTTGATCCAGTGAGCACTCTAGAGTCAGTTGGTGTGCCTTCTAGCATTCCGGAGGACTCCTTTTATTTCTTCTAGTTATTATATTAGCTCATTAGGATGTTTTTGGGCTTGTCCCAACGTCAATCTCAGTTGTTTTAGAGGCTTCATAGATAGTCAGACAGTTAGTTATGAGTCTTTTAGCTTTGTATTCCGGATGTTTTTCTATGAGACTTGAGTAGCCATTTAGACCAGTTAAATATTTCTTTTATGATATTCTTAGTTTATTTCACAAGTTCTTTATTTATACTATTATTGTGTTTTTAAGTCTTTCACTGAGTAAGTAAGCCAGGTCAAGGATTCTCTTGGGGACACCAATGGGTCTCGAGTGTCAATCCCGCCCAGGGTGTAGGCTCGGGGCATGACAAACTTGGTATGAGAGCATATAGTTCAAGAGTACTAGGGAGTCTATGAATTCATTTCTGTAGAGTCCTAATTATCGGTGTGAAGCGCGCCACATCTATAATTAGGAGGCTGCAACATTTAGGAATTTCCTCACTTCTTTCATACTCATTTAGTGCGTTAAAGTTTATCTCTAAAAAGTTTCTTTGTAACTCGTGCTAACGTGTAACCGTTTGTGAGTTGGGATATATTTATAGTGCTTTCATGGGGCGTCTCTTTCACCGTGAGCTAAGGGAAACAAAGAAATGGTTTCCGACATAAGGAGAATGATGAGGTTATTAGTCGTTGGCTTGTCTCGTTTATCAAGTAAGGAAAGTAAGTGTAATACCCCGGAGAATATTTTAGCTAAGATTTGAACCATCCTTTGTAATGAGTAAGTTTTTAGCAGGGAATTTAAAATTTCTAAAGTATAAATATAAATATATGTAGCACCTTGAGTTCTAAAACAACTAAATAGGAAATAGGAAAAATCTGAAAATTTTCAAATTAAGGTGACAATGAGTTTTTGGTCAACTTCAAATGACCATAACTTATAGAACATGATGAGCTAGGAGTGCTACAAGATACATAGGAAATATCCATGAATTTTCTTTCCAACGCCGCCGAGTCGCTAAGTTTCAAGTTCGGATGAGTGAGATATGACTTTCTGAAGTTAGGTTGTCCAGTTAAGGAAGGTTAGCCAAAAATAGTGAGGGGTATTTTGGCCTTTTCCTTACCCAATCAGATTTAATTCGTTTTTAGTAATATTTTAGGGGTGTAATCCTATTAGGTTCAGTTTTTTTATCCTAATATACGCCTAGGGTTTTAGTTGACAGTTTACGAAGAGAAAAGAAGGGAAAAGAGAAGAAAAGAAGAGAAAAGAAGAGAGGATCAAGCGTTCGTCGAGATTGTTGCGGAATTTCGCCATGGGTTTAATACCTAAGACGTATGTAAGCTTCCATAGTGTTCTTTTAGTTCACCCACATGCTAAACATGTTATTTTCAGCGTAATTTCATTCTAAAAATGTTGAAGGGTTTAAGTTCTTGATAGGTGTTCTTAAGGTTCATTATAAATCTTGTCTGTTTTGATGATTTCTTGAGATGAAAACGATTGTTTGGAGTTTTATTTAGAGTGTATTATTGTGTACTTAGGTTGGGTAATTAAATCTAAGGAAAACTTTTGAAAAGAAATCAATTAAAAGCAAATTTAGGGTCAGAAAATGAGAGGCGAAATTCGTCGAAATCTTTCCTAGAGAGATGCTAGCGAGGTGTGCCCCAGATTCGCACAAGGGGCTGGGACAGTGTGCCTGAAGTTCCCCCAAATGCAGTCTCTGAAGTGAGAGGCTGGTGCCTTGTGCCCAGAATGCGCTAGGGTCGCCTGCCCCCGCTCTTTTTCCATCGATTGTCCCGTTTGAGCTCATTTAAAGTGTATCTTCACTCCTTTTGATCCTAACACTTTAAAATACTTCTAAACAATTAGAAATCATTCATAACATGAATCATCACCTTGAATGAATAATTCAAATTCAAGGTAAAGTTAATATGAAGTTTTGCGAGTTCTTGTGAACCTTTTGAGCGAGTCCCTTCGAGTCATTTTGAGGAGTCTTCTACAACTTCTAGTAACTTGTTTCAAGACTCAAGAAATTGAGTATGAGGATGAAGAGAATTTATTCATGAGTCTACCTTTTCATCATGAAATCCTCCATGTCATGAACTAAAACTCTTGAATTCATAATTCACATTCAAAAGAGAGTTAAAAGTAGAGTTCAAGAAAGCCTTTAAGTTCAATTGTGAATTTCTTGAGATCCATCATTGATTTGAAATAAGTTTTGAGGAAGTAAATAAGAGAATGAGAATAGTCATATATATGAGTTCCATGTAGTATTTCGACCTTCGAGTCGAGTCGTTCATGCTCATAAATTCCGCATAGACTTCACACATTGAGTATCTTTTAGAGGAGTATCATCTTCAAGTTTTAAGTCTGGAGTAATAACTTTCTAACACCTTTGAAATTATATTTCTAATCATGGGACTATTACATGTTACCCATGCCGTCCTTGAGTTGAATTGTTCATGCCCATAATTTTGCATGAACCCTATAAGTCGAACAGTCTTGAGAAGAGAAGTATATTTGGCACTGAGTTGAGTAGTTCGTGCCCATAATTCCGCATGGAACCTATAAGTCGAACAATCTTTAGATAAGAAGTGTCTTTGAGTCCTTGAGTTGAGTAGTTCATGTTCATAATTCTGCATAAACCCTCCAAGTTAAACATCATGAAATCATCCATAAATATGAGATCACCAAATAAGATCAAGTTAAAGTAAATTTTATTAAGTTTTCAAGAGTCTTTAATAATGTTTTAACCTTATTTTTAAGACTCCAGTTTCAAGTTAAGTAAAGAATGAAGAGTTGAGTTCATTTCTAAAAAAGTTTTAAGGGAACTAAGTATTCCCTAAGAGTTTGTAAATATTTCACATTTCAAGAAGAAAAGAAACTAAGATTTCCAAAAGAGCCAATGAGCTAGTTTTTAAGTAAAAAGAAAACTATGACTTCCAACAGAGCTTTTAACTTATGTTTGAGAAATTATCTCAAAGCAGAGAAGAAGTTATTTTAAAAATATATGAGCTAAGTATATTTTGGGAGTAGTATTGAGCACCGATATTGGGACGCGAGTTCATATTAACTCAAGCCCCCATCAATCATGTAGCAATCATGGAAGAAAAAGGATCATACTTCTTAGATGGTTCCTTAGTGCTTTTTAGTATAGACTAGTGGAACCACTTAGTAGTTCAGATTTTATACCAATGGCAAGGTATATGACGCGTTGGCAACGTGAGGTAAACGTTGTACCATCACTTAGACTCATAGTGATAATTTTTGGTAAGAGAATCTCCCAAAGAAACTATATTACTTTATTAAATGAGTAAAGTTGAGTTTCTTATTGCATTTTCTTTAACAAACTAAGTTGCTCTTAATTTTTTATAAAACTTTCTATATATTGCATGCGTATTGTTGATTCATATTGAGTTGAGTATCCAGAATTGAGTACCCAGAGTCGAATATCATATATTTGAGTTGAGTATCTAATCTTTGAGTTGAACATTTAATCTCTGAGTTGAGTATCTTATCCTTTAGTACTTCTGAGTTGAGTAAGTTTGAGTGGTTTTGAGTATCCTTCAGTATTCCTTGAGTTGAGTTAGTTTTAAAAGAGGTAAGTATGTTTCCCTTTTTTTCAAGTTCAAGCTTATGTTATGCTTTAAATTTCTCCTTACATGCTCGTACATTCCACGTATTGAGCCATTTAGCCTGGATCTTCTCATGATGCAGAGACAGTTATTCAGGATCATCAACAAGAGTTTCGTTGATACATCCGAGAGTTCAAGTTAGCTATGAAGAGCCTCTTTGCTTCCGGAGGATTTCATTTACTTTTCAGTTGTCGTGGTCTTGTCCCGACTTCTGTCTTTATCAATTAGAGGCTTCATAGATAGTCAGTACACTTGAGAAGTTCGTATTACTCATTTATTTTAATAAATTTTTTAAAGACTTAAGTTGCCTATTTTGGGGCGAGTTGAATATATTTTATTATTCAAAGTTTTCTTTTGATTTAAAGTTTGTATTTATGTTTTAGGAACTTTTATTTCAGTTTTTAAGCTTTTGCATACTTAAGTTAGTCTTCGACTTGTAGTCAGCAAGGATGAGGGTTCGCTTGGGGACCAACAATAGTTCTTGACTGCTGGCCACTTCTAGGGTGTAGACTCGAGTCATTACATAAATCAGCCATACTAGTAGGTGTCATGGACTTTTCAAGGCCGATGATCCATGTGCAACAAGTTGTGGAAGAAAAAGTTGAGGGATAGAGAAGATTTAAAGAATAAGAGGGCTAAGACATAAGGAATGAGTTCGGGAAGCAAAGGAATAATGTGAACTGGTCTTCTTTCTAACAGAAGCAGAAAGGACCTACTCCATCATCTGCTAAGTGCACCTGCACCAAGGAACACATATAGGTAAAATAGTCAGAATTCTCAGAACTTCAGAGTTAGACTTGCATATTTGCAAGAAAGTATGGCACAAGGGAGGACTAAGACTCCCGCATGTGCCAAGTGTTGTAAGATCCACTCAAAGGTGTGTCGTGATGGCTCCATTGTTGCTTCAAGTGTGGCCGAATTTGATAATTTTATAAAAGAGTGTATTATGAACAAGTAGAATAATGGTAAAGAGGGCAATAGAGACCAGTCTTCTTCAACAGCTTCACCAAATAAGACTTGTATCTAGATGAGCTACTTTAAGGGCAGGCGGAGAGGAAACCATATTTATGCTATCACTAGTCTCCGAGAGAAAGAGGATTCACCAGAAGTTTTCACTAGTATGATTCAAGTCTTTGACTTTATTGTTTATGCATTGCTAGACCCAGGAGCAAGTTTATCTTTTGTAACTCCTATGAACTTTGATATCATTCCTGAGCAACTTAGTGAACCATTTAGTGTTTATACACATGTTGGTGAGTCCATTCTAGCAGAGAGAGTCTATCGTGATTGTCTAATTTCCGTCAATCACAGAGTACAATGACTGATTTAATTGACCTAGACATGGTAGACTTTGATGTCATTCTTGGTATGGACTGGCTTCACGCCTGTTATGCCTCAGTTGATTGTAGAAATCGACTAATCAAGTTTCAGTTTCCAAACGAGTCAGTCTTAGAGTTTAAAAATAGTTCAGCAGTGCCTAAGGGTCGTTTCATTTCATATTGTACGGCAAGAAAGTTAGTTTCTAAGGGATGTGTCTATAACTGCCCAAGTTAATGACTCAAGTGTTTAGGTACCTCCTATTCGGTCAGTTCCAGTAGTAAAAGAATTCCCAGAAGTCTTTCCAGAGTCCCTCCCGAGGGAGATAGTCGGCATAGAACTTCTTCCAAATACTCGACCTATATCTATTCCTCCATATAGAATGGCACCAGCAGAGTTGAAGGTATATAAGGAGTAGTTGAAAGAACTTTTAGATAAAGGTTTTATTCGACCAAGTGTGTTACCTTGGGGCGCTCCGGTCTTGTTTGTGAGAAAGAAATATGGTTCCCTTAGGATGTGTATAGATTACCGTCAACTGAACAATGTTACATCACTAATAAGTATCCTCTCCCAAGAATTGATGATTTATTCGACCAACTTTAGGGTATCACCTGTTTTTCTTAGGTAGATCTCAGATCTGGCTACCATCAGTTAAGAGTAAGGGAATGTGATATTCCAAGACAACTTTCAGAATTAGATATGGACATTATGATTTTTTGGTCATATCCATTGGGTTGACCAATGTGTGTGCTGCATTCATGGACCTTATGAATAGAGTCTTCAAACCTTATTTAGATATGTTTGTTGTCGTCTTCATTGATGAGATACTAATCTATTCAAGGAATGAAAAAGATCATGCTAGTCACCTAAGATTAGTTCTTGAGACTTTGGAGGATAAAGAGTTGTATGCCAAGTTCTCTAAGTGTGAGTTTGGATTGAATATGTGGGTCTTAGGCCACATAGTATCTGGAAAGGGAATTATAGATGATACCCAAAAGATATAAGCAATTCAGAGTTGGCTTAGTCCCACATTTCCAACTGATATTAGGAGTTTCTTAGGTTTGGTTGGCTATTAAAGAAGGTTCGTAGAAGGGTTTTCATCTTCTTTGTCTCCTTTGAACAAGTTTACTCAGAAGAAAATTAAGTTTCAATGGTCTGAAGCGTGTGAGAAAAACTTTCAGGAATTGAAGAACAAGTTGACTACTGCCCCAGTTTTGACATTACCAAAAGGTACTCAAGGTTTTGTAGTGTATTGTGATACATCAAGAATTTGTTTGGGTTGTGTGTTAATGAAGACGAGCAAGGTTATAACTTATACCTCCAAATAGTTGAAAATTCATGGAAACAATTACCGAACCCATGACTTAGAGTTGGATGCTCTAGTATTCGCCTTGAAGATATGTTATCGTTATTTCTATGGTGTTCATATTGATATATGCAATGATCATTAGAGACTGCAATTTGTGTTCACCTAGAGGGAGCTTAATCTCAAACAGAGGTGGTGGGTAGAGTTACTAAAGGATTATGACATGAGTATTCCTTATCACCCAGGTAAAGATTAATATCATTGTTGATACCTTGAGTAGATTCTCTATGCGTAGTACCACTCATTTTTAGGAAGATAGGAAAGAGTTAGCAAAAGGGGTGCATAAACTTGCACGAGGATTCCATAGAAGGCGGAGTAGTGGTCATGAATGGGTTTGAATCATCATTAGTGTCAGAAGTAAAAGAGAAGTAAGACCAAGATATTTTATTGCTTGAATTAAAAGCAAGTATTCATAAATAGAAAGTGATGGCTTTTGAACAAGGGGTAGATAGTGTTTTGAGGTATCAATGTACATTGTGTGATTGGTTTCAAGGGTAATGGGGATGATCACCTACCTCTCGTTGAGTTCATTTACAACAATAGTTACCACTATAGCATCCAATTAACTCCTTATGAGCTCTTTATGGGAGGAGATGCAGATCCCCTATTTTATAGTTTGAAGTTTGTGAAGTAGGGTTGATAGGACCAAATTTAGATCATCAAGATATGGAGGAGGTGAAAATGATTCTAAAGAGGTAGAAAACGGCGCAGAGTCGTCAGATATCCTACACAAATGTTAGGAGGAGGAAGTAAGAGTTTAAAGTAGATGATTGGGTATATTTAAAGGTTTCACCTATAAAGGGTGTTATGAGGTTTGATAAAAAAGGGAAACTTAGTCCCCGGTATATTAGACCTTATAGAATATCCAAAAGGATTGACAATATAGCTTATGAGTTGGAGCTAACACAAGAGTTAGCAGCAGTTCATATGGTATTTAACATTTCTATGTTGAAGAAGTGCATGGGAGATTCTTCATTGATCATACCAACTGAAAATACTGACATCAAGGATAACTTATCTTATGAGGAGATTCCTGTTCAGATTCTAGATCGCCAAGTATGCAAGTGTCACGACCCTCAAGTACACCCTAGAAGTTAGAGCATCCTTGAGTTCGTCACACGGCATATGAGACTTCAAGAAGTCTCATCTAAGCCTCTCGTATCATTTCATTGCATAATAACATACTAAAATGAGTAAGAATTTAAAACTTTCTTCAGACACGAAGAACCCTTTTCATAAACATTAAACAAGCGGAAGACTTTCATTAAAACATTTAAACCTTTACAACCCTTGAATCATCTAAACTTTAGAGTATACATTACTTGGGACTAATCCCATACACGACATAAAGTAAAGACTCAAGATATAAACGGACATGTGGATATTTCCCTCGAATCGATGAGGACTCACCAATACTTCATCTTCAACCTTTAGAAACCTATCCATCCTCCATGGCATATGAAGACTTCCAATTCCCTACACTTTAGTCAAAAAGGGAAAGAAGGGGTTAGCACATTAGATGTACTAAGTATGGAAGCCATGCAAAAACCATGAAAAAGGTACATTTAATTAATAACATGCTTTTCATGAATTTTGATTAAAACATCATAGTATAAACGTAAGAACAACATTTATCGCATTAGAAATACATAATAAAATTATTTAAGCAATTATCATAATTTGTAGAAAAACATTACAGTAAGCTCCTTCACTGTTACAGTGAAGTTACCTAGCGTCACTTTACAAACCTTTTTGCATATAATCCACTCACTAAAACCTATCCTAAGACTCACTTAAGCAACACAAAGAGAGACCGCCCATACACCCTCTCCAAGCATGCCTAAACGATCCTTAAGACTACTTAGAATGAGACAAGTACACACTTAGCACATATCAAGCACATAAACATGAGATCCTCCTACCAAAGGTGAATTTCAAGGTTCACTTGGGAGAGTGTGGAGCGACCGCCCATACAATCCATTTAACACACACACAAGGGATCCTATAGACTACCTAAGATAGAACCATTCTCACTTAATACGATCACATATATCAACATGACATTCTCCCTTTCAAAGGTTATCAAAAGACCTACTCAAGTAACTCTAGAAGAGAAGGTCCATAATTGACCTCTTCAAGATTACCTAAGTATCCCTTAAGACTTACCTAGGTTAGGATCAAGTCCACGTAATCAATCATATTCACTAACTAGAATCCTTATTAAGACTCATCAAAGTAAGAGATGAAGTGACCATTCACTTGCTCCCTTCACACCTTAACTAGACAACCCTTAATTACTCTAGAAAGGAACTTATTCATTTAACATGCTTTCTTAACTTAAGTCATTACATTCCTTAGTTCATTTAAGAGACATTCATCACTTAACGACATTCAAATAATGGTCTTAAAGAATACCTAGGGACTCTCACTAACATCTTCAAAGCCTATTGTGCAATATCTAGATAGCGTTCCATACCACCACCTAAACTTCATAGAACTTCTCTAATGCTAGTGGGTATCACATATGATGAGAATGGGCAATAACCGACATAGACCATGGTAGCAAGGTTCAAAGTTTCACATAAAGGACCTTCTTGTCATTATTCAAGGTCTTACATAACATTCATACATTCAAGACTAAGACGCTTTAGCTTCCTAAGTCAAGTCATCACATATTCATATTCATACATGCATCAAGTAAGGGACACAAGTCTACCTAAACAAGACACAACATTTCATCATTTTAGCACATATAGCATAACATTCTTTAGACACTTAGGAATGACCCTTAACAACCTCATGTCAACCTATTCATTACCTTAACATCATCAACATGACCATTATAGACTCATCTAGTCAAGTTAAGAACAACCATGTATCAACGTTAAGACTACACATATAAGCACATAGTCATAGTATAACATGATCACCTAATAACTTCAATAAGAGAACACATACTTCCACATTATTTCACATATAGATAGATATGATCATACTTCACATAATCAACTACACAAATCAACATAATACTTGAAGTAGTGCCGACAAGGCCATGATCATCATAATACTTAAAATAACGCCGACAAGGCCACATCAATTCACATAACACCGCCATCATAAGTGGACCAAACCAATCACATGTAATCCAAAAGCTAAATTACAATAACTATACATAATAATAATAGAGTTAGGGCAGCATACCACCCACTTGATCTCATCACTTCAATCCAAAGCTAAACCATCCAATTCAATACCATAAGGCCCTTACTCATGGCCATGAACATTAATTCAAAGTATAAATCATAATACTCAATGGATCTAGGTCAATTAAATCTATAATTATCAATCTAAGACCAAATATATATCAATTGAATACAACCCTTACATCATTAGAAAGCCCATAAGAACCTACACTAGAATCTATAAGCATTAAGTTCATATCAATTCAATAAGCCTAATAGTCAATATATCTTAGAGTATTCATTAATCAATTAATCAAATTGAAACAACCTATACATCATTCATACATAATCTATACATAATTCAAAAGCCCATATCAATCTACACATGAATTCATTAATCTCAAAGCATAATCAATTCACCCATATTTTAATGAAAATTAGAGAATTGAAAGGATCAAGGGTTCATGGAGAATTTCATTGGAAAACATCAATTAGACATCAATCACATCATATCTTAACGTTTGAAAACCTTTCATACAAGAACTCAAGATTTAGAGTAGAAATTTGGACTTTTCATCTTTTTGAAATTCTTTGAAAACATCTTTGAAATTGGCTCTAAGGTGATAGCAAACCTTAGATGAAGAACTCCCATACCTTATTTGAAGAACCCAATTCTAATTGAAGAAGAAACTCCATTGAAGATCCATCTTCAAGCTTCATCTTCACTTTGAACTCTCATGGAGGTTTTTGGAAGAACTTTTGAAGGGAATGTGTTTTGATCTTAGTGTTAGGGTTTAATTGACAGTTTAACGAATTATACACTCATAAAATACCCATAAACACTCAAAACAATCGTCCAAAGACTTATAGGGTCTTGGGGTGAATTCACAACTTCACCCCTCAACTTAACAGAAAACTGGCAGGGAACTCACGGCACCATCGACGTGACCATCGACGGTCCGTGGTCTCACCCACGCCCCGTCGATGGGTTCTCGTCGGTTTCACCAGAAACTCCCAAGTGACAAACACACTCGGCCCCATCAACGCCCCGTCAGTCAGACCACGTCCCGTCCATGGGGTCTCGTGGATTGATTCAGAGACTCCTCAACCTGGAGGCATGTTGGATCCACTGACAGGACCCATCGACGGGTCGTCGCCTGGTCGACTGGCCGTCGTTTGGACACTGCCTGGCAGTGTTGAGATCTAGGTTGGGGTCCTCCTCTAGGGACCCTTGCGGGTCCTACATGGAGTCGTACCCGGATGTTTCCAACCCAAACATGCACGCATACAATTTTAGGGCCTACCACATAAGTTTCATCCAAAATGAACACGTAAAACTCGACGAAACATGCTTATTCGCACAAGGTCATTTCTAGGTACAACTTTTAAACGTCATGGACGTTCTTGAACGTTTGACCTCCAAACTTCACGAAACTTGACACCCTGACTATAAACATAATATAAACTCATTTAAGAACCATATAAGCTCATGCATCACACATAATCACATAGAACCACATACGAGGCATTTAGGTGACTTAGTCGTCGAACGTCTTGGTCGACCCTAGTCGTTTGACTTCCAATACACCTAACCTCTTAGATAATGCCTCAAAAACACTTTATAGACCATTTTAGGACGTTAGACCATCTTGACAACAATGTTAGGCTCTAGTTCACCTATGTCATTTTTGGGGTCTTACATTCTCCTCCACTTGGACAACATTCGTCCTCGAATGACACTTGCCACTCTCCGAACACTTCCAAGAGTAGGGATTTAGTTAGAAACTCTTACCCAAACCATATAACACATAATAAAGGATAAAATATCAGTTTCACACAAAATAAAGAGAATTACAACACAACAAGCAACTAGAATAGGATTGTATAACTCATTATGCTACAAAACTCATTTCTTTAATTCCAAATAGTAAAAACTCATTTTATATTCTTTAACATGCTCATATACATCAGTTTTAACCATATAACAACAATTTTAGACCAAAGAATCAATAAGTCAATTTTTGCAAAATCTTACAGTGAACAGTTCCAGTGCTACAGTGAATTGTGCATTTTTTTAAAAAAAAATGCAACTTTTAGGCAATTCATGATATAGACATGCTAATAAGAAAGGTAACATCATATAAACACCTTTTTACAACATAATCATGGCCTCATAAAATACATAATGCAAGAAGTTAATGAAATTCAATTTCAACCAAGCATGCATATCATAGGAGAATGTTTGAAACTCATTTTCCACAAAAGACTCCTACACAAATCAAGTTACTAAGAACTATTTGTTTTAGGCTTGCATAAACACATAACGAAAAGTTAAGGATACCACACTCCCGAACAATCATACTCTTCACCATACTCCCCCACTTAGGAGAAACCCATTCTAAGTTCAATATAACATTTACCTCAAGGAACTCTCAAGGCACCTTAACCTTACTAATTCTTCCTCACCCGAAGTCTAGCTCATGAGAACTAAAGACTCTCAAAGTTTCAACCATTTAGCCATTACATTCCCCTTACAAAGAGAAACTCACCATTACTCTTTCACATTGTAACTCTATACCTTACCATTCTCTTCCAACTACACTATATTTCAAAAGGTAACTTGAATCAACCTAAGGTCATCAACACCATTTTTCACACCTCATCTATCAAGCACCATCTATTCTCTCCCTCAACTCCATCTTCATAAAGTCACACTCAAATTACCAACACATAGGGAAGACAAGGGAAAAACACCATATACAAGGCTCTTAGGCACGATTAGATAAATGAAAAAGTGAAACTTTTCCTAGCACCCAATAGCCTCCTATTTATAATGTGGCGCGCTTCACATTATAAACAAGATTCTATTTGATGTGGTTCATAAGACAACTACGACACTCCCAAACCTTATGCTCTGATTTTAAGCTTGTCACGACCCTCCAGTACACCCTAGAAGTTAGAGCATCCTTGAGTTTGTCACACGGAAAATGAAACTTCAAGAAGTCTCATCTAAGCCTCTCGTATCATTTCATTGCATAATAACATACTAAAATAAGTAAGAATTTAAAACATTCTTCATACACGAAGAACTCTTTTCATAAACATTAAACAAGCGGAAGACTTTCATTAAAACATTTAAACCTTTACAACCCTTGAACCATCTAAACTTTAGAGTATACAATACTTGGGACTAATCCCATACGCGACATAAAGTAAAGACTCAATACATAAACGGACATGTGGATATTGCCCTCGAATCGATGAGGACTCACCAATACTTCATCTTCAACCTTTAGAAACCTATCCATCCTCCACGGCATATCAAGACTTCCAATTCCCTACACTTTAGTCAAAAAGGGAAAGAAGGGGTTAGCACATTAGATGTACTAAGTATGGAAGCCATGCAAAAACCATGAAAAAGGGACATTTAGTTAATAACATGTTTTTCATGAATTTTGATTAAAACATCATAGTATAAACGTAAGAACAACATTTATCGCATTAGAAATACATAAGAAAATCATTTAAGCAATTATCATAATTCTTAGAAAAACATTACAGTAAGCTACTTCACTGTACAGTGAAGTTACCTTACGTCACTTTACACTTTTTGCATATAATCCCCTCACTAAAGCTATCCTAAGACTCACTTAAGCAACACAAAGAGAGACCGCCCATACACCCTCTCCAAGCATGCCTAAACGATCCTTAAGACTACTTAGAATGATACAAGTACACACTTAGCATACATCAAGCACATAAACATGAGATCCTCCTACCAAAGGTGAATTCCATGGTTCACTTGGGTGAGTGTGGAGCGACCGCCCATACAATTCTTTCACACACACAAGGGATCCTATAGACTACCTAATATAGAAGCATTCTCACTTAATACCATCACATACATCAACATGACATTCTCCCTTTCAAAGCTTATCAAAAGACCTACTCAAGTAACTCTAGAAGAGAAGGTCCATAATTGACCTCTTCAAGATTACCTATGTATCCCTTAAGACTTACCTAGGTTAGGATCATGTCCACATAATCAATCATATTCACTAACTAGAATCCTTATTAAGACTCATCTAAGTAAGAGATGAAGTGACCATTCCCTTGCTCCCTTCACACCTTAACTAGACAACCCTTAATTACTCTAGAAAGAACTTATTCATTTAACATGCTTTCTTAACTTAAGTCATTACATTCCTTAGTTCATTTAAGAGACATTCATCACTTAACGACATTCAAATAATGGTCTTAAAGAATACCTAGGGACTCCACTAACATCTTCAAAGCCTATTGTGCAATGTCTAGATAGCGTTCCCATACCACCACCTAAACTTCATAGAACTTCTCTAATGCTAGTGGGTATCCCATATGATGAGAATGAGCAATAACCGACATAGACCATGTAGCAAAGCATGGAATCCGGAGTTCTATCCTACTCGATGAGGTTGTTCTACTTGCCAATGGTAGAACATAGACACATCCATGTAGGCACATGGTTAAGGAATATGAAGGGCGTGCTTTGTATTCTAGTCTCATTCTTTAACTATAACTTTTCCCTACCATACTCACTGTGCTACCTTCGTTCTCATAGATTAATTCATATTAAGGTTCATACAAATGGGTCCCATATCAAGTTCATGACCCAATTACATTTACCCTACCAAAGCAAGGTCCACTAGGGCTATCTCACTATGGCGACAAGAAGCTAATCATGACTTCCCTAAGTATTGATATGATGCCGTTCCGCCAATCAATCTTAAGTCCATCATTCATTTACATGAAGGATACCATTACGACTTACGACTTCAAGTTTCATAACCTTACCGCTAGGTTCAAGGTTTCACATAAAGGACCTTCTTGTCATCATTCAAGGTCTTACATAACATTCATACATTCAAGACTAAGACGCTTTAGCTTCCTAAGTCAAGTCATCACATATTCATATTCATACATGCATCAAGTAAGGGACACAAGTCTACCTAAACAAGACACAACATTTCATCACTTTAGCACATATAACATAACATTCTTTAGACACTTAAGAATGACCCTTAACAACCTCATGTCAACCTATTCATTACCTTAACATCATCAACATAACCATTATAGACTCATATAGTCAAGTTAAGAACAACCATGTATCAACTCTAAGACTACACATATAAGCACATAGTCATAGTATAACATGAGCACCTAATAACCTCAATAAGAGAACACATACTTCCACATTATTTCACATATAGATAGATATGATCATACTTCACATAATCAATTACACCAATCAACATAATACTTCAAGTAGTGCCGACAAGGCCATGATCATCATAATACATAAAATAACGCCGACAAGGCCACATCAATTCACATAACACCGCTACCATAAGTGGACCAAACCAATCACATATAATCCAAAAGCTAAATTACAATAACTATACATAATAATAATAGAGTTAGGGCTGCGTACCACCCACTTGATCTCATCACTTCAATCCAAAGTTAAACCATCCAATTCAATATCATAAGGCCCTTACCCATGGCCATGAACATCAATTCAAAGTATAAATCATAATACTCAATGGATCTAAGTCAATTCAATCTATAATTATCAATCTAAGACCAATTATATATCAATTGAATACAATCCTTACATCATTAGAAAGCCAATAAGAAACTACACTAGAATCTATAAGCATTAAGTTCATATCAATTCAATAAGCCTAATAGTCAATATATCTAAGAGTATTCATTACTCAATTAATCAAATTGAAACAACCTATACATCATTCATACATAATCTATACATAATTCGAAAGACCATATCAATCTACACAGGAATTCATTAATCTCAAAGCATAATCAATTGACCCATATTTTAGAGAAAATTAGAGAATATAGAAGATCAAGGGTTCAAGGAGAATTTCATTGGAAAACATAATTAGACATCAATAACATCATATCTTAACGTTTGAAAACCTTTCATACAAGAACCCAAGATTTAGAGTAGAAATTTGGACTTTTCATCTTTTTGAAATCCTTTGAAAACATCTTTGAAATTGGCTCTAAGGTGATAGCAAACCTTAGATGAAGAACTCCCATACCTTATTTGTAGAACCCAATGCTAATTGAAGAAGAAACTCCATTGAAGATCCATCTTCAAGCTTCATCTTTACTTTGAACTCTCATGGAGGTTTTTGGAAGATCTTTTGGAGGGAATGTGTTTTGATCTTAGTGTTAGGGTTTAATTGAGAGTTTAACGAATTATACACTCATAAAATACCCATAACACTCAAAACAATCATCCAAAGACTTATAGGGACTTGGGGTGAATTTACAACTTCACCCCTCAAGTTAACAGAAAACTGGCAGGGAACTCACGGCACCATCGACGTGACCATCGATGGTCCGTGGTCTCACCCACGCCCCGTCGATGGGTTCTCGTCGGTTTCACCTGAAACTCCCAAGTCACGGACACACTCGTCCCCATCAACGCCCCGTCAGTCGGACCACGTCCCGTCGATGGGGTCTCGTGGATTGATTCAGAGACTCCTCAACCTGGAGGCATGTTGGATCCACTGACAGGACCCATCGACGGGCCGTCGCCTGGTCGACTGGGCGTCGTTTGGACACTGCCTAGCAGTGTTAAGATCTAGGTTGGGGTCCTCCTCTAGGGCCCCTTGTGTGTCCTACATGGAGTCGTACCTAGACGTTTCCAACCCAAACATGCACGCATACAAGTTTAGGGCCTACCACATAAGTATCATCCAAAATGAACACGTAAAACTCGACGAAACATGCTTAGTCGCAAAAGGTCATTTCTAGGTACAACTTTTGAACGTCATGGACGTTCTTGAACGTTTGACCTCCAAATTTCACGAAACTTGACACCCTGACTATAAACATCATATAAACTCCTTTAAGAACCATATAAGCTCATGCATCACACATAATCACATAGAACCACATACGAGGCATTTAGATGACTTAGTCGTTGAACGTCTTGGTCGACCCTAGATGTTTGACTTCCAGTACACCTAACCTCTTAGATAATGCCTCAACAACACTTTATAGACCATTTTAGGACTTTAGACCATCTTGACAACAATGTTAGGCTCTAGTTCACCTATGTGATTTTCGGGGTCTTACATTCTCCTCCACTTGGACAACATTCGTCCTCGAATGACACTTGCCACTCTTCGAACACTTCCAAGAGTAGGGATTCAGTTAGAAACTCTTACTCTAACCATATAACACATAATAAGGATAAAACATCAGTTTCACCCAAAATAAAGAGAATTACAACACAACAAGCAACTAGAATAGGATTCTATAACTCATTATGCTACAAAACTCATTTTCTTAATTCCAAATAGTAAAAACTAATTTTATATTCCTTAGCATGCTCATATACATCAGTTTTAACCATATAACAACAATTTTAGACCAAAGAATCAATTAGTCATTTTTTGCAAAATCTTACAGTGAACAGTTCCAGTGCTACAGTGAATTGTGCAATTTTTTTAAAAAAAATTCAACTTTTAGGCAATTCATGATATAGACATGCTAATATGAAAGGTAACATCATATAAACACCTTTTTACAACATAATCATGGCCTCATAAAATACATAATGCAAAAAGTTAATGAAATTCAATTTCAACCAAGCATGCATATCATAGGAGAATGTTTGAAACTCATTTTCCACAAAAGACTCCTACACAAATCAAGTTACTAAGAACTATTTGTTTTAGGCTTGAATAAACACATAACGAAAAGTTAAGGATACCTCACTCCCCAACAATCATATTCTTCACCATACTCCCCCACTGAGGAGAAACCCATTCTAAGGTCAACATAACATTTACCTCAAGGAACTCTCAAGGAACCTTAACCTTACTAATTCTTCCTCACCCTAAGTCTAGATCATGAGAACTAAAGACTCTCAAAGTTTCAACCATTTAGCCATTACATTCCCCTTACTAAGAGAAACTCACCATTACTCTTTCACATTGTAACTCTATACCTTACCATTCTCTTCCAACTACACTATCTTTCAAAAGGTAACTTGAACCAACCTAAGGTCATCAACACCATTTTTCCCACCTCATCTATCAAGCCACACGTCATCTATTCTCTCTCTCAACTCAATCTTCATAAAGTCACACTCAAATTACCAACACATAGGGAAGACAAGGGAAA